>CM076576.1:117783445-118383445 GCA_034641835.2 Pinus albicaulis
GCAGCCAAGCTAGTTGCCATGTACTCGGCCTCTGCTGAACTGAGTGCCACGGATCTCTGCTTCCTGCTGTACCAGGAAACTGCTGTCGACCCAATGCTGAAAACTCCTCCAGATGTGCTCTTCCGGTCCGTTGGGCTCCCTGCCCAATCTGCATCAGTGAAGCCAGAAAGCTTCGCTCCATCCTCCTGTCTGTACCATAGACCATATCCCAATGTGCCTCTAATATAGCGCAATACATGCTTGCCTGCCTTCCAAAAGAGCTTGGTAGGCTTAACCATAGCTTGCGAAATTTGGTTAACTGCATAGCATATATCGGGTCGTGTATTGACCAGATACATAAGCGACCCCACCAACTGTCGATAGACAGTGGCATCCACTACCTCCGCTGAAGTAGCATCCTCCTTCCTCCAACCACCGGGAAGAGGAGTGTCAACAGGCTTGCAGCCTTGCATGTTGAACCTCTCCAGAATCTCCCGGGCATACTTGCCCTGAGAAACAAACAGTCCTCCGCTGCGGTGCCAAATCTCCAATCCCAGGAAATAATGAAGGATGCCCAAGTCCTTCATCTCAAACTCTCGTGCAAGATCCTCCTTGCATGAAAGTATCAACTGCTCATCGCCAGTCAAAATCAGATCATCTACATACAGTACGATGATCAACGACTTCCCCTCCACCACAATCTGGTACAGGTTTGGATCCGCCTCACTCTTGGAGAATCCAAGCCCGGTGAAGTAGCTGTCTATCTGAGTGTACCAAGCACGAGGTGCTTGCTTCAACCCGTACAGTGCTCTCTTGAGTCGGCACACATGCGACTCAACGCTGCTTGAAAGAATCTCTCGAAACCTTCGAAATTTGCTCTGTAACTGCACCTCTTCCTCAATAACTCCATTGAGGAATCTTCACATCCATCGATGAATGTGCCATGCCCATACCAACATTTGAGAAGGAAACAAGGATCGTCCATATCGGAAAGTACCTTGCGACGAGTGCAAAGTCTCCTCATAATCGATCCCCTCGATGCGCGGCCCACGGGTGACAAATCTCGCCTTGTACTTCTCCCGCCATGTTCTTTGCTTCACTTTGTAGATCATCTTGAACCACCATGGGTACCCACCGGTCTTGGGACAATCTCCCATGCACTGTTCCTGACGATCGAATCATATTCTTTGATCATGGCATCAACCCATGCGGGTTCCTCCACAACTTCCTCAAAAGAGGATGGCTCCGTCACAACACATTGAATCACAAGAGCCATGTATCCAGTGTACCGATCCGGTGAGTGTCTCTATCTGCGCTGTGCTGTAGTTAGTCCTACAACCTTCTCTGCATCCCAAGCCAGTCGCTCAGCTTCTGTAGTGCGCATGCACCCTCTGATGGTTGGCGCTGCCTTGGTGGTTTCTTCCACCTCCTGAACCTCCTCTTGTGGCTGATCCACATCCGGAAGCTCCTCCTTAGGAACTAACAGCTCCTCATCTGCATGCAAGTGTAGCTCCCTCTCAAGCGAACACTGCATGGCTTTCTCCTCCTGAAATTTTATATCTCGTCGCACAACAGTCTTGCGACTGTCTGGCACATACACCCGATAGTTGTGAGGTGTATCAGTGTACCCCACAAATATTCCAACTTCAGCAGTTGGATCCGGCTTCCTTCTCGCATCCTTCGTCACATGCATGTAGACAGGAGATCCGAAAATCCGCAAATGGGAAATATCAGGCCTCTTGCCAGAATAAGCCTCCTCTCGTGTACTCATGCCAAGAACCTTGTGAGGACAACGGTTCTGCACATACACTGCTGTATTGCATGCCTCAGCCCACAAGTGAAGGGGTAGGCCCTGATCATGCAACATCGCCGTGCAGCACCCACGATCGTTCTGTTCTTCCGCTCAGCCACCCCGTTCTGCTGTGGGTTATGGGGTGCGATGAGCTCTCTCCGAATCCCTTCTGCGCTGCAGAACTCCTTGAATTCAGCCGAGATGAATTTACCACCGTTATCACTCCTTAGAGCAATCACCTTCTTCCCCGACTCCTTCTCGACCAGTGCTTTAAACTCACAGAACTTCGCGAATGTATCGCTCTTCTTCTGCATGAAGAAGATCCAACACTTTCGAGAGAAATCATCAACAAAGATCACATAATACGTGTGCTTTGCTGTCGAAGCAACTGAGAAAGGACCACACACGTCTGTGTGAACTCTCTCAAGGATCGTCGTGGCGCGACTATCCTTCTCGTGAAAGGTGGCTTTCACATACTTCCCTAAAGTACACCCCTTGCACTGATCTGACTGCGCAAGGGTGCCCTTAGGAAGCCCAGTAGAAATCTGCTGCAGAATATTCAAAGCTCCATGGTGAAGGTGGCCCAATCTCTTGTGCCACAGTTCGCCCTCATCATCCCGACTCACCACTTATCCCACCTTGCATGCCATAGCTGCGCAACCATCTACCTGCAACTGATAAAGGTTCTTGGTTCGAACCCCTATCTTCCGGTTCTCTCCAGTAGTCTTACTGCGTAGGAAGGATTTTCCTTCGCTGAAGACCACATCATACCCCTTATCCTCCAACATCGCCACAGAGATCAAGTTCTTCTTCAATCCAGGTACATGCATGACATCCTTTAACACAAAGGGTTTACCAGACTCCCTCTGAAAGGATATGGTACCGATACCAGTCGCACTGTATCTACCATCATCGCCCATCTCGATGTGCACACCCAGATCTTTGTCCTCCAGATCTGAGAACAAATCCCGATCTCCCGTCATATGAAATGACGCACCGTTGTCCAAGAACGATACCGATCCCATCACACTTGAAACCAAGCATGCGATCAGTGAAAATTCAAGCTCGAACTGTGAAGCCAAAGCTTCTCCATCTGCAGATCTTCCCGCTTGCTTGTTCTTCTTCCTCTTTGGACAATTGGTAGCATAATGTCCGTGATCATGGCAGTGAAAACACTTCACTTTCGCCATATCCTGCTTCTTGCCCTTAGCACCAGAATGAGAGGTTTTCTTACCCTTCCCCTTCTTTGCTTTGGACACCAAAGCGCAGTTTTCTTCATCGGCTCCCTTTGATGAAGATCCATCTCGAGTAGTCCTCCTTATCTCCTCCTGCATGAGATCCACCCATAGGCGCTCCCATCCCGGCAGCTTCTCCCGACCATTGACACTATCTTGATATGAGTGCCAAGCCTTCGGAAGACCAAGGAGAGCCAGGTCGACCATGTCCTCGTCTTCGACGGTCACCCCCACACTTCCCAGCTCATCTCTGCATTGAGTGAACTTCGTGAGGTATTTGGCGATACTGTCGCCTTTCTCCATCTTGATGTTCCTAAGCTTATCTTTGAGCGCCAGCTTCCTTTGGTCGCTCTTACTCTGGAATAGATCCGTCAAAGCTTTCCACATTAAATATGGAGTAGCCTTTCCATGCAGGCTAGATACAATATGATCCTTGACGCCCTCCAACAGGATCCTTCGACACTTCGCCATCTTCTTTTGCCATGCTTCGACTTCAGCGGGATCAGTGGGCTTTTGGACATCTGTATCTACGAACTCCTTCAGACCATTATCTTCTAATACTGCCTCCATGCGATCCTTCCATGCAACATAATTCGAACTGCCTTCAAGAGCATATTCGAGTCGCAAACCGTTGAAAGACATTTTCAACACTGGCACCAAGAAAACAAAACTGCTGCAAAATTTAGATTTCCACCTCAAAGCTCAACCGCTCTAGATCTGTGAGAACAAATTATTTCTAGCACGGAGATTGACTGCAAGGGGCATTTACCAGACCTTTCACTTTCCGAAGAAAGATGAATCCGGAGGCTACCTGGCCCGCATGCAGACTCTGTCTACCGAAATAAGTTTGTAATCACTGTGATGATCAATCTCTGCTTCAATAGCTACGATACCATGTAGAAATTTGCTGAATAATGATTAATTATCCACCGAGACTATCCTGATCACATACAATTCGAATTTATATGCAACACATAATCTCTTCCACTCAGATCATCAAACATACGGAAATAAAATCAAGCGATAACACATCAAATCATCATACACATTAACACAGTATGTATGGGGAAAGCTTATAGCTGAAAACCCCGCAGCTATTGTGTATATTATAATGGAGAAATCAAGTAACAAACTCAGTACAATACTCCTCACAAGTACTCAGTACTTTCTCATAAGGTTACTCACAATCTAGCTCAGTTTTGAACAGGTTACTGGTTCAAAACTCACCGCCAATTGCCTTGCCTCTATTGCGTGTTTCAATGCTATGGGATGGCCTCTTTATATAGATAAACCACCAGCCTGAACTACGCAATCCTCATGGGATTACTCCACCTATATGTGTGTTGCAAATAGCAACAGTATAGTCACAACTGATAGCTAACTCCACCCTTTCATCTACCTCTTTCACTGGTCTCCACTGAACTGATCATGCACTGTAGTGAACTGATGTGTTCTTGAGTTGAATAATGAGTTACTAATTAATAAATTAAATAATATTTAATTCACTCCACTCATAACTAATTGATTAGCTAGTTAAACTAATCTCAATCAGTTCAACTAAAATAAACAGAACACAACTCCACTATTTGTCTCATTAACTCCTCCAAACTTCTGCCACTGAAGTCCAACTGAAGTTAACCATGCATGATGCCATCAAACCCTTGGGAACCACGTGATTCCTCTGTCAGATGCATGAGCCACTTCTGTAGCTCGAACTGAAGTGCTCCAAGAGAGTAAACTGTTGTTTATAGTCTAAATATTATTAAGGGTAAATAATATTTGACTTCCATGTTTTAAGGAGAGGCAGTCTAAAAATAGACTTCGACCTCTTTGACCTAAAAAATAGAGTCTGCCCGGTTATCAAACATGACAAAGGTACCCCCTAGAGTTGTCTTTTACGATGTTTTTTAGACTCCCTAAATATGAAAAGATCACCAATTTACCCATTTGGACTCGTTAAAATTAATCATATGGGGAAAAAATTGGACAAAGTGGATACTTATTCAGTTATGCTTTGAAAGTCGATTTGTCAGCAAAAAATCTTGAACATGGAACTCCCCAAAAAATTCACTCGCAATTAGCAGAACCCTACCATTCAATGAGTTTAGCCTTTGTATGACAATGCCCCTGCATTGGTGAATCCTGGCACTCTTTGGTGTTCATAAGCCTAAGCTACCTGGTACCCTGTTACTGTGCCTTCTATTGTTCAAGAATATCTCGCTATCTACTGCTTCCTATATCAGCCAACCATATGCCAAAAATCATTTGTTGTTGTCAGTTACTACCATTTTTTCTTGACTATATTAAAAAAAAAATCATATTTTCCTATTTTGTGTCGACTGATATAGGAAGCCTTAGTGCCTACCTTTCGATAGATATCTTCCTATCGACTTCAACATCTTATCTAGGAATTTGATCCAGAAACACATCAGTACCCAGGAACTTGAAGACCTCAGTGGAAATTTACCTTGTGATTGATTGGGGGTTCTCATGATTGGATCCTAGTCGAATGATTCTATGAGTGTTTGAAATCAACACCTTTTATTCACACTTGCTAGATTGTACTATGCATCTTGGGGACTATCATTCTTATCGGTGGCCACCCTCTCTTCCGTTAATAGTTTTCATCATTGACTGGTAATCAAATGATTTCTGACATGTTCGACTAAAACTTCTTCATTCACATGTGTGGAAATATGCAGTTTAGTGAAGCAGCGACCAAGACCTTTGGTTGAGGCTTACATCATTTCAACTTTGTTTCCTCTCCCAAGCTGTGATATTGTTTTTGGAGACAGCTTATCAGATTGTTCTCGTCATGACACAAGCTTCCACATTGTGCTTATCAGTGGACATACTAGTCATATCTCTTTCTAGAGAAATAATTTTGATACAACTACTAAGCATGGGAATGCCCGACTTAGGACAGATAATTACATTTCTAACATATGTTGTTGTTTCAGTTTTTCCTCAGTCCTCTAACTCCTCTCGCTCTACTACACATATTATAAAGTATTTAGACCGTCATCTTCACCTCTGACCTCACACTTTAGGGGGCATATGTTACAGGAAAAATGACCTCGTCATCAGCTCAAAGGAGAAGGAAACATAGAAGGAAAAAAATTACCTAGACAGAGACCCATTTTACCAAGGTAATGCACCCTAGAGACAGCCAGGTCGAGTTATAACGTATCCCATCCATTCAAAGGGAGTGTTAGTGCCTAGGTTAACGCCTTGTCTTGCTTATGGGGCAGCATTACCCATGTTTTCATGAATAAAGGGACAAATCTCGTGGAAACTAAATGGAATTTCCTGCTTATTCTCAAAATGAGTCAGCGCAAAAGCTGCAACCTGCAGTGCAAGCCTCTTATTGGACGTTTCTAAACACAACTGAGCATATATAGAGGGAAAAGCAAGGAAAGGCAAGGAAACGTCATGATTTTCCCCATTCAAACTGATTTAGAAGATTGGCAAGGTATGTCCTCCCCAATTCCTATAAATTGGAGGCTTGGTCTCTTGGTCAAGGGTCGCAGGTTTGATCGTGTGCAGAGCAGAGCTTTATTTTTTAGTGTGAGGCTTAAGGATTGGCAAGGTTCATTAAGAACTCTTAGCCCAAGTATCATTACACTTGGAGATAGAGGAGAGAGAGAGATGATTTGGAACACTGAGGAAGGCTTGGTTCAACCAACGATTATAATCTTCCTTCTTACATATTAATATAACTGTATATGTTCTTTCCATTTGATGTTTCAGTGTCACATTTATTGTTTATTTTTATATAAAGCATGATATAAATGGCTCAGATTTTCATAGTTTAATGGTTATTATATGATTTTTTAATTGCTAGTAATTGATACCACTGTGAAGATTACATGTGTACTTTGCTTGTTTGTAGGATCTAGACTTGGAGCGGGTGAGGAAGAACTTCAGCCACACCGTTTAGTGCTCTCCATCGGATCTGCTATTTACAAAGATTTAATCCTTCAATATCTCACTTCGTTGATTATGCATTAGTATAAACATGTGTGCGATGTCTTGGTAACTATACAGCTAATCTGATTGTCTGCCTTGGGCACCGGGAAGCCCTGAGAGGGATTTACATCAACTACCACCCAATCATTTTACCCCTAAGCATTGTTGCTATTCATATTTTAGAATAAATTAACAAAGAAAAGAGACATACCACACATTATATGTTCCTTGAGTCACAAAATCCTCCAGCATGAAGCAAAAAGGATTTTTATTATATTCAGTCTTCAGGTAGACCAACATCCAACCTAGAAATGGTATTTACAAGTGGTATATATAGCAAGAGAGGCACCATCTCCATCTCTTCTAAAAAGAAGGAAACATTAATCCTAACATTACATAGGTTTCAAAAGACATTACAACCTTATCTCATCGAAATCTAATGGAATGGACAGATGGAGAAGAAAGAAGAGAAGAAATATGGGTTGAAATGATGAGTGTGTTTTCATGCTGCCCCTTTTTCTGTTGATTTATCTCCTTTTTTCTTGGGTCTTTAATAACCATGTAGCTCCATTTAATAAGACCTATAAAAACCTCATAACCACCTTTCACCATCACTTGTATTATCCATTTGGTTATGGGTTCTTATCCATCCTTAACTGGCTCGAAAAAATTTGTTGACATGTGTCAAAATTAGGTAAAACAGTTATTACCGGAAATTCCGGTAAAAACCTATAACTGCGCAAAATATGGAATGCTGCCAGAATTTCCATTAGCGCCCTATTTATTTTTCAAAAATACACAGAAAAATTTAAAAATATTGTGTAGACTTATATTCCTTGACACCTAGGTTGATGTTCAAAATTGTAACTGATAAGCAAAAAGGTATTATTATCAAAAAACCTTTTTACCTTCCCTCTATGTGTGTTGTAGCTTCAGCAAGATTATCCAAGTTTGTTTTTTTGTCAGCAGTTGATCTGGATATGGTTTCTCTTGTGGCTACTTCCTTGATAGTGGTTTTGTCCTCCTTATAACCCTTTTGTGTTGTTCTCCTCTTTGAGGGTCCTGAGTGCTCCTATGAAGGGGTTTTTTTCTTGTTTTTCTTCATGGATTTCTCTATCTTTGACCCTCTAGGATTACCTTCAATATCAATGACCTTTGTCATTAGGATTGGATTATGTAGAGCCATGGACTTAAGCCTAAACTTGTTGTTGTCTCTGGTATGCCTCTTTCTGGTACCAGAAATAGGTTTTGCTTCTTCATTCTTCTTCTTACTGCTGATGTCATATCTAGCATCCTTAAGGAGTTATTCATCTGATTGTGTAGGTTGATACTCTTTCTCCAAATTCTGTTGAATATGTGCTTCCAGAATTTCTGGTAGCACTTGCGCTTTTGATTTATCTGTAGTTGCAGATCTTCCTCTTCGGGCTCTAGTGTAGACATTAGTAAAAGGAGGGACATGGGGCAATATTTTCATAGATTTGGGTTTACTTGTTGAGGATTTCTCTCCCTTTTCCAACTTTCTCTCAGTTTTAACTGTAGAAAAATTTTCTTTCTTACCCTTGGCCTTCTTATAGATATTTTCTTTTTTGGCCTTTCTCTTTGTTCTTATTTTTTCAGACTAAGGGTGTGGTTGTGAAACTGGAGGAGTAGGTGCAAGTTTTCCTGCCCTGTAGAAAAAAAGGTGGTCTCAAGTTTGATTTCTCTTCCCCAACTCTTCTTCAACTAGAACTTTGATTAAAGCTTAATGGTACAAGCTAAACTCTGAAATAGAAATGTGAGTTTGAACCCTTGCTAACATCTTTGTAAGGCTTTTCAACAATAAATGTGGCATATTTAATGTCTTCATACTTGCAACACGAAAAATAAACCTCATGTGATAAAGGAACACAACTATATACCTCCTTTCATAAGTGAGTTATATCATGATAAGCTTAATAGCTTTTGCCCATTCATTCTTAAGATAGCTACTTGGGATGCCCTTTACCCAATTTGGATCTCTGTGTGTATCCTTGAGGAATATATTGAGATCTTCTCCTATGATAACCTATCCTTTAAACCACCTTTCTCCTTCTTGTGAAAGGTTAAAGGCTTCAGCAATGGAGTCTTCAGAAACCTACAAGGTAAGGCCATAAATTGTGGCTTCTTATGCATTAAAAGGGTTAGCAAACACTTGAGCTACTCCTGAGTGAGAGCTCCCTAACATGGTGCATAGATAATACCAGACTGACTAGATAAACAAACTTCTTACCCTTGAATTTACATCCACTAGGTTTGTACCTTGTGGCTCAATTTGATTTATTTTTCCACCTGTTTTTTTCATCTTCGGAAAATAAATGCCTCTGTCTCTTGCAACTGATAGGTGGAAGAGTGTTGGCATGTGTTGTCCTTAATGGAAACCCACTTGATGAAATAAGACTGTTGGCGATATGATGCAATGTGTTTTCCTTGATGGCAACCTATTTGATGAAGTTGTTCTTGATGGAAACGTATTGTACTTGATGGAAACTGACTTGATAAGTAGTTAATGATGAAACTCTGATGTATCTACAGATCAGTTCCGAAGTAGCAGAAGAAAGGAATTCAGTGCCAGAAAAATGATAAATATGATGTGTCACAAAGCATACACGGGTTTTTTTAGGAGAAGTAGCGTATGCACGCGGAAAAGTACGTGCCAAGTCACGTATGCCCATTTGCACTTTATTTTTATAAAACCAGGGACCATTACCATGGTATTGGCCCAAATTATTGAGCGCTTGATTATCTATTTGATCCCGTCCAAGAATACCATTGGAAGTGGTGTGGTTTTGGCTCATGGTATTGATAAAGGCTAAATCTATATAAGGAGAAGAAGATCATGGTGCAAGTGTGTGCATGTGTCTGGGTATTGAATCAATACTTCACTTTGAATTATATCTGCATGATTGAACTTTGTTCTTGAATGATAAATCTGAATCTATGATACACCCATGGATGGTTCAAAATCCTTAGATCTGATGATGATGAATCTCTAAGATTATCTACAGAAGAAGAACTGGTGAAGATCTGGCGCAGTGTCTGCTGAAGGTAATGAAGAAATCTGGGTAAGTTTATAGATCTGATCTGTTTTGAAAATCTTTCATTTACAGATCTACACGTGAGTTTGTTGTGGAAAAAGCGCATGTATACGCGGATCTGATATATTAAAAGCGTGTATGGGAAGTTAGGGTTTACTGAAAAATGCACAGATGTATACGTGGGTTAGTTCAATGAAAAGCGCGTGTATACGCGGGTCTGATTAAATAAAAGCGCGTATGGTATTTTAATTAATGGTTGCTCATGGTTGAATGTGTTTCTGCGTATCTATTCTGAAGTCTGGGTAATCTCTGATATTCTGGTTACAGTGGTTTCACTGTTCTGTTTGAAGCATTGGGCAAAGTATGTTTGTTGAAAAATGAAGGGTTGAGTTGAAGCTGTTTGATCCAGTTTGAAAATTGATGAAACGTGGTCTACAATGGTGCTGAAGGTCGAAGCCTTCAATGAGGGGGTTGTAGCTCCCTTCCAGTGGTAGCTGGTAAACGAGTGCAGGGGGTAGTGGCTCCCTTCCAGAAGAGGCTAGTAAACGAGAGCAGGGGGTTGTAGCTCCCTTCCAGAAGAGGATGGTAAACGAGAGAAGGTTGTAGCCTTCTGCAGGTGGGTGCCTGCGTGCTGGTATGAGTCTGCGCCAGTACATGGTTGTACAATGTTTTCTTTATAATAAAATATTGAAGACTGAGACAACGGCAGTGGTGGTTTAATCCCGAATTGGGTTTCCACCTAACATCCTGGTGTTCATATGTGATGCTTATGTGTGTTGATTTATTCTGTTCTTACTGTACATTTCTATTGCTTACTAAACATCTAATGAATGAATGATGCAATAATCTAAGATAATAATTATCTACATAATGAGAGATCTGAGCATACGCATGTTTCCTTAAGGATATCCGCGTATATACGCTAGTTTTGTTCTGTAAAGTAGCATATGGGTTTCTGAGAAAAGAAAAGTAAAAATTTGATTGACAGATCAAGATACTGATTCACCCCCCTCTCTCAGTATTTTTCCCTACAATTGGTTTCAGAGCAGGTCCTTCTGAAAAATCTTAACCGCTAGAAGGAAGATCAAGTAAGATGAACAATCAAGAAGGAATAGCATCTATCAAGCCTCCGCTCTTTAACGGAAACAATTTAATATTCTGGAAAATAAGGATGAGATCCTATCTTCAATCTCTGGGAGCAGATGTATGGGCCATTGTTGAAGGAGGTTATCAATATCCAACCACAGTACCAACAGATCCGACGGAAAATAAGAATTATGAATCAAATGCAAAGGCGGTCAATGCTATAATAGGAAGTCTAACTGAATCTGAATTTTTCAAAGTCATGTAGCTGAACACAGCAAAGGAAATGTGGGACAAAATCATTCTAAGTTATGAAGGTGATGCAAAGGTAAAAAGTGTAAAACTCCAAACTCTCAGAATTGAATATGAAAATTTGAAGATGCATAATGATGAGAGTATTGCCAGTTTCTTTTTACGTCTTGATGATGTTGTAAATCGTATGAGAAATCTAGGAGAAACAATAACCGAATCTACCTTGGTTGAGAAAATTTTAAGATCTCTAACGACAAAATTTGAGTCAAAAGTTTCTGCTCTTGAAGAAAAACAGGATCTTCAAAATCTGACTGTGGTGCAACTTCATGGGATACTAACTGCATATGAAATGAGAAGAGGAGGACCATCTGAAGTCAAAGAAGCCATCTTTAGAGCTTCTAAAAAAGGGAAAGAAGTGCAAGGAGCAGAAGGATCAGGATATATCTCAGAAGAAGATGAGGTAAATTTTGTAAAGAAACTTCAACTTGGCACAGGACAGTTCAGAGGTAAGCTTCCTTTCAAATGTTTTGATTGTGGAAGAGTTGGTCATTATGCTACTAAGTGTCCTTATAAAGAAATATTTGCAAAAGGGAAAGAAGTATCAAGAAGGAATAAGAACCAATTGTTTGGTCAATTTAGTGTGTCCTAAATTGCTGCATTTAATTTGTCAATCCGAGATTCGTAAGCTGATGAAGTGCGGCGCACTATATGTGCAAGATAACCTATTTATTAACTTTTTTTCATTTTTGGTTTTCTAAGGTGATATGGAAATTCTAAAATGCAAACAAGTATGGTTATGTTTGTTCAAGGAAATAATATCCTCTATAATGATTTACCAACTTGAAACTGGAAAAAAAGAATTTGAAACATACAATGACAAAACTTGAAAGAAAATGAAAATGTGTTGCTGAAAATGAAAATGTGCTGCTAGTCTAATAAATCAAAACAGTGAACTAGTGAGCATGAAACCAAACTATTCTTGCTGCTATCTAAACACAAAAGAAACTATGCTGAAAGAAATCCAAAAGTTGCAATAAAGTAAATCTAAATCAAATTACATCAACTTGTCTTCTGATCCCTCATCATTAGTCCAGCTATGATTTTCGGAAGTAACCATAAACAACTTGAGTAACTGATATCTAACTTGCGGAAAGTAAACTAATATCAAACCATACATTCATAATTCAATCCCTCACCATCAGTCCAGCTGTGGCTTTCGGAGGTAACTGAAGATGTCATGCACAATTTAATATTTCTAACTTGCAGAAAGTAAACTAATATCAAACCATACATTCATAATTCAATCCCTCACCATCAGTCCAGCTGTGGCTTTCGGAGGTAACTGAAGATGTCATGCACAATTTAATATTTCTAACTTGCAGAAAGGAAACTAATATCAAACTACACATCCATAATTCAATCCCTCACCCTTGATCCGGTGCTTGACAGCTTTGGGAGGCAACTAGAAGATATTACTTCATTATTATATATTAATATAACTACGAAACCAAATTAGCAAAGGCTAAAATTAATAGAAAGCGATGCGAAATTAAACGAAGAAATAGAAAAACAATTAGTGAACAATACTAATTTATTAATAAATGATAGTCAAAAAGTTATGCAAATGCCCGGGCTGCCTATTTATAACCTGAAACAAGAACACTGATCAGTTAAAAATAACATAAAACATGAAAGACAGAAGTAAAATGGAAAGCATGAAAGATTATAAACAGAAATGAAGCATATATACCATGAAAGATGCAATGTATAAACATGTGAATGGATTATGGCACAATGAGCTTTAAAGAAATAAAAGAAGAACTATACAATAATGCACAGAACCTTGGCAAGTGCAGGGGCCCTCTACACCGGCCTTGGCAATAATCTTCAAGTACGAATTATGTTGGAAAACAGAGTCTTCTTATATTAAAATGCAGTCATAACAGTAAGGTAGTATTACGGCACAAAGGCAGCGTAATTACATTACAGAGCAGACTAATAAAAGATAACAGAGACTAACTTAGACTAACTCCATATGCGTATGCAAACGCGTTATTTATAACAAAAGAAACATAACTAATTCCTAAAGTTTATGCTGGTGGAGAACACGTAGACCATTACGTCCATGGATCTAGGATCATGGCCGTATTGAAAAGTAAATCTATGAGGAGTGGATGTTTGAATTCGGCTATGGAGCCATGTACAGATGTTGATTTGTCCTCCGCAATTCAGAAACGACCATATGAACCTTCACGTGACACGAAACGATCACCTTGCCATTGAGACTCTCTGATTGACTTCATTGGACATACACAATGACAACCTCCTTTGTTGAATTTGCTCTGGAAGCTATTGGACAGATCCACTGTCCACATCATTACGACTTGCCCATGTATTCATTTCTGT
The DNA here is from genome assembly GCA_034641835.2 of Pinus albicaulis. Taxonomy (NCBI): domain Eukaryota; kingdom Viridiplantae; phylum Streptophyta; class Pinopsida; order Pinales; family Pinaceae; genus Pinus; species Pinus albicaulis. The sequence goes on from CM076576.1 coordinate 117,797,215, forward strand.
GAGCCACGTAACATAGAGTTTCACAAAATGGGCACGGAAAGTTGCGGCGGCTACGGAGAGAGTGGCAAGATTCCGCAGCTAGATGAACAAAATCTAAATCAAACAGCAGACACAAAAATATAGTTAAAAACCATGTTAGATGCTCTTTTGCAATTAATATACAATGATATTGACAACTTGGGAGGTTCAGGTGGATGAAAAAGGTATATAAAAGTGTATGGAAAAGATGCATATTTGAGACTCAACACCAGTCTAGCACTAGAAAAAGTTACTATACTCATGAAGATAGTGATGGGTAATCTGATAGTGAGGAAGAATGTGAACAATATCTTAGACTTCTAATGGAATTTGAATCTAGAGAAGAAAATGATACTTTTGTGGATGCTTTAGAGGACAATGATTTTCTTGAAGAAAACAATCAACTCAAAATACACTTACAAGAATGAAAAATACTCTTAGAAGAAAGGAAAATAACCATAGAGACTCTGAAAGGGTAGTTTGAAGAAGCAAAGAAACACATTGAGAAATTATAATGTGAAGTGGTAAGTCTAAGAAAAGATTTTGAGAAAGAAAAGACTCTGAATCTTAGATTTACTAAAGGATCAGAAACCTTAAATGAGATTATCAAGGTACAATGCTCTCCTCTTGTAAATACAGGTCTTGGATATACCGGGGAATCTTCTTAGGGTTCAGCACCAAATTATCTAAAAGCAGTTACAGCTGGTTTACAAAATTCTGCCACTCAGCAAGGGAATAAAGAATCTTTACAGGTAAAGCATGATCATCTCAATTAAAAGAACACTAACAGGAATATCTTTCAAAGAAACACCAATCAATAGGTAAATTCAAGTATAATATTTCATGATCGCAAAAATTTCTTCTTCAATGGACAATGTTTCTCATGTCACAATTTTGGTCACAAAGCTGCTCAATGTGTTGCATATAAAACCATCATGAAAAGAGAAGCGAGAAAGAAAAGGATTGATATTGAAACAAAGAAGAATACCTATAACAATTTTTCTCCTCTTCTAAATGGATTTGAATGTGCTTATTGCAATAAATTTGGGCATGAAGAATTTGAATGCAGGAGCAAAGTTCAGCCAAAAGAGCATTTTCCTTCAAATTCCAAAGTATGGAAAAAGAAGGAATTACAGGTTGAAAATTGTGGCATAGCGTTGTTTGCAGAAGGTGAATAAAATCAATCGTACATTGATAGCGGATGCTCAAGACACATGACAGGTTAAAAAAACAAACTACGTGCATATAGTATACTAGAAAAGGAAAAGAAAGTTACTTTTGGAAATGATACTCCTGCTGTAATTAAAGGAAAAGGGTCTGTGTTTCTAAAGGAAAAGGTGAATGCTAATGATGTTATGTATGTGGATGGATTAAGGCATAACCTGTTAAGTGTAAGTCAAATGTGTGATCAAGGAACTGAAGTTGTCTTTAGTTCAAAAGAATGTGTGGTTCATGATCTTGATACAGGTAAAACAATTATAAAATGAAAAAGAACTCCAAGCAACCTATATGTATTGAAGAACTGCAAAGAGCAATGTTACTTGAGTAAATCTTCAGAAAAATAGCTATGGCATAGAAGGTTGGGACATCTAAGCTTCTCTCAAATCAACAAATTAAGTAGACTTAATGCTGTTCGTGGTCTTCCCAATATTACTCTACCTGAAAATATCATATGCAAATCTTGCCAATTCGGCAAGCAGACCAGAGTGCAATTTAATGCCAAGGAAGGTTCATCAAGTAGGCCTCTTGAACTCATTCATACTGACATATGTACCTATGAGGAAAAAGTCACCTCGTGGTGAAAAATACTATATCTTATTTATTAATGATTTCTCTAGAATGTGTTGGATTGGGTTGATGAAGCACAAAGATGAAGCATTTGAGAAATTTCAGATCTTCAAGGCTCTGGTTGAAAATGAAGTAGATCTAAAACTCAAATTGCTTAGATCTGATCGAGGATCAGAATATACTTCAAATGAATTCCTTCAATTTTGTGAACAACATGGCATAAAAAGACAATTTTCTGTAGCTGGAACTCCACAACAAAATGGCGTAGCAGAAAGAATGAATAGAACAGTTCAACAAATGGCTAGAGCTATGCTTGATGATTCTGGAACACCTGACACATTTTGGGGAGAAGCAGCACATACCGCGGTAAAAATTCTCAAAAAGGCACATGTTCGTGTAAATAGTGACAAAACTCCATATGAACTCTGGTATGGTAATTCTCCATCTGTGAAGCATTTTAGAGTTTTTGGAAGCAAATTATTTATCAAAAATAATGATGAAAAACTTGGCAAGTTTGAACCTAGAGCAGATGAAGGAATAATTCTTGGTTACTCCTCTACGAGTAAAGCATATAAATGTTACAATAAAATACTTCGGAAGATTGTTGAATGTATTGATGTTGTTATTGATGAGTCTCCTGCAGCCCCAAAGGAAGAAAAAAAAACAACAAATGAAGACGATGGTGACTTATGTCCTTCTACATAAAATAGCAATGATATAGACAGTGAACCCAATGAAGAAACCGAAGATGATTTATATGAAAAGGCTCCATCCCGATATGTTCAAAAGAATCATCTAGAATATCAAATTTTGGGAGATAAGGGATTAGGTGTACAAACAAGAATGACTCTTGTGGGATCTTCTAGCTATCTGGCATTTTTATCTACTATTGAACCTCACAATGTCAATCAAGCTAGCAAAGATGAATGTTGGGTTCAAGCCATGAATGAAGAGCTTGATCAAATTGAAAAGAATCACACTTGGGAATTAGTACCAAGACCTCATAACAAAAATGTCATTGGAACTAAATGGATATTCAAAAACAAATTAAATGAGAATGGGGATGTTGTAAGAAACAAAGCTAGACTTGTTTGCAAGGGGTATACTCAACAAGAAGGTATAGAATTTGAAGAAACTTTTGCTCCTATAGCTAGACTTGAAGCCATAAGAATGTTTCTTGCTTTTTCAAGTTTTCAAAAAATCAAAGTTTATCAAATGGATGTTAAATCTGCATTTCTCAATGGTGATCTAGAAGAAGAAGTTTATATAGAACAACCAGAAGGATTCATTTTGGGAAATGATGAAAATATTGTTTGTAGACTTAAAAAGGCTTTATATGGTCTCAAACAAGCTCCAAGGGCATGGTATTATCGTCTTGACAAATATCTTCATCAACAAGGATTTTCAAAGGGGTCTGTTGATAGCAACTTATACACAAAAATTGAAAATGATAAACTTTTGATTGTGGTTGTATATGTTGATGATATCATTTTTGGAAGCAATGAAGAATCTGTGAGTCAGAAATTTTCTTTTGTCATGCAACAAGAATTTGAAATGTCTTTACTTGGGGAACTAACACTCTTTCTTGGTTTGCAAGTGCATCAAACTACAGATGGTATATTCTTATCACAAGAAAAATACCTTAAGAAAATTCTGAAGAAGTATGGCATGGAAGAATGAAAACCTGTAAGTACACCAATGATAACCAGATGTAATCTCATTTCTCATGATGATTCCCCCCCGGTGAATCAACCAGAATACAGATCTATGATAGGAAGTCTACTTTATCTCATTGGGACTAGACCGGACATTATGCATGATGTTGGGATTGTTGGACGATTCCAAGCTAATCCAAAAGAGTCTCATCTTCAGGCTGTCAAAAGAATATTCAAATATCTACAAGGAACTCAAGACTTTGGACTATGGTATCCAAAGAATGTTGATCTTACTCTTCATGCTTACACTAATGCAGATTGAGCTGGAAATGTTGATGATCATAAAATCACTAGTGGTGGAGCATTCTATATGGGGCCCTGGTTAGTATCTTGGTTCAACAAGAAGCAAAACTCTATTGCCTTATCTACAGCAGAAGCAGAATATGTGGTTGCCGCATCATGTTGCACGCAACTTCTTTGGATGATGCAAACCTTACAAGACTTTCAAATCAAGTGCACACCTCCTGTCTCCATTATGTGTGATAATACAAGTGCCATCAATATTTCAAAGAATCCTATTATGCACTCCAAGACCAAGCACATTCCCATCAAGTATCACTTCTTACGTGAACAAGTGCTTGAACAAAAGGTGAAGTTGGAGTATGTTCCCTCCAAAGAACAAGTTGCTGATATATTTACCAAACCTCTGCCCAGGGAAGCATTCGAATATCTCAGACAAAAGCTGGGAGTATTCTCTGCCTTGCAGAAAATCAAAATTGCTTAAATTCAGAAGATTAAATTGGATACGCGAGTTTCCTGAAGGACAGTCGTGTATATACGCGATTTCAGATACAGAAAACCGCGTATGGGTATTTGCTGACAAAATTCTTCTGGGTCAGCATTTTTCAGCACAGCTGCAGTGCTGTTTGGTATCTATGATGATGTTTCATTCTATGATATTGGGTGAAGATTCCTTGATGATTGGCTATTGAAAATGTTCAGGTTGCACAAGCTAAGGAGGAGTTTTGGTTATATGGAAAGAATTCATTGGATGCACAGTTTCAGGGGGAGCATTAGCATTGCTGAATGTAATGCATTGTTGGCATTATGATGATTCTGAAATATGATCTCTTTCTTGAGGTCCTTTTGGTATTTATTATAAAAATTCATATTTGTAATTTGATGAAAAGGTTATGTTGAGACCTATGATGTAAATTGTAATATTCAGTCATGTAAAGGGCTTATTCATATTTGAAAACCCACTTGGTTGGGTAGTTGATTCAAAATGTGTAAACCCACTTGGTTGGGTACTTGAGTCATATATGTAAATCCACTTGGTTGGATCCTTGATGTAAGTATGAGTTCTTGGTAATAGGAAAGGTCATAAAGTCATGTACTTCATTGAAAAATGTGTTTGAAGATTCAGCATGGACTCAGGGGGAGCATGGTAACTTCAATGCACATCAGATCTACAAAGCTCTTCTTTCTACATGAGAAGAAAAACATTGTTTTGGTTTTGATCTGCCCTTTGCCCTTGATGTCAAAGGCGGAGAGTAGCATGGTGTTTGAATAAGGGGAGAGTATCATGGTGTTTGCATAATGGTTATAATCAATGTATCTATATGTTGTGGTGATCAAACACCATCATGGTTGCCATCAAGTCCAAAGGGGGAGATTGTTGGCATGTGTTGTCCTTGATGGCAACCCACTTGATGAAATAAGACTGTTGGCGATATGATGCAATGTGTTGTACTTGATGGCAACCTATTTGATGAAGTTGTTCTTGATGGAAACGTATTGTACTTGATGGAAACTGACTTGATGAGTAGTTAATGATGTAACTATGATGTATCTACAGATCAGTTCAGAAGTAGCAGAAGAAAGGAATTCAGTGCCAGAAAAATGATAAATATGATGTGTCACAAAGCATACGTGGGTTTGTTTAGGAGAAGTAGCGTATGCACGCAGAAAAGTATGTGCCAAGACGCGTATGCCCATTTGCGCTCTATTTTTATAAAACTAGGGGGCATTACCATGGTATTGGCCCAAAGTATTGAGCGCTTGATTATCTATTTGATCCTGTCTAGGAATACCATTGGAAGTGGTGTGGTTTTGGCTCATGGTATTGATAAAGGCTAAATCTATATAAGGAGAAGAAGATCATGGTGCAAGTGTGTGCATGTGTCTGGGTATTGAATGAATACTTCACTTTGAAGTATATCTGCATGATTGAACTTTGTTCTTGAATGATAAATATGAATCTATGATGCACCCATGGATGGTTCAAAATCCTTAGATCTGATGATGATGAATCTCTAAGATTATCTGCAGAAGAAGAACTGGTGAAGATCTGGCGCAGTGTCTGCTGAAGGTAGTGAAGAAATCTGGATAAGTTTATAGATCTAATCTATTTTGAAAATCTTTCATTTATAGATCTATACGCGAGTTTGTTGTGGAAAAAGTGCGTGTATACGCAGATCTGATATATTAAAAGCGTGTATGGGAAGTTAGGGTTTACTGAAAAATGCACAGATATATACGCGGGTTAGTTCAATGAAAAGCGCGTGTATACGCGGGTCTGATTAAATAAAGGCGCGTATGGTATTTGAATTAATGGTTGCTCATGGTTGAATGTGTTTCTGCGTATCTATTCTGAAGTCTAGGTAATATTTGATATTCTGGTTACAATGGTTTCACTGTTCTGTTTGAAGCATTGGGCAAAGTATGTTTGTTGAAAAATGAAGGGTTGAGTTGAAGCTGTTTGATCCAGTTTGAAAATTGATGAAACGTGGTCTGCAGTGGTGCTAAAGGTCGAAGCCTTTAATGAGGGGGTTGTAGCTCCCTTCCAATGGTAGATGGTAAATGAGTGCAGGGGGTAGTGGCTCCTTTCCAAAAGAGGCTGGTAAACGAGAGCAGGGGGTTGTAGCTCCCTTCCAGAAGAGGCTGGTAAACGAGAGAAGGTTGTAGCCTTATGCAGGTGGGTGCTTGCGTGTTGGTATGAGTGTGTGCCAGTACAAGGTTGTAAAATGTTTTATTTATAATAAAATATTGAAGACTGAGACGACGGCAGCGGTGGTTTTCTCCCGAATTGGGTTTCCACCTAAAATCATGGTGTTCATATGTGATGCTTATGTGTGTTGATTTATTATGTTCTTACTATACATGTCTACTGCTTACTAAACATCTAATGAATGAATGATGCAATAATCTAAGATAAGAATTATCTGCATAATGAGAGATCTGAGCATACGCGTGTTTCCTTAAGGATATCTGCATATATACGCTAGTTTTGTTCTGTAAAGTAGCGTATGGGTTTCTGAGAAAAGAAAAGTAAAAAGTTGATTGACAGATCAAGATACTGATTCACCCCCCCCTCTTAGTATTTTTCCCAACAAAGAGTTGGAGGAGTTTTATCTTATAATTTTTCTTGTATTCACCTTTGGAATCTTGTCTGAAATCTAGACTCCTCCTCAAACTATGACTCTCAGCAATTCGATCTCCAACAGCTAAAACTTCGAATGTCAATGCTCCTGCTTTTTCGGTGGTTTTAAAACCAAAATATGGTTCATCACCCCATGCAAATCAACCTTCATAATTGAAAATATACCTCACCATGATTTTCACCATGTGATAATCCATCATCACCTTCATTTGGTTGCGTATTTTTGTATGAAGGGCTCCAGATGTCTTGAGACAAGCGAATCTATGATTGGCAGTCACCTCCGCTGTCTTCGTTGTTAATTGGCCAAAATTTCCAGCAGCACTTTTGTGCGATCAACCAAATGGTTATGATGTTGAGCGTAATGACCACGATCTCCTCTGTTCATAAAAACACATACTTTGACATACATCTAACTGACTTGGGGTTGACAGGCAAGACGGGGTAACAGTTAAGTTCATTATTGCGGGTGACACATAAGTTCAACGTATATCACAACTTGACTTAAACTAAACTGACTGCAATACAACACCTATCATGAGATATGAAAATATTTAAAAAATATTTGAGGCATATTTACACTACAACACATGGCTTAACCAAAGCGGATGCACTTTTTCGTTTATTTTTTAAAAACAGAGTATGCTTCTAGAAATTATGGCAACATCGGGATAAAAAAGAAAAAGACAGAAATAGGAAAATAATAGATAGTCAGAAAAGACTAAAACTGGTGCTTCCGGAATTTCCAGTAGCGACCAAAAAAATTTTAAATTTTCAAAGTTTAACCCTAAAAACAAAAAATACTTAATGGACTCATGATTTAGCAAAGAATTGTGCTAATATGTACTTGTCCTCATAGCTCCCCATGGGGTAGTATTGTTCCTTGATAGCATTTCAGAAATAATTCCAAGTTTCTGCGATCGAGAACGGGGAGGATTCCCCCTCATCCTTTTGCTCACAATAGGTTTCCCGCCAGTCCTTGACATGGGGGGCAGCTTTGAGGTGTGAAAAAGTAATATTTTCCCGATTGGAAAAGTCATGAACCGAAAAATATCCTTCTAATAGATTCATCTATCTATTTATAGCGTCTGCATCAATTTTTCCCTCAAATATGGGAATGTAAAATTTAATTTGTACCTTAAAAGGAGTGGTGCCTCCAAAGTGGTTACCGGATGAAGTTGTGTCACTAGTGGGTAGCCGTCAAATGATCAGGTAAAATTTACACATCATCGTGTTCCTCTATTTATTGAGGAACTCCTTGAGCAATATTTTGATAGTATCTCATGCTCCCTCGTCTTTATTTTCCTCCGCCATGAAAGTTCATATGTTATGAACCCAATTCACAAAATAGGAGAAAAGATAGATCAACAACTTATAAATTAGCATCTTCGAGGGGGAAACTTCCTTTACATGACATAAATGAACTATTCTTGGATGATACAATTGAAAAAACATCCTTTCTATATATAGGAGTCCAATGGGTTACAATATAATCCTAGCCAACATAACAATAATAATGTAAGGGCACAACAATAACAATAGTGGGCTTCTACGGGGCACAATAATAACATTATGGGGACTACATGGGCACAATAATAACAATAAGGTGGCCATACTAACAATAAAAATAAGGGGATACACTAGTATTATAGGGACTTGACATGCCCCTCTCCTTCAAACAAGTGTTTTCCTCAACGCTTGATAATTTCTGGATGCTTTTGTATAAAATTTTCATCATCCCATGTGGAATCTTTAGCAGGTAAGTTCTTTCACTTGATGAGATACTCTAAAATTGATCGATTTTGTTGTTGTTGAGTTCTTGTTTCTGTGATTGATTCAGGTTCCAATATGATATGTTTGGAGTAGTGAAACCCTAGAATCCAAAGCTCTGATACCAAATGTTATGAACCCAACTCACAAAATAGAAGAAAAGATAGATCAACGACTTAGAAATAAGCCTCTTCGAGGGGGAAACCTCCTTTACATTACATAAATGAAAAATTCTTGGATGGTACAAATGACTATATGGGGACTACATCGGAACAAAAATAAAAATAAGGGGGCTATACTAACAATAAAAATAAGGGGATACACTAGTATTATATGGACCTAACACCGTCATTGTTTGTGAGGCTGGTCTTGTAAAGGTTCAACTAGATCAAGCCCTAACTCATACCCTGATCTTGTTGGGGACATGCAAAGAAAGATCGAGAAAGAGAAGACCGATCTGATACCACTAATCTGGATTTCTGAAATAATGAAATAAAATACATATATAAACATAAACGCAGAGGTGCAATAGAAAATATACTTCATTTCATTAATATCAAATAATTTAAATAAACATACATATCGAATGGAAATAAACTAGCTCTAGCAATTATAGCTTATCTCTGAGAATATATGTGGCGGCTACATGCCTTTGAACTATGTTACAATGAGGCTCAAGGACCCTTTTATTAATGAAAAACATGGGAAAACTCTAAATATCCAAAAACCTAACCGTAGGAGATGAAGCGCCAAAACTATGAGCCCCATTTGGGTAAATTGGTACATCAACTTCCTAGGGACGTAACTTTGGTATACAATATTTGTTTGACTTGCATAATACCTTGTTAGAAATATTTATCCGAGGAATACAACTTTAAAGTAACCAACATAGTTCAAACAACTATGTTGATCCCAGTGTTCCGAAAAAAGGTTCTTTAGGGCCTCAAAATGGCTCCAGAACTTCATGACCCGAAAAACTGCCAAAAAGAGTAAATTGTGCTACAATTAAGGAAACTAAAAAATTGAAAGAAACAATTGTGGGGGTCTAAGTGGAATATTCAGGTGGCCACCTAGATAAATCCTCCCTCCTTAAGAAGCAATGGTCTCCATTGCATTGATCTCCTCCTTGATATGAGGAAACATTTATTGAACTTGGTCCCTGGTGAGCCACTTGCCTTGGTGCAAGAGTTGGCAAGCTTTGACAACCCGATAAAACTGGATCTTCTATTGGCGAGTGTTCTTGTTCTTCATATCCATGATCTGATCAGTTGTGGCCTATTCCATGTAGTTTGGTTTTAGCTTTGTTGGTGTGAGTTTTTCTACAATATATTATGTGTCTAGTAATGGTCAAAAGTATGGTTGAAGGTTGTCCACATTGAAAATTGGATGCAGACCAAGGAATGGGGGAATGTTAAGCTCAAAAGAATTGTCTCCCACAGCCTTGATAATGGTGTAAGGTCCATATCATAGTGGTGTGACCTCTCGATGAGCTCCATCATGGCCTAACCTTCTGCAAATGCAACCAAACATTGTTGCTCACCTGAAACTTGTGTGGCACCCGATGTTGATGATGTCGTTGCTTGTATTTAGCATTGGCTCTTTCCAATATGTCATGGACCTATTGGCAAAAGTGTTGAATGCACTCAATGAAGTTGTTCGCCTTGTCGGCTTCATACTGGATGTTATCACAAATCTTGGTCATCTAACCATTTCTAATTAGATGAATTGAAGTGCACAATGTAAGACCAATTTTACCATAGTAAAATTTCTTTCACTATAAGAAATAATTTAATAAACCGTATTTTATTAAATTATTTCTGCTTAAAACAAGAAACCTCGTAAGAAATTATTAAATAAATGCTTATTTATTTGATTTTCCTCTAGGAATAATTAATTAAACCATTGTTAAATAATATTGCTAGTCATATTTAACCCAATTATGAGAAATAATTAGATAAATCATTATTTTTCTTATTTTTCTCTAGGAATAATTAATTACATCATTATTTAGTTATTATTCCTTGTTAAATTTGACTAAATCACCTAGGAATAATTAAACAAATCATTATTTTTTTATTATTATTTAACCACATTATTGAAATGATAAATAAATAATTTATTTGTTTATTATTTCTAAATAAAAGTATTTAACCAATTTAAATATCTTTTCCCTCCAACAAAATATAAAAAATATTTCAAGCAGTTAGATCTAGATTTTGGTTAATAATATTCTATTATTCTCCATTATGGAGGATAACTCAATATCTTGTTATAAATAGGAGGTTTTTTCCATTATTTCTTCAATTTGATCATTTTCATTGTCGCTATCATTTTATTTTACTATTTTAGCTCCCATCTGAGTTCAACACATGTTTTGGGTTTTATACACCATTGAGAGAGAGAGACTCGCAAAGCTTAAGCATTGAGGACAATCAAGAAACCATCCCATTGAGGGGGACTAGTAACATTTATTTGTTTCCTTCACCAGGTGTTACATAATAAAAAAATCATTCTTTAATCTTGTCTTTTCTGTTGGATACTTGGAGTTAATTTCGCATCAGTTCTTGTTTTTTTTTTTGTTTAACTACCTTTACTGTATAGATATAGGTTTTTGCAAGATTTGTTCTAATTGTCTATTGCAAATCTAAGGAGTTCGACAAAAAATTCTGTTTTTAGGGCTATTTTTCACTAGTAGCTAAAGTAGGATATTTTCGTACACTTGCAATAAGGTTTTACACTAACAAATGGTGAATCCGATGGTGTTTTAATTACACATTGTCGTCAACAATTGGCGACTCAATTGTTGTGATTCATATTTTTGTGTGACTAGCAGCTTAAAAAAAAAGGGCTTTTCTTCAACTGTTTTCAGTCTCTTGATGTTGTTATCTAACTTGTTTACCCTAATTCAGTCAAAATTCTAAATTTTGGATGTTTTCTGGTGTTTTCTGCTAGTAATAGATATCAATCACGCCAAAGATGACAAATTTTCTGCAACCTGCCGCCCGAGAACCAAGTAGCAGGAAATCGCAGTTTTTAGCCCAAATAGTGTGATTTACCCCTGAAATCGCACTTATCTGCTCAAAAAGTGTGAGCTCACTTGTTTACAAGTCAGTAACTATGATCTAGAATCTTTTTCTGAGTTTTTTGGCAACTATGAGGGTTTTTCGAGAACATTGTTTTGAGTTTTCTGGCCTCTATTTCAGCCTGTCTTAGGCCTGGATATGCTCAGTTTGTCTCCTTTAAGTAGAACCAATACCCCTAGTGTTTTAGTACGCTTCCACCGTTTTAGGAAGATTTGAGTTGAGTAGGTAGTCTGAGATTTCTAGCATTTTCAGCCATTATTTCAGGGTCTGATCCATCATTTTTACAGATCCTTAAGATAGTTTATTGTTACATCCAAAACTCCCTCTTAAGTTGTGTTTGGTATTTCCCTTAGGGTCCCTTTGTTTGCCCCAAGTTTTTCACCTTTAGCCTTATCTTTTGCAGTAGTTTTCCCTTCTGGTTTCTTGTTGTTTTCCACATCATTTCCAGTATTATTAAGGCAATAGATCCAAATGTCATAAAAATTTAATACTTTTTCCATTTTAGTGTGTTTTGAGTCAATTTCATCCCCATCTAGTGTGGTTTTTTTATTAGGTGCTCAGAATTATGCTCAGAAATAAAATTTCTCAGAATGACACGAAACCTAAACAATCGTGTAGTGTTCGTACTTTTGAATCTGGTGCAACTCGTTTTGCAAAAAATGGACTCTGTATGGCTTCATAAATGAGTTCATTTTGTTTTCCTAAACACGCAAATTTGGAAAAAATTTGTAGAACGCGAATCCCAGTCAGAAGTCTGTACTTTTGACGTGGCATGCTCACTAAGAAGGTCAACAATTTGGTCAACCTTTTCCTTCACGAATGAAGAGCTACCAAGTGGCAGAGTCTGGTTGGTTCATTTTGGTGTGTTGGAAGGTTGTTATTGGTGTTGGTGGAGCCAATGAGGAGGAGGGACGTGGCTCAGCCTGGTGCCACCATGTGTCCCCCTCATGACGTTGTAAAATTATGGTGGAGGACCGGAGGGACCGAGCAGGACTAAAGCTCGAGACCTCCGCCAAGTTAACTCGTGCATCTACCAACTCACCTATATAATGTTTCTTACCATATGCATTCACCACACCTATTTGAAGTTTCATAAACGCACCAATGGGGGGAGAGGGGGTCGGCCCCCAAGTCATGTGACTGATACCTAGAGACCACCGACGGAGCAAGAGTGCTTAACCTTAAGCGCAATTACTAAACACTAATCCCATGTTTAATTAATGCTTAAACTGGTTTAATTAATAGGTTCCAATTTAAACCTAATACAATTTAATTAGCCACTAATGCAAGTTAATTGAACTAATCTGACTTTAATTGGTAGTTCTGAAAAATCTGGTGGCATTTGCCAAATTTAGAGCTAGTTAACCCAATTTGGGGCCAGTTAGCTATTTTTGGGGAGGAAATTGTGGAGAATACTTGGAGAATTCATAACTCAGCCAATTTTCGACCAAATCAGGAGCAGAAAGAGGCTAAGGTACCATTTTTTAGTGTTATGAACTCAATGAAATAGGTTTTCAAGAGCAGAAATGCATTGTAAGCACATAATTTTGTAAATTTGAACAGAATATAGATTCCTAAGCCATGGAAGCTAGACCAAGGAGATATACCCCAGGAGGGGTGAACTCCCTCATGAAATCCTTGTGTTTATGTGTTGTATGGTGTTGTGCTGTACTTTTTATTGATGTTGTTCAATCTTTTTTTATGTTAAATTGTTCATAAAATTAACATAAAAATCACTCATGAGATTCAATAACTTGCAAGAGAACTTGAACCCTTAATCACGTGTAAAACATTTGTTTCGAAATTTGAAAGAGAAAGTAGCACAACATTACTAACATACCTTAATCGGATCATTGTTTGAGATCCTCGTTTGGGTTGGGATTTATGCATGATTAGTTGCTATTTTACTGTCATTTTATTTTCATTTACAGTTTTTAACATTTTTATTTTTCTTTAAATAACCATCTGGGATTAATTAAAATAAACACATGGCTTGCAAACACTCATACCTAAAGCGAAGAGCGCTTGGTTTACACCACCAATCCAAGACATAAACATTATAACTAATTAATATGCCTCACAGGTCCTTTGTTTGTCACTCTTCAACCTTTTCGTGTCATTTGTGACTTGCCATCATAACGCCCCCAAGGCATTTGTCGCGGAGACTCCAAGGTCTTCACCCTCAATTTCTATTAAGACGTCTTACTCCACTCCATAGGGACCGAGTTATTCCTCCCTTGAGTCCCCATTCTGACTCTGGTTCTTCTAGTTCGTCGGGTTCTTCCTCTAATTTCGCTTCTTCTCAACCTCATATAGCCACCATGTATGGCACCAATGGAGGTACAGGAGGCCAAGTAACTAGTGGCTTTGGCCCTAATCCTAGAGTCACTTCTAGTGGAACCACTACAGGAACTGTCCCAACTATTCCTTTGCTACCTTTTATGGTAGGTGTAAGCCTTCTAAATTTTAGCCAGTTAAACAATGACCCCATACTCCACAATGTAGGTTGGCCAGCTATGCCAACTAAGCTTCCTTCTGAAATTCTTAAGTTTGAAGGAAACACTAGAGAGGGCCCCACTAATCATGTTCACTCCTTTCATATGTGGTGTTCGTCTAATTCTATCACCGATGACTCCATTCGCCTTCAGTTTTTCCAACACACGCTAAAAAATGCCTTCGCTTTTTCTGTCACCTGGGCTAGACTCTCAAAACTGATGTAGAGTTCTAATCCCAAAAGGAATTCATTACATTGAGATAAATTATAGATAATTATGTTGGAAAGAGTTTGTAACCTAAAAGGACTCTATCACTATTAATTTCATCAAAAAAAATTAAATAACCCATACTAATAATTCTTATGGAACCAAACACCTTTTTCTAAGGTGGCAATAACCATGATCAGGTGTCAAACTGTCATGCTAGAATTTAGGCTCTCATATTTGGAATTTGAGGATGAGTTGTGTGTTGGTGAGGTGGCAAAAATGCAGAGTTTTTTCAACCATGTCAGCAATTTTGAATGAATTGCTGAGATGCCCCTAAAACGAATGATACAATAATATCCCTAATCTCATTAATTGACTCAACCACTTTTCTTTCTGCGTTGACTGTAATGATAGATCTTTAGCAATGAAGGAATGGTGAGCGGTGTTTCCATTAGCGGTGCGGGTCCATTTGAAGTTTGAATGGTTACCTCGGGAATTCATTTAATTAAAAAATGGTTTTGGCCACGCATCGGGATGAGAGTGGAGGAGAACGCGTGGGAAGGAGAGCGGTAAAATGGGTTGGTTTGGTGGATTTCAGTAGTCAGGGGAGGGTGGTAGGAGTGGTAAGAGGTTTTCTGAGGGGGGGGCGGGGGGGTAAGAGTGGTAAGAGGTTTTCTGAGGGGGCGGGGGGGGTGTGGTAGGAGTGGTAAGTAGTTTTTCGAGGGGGTGAAACAATGAGGGGTTGACCCGTCGACATGAGACCCGCAGGGAGGAAACCACTTTTCGGACCCCCCCCTGCTGGTAAAGGTCAGATGGATAAGGGGGTGAAAAAAAGGTTGTGGGTCATCGATTTGGTGGATTTATTGATCGGGTGGTTGGATGGACAGCAGGACTTAACCACATGCGACAAATGCCTTATGTTGTTTTGGAAATTTTATTACATATGTGGAAAACTTTGGTTAAAATTCATATGTCGTTGTGTACATAGTATTTCGATGTGAGTATTGTGCTCGTCCCCCTTGTGAACTCTAACTTGGTGCTTGGTTCTTGTGTGTCGGGCCCCTTGACTTGTGAATTGGATTTGGTGCTCAATCCTGGTATTTTGATTGGCCCTCGTGCTATTCTTTTGATTAAAAAAGTATAATAACCCTATTGTTGGAAATTAGCCCCGAGGGCTCACTTTTTTATAAAAATTTACAATAAGACTTGATAAAACCCCTCATTTCTTCTTTTGTTGGTGTCGTGTTGTTGGTGCTTGGTTTGGAGATTATCCCTAAGGGCTTAATAAATTTTTATAAATTTTGATGAAAAGGGAAAGGCGCCAAACCAATCCAAATTGGGGAATTTAGCCAAAATTGGAAAAATTAAACCAATTTCACAACTTAAACCAAATAAAAATTATATCATATAAAAGCCAAAATGGTAAAAAAATTTACCAAGTGATAACAGTGGCTCCAATTGGGGATGATGTGCCCCCCGCGGGGTAGAAAAGAACCTCATATCTGTAGTTCCAGTGCCTGACCATTTGGGTTGCTCTCGAAGCTTTGGAATACTTTCCTTCGGCCATGCAATGCTGAATTGTAACCTACTCTCTAACTAAAGACAAAATTCCAAATTGAAAACACCAATTTTAAAAACTGATAATGAAACTAAGAACAGAAAACCAAACTTTCTCATTCCTATGAGCTTATTTTTGTACATGGAAACCTACTCTAACAGTTGCAAACTACATGCTTGATTCAAGCAATATGGAACTACCAATAAAGCCAGTCAAAGATTTGATCTAATGCCTAGGTTCCTCTACTGTGCTTGAGTAAAATCATAAATAGATCATCTAGTGGAAACTCAGAATAAAAATTGAATCATAATCTGAACTTATAAACAAAATAAACTCCAACTTCACTGATGACGGAAACAAGTTAACCAAAGGATCATGAAATACATGCAAATTCACTTTTTCTTGATGGACCAAACCAGGGAGACAAGATTTATTTCTAATTGGTGTCCCTTTTTCTATGTTTTTAATTCCAATTTCATCATCAATTGACTCACTGATTTCTTGAACAGTCTCTTGAAAAGAAAACATGCTTGTCTGAGCTTGTGTTCTATCATTTTCATCACTCTCTTGTGTCTTTGTTTCATAAATATCATGATTTTAATTGTAGATTTCTTGATACTCTGTTTCATGTACTTGTTCAATAATTGATATCTATGTGCATGTGCTTTTAGAAACTTGGTCCTCACAAACCCTTTCTTGAGACACAGACTCAGGAAATAAGAGGTTTGAAACATAATTTTATGGGTAGTCTTGATCAATTTAAAGCTTACAAATCTGCTACATATCTTCATTTATCTTCCGAGAAAAAAAATCAATGTCATAATCAAGCTCTTGATTAATTTCATCTTCAACTAACGATGTGACTTCTTGATCTTCAAGACAACTAGCCTAAGAGAAAAATTCATAATGTGCCTCTAATATCTCCCCATCATCCATACATTCTAGATCATCATGAATACTTTTATTATATATTGAAAAAAACCTTTCTGAAGATTGCAACAGTCTTGAAACAATGATGATAGAGGATGAGACTTCCCATAATGTTCAAAAAATATTTTATGGAAATATTTAAGAGAACATAAGCTTCCTGATTTCAACCCTTCATACCATACTCTAGCTTTGTCTTCTAGGGTATACATAAAAATCTTCATGAGACAATATTTAGGAAACTCAACCCTCATCCTACATACATGTAGGTGGAATTTAATCAAATGCAGACCAGCATCATCTTTATTTTCATCTTTGAAAATGGGAAGATGGGTTGACCAATCAACACGATGCATAATATTTGGAAAACCATAGATGTGAGACCGATCCATAGGAGCATACCTGGGATTTATTCTTGTAATATAACTCATCTTGGAACTTGATCAAACTACTGATATTCAAGCAGTGGAGTCACCATGAAGCTTTGAATTTTTGAATTATTTAAGAATGGAATCGCCAAGGCAGAAGTATAGCCTTGAATATGATTGATCTCCTGCTACCTTCAAAAGTTTAGTTGCTTTGTTTGAACACAAATTTCTAGGGAAATGCAGTTTTGAGCTCCCGACAAACGCACCAAAATGATATCACCAAACTGAGACTAATTAGGCTGCTCAACAGTCAATTTAGTGTAACCATTTCAAGCCACTTAGGGTTGGAAGTTAGCCCTTCCAACCAAAGAGGGATCTCTCAAGAAAATATATGATATTTAATAAACAAGATTTTAAACAAAGATGGCTAACTCTTAGATGTTTTTTTTATGATTTTTTGCAGGTGAAAGATGTGTGAGGGCTACCATTGGGCATGTAGTCAGAATGGGAATTCAAATACACAAAAGTTTCATTCATGGAAGCTGAGGCACATAAGTTCTTATAAAAAAAATTCTGACAGCAAACAAGATACATAAAGGAAGTTAGAGCATAATAATATATTAATTCCAATTAATTATGTAACAGTAAGCTGAGATGACATTAAAAAGAAAAAGGACACAAATGCATAAGAACTTGAATAGAATATCATGTCTGAAACAAAAGTCTTCTACAACTATCTATTCACTGAGAAAAATATTACAATAGTATCTTAGGACCTTACATCCGTCAACACTCTCTAACTATAAAACTTCTCTAATTATAGAGTGAAAACCCTTTTACATAGGTCTGCCACCTAGCCCAAACTCTCGAAACTGATGTAGAGTTTTAATCCTAAAAGGAATTCATTATGTTGAGATAAATTAGAGATAATTCTGTTGGAAAGAGTTTGTAACCTAAAAGGACTCTATCACTATTAATTTCATCAACGAACTTTAAACAACCCATACTAATAATTTTTATAGAACCAAACAACTTTGTCTAAGGTGGAAAATTGTCATGCTAGAATTTAGGCTCTAATATTCGAAATTTGACGATGAGTTGCGTGTTGGTGAGGTGGAAAAAATGTTGAGTTGTTTCAACCATGTCATCCATTTGGAATAGATTATTGAGCTACCCCTAAAAAAAATGGCCCAATGATATCCCTAATCTCATTAACTAACTCAACCACTTTTCTTTCAGTGTTGACTGCAATGACAGAACTTTGGAAATGAAGGAAGGTTGAGCGATGTTTCCGTTAAGGGTGTAGGTCCATTATAATTTTGAATGGTTACCCCGGGAAGTCATTTAATAAACAAACGGTTTTGGTCATGCGTTGGGATGAGAGTGGAGGGGAGTGTGTGGGAAGGACAGTGGTAAAATGGGTTGGTTTGGCATATCTCAGGGGGTAGGAGTGGTAAGAGTTTTGCTAGGGGGGTGTCAAATGATGAGGGTCTGACACGTCGACGTGGGACCAACGCGGAGGAAACCACCTTTAAGAACCCCCCTAATGGTAAAGGTGGATGGATATGGCGGTGCGAAAAAGGTTGTGGGTCATCGATTTGGTGGATGGAGAGCGGGAATTAACCACATGAAAAAAATGCCTTTTTTCGTTTTTTAAAGTTTATTGCATATGCGGAATACTTTGGTTAAAATTCATATGTTGTTGGTTACATTGTATTTCGATGTGAGTTGTGTGCTCGTCCCCCTTGTGAACTCTGACTTGGTGCTTGGTGCTTGTGCATTGGGCCCCTTGAATTGTGACTTGGATTTGGTGCTTGGTCTTGGTCCTATGGCTGTCCCTCGTGCTATTCTTTTGATGAAAAAAGTATAATAACAATGTTGTTGGAAATTAGCCCCGAGGGCTCACTTTTTTATAGAAATTTACAGTAAGACTGTTGATAAAATCCCCCATTTCATCTTTCGTTGGTGTTGTGTTTTTGGTGCTTGGTCTAGAGATTAGCCCTAAGTGATTAATAAATTTTCATAAATTTTGATGAAAAGGGCAAGGCACCAAAACTAATCCAAATTGGAAAATTTAGCCAAAATTGGCAAAATGAAACCAATTTCACAACTTAAGCCAAATGACAATTATATCATATAAAAGCTAGATCAGTAAACAATTTTACTGAGTGATAACAATGTACATGGCCATTATACTCATGATTTCTCCCTTTTACCCCAGATGCGCCAGTTGTGGGAAGCCCAAGCAGCATCCAAAGGACAAAAAACCACCATGTCACTTCCTCAACAAGGATATCTTGTTTCCAAACCACCCTAAGGCTAGGCCGCCCCTCAACCTTAGCAGTCTGGTACCCCTTATTACTAGATTCTCATGATGAACTATGATGAGGTCAATACTGTTGATGTCTACCTTCAGACCCAATTGCACCAGTATGACAAGAAACCCACTACGTCTACAACCAAGTCCCAAACCAAAGTATCCATAGAGTCCATTTCGACACCAAATGTTCCCTTACGGATCCCTCAACCTAAGGCAGAGGTCATTCCCAATATCCCCAAAGGGTCATTACACTGAAATGTTTATCTTCCAAAGCTTCCCACACCTACAACATAGTAGATGACTTGGTGCAGTCTCTTGTTGCCATGTCAATGCTGGAATTCCTCTATACGTGCCCATCACAATGAAAAAATCTACTATCTTCTCTGGGCATTGTGGATCCTTCAAATGATCATTTTATCATCTTTGATGCTTATAAGTCATAACATCCCCCTTTTCCCTCATCTATTGCCTTCCAGATAACATTAAAGATCCATAATGCTCATGTCCATCGATGTATCATAGACGAGGGTGCATCCACCTGTGTGATGGCTGCCTATGTTTGGAACCAACTCGGGTCCCCCAATCTGTACCCATCCACCATCACTTTTCGTGCTTGGGACGTTCACCCTTCCCAGCCCTTTGGCATGCTCCACAATTGTCATGTTATACTTGTGGGAAAGATTGTTTGTATTGACATAGAAGTCATTTATGCCCCGTTGGATTATAATATCCTCTTGGGTTGTAGCTACATCTATGTGATGTCAGTTGTCACATCGGTGGTTCACCGTAAGAAGTGCTTCCCCCACAATGGAAATATCATCACCATCAATCAATTGACATGTTATGAACCAAAGTCTCAGACCTCCTCTGAGTCCATCATATCTTCGGTGGTCGATAAGCAATATGTCGCTCCTCTCACTAGTGTCTCACCTAGAGTCTATAAATATTTCTCATTACTTGGTGCATTCCCTGGTCCACCTCCTCCCATTACTGAACCTAGCTCATTGAGTGTTTGCATGTTGCAAGCATCTTGGGCTAGCCAAAATTGGCTTGGTACGACTAACCAGCAACCAACGCCTTCTCAACTGGATGTTTTTCACTTGACACACCAATTAAGACCATCTCCTCAAGGACCTTCTCCTTCTTTTGGTGTCTCTCCCAATATTTTTCAACCAGGAACATTTCTCCCAAACCTTAACCATATGGAACCTGTTTCGCTAGGCCATTACCCTTCAGGTCAAATACCATTTTTATCTCCCCCATCTAGAGTATTTTATGTGTCTTTTATGGCTATGTTTAGTTTACCCAATTTGACCCTGGGGATCCTAGTCTAGTACATTGATCTCCAAGAAAACAGTCCACCTAATTAAGTTAAACAATATACTTCTTTGACCTCGGTTCAACTGGTCACCATGACCCCTCCCTTTAATTCAATGCCACAACCACCTTAGGAATCTACTCTTGTTGTGAAAACATCCGATTAGGGGGAAAAGCCACAAAGAAGGAACATAAGGACAATGCTCCCCAAACAACTACAGCTCCACCTAAGCCTCCAAATCCAACACCTCCATTCGCTTTGTGTGATGTTGTTGGGCATGCCACTAATAATTGTCCTAAACTTTTGTGTCTCAAAAATGTGGTCAACGAAACGTTTCTTGAATCTGACATCCTAGAGGTCCATGTTACCTAACTGATTTAGCCAAGAAACTCAAATCGTTGCACACTAATCACCCTTGTGCTTTGTGCGATCATTATGGCCACTATTCCCATAATTTTCCCCATCTCGACAACTTTCAGGATACCCTTCAAGAAATTCACGAAATAGAGGTTGTTTGTAGTGGATCGTCTACTCCTCTACTTGTGATTCCTGCTTCACCAGAACCAGAGGGTTGTTCTGCCCCCATTGTCATACCTCCCCCCGATGTCGAGATGAAGAATTATCTGGTTTCTATTCTCTATATGTCGTCATCCATGATATCCATGAAGGAATACCCCTCAGGGGATTCCCATTCTATTTCGATCGAACCCCCCTCGTCAAACACCCTGGTCTCAACATCCATAGATGCTTCATCTACTATCTCTTCGTCTACCCTTCGTAGTGATGTGTATGTCAATCATATTTCTCATGAATATGCACCAGGTATCTCTGCCACATTAAGTGGTATCCCTTCCTCCAGTTATCCCACCTTCCATTCTGATGAGGGCATCATGGAAGCCATGACCACCCCTGATTTTCCTTGGGATGATATGCACCATCGTGCATATTTCCTTCCACAACAGACCCATGACCAATATTTTGTGGAGTCCAAAGACTTAATCCATAGTGATTTCGATTGGTTCTATCCCCCCTTACATCGAACCCATGAATTCGATCCACATCCACCTTGTGGCCATTACATTGACACCCAATGTTTGGGCAAGGGGGCATACCTTCTAGAGGATTTCGAAGGCCAAATCCTCCTTAAACCTCACAATGCACTCTACCTAAAGAAATTTTACCCACATAATCTCCCACTGACATGCGTGTATTTATTTATGTCATGCATTTTTGTAGCTTGGATTGTCCACCATCATATCATTTGTTGTCTTTTGGCGCCTTTCAGATGGATCCATCATCCACACCATATATCGGCCATGCCGATGGTGCAATTTGCTTCTTCTGGAATCTAGCCTCAGGAACTTAGGCCATTTTTACCCCCTTGCATTCGTTAGTTCACTCCAACGGCATATGCATTGGACCTAACACCAATAAGCAAGCCGAATATGATGTAGTGATAGGTTTGTTAGTGGATTCCCTTCACCAACGCATCCTTCATCTTCATCATCACTTAGATTCCTTACTACTTGTCATGTAATTGAATGGTGTTTATCGTGTGCATAACCATATCATATTTAGAAAATATCTACGAGTGAAGCTTTTAGCACGTGAATTTGAATCCATTACATCCAGTCATGTTCCTAGAGCCCAAAATCACTTTTTAGATACGATTGCAAATAACATTCTAGATTGGAATTTATCACATGCATTTAAAATAACACAACCATAAAAAACAAAAGGTGAACCACAATTGTCATATAAAATATGCATATAAATATTATGTTTGGTCACATAAAAGTATCTCTAAATACATCTAATACATACTCTAAATACATTTGACATGCCCACAACATGTTAGAAAAAACAAAAAGGAAGCACCACATGTCCTCGTCCCTAGTCATTATCTGGAGGTTCCTGGGCCAATGGCTTTGCCCTACCATCTCGTAGATAACAAATAGCCTAACCAGCCATCGCCACGTGATGCATGATCCCTCGCCACTCTGAGGGAAGACCAGTACACTCATCAGTATACCTATATTCTAGCTCGTGCCACTTGTGCTTTGATACCCCAGTCAACACCAAATCACATCTTTGATGGAGATCCTCCAGTAGAGCCTCATAGTCTAGTCTCAGTTGTGACATTGATCCACTCAGTTCCGCAGCCCTAGGCATTGAGACACGTCCTGCATAACCTGTCGGCTTGACTAGTGTTATATATGCATACCAAAAGTTAAGAATTAGTACTAGATACATATTCAAAAATAATTAAATGCACCAAAAAATAACACCTTTCACTTACCATCTGGTCCCCATGCTCATCTGGGCAAAAGTGGAAAGTCAAGATCTCCCTGATAATTCATACCACTATATGGATAATTGTCTATATATAATGGCATATGATTCCAATATGCAAAAAATTATGGACGGAACACACATCTAACTCCCCCTCCCCCTCCTCTATGCAGTAGTTTCCCCTAGCAGTGCATCCTGGGCTCTTGTGGACCCCCATCACGGATTTTCCCATGAGGTCAAATAGTCAAGATCTTCTCAAAGAAGAAAGAGCACAACACCGTCCCAAATGCACAGTCACGGTTCACTTCTCGTATGCATAGCGATAGCTATATTTTCACCAAAGACAGCATCATTTGGGCCCACCCTTAGTAGGTCCCGCTCAAAACACTCTCCACTAACATCATCCCTCTAGTGATGTGATGGATTGTCTGGTTGCCCAGGATCTGCAGCAACGTTGCGGTGACAACCTATGTCTCTAGCCTCTCTAGATCACTGATTGGAATGGTCATGCAGTTAGCATGAGTACCCAATCTACAATGGCACTCTATGAACTCTGCTATGTTCCTCCCACGAGGTAACACTAGATGTATTTTCCCTACCACCCCTAGTGTGGGGAGTCTAGTCAAAAAATAGATATCCTTGATCGTGTGCTCGATCCCATGCCCCTGCACCATGAAGGACTCCTAGTTTGGATCCCAACAGCTCACTATCCTAGATAGCAAGGGCTGACCTACCCTCATCAATGGGTTCTCTACCAACTTTAGAACCCCATACCAAGCAAGCGCTCCTCTCACTACTTAATTCCCCTGAATCTCAGAACGAAGAGCATCCAAGTCTCTTTCACGCCAGTTGATATTTAACTCTACCATATCTGCAAAAAATCATCATGTCATGTTAGTTTAGAGCTAAGACAACTGCACCATACACTTTCTACCCTCAGTCCTTGGTAGACCAATAGAAAAATCCTTGTTTCAGCCCCAACTCAAACTATTTTTCCCAGAAACTGCAAGCTTGTAGTTTTCCCATTGTTTCCTATGAGCTAGAGCATAGTTCAAGGGAAAAAATGTGTGACCCAGCCATGGACATGAGCAAGAGTCTCATACTAAGCTCTAGGGACCTAATCTGAAAAAATAATCCACTAAAAATTAATATTAAGGTTAGGCCACCTACCTCCCACTAATGGATCTTGATTCCAATGGTCGGTTTGTCCACTACGATCACCGCAATATTTAGGGCCTTCTCCTCCTCTCCAAATTCACCACAGCTCACTTAGAAAATTAATTAAATTGGAGGGAAAACACCCTTTTATAGGAAAACTCCCAAAGTTTCCCTCGCCAATTGCGACCAAATTGTATCTTGGTTTGACGATCCGTCAACACCATTGGAAATATCTCACCGAGCAATACAACGAGTCTTCATTTTTTTGGTGATTTGACGCTTCACCCAAAAGCCATTTTTTCCATTAAGTGTCACTTTTCCACCATTAAAAATGAATTTCTTCAAATGTGTCGCTTGTAATTTGGCACCACTTTGCCTCAGTACTTCTCATCTCATGTGTCAATTTTTGTTATGGGAAACTATTATTTGTTCATGTTTTTATAGTCCCCCTGGGCCTATCCTATGTGGAAGCATCATCGAGTCACCCTTGTTCAAAGCATCTGAGTTGAGTCATCATCATATTCATGGAGTCCGTCTTGAGCCCATTTATATCATGTTATAGTATTACATCCATATTTGTGTCATGTTCATCATGTGTTTCCCATTTTGGCCTCCAGTCATACTGTCCCTCATCCCCTCCAGAGCCAAGTCAGTCGCTTCCACGTCCACCATGATTTTTATGCCCTGATAAGGGAAGTCATCCATACACTACTCAGTATCCCCTTATTCCATCATCATCCATGGTGTTAGTCCATCAATCACTTTAATATGATCCTCTTTCCTTAGTTCAGGATTCATCATTGCCTCACCTATGGAGGACCTTCTTTAGTCAACATCAACACATTCATTCTAGAAGACAGGTCTAGAGGACGGTGTACCTTGGTTCCAGCTTTCATTCTTGTTCGGTGCCTTGGATCAAGCAAAGGGAATCATCATTGCCCTTTGACTTGGTTGTTTCTAATCTGCTCAACCTTAACTCATTATCGCATGATTGAGATTCGTAAACATGATCGTCTGGTGATCCAATAGATTGTACCAATGATTCCCGGGTGTGTGTGTGTGATCTGAAAGGACTACATTATTTTTTCTGTGCTAAGTTTCTTTTCAGTTTATAAAAATGTGCATAATTGTCTCATTAGTTTTCTTAAGGATTGAGGATTTTAACCATGAATTGTAGGTGATTTTAGTGAATTAGAAGCATGAAATAAGCACAAATAACATTGAACAGTATTGTAAAACAGAGAAATAAGTCACCACATAACATTTACACAGCAGGCATGATGAATTAGTTCTGTCCTCCTATGCTACATCTGCTGGTCCAGCTCCCAATGGCATGTCCATCTTTCATTATGCTCAAAATTTTGCAAATACATGTAGTTTCAGGCCTCTAATGGTTGTTTTATCTTCACCAATGGCTCAAAAATGCTTCAGTTAGTCAAAAATGACTCTTCATTCACTCTAAATGGGCGAAAATTGAGTCTCCTAATCTTTTTCCCAATTACACCTAGAAAAAATCCACTAAAAGTGGATAACTTCACTTAATTGGAGTTAAAATAGTGGATTTCCTCCTTTTTTAGCACGCTTCCAAACATCTGCCTAAAATACTGCAGCATTAATTTTACAGTTGGGGTAGCCACATGCCAACCCCAATCCCGCGGTTACCGTGATGGATGGTGGAACTCATGGCTTAAAATATGGGTTGAAGTGGATTGAACTGGGGTTAATAGAGACTGTTTAATAAACTACACGGAGTCAACATAAAATGTAACCATGTGAACACACAACACAAAAATATTGTGGAGACTATCGGAGGTTACGCCTTAACCGTGGAGTTAATGTTTTAAAACTTTGCAATGTGACCAGGTCAGTGTAACCATCAGCGAAATCTGTGGTTGGAAGTTACATATAGTCCGCGACGTTTTATGTTAAAATATGTTCATAACTTTGGGGACCGTTGATGGGTTGGGATCATCAGCGGTCCCCAACCCCCCAAACACATTTTCAATCAAACATAAATAGAACCCAACTACCATACATGTTAAGAAACACTTGTATCTCAGATGGTAAAGAACTGTGCGTGCCCGCGGGAGGTCCGGGGGTCGATTCCTGCGGCCTCCAACCAAAATTTTAACATGCAGTCTCGGGGACACGTGGTAGCCTTAGGGTCAGCCAGGTGTCACCCTATAATTTTCCCTCTCCAAATCATACCAATCTCATTCAACAAATAATCAAGTGACACTTGTCACCCATTGATTGGTTTTGAGGAAAGGAATATTCCTCATAATATTATATTTTGCTAACTCTACCTCCACCCTGCTGACTGGGCATCTCAATCAACCCTAGTCAAACTGTCGCAAAACTTTACCTTTTTGGCATTTCTATCAGAACATGATATCTCCCTCATATGAAATTATCTTTTTGAACTGTTTGTGGCGCTGGAATCAGGAATACGAGATCTTATACGCAACCATCCTAGTTTCAACCCAATCATGTAACTTTGAATTTTGAGCAAAATTTATGAACTCTTGATCACTCCTCCCCATTGGGAGGCTTTTGGACCCCACAAGACTTGATTACATGTTTAGTAGATGAGGGTACAACTCCCTCACCTTTCCAACCTCCATCCACTTTGCCTTGCTTGGTTTAGTGCCTTTGAGCCCAACTCGAAGGTAGCCAACACTTCACCTCTTGGATGCTCGTGTCCTCTTGTCAAGAATTGTATCTTCTTTGCGCTCATCCAGAAATTCTAGCGAGAAATATTCAATAGAAGTTAGTTTAACATCACTTCCTTGATCATCGATCAAAGGTGGCTCATACAAATGTAAGTTTTCAACATTAACAACTGAATACATTTGCATATAAGAAGGCAATTCAAGTTGAAATGCATTATTACCAACTTTATTTATGATCTTGAATGGACCATAGCGAATGTGTTTGAGCTTTTTAACTTCCCCTTGCATCCTTTCTTTGCTAATGTGAAACCATAACTCATCTCCCTCTTGAAACTTGTGATAAACTCTATGCTTTTCATGCCTCTCTTTGTATTTTCTTTGACTTTTCTCAAGTTGTTCTTGAACCTGTTGATGTATAATCTGAATTTTCTCAATGAAATTTCGAGCCTTGTCAATATCACTATGACCATCAATTGGAACGTCCTTCCCAAACATGAATTCTAATGGTGATTTTGGAAAATACCCAAAGCATACTTCAAAAGGTGATGTTTGAGTTGAAGAGTGATTTGCCCGGTTGTAAGCGTGTTGAATGTAATGCAGTTGCTCATCCCACAACTTAGGATGTTTGCTGCAATATCCTCTCAATAGATGCACAACAGTTTTGTTCACCACCTCGATTTGTACATCTGTTTGTGAATGAAAAGCAGTACTCTTTTTCAACTTTGTGTCCATCATACTCCATAGATTTGACCAAAAATTCCCAATGAATCTGGAATCCCTGTCACTAACAATATAATTTGGCCATCCAAAATGAACTCAAACATGTTGAAAATAAAGTTCAGCATCTTGTTCAACAGTAATGGTTTTCTTACATGGCATAAGTATACACATTTTATTGAATTTATCCACAACTACATAAATATAATCATGTTGTTTTCTTGACATAGGTATACCTCCAACAAATTCCATGGAGACACTCTCCCATGGCCTTGATGGTACCGGTAGTGGCATGTACAACCCAAGCTTCCTATTACTAGGCTTACTTGTTGCACACATAGAACAACCTCTTATAAAACATGACATGCTATCTATCATGCGAGGCCAATAGAAATACCTCTATAGATGTGCCATTGTTTTTCTTACCCCAAAGTGTCCAGCAATAAGAGATGAATGAGCTTCTCTCATGACACTTATCCTCTCTCCTTGTGGTATACACAACTTGCCCAAATGAAACAACAATTTTTTATGCATGTGATAATATTTCTCTTCAACTTGATTCCCTTCACTCAAACTAGCATACACATCTTGAAAATCAATGTCATGTGCATATTATTCTATGTAACTCTCATGTACAACAGAATCATTTTTTAGTAAATTAAATGCACTAATGATTGGTCTTGAAAGCATATCAGAAACTTTATTGAAAATAACTTTCTTTTACCTTATAACCAAGTGAAATTGTTGAAGAAATCCCATCCACCTGAAATGTCTTGATTGCTATAATTGTGTTTGTGACTACAAGAACTATAATGGTTGGTGATCGGTATACACAATAGTCTCTTTACCCATCAAGTAGTGTTTCCACTTCTTGACACTTTTTACCAATGCATATAGTTCTTTGTCATATGTAGGATATTTTTTCACAACACCATTAAATGTTTTAGAATGAAAAGTGATAGGCTTACCATGTTGCAAAAGAACTGCGCCCATGGCATAATCACTACAGTTTGAATCTCGAATGGTTGTCTCAAATTTGGTAATTCAAGGACTAGATTTGAATTGGTCTTGTCCTTTAAAGCTTCGAAAGCTTGTTATTATTTTCCTCCCCATTGGAAGCCTTTCTTCACACTTTTCATTCCATGCATAGGATCTGCGATGGAAGAAAATTTAGCAACAAACTTTCTCCAATATTGAGTTGCACCTAAGAAACTTCTTACCTCGGTTACTGTTTTGGGTGTGAGCCAATTCACAATGGCTTCCACTTTAGAAGGATCAATTATCAACTCTCCTCCTCCTACAATATGGCCCAAATAGACCAAATAAGTCTTTCCAAACTCACACTTTGACATCTTAAGAAACAATTTCTCTTTCTTCAAAATATCAAGCACTCTATTCACATGCAAGACATGTTCTTCTCTTGTTTTGTTGAAAATCAATATGTCATCTAAGTAAACAATCACAAATTTATGAAGGAATGGACGCAAAACACTATCCATAACACACATGAAAGTTTCTGGTGCATTACGCAAACCAAATGGCATAACTAAACACTCAAAGAGTCCTTGTTTGGTTTTGAATGCAGTTTTCCATATATCACTTTCTGCAATTCTTACTTGATGATATCCACTTCTTAAATCTAACTTAGTAAAAAAAAATTATTCTTTCATCTGATCAAGCAAGTCATTTATTCTTGGGAGTGGGTAAAGATTATTTACCGTAATCTTGTTCAAAGCTCGAAAATCTACACACATGCGCCAAGTCCCATCTTTCTTTGGAATCAAGACTATGGGTCAACTGCATGGTGAAGTGCTTGGCCTTATGATTCCTTTGTCCAACATCTCTTTGATTTTCCTCTTTATTTCAGCACTCTCCATTATCGACATGTGATACATATCAATATTTGGAAGAGGACAATCTTGCTGCAATTGAATCTCATGTTGAATCTCTCTTTTTGGAGGAAATCCTGTTGAATCCTAAAACATCTCAAGATGTGCATTAACTACATCATATAAATCTGATTTCAACTTAGGATCACATCCCTCAAATGATTCATGATTAACATAAGCTTTAGGCTTAATCACAAGAATAACAAATTTCTTACTTGAATTTACCAGCCTCTTTACCTATCCAGCATTTACCACAGCAATATTTGTCTTCTTGCGATGTGCTCTAACAATCAAATCCTTTCCATCTTTGAATAAATGATATTTGTTCTCATGGCGATGGAAGATTGCTTTCCTATCATACAAGTAAGGACTCCCCAACACAATACCTGTTATGTCAAGCGGAACCACATCTAATTCAACTGTGTCGACAAAATGTGCAGTGATTGCAAACCGCAATATGCATTTCTTTGAAACCTTTAAATTTTCATCCTTAAAAATCCAACCCAATGGATATGGTTTTGGATGTTGTATGGTCTCAAGATTAAGTTTCTTGACCAAGTCTTCAGATATTAATTTTTCTTGTGACCCACTATCAAACAATGTGTCAATATTGGTATGCTTGGATATGACCCTCACATGAAATAGTTCAATTCTTTCTTCTTCATTTGGAGCATATGTATGTGACAGTTTGATGTACTAGTACTGGGTTTAGTTTCAATTTCTTCTCCCTTCATGTTCTTCAATACTATGGTTGTAATCTTTGATTCATCTCCTAAATCATGTTGAGTTGTAGCTGCAGTTTTTGTTTCCCTTTGTTAATGGGTTTCTTTCGCCTCATTTTAGGATGTAATTTCCAACAATGAGTTTCATCATGGCCTTCTTTTGAACAATGTTTAAAAACCACTTTTTCTCCCTCTTTATTAATAGATGCATTATTTTTTCTTCTACCTTTTGAGGTCTTCTCTTTGTTTTTACCCTTAAAATGTTTCTTTCTACCCTCTTTAGAAATGTTCTTCCCTCTAGCTTCTAGATGTGTGGCATGAACACATACTTCATCTCGACTTGTGGGGTTAAACATGAGAATAGTATGTTTTAGGTAGCTATGTAAGCCTCCTATGTACTTGAGAAAATTATCTTGGCTCTGCAAATATACCCCTAATAAGAGAGCTCTTCTCCTAAATTCTTGGGTGTATTCTTGCACATTTTTTCCTTTAAATTGTCTAAAGTTTTTCCAGTTCACTATGGCTTTCTGTATATGAGCTAATGGATAAAACTATTTTTTTATAGCAGTAATGAAATATGACCATGATAGAATAATCGTACCATTTTTTTTTATCTCCTCCTTTGTCTTGGCTTCCCACCAAACAAGTGTTGCACCTTCCATTCTCAATGAAGCTAGTTGGATTTTGGTATCATCATCTTGAAGGTTCTGGATTCTCAAATAGACCTCCAATTGCCTAATCCAATTATCAATATTTTCTGCATTGACTTCACCATTAAACATTGGCAATTCAAGCTTAACATCAAGTTTTAAAAAAGGACTTTTACCATTTTTCTTTGACTTGTGTGGTTGATGTACTGAAGTAGAAGTAGAGGATGATGCTAATGAGGGTCAGGATGATGGCTCTCCATTGCCTCCATTTCCTCCATTGCCCTTCTTTGACTTATCTTCATCATTGTGACCTCCTGAAGATCCCTATCTTTCCCTGTGAAGTTTGGATCCTTCTGCTTCTAGTCTCTCATTCCTTTCTTGATCAAGGATTCTAACCATCTCAGTCATGTCAATGAATGCTTTCCTGAACACTCTTTCTTCCTCTTTGGGATCAACTTCTTCATGGATTTCTCCTTCCTCATGAGGCATACTTAATGTAGCTTCTGCTTCCTTAGGAGGTGAACTAGGTGGTGGAGACTGTGGCAATCTTTCTCTCCTTTGCTTTGGCTCTTCTTGAGACCCTTCTACTCCCACCAATTTTCCTTCTCCTCTTTTGAGATTGAGCCTAGTAAGCATCTAAAAACTTGCAAACATTTAAAAAATTATTTTCACTAAACAACAACAAAGAATAAACTCTATCTCTAATACCAATCTGATCTGAAAGGACTGTATTATTTTTGTTGTGCTAAGTGTCTTTTCAGTTTATAAACATGTGCATACTTGTCTCATTAGTTTGCTTAAGGATTGATGATTTTAACCATGAATTGTAGATTATTTTAGTGAATTAGAAGCATGAAATAAGCACAAATAACATTTAACAACAATGTAAAATAGAGAAATAAGTCACCACATAACATTTACACAACAGGCATGATGAAGCAGTTCAGGCTACATCTACTGGTCCAGCACCCAATGGCATGTCCATCTTTCATTATGCTCACAATTTTGAAAATAAATATAGTTACAGGCCTCTAATGGTTGTTTTCTCTGTACCAATGGTTCCAAAATGCTCCAATTAGTCAAAAATGACTCTTCATTCACTTTGAATGGGCGAAAATTGAGTCTCCTACTCTTTTCTCTAGTTACACCTAGAAAAACTCCACTAAAAGTCAACTCCACTTAACTGGAGTTAAAATAGTGGATTTCCGCCTTTTCAAGCACATTGCCATACCTCCGCATAAAATACCGTAGCATTAACTGCGTGTTTGGGGTGGCCACATGCCAACCCCAATCCCGCGGTTACCGTGATGGATGGCGGAACTCATTGCTTAAATTGTGGGTTGAGGTGGATTGAACCGGGGTTAATAGAGACCGTTTAATAAACTGTGCAGAGTCAACATAAAATGTAGCCATGTGAACACACAACAAAAAACTATTGTGAAGACTATTGGATTTTATGCCTTAACCACGGAGTTAATGTTTTAAAACATTACAATGTGACCAGGTCAGCGGAACTGTTGGCGAAATCTGTGGTTGGAAGTTATGTATAGACCGCGAAGTTTTATTTTAACATATGATCATAACTCTGGGGACCGCTGGCGAGTTGGGACCGCTGGTGGTTCCCAACCCCCCAAACACATTTTCAATCAAACATAAATAGAACCTGACTACCATACATGTTAAGAAACACTTGTAGCTCGGATGGTAAAGAACTGTGCGTACCTGCGGGAGGTTTGGGGATCGATTCCTATAGCCTCTGACTAAAATTTTAACATGAAGTCTCGGGGACATGTGGTGGTCTCAGGGCTATCCATGTGTCAACCTATAATTAGCCCTCTCCAAACTGTACTAATCTCATTCAACAAATAATAAAGTGACACTCGTCACCCACTGATAGGTTCTGAGGAAAGGAATATTCCTCAGAATATTCTATTTTGCTGATTGTACCTCCATCTTGCTGACTGGGCATGCCAGTTAACCCTGGTCA
This sequence comes from Pinus albicaulis, assembly GCA_034641835.2. NCBI lineage: Eukaryota > Viridiplantae > Streptophyta > Pinopsida > Pinales > Pinaceae > Pinus > Pinus albicaulis. The sequence continues at coordinate 117,830,248 of CM076576.1, forward strand.
AACTATCGCAAAATTTTACTTATTTTTCATTTCGATCAGAACTTGATATCTCCCTCATACGATATCAGTTTTTCAAACCGTTCACGGCGCTGGAATCACAAAGATGAGATGTACGCAACCATCGTCATTTCAACCCAATCCTGTAACTTTAAATTTTGAGCAAAATTTATGAACTCCTAATTAGTGTGAGATGTTTTAGACCTCATGAGGGGGTGTTCCTTGAGGTAGCCCCCCACATGCTCGGATGACCTTAGATTATGCTACAGCCTTAGATGCAGTTCCACATATTTCATCGGTTAAGTTCTAGCCACTTGCAGTGCCCACAGCATGCATGTCTTAGTTAGATGATCCATTCAGATCTTCAGATCCCTTTCCTGTTCAGTAGGGCTTCTTTCTGTCTCACGTACTTAGATGTTATTGTCTTCAGTCCTGGCCTTCATTTTTCCAGGCGCATTATGTATATGGGATACACTGTATTATTTTCTGGCCCATTGATGCCAACATGTCATGTATCATGTATTATATATTTTGTAGCTCAAACCCACATTGTTGGGCTCACCGTTGTTCTTTCTACTTTTTCATCTCGACAGGTATGGGTATGCCTCCCCCACCTCATTGAGAACAGGTACTCCAACATAAAAGGAGACTTATATCACTTTGTAGGTCTCGCCCCCTCAATTACTTCCCTCTCTTGCTTCTCTTCATCTAGGTCTCTCTCTCTCTTTGACTCCCCTTCGGTTTCAATTGATTATGTTCTTACAACACACTTCAGCCATACGATTTTCTCCTAACACGCGTACGTTGGGGGGGAATCTGTTATCACCAAAAATTAGTTAGCTAACCATTTCTAATTAGATGGATCGAAGTACACCATGTAAGACCAATTTTACTATAGTAAAATTGCTTTCACTATAAGAAAAAATTTAATAAACCATATTTAATTAAGTTATTTCTGCTTAAAACAAGAAACCCCATGAGGAATAATTAAATAAATCCTTCTTTATTTGATTTTCCTCTAGGAATAAATAATTAAATCATTGTTTAAGTAATGTTCTTGGTCATATTTAACCCACTTATGAGAAATAATTAGATAAATCATTATTTTTCTTATTTTTCTCTACGACTAATTAATTAAATCATTATTTAGTTATTATTCCTTGTTAAATTTAACTAAATCACCTAGGAATAATTAAACAAATAATTATTTGTTTATTATTCTTAAACCACATTCTTGAAATGATAAATAAATAATTTATTTGTTTATTATTTCTAAATAAAGGTATTTAACTAATTTAAATACCTTTTCCCTCCAACAAAATATAATAAAATATTCCATGTGGTTACATCTATGTTTTGGTTAATAATATTTTATTATTCTCAATTATCGAGGATAACACAATATCTTGTTATAAATAGGAGGGTTTTTCCATTCATTCTTCGCTTTGATCATTCTCATTGTCGCTATCATTTTCTTTTGATATTTGAGCTCCCATTTGAGTTCAACACATGCTTTGGGTTTTCTACACAATTGAGAGAGAGAGAGAGAGACTCGCAAATTTGAAGCATTGAGGACAACCAAGAACCCATCCCATTGAGGGGGACTGGTAACATTTACTTGTTTCCTTCACCAGGTGTTACGTAATACAAAAAATATGTTAGGTCCCTATATTACTAGTGTAGTCCCAAATTATGTTAGTGTAGCCCCCCTTATTGTTATTGTTACACCCCTGTAACCCCCATATTGTTATTATTAAGCCCTTACATTATTATTGTTAGGTCGGCTAGGATTACACTGTGGCCCCTCTAGGATTACATTGTCGCCCCGTGGACTCCTATATATGGAATGGAGGTTTTGTCATTTGTATCATCCAAGAATTGTTCATTCATGTAACGTATTGGAGGTTGCCCCCTCGAAGTGGCTTATTTCTAAGGCATTGATATCTCTTTTCTTCTACTTGTTGAGTTGGTTTCACAACATTTGGTATCAGAGGTTTGGATTCTAGGGTTTTGCTGCTCCAAACAGGTCATCGTGGAATTTTCGCTATAACTTCTTTTCTACGAAGGTTCAGAAGCTGAAATTTTTAGGGTACGAAGAAGAAATCCTGAGGAACTTCTTCGCAAAATTTCAGAGCTTTTTTCGCATTATTTTCGGAGATATGATCTGTGGAAGGTAGGGCTTTTTGCAAGCTCCTGAATTTTAGTTTAAAAGGTCATCATGGCATTTTCGCTATAATGTTTTTTGTACAAAGGTTAAAAAGCTGAAATTTTATAGTGCAAAGCTTAAATCTGGAGGAACGTCATCGAAAAATTTTAGAGCTTGGTTCGCAATATTTTCGGAGATATGATCTGTGGAAGTTAGGTCCTTTTGTAGGCTCCTGAATTTCACTTAAAAAGGTCATCACAGAATTTGCGCTATAACTTTTTTTCTACAAAGGTTCAGAAGCTGAAATTTTTAAAGTGCAAAGTCGAGATCCTGAGGCACATTGTCACAAAATTTCAGAGCTTGGTTCACAATATTTTCGGAGTTATGATATGTGGAAGTTAGGTCTTTTTCAGGCTCCCAAATTTCATCTCAAAGAGGTGATCGTGGGAAAATCTTCATAACTCTCTCTAAGCATCAGATTGGAATTTTGTAAAAAGTGGCCACAAGTACACAGAATGTAATTTCTTTTCTATAAATTTTAGAGCCAAAGGAGACAAAAGGACAAATGGCAGGTCATACAAGTTCGCTCTACTGAACCAGTCTATAATTAGGTCATTGTGGGAGATTGGGCATAAATTTTCCTTCAAGAATCCAAATCAGGTGAGACCTGTGGCAATTTAAACAATATTTAGAGGGCTACTATAAGACCAAATTTTAGATATTGAGGATCCAAAATCATAGAGATAATTCCCTTTCAATATCGAGCCCCTCAAAAGAAAGAAAAATGTGTGTATTTGTTTTTTTTAAATTGCATAACGTTTGTTTGAAAAAGCAGTTTGAAGTTTGAAGAATATCTATCAGTATTGAGTTATATAATGCCTCCAAAAAATAATTCCATACCCATTAAGCTCTCAGAAATCTATACTATGACGCATGAAGAGGAAGAATTGCAGTATGAGATATCAAAATTACGGTACCAAGTGCAACAAATTTTGATCTTACGAAGAGCAACCGAAGATGACATAGATGGTTTACAACTAGAAATAGAGGCTAATTTGGATGGTTTGAAGGATCCAATAGAATCTAATATGGATGATAAATTAGTGGAAGATCACATCGAGCATCAAAAACAAGTTCTCCAACTCTCAAAGGATAACCTAAATTTGGTGCAGAACCAAATGAAACAACAGGAAGATCAACATCACATCGAAAGAAATTCTGAAGCAGTCATAGAAACAAGAACTCGAAAATTATGATCAATTTCATAGTATCTCAGCAAGTGGAAAAAATTTCTTATAGAATATTCCACATGGGAGGATGAGAATTTTTTACAGAAGCATCAAGAAATAATCAAGCATTGAGGACAACACTTGTTTGAAGGAGAGGGGCATGTTAGGTCCCTATATTACTAGTGTAGTCCCTTATTATGTTAGTGTAACCCCCCTTATTTTTATTTTTGTACCCCTCTAACCCCCATATTGTTATTATTGTGCCCTTACATTATTATTGTTAGGTTGGCTAGGATTACATTGTGGCCCCACTAGGTTTACATTATGGACCCATGGACTCCTATATATAGAATGGAGGTTTTTTCATTTGTATCATCCAGGAATTTTTCATTCATGTAATGTATTGGAGGTTTCCCCCTCAAAGTGGCTTATTTCTAAGGCGTTGATATCTCTTTTATGCTATTTTTGGAGCTGGTTTCACAACAAAATAATTCCTTAATATTGTCTTGTCTGTCGGATACTTGGAGTTAATTTTGCATCAGTTCTTGTTTATTTTTGTTGTTTAACTAATTTTACTATATAGATCTGGGTTTTTGCAAGATCTGTTCTATTTTTCCATTTCATATCTAAAGAGTTGGACAACCATTTCTGTTGTTCGGGCTATTTGTCACTCGTAGCTAAAGTAGGATCTTTTCGTACACTTGCGATAATATTTTACACTAACACTAATCATGAGCCTAATCTACCTTAGTAGTTTTAACTGGCATGGCCACATTAGTGGGACATAGCAGCTAAAATCCCAAGCCCACTTGAAAGGTGTTGTGGCCAGTTGATCTGTGGAGAGCCCATTTATAGCTATGTTGGACATAGGGGAGGATTTCATCCCATGTGTGTGGATGTTTCAAGTTGTACTGATCTAGATTTATGCAGGAACGCAATAGAATACAAATATAATCATAAATAAAAATATGCAGTGGAAATATAACTTCATTTCCTTAATATGAAATGACTGAAATATGCTTACAGACATAATGAAAATAAACTAGCTAGGGCGCTTGTAGCTTATCTCTGAGAAGAGATGTGGTGGCTACATGTCTCTGTACTATGTTACAATGGGGCTCAAAGGCCTATGTATTATTGAGAAACAATGGAAAACCCTAAACATCCAAAAACCTAACCCTAGGAGATGAAACACCAGACTATGGGCCTCATCAGGGTAAATTGGTACATCAATTTCTCAGGGTAGTACATTTGGCATACTATCTCCATTTGACGCACATGATACCTCGTTAGAAATATCTATCTAAGGACTACAATTAATAATAGCAAATATTAAGTCTCCAACTCTTACTCATCAGACCTTTCATGCCCAAAAAACGTGGTTTAGGGCCTCAAAACGGCTCCAGAAGTTCAGGACCCGAAAAACTGCTAACAATAGTAAATTGTGCTATAATTAAGGAAACTAAAAAATCGAAAGAAACAAAGGTGGGGTCCAAGTGGAATAGGAGAGTAGCCACCAATATCCACCTGGATCATGTAGATGCACATAATGTGTACGATCATCCTATTGATTACCTCTGTTTGGCCATCAATTTGGGGGTGGAAAGTTTTGGACTTAGTGAGTTTGGTGTCCAACATTGACCAGAGACTTGACCAAAATGTACTTAGGAACCCATTTTCCCGATCTAAGATAATGGATTGTGGGATCAAAAAGTGTACCTAAACTCGCTCAAATAAGAGTTTAGAAGTGGATTTTGTTGTGATATTCTTATTGCAGGCCACTGTAATGGCCATCTTAAATAATCTATCGATGACCACAAAAACGCAGTCGTTTCCATGCTTGGTAGAAGGAAGGCTCGACATGTAATCCATGGAAATATATTACCACGGTTGACTAGGGGTAGGAAGCGGAGTATATAGGCCTTGCTTCTTGATGGTCAATTTGGAAATGTTGCAAGCAATGCAGGATCTAATGTACTTCCCAACATCATGTCGAAGGTTTGGCCAATAGAAATACTTCTGCAGTGTTGCCACTTTTTTCTCGACCCCAAAATGTCTAGCAACCCGATTGTAGTGTGCTTCCCAAATCATATTGGCACACACACTTGAACGAACACAAAGGTGTCCTAGGTGACATAATAGTGCATCTTGGAGGTGAAAATTTGGAACTTTCTTACCCTCCATGAGCATCTGGGATGTTTTGTCGAATTATAGATCACTTTTGTAGAGATGCAGCCAACTCGAAGTCTTGTGCTCACAAGAGTCAAACACAATGGTTAACGCCATGATCAGTAGTTAGCTGAGGCAAACTGAAACATTATTGGTGTTTCCCTTCTTGTACTTGATGTTCAAATGGAACTGTTGCGGGTATGTTGCTCATTTTTTATGGCAATCATTGTGAAACTTCCCTTATGTATGTATGAAATGTAAAGGTCGGTGATTTGTTTGGATGATGATTTCCTTCCACAAAATGTAATGCTTCAATTGTCGGTAGGCCTGCACAATGAAATACATCTCTTTGCCATAGGTGGGATACTTTTGGACTGTATCTTAAAGTGTATCACTGTGATATGCCACTAGATGCCCCTATTGAGTAAGTACTTCCCCAATAACATAATTAGAGGCATTTATCTCGACTTCAAATGGTAGTTGCAAATCTGGTAATGTGAGCACTGGTGTAGAGCAGAGGCGATGCTTCAACTTTGTGAACGCCTTCTATTGAGATTCATACCAAAATAAAAAAAAATAAAAAATTGCCCCTCCTTTGGTGACTTGACTCAAAGGCCAAGTGATATGAGAGAACCCCAACACTGACCTGTAGTAGAAATTGGCAAGACCCAGAAAGTTGTGGATCTCTATTAGAGTGGTTGGGGCTGGCCAGGATCTTGGCCAGGATCTTGGTTGGGTCCACATGTACCCCCCTCTCATCAATAGTGTACCACAAATATTGAACCTAGGTCATGCCAAAAGTGAATTTCTCCAAATTTTCACTCAACTTGTGTTGTCGTAGTGTTTATATGACTTGTCAAATGTGGTGGAAGGGCTCTTCCCAACTCTAACTGAATATTAGAATGTCATCAAAATACACCACCACGAATGAGTTAGTGAATGGTCACAATATGTCTTCCATCAATCTCATGAAGGTTGCAGGAACATTCGTCAAACTGAAAGGAATGACTAGCCATTCAAAAAGGCCCTCCTTGGCTTTGAAGGTAGTCTTCCACACATCATAGGGTTCAATTGGTACTTGGTGATACCCGGACTTCAAGTCAATCTTGCTGAAATATTTGGCCACTTTGAGTTGGTCCAGAAGGTCATCAATCTGTGGGATCAGATATCTATTCCAGATAGTGATCCTGTTCAATGCCTGATAGTCAATACAAAGTCTCCAAGTCCCATCCTTCGTCTGCACCAACACGATCAGGTTCCCCTGTAGGTGAGGTGAAGATGTCGCCATGCTCATCCACGACATTGTCCATATGTTGTTGTCGTGTGAAGGAGCCATGTCTTGAGGTCATGGCCACAGTCTTATTTTTTCCTTGAGGCTGGATCATAAGGAAAATAAATTTCTCAATTTGGGAAATGAGTTTTCTACATTGCTTCGCAGTGATCAAGGAGATGGCGATAGGTGGTGCTACCACTGATATCTTGTACAACTTATTACCCAAAGTAAGAATAACAATGTGAGGTAGAGACTCATACACAGCATGTTTCTTCCACAAGTATGGTTGGCCTAATAATACATCACAAAATTCAGGAGGAGAAACATCACATAATACCTCATCCATGAAGGGCTTGATGCTGTAGGGAAGGTGACACTATTGGCTGACGTGGAGATCCCATCCTTGTGGAAGCCACCCGATGGTGTATGGTTATGGGTGTATTGTGATCAAAAGTCCCAACCACTTCATTACCTCTACTAAAATGAGGTTATTTTGGCTCATGTTGTCGATAATGAACTACAGCGACGAACCCTTCACCAACATCTAGGAATGGAAGAAGCCCTCCACATCCTTTGGATCTTCGGGTTCATCCTTTTGGATCTTGGTGGTGGAAATGGTGGCACTGGGCTCTCCATCGATAATATGCTTCCCTTTCTCATTCCCCTTGTTGGGTTCTGACTCAGTGTTTGAACATGCATCTTATTCAGAAGCCTTCATCTCGGCTAGAAGTGACTACATGGCCCGACACTCACCTGCGTTGTGAGGGGAGCTCTTATGGAACTCACACCACTTTCCCATGTCCATATTAGGCTTTGTGGTGTTTTTATTTTCTTGTGGATTTGATGGGTTACCCTGGGCCACTCCACCTTGGCCTTGTCCTTTGTTATATGATTTGGGGGCACCTTTCCCTTGCTTCTCATTCGCAGATCCAAAATCTCTCTTCTTTTGCTTGAATTTCTGCTCAATCTTGGCAGCATATTGGTATGTTGCACCAAGTGAGGAGATGTTGAGAAAATCCATTTCCTCCTAGATGTATTTGTGCAGACAACTGTGGTACTTAAGCACAAAATGTTTCTCTAAATATATGATACCCAATTTTGTGCTCAGGGTATGGAACAGATTCGTCACCTCATGCACATCTTGATCCCTTGTTGCCACAACGTAATCCATTATATGTACTTGTCCTCTTAGCTCCCCACGAGGTATTATTTTTCCTTTATGTCATCTTAGAAATAATTCCAAGTGGGTGCGGTCGATGACAGGGAGGATTCCCCCACATCCTTTTTCTCACAATAGGTTTCCCACCAGTCCTTGACATGGGGGGTGGCTTTGAGGAGTGAAAAAGTAATGTTTTTCCCGATTGGAAAAGTCATGAACCAAAAAATATATTTCTAATAGATTCAACCCTATATCTACGACGTCTGCATCTATTTGGCCCTCAAATATAGGAATTTGGAAGTTAACTTGTACCCTAAAATGAGTGGCACATCTAGAGTTGTTTTCAGATGAAGATGCATCACTGGTGGGTATCCATCAAAGGATCTAAGCAAATTTATCCATCATCGTATTCCTTTGTTTCTCGAGGGCCTCCTCGAGCAATATTTTGATAGGATCTCCTTTTCCCTCTTATTTCTTTTCCTCCACCATCGGAGGTCATCAGGGTTTGTGAGGTTATTCTTGCAAAGGTTCAACTGGATCGAGCCCTAACTCCTTATACCCCGATCTCATTAGGGACATGCAAATAAATATCGAGAAAGATAAAAGTGCTCTAATACCACTGATCCCGATTTATGCAGGAACATAATAAAATACATAAATAAACATAAATGCAGAAGTGCAGCAAAAAATATACTTCATTTCACTAATATCAAATAACTAAAATAATCTTATAGACATAATGGAAATAAACTAGCTCGATCGATGGTAGCTTATCTCTCAAAAGAGATGTGTTGATTTTTATCACTCCACTGGATCTCTAAGTCTAAGAAGAGACCAACATAGGTAACCACAAACCAATATTTTTCCAAGTAGCTAGCCTTACGAGGAAAGAGAGGGATAAATCCAATGGATATCAGCCAATATGAATGGATCAATGAGATATTAGGCTAGGTATAGTAGCACTAAGGTTTTAATGATTTAATTTTGAGGTGTTGGATGGTGAATAGGTCAAGGAAGGAACTAGGTCAGGGCAAACAAGGATCAGAATTTCAGGGATCTAATGGAGCAAGGTAGGTAATTATTTCAACACAAAAATATATCTGATGAAGTGGTTTAGACTGATAGGGTTTGAGGAAATAGCATAAGAGATATGAATTATTTTCTACTAGAAGAACATGAAACAAATTGTAACTATTCCTCCAAAACAGAGCATAAGCTTAATGAATTTTGTCTTTCTGACTTAGGAAACAATTACATACAGAGATGGCATGAATATGAAATCACAATACATTCATACATTTTCAAAACATAAAAAGAAACAATGTAAAATCACTTTACCACAATATTCCATAAAAATAGTTGCAACTCGGTCCGTTATTACTTGCCAAAAATATGATTACAATAGTGTTCAGTGATCAATCCAACAACATCCAACCCTTGCTATGAGAAAATAAGTGAATAATATACACTAAAACAGATTCTCCCCAGCTCAGGGGTCGAATCCATGACTTGTGGAGCTAATCCCAAAAATGCTCAACTAGAAACCCAAAGACTAGGGAGGTCATCAAACTCATCCCTAACTTTGGTGAAACTGATTCATTTGTCCCAAAAATACATTTTTATCCAATGTATCTACCTCTAGTAACTAAAAGTGACTTAATTAAATTCACATGGATTAATTACATAAGTAAAACTCATCAATTCCATGACCAAACTGACAAATCTAGAAATTCTAAAAATATCAAGCAACTGGCAAGAGCGCAACGCCATTGGCAAAAGCGCAGCACCCTCGACAAAAGCGCAACGCTAACTTCAAGGTCACTCTTGGAGGACTTCCTGAAGTCCAAATCCAACCCAAGATAGCTCATTGGAAATTTTCTAATGTTTAGTTTTCAAAATTTCCCTTAAGTTATGAAAATGATGAATTTAAGGCCCTCAAAACTTAAATCTCCCAAGACTGGTCAAAAACGCAACGCCAACGTGAAAAATGAGGTAGAAAGGTGATTTTTTGGATGTTTTTGGCCATTTCTCCCTATAAAAATGTCAAAATTTGATGTGCCAATACTCAAAATTTGATGTACAGGGCCTTATGAATCCAATGGTGGTGACCATTTGTCATTTGAAGGCTCCTAGAAAAATCGCAGTGCCCTAGGTGTTGTGTTTTTGGCAAGTGGGTTGTCCTGAAAGTCTGTCAAAATTTGGAAAAATGCCCAAAATTCCAAAAACTTACCCAAAAACATTAAAAATTGGTAGATGAAGTGTTGATGAACTGTCTCAAGCAATCAAGGATGCATCAGCAATAATCTCAAGTTTATCCTCCTCCTTTTTCTTGATTAGGGTTTTCTTGTATTTGTCCTTCAACTGCTTGAGCTTAATGTTACAGATCTTGTTTCTAGTAATGTATCTATTGGACATGTGTCTAAGAATATCATTGTCTTTGTTTCCTTATGGAGGAGCTTCTCAAGGTGAAGGTTAACTCTTTCAAGCCACACCTCTCTGTCATCTTCAATTTCCTTTGCAATCCTTTCCTCAAAATTGAGTTTCTCTTCCCTATGTTTCTCTTGCTTTAAAGCTCTCTTAAGACCTCTTGTTTTTGGTCTTGACTTGATGGTTTGAGTATCATCATGGTAAGAGTCATTAGGTGCCATCATTGCCTTAACCTTGATGTCTTGTCTTTTTTCCTTTATCAGCTCTAACTCCATGAGTACCTACTTGTCTTTCAGCTGCTTGTTGTCTTGTTCAAGGAATGATATGACAAATTGGGCTCTTTCCATGTTGTCCTACAGTTATTTGATTATGGAATCCTTCTCTTTGATGATCAGCTTTTAGGCCTCATGATCATCCTGGTCATCCAAGTCTGTCAACTCAAAATCTCTTTCTTCCTCATGAAGGTCTTCCTCTTCATGGACAATTTTCTCTTCTTGCTTTTGTTTTCCCTGCTTTGTTGATGAATAAGGCAAGTACCCTTCCACAATCTGTGGAGAAAACGCTTTCCTAGGTCCCCTATGGTAGGTTTTTACCTTTTTGGTTTCTTTTACTTCTTTGGCCTCTTTGGCCTCCTTCACTGCGGCCCTACTAGATGACCATGTTTGTCTTTGAGACACTGATGCTGGTGGTGGAATTGGTCTAGCAGGCTGAGGTGGTGGAGTAATGAAGACATCATTCTCAATGAAGGTCTCTCATCCAATGTTCAACTGATTGATATTATGAAGGACAATTACTTTGATTAGAGAGTGATGGAAGAGGTTGTTCATCTGATGTTCATACTCTCTGTTCTGCACTATGTACGACATCTTATCAATACTCCTGTAGAAATAGTGAGGGATGTTGAGAAATTTCACACTAGTGAAATGCATGAGAAAATTAATGTGATAGGTGTATATTCTAGAGAATATGCCCTCACAAGTGAAATATTTCATGATGATCTTCATCATGGGAGAAAATCTATCAATTAGGTGACAAAAAGGAAAGACTTTCTTTTTGTCATTTTGTTATTGTGCCTTGAGAAATGGTTCATAATGTTGGGCATCTACATCTGTGGCATTAAACCATTTTTCACCCACCTTGGTTATCCATGTGGCTGCAGCAATAATATCTATGGAGATGGTGAAGGTCACCCCTACAATGGTCACTTGGTTGTCTTGGAGGTTAGAGATGAAAACTCTAGTCAAAGCAGAGTGATGTTGTACTCTTTGGACCATCTCACAGAAGTCAAAACACCCACATTGGAGCAACAAAGTTGTAGGCTTGTTGAATTAACTGTGAAATACACAAGAGATACTCATAATAATAATATATTATATATAAAATGTATAAGAGATGATAAAATGTTACAATGAGGCCCTGCTTATATACCTACACAGGTGGCCTTTCATGAATGGGCGTGTCTTTTGGACTTGCCCTTTCACTAGATTAATGACTACTTACATAATCCTTATTTGAATATTAATAATTATATTTATTATATTCGTTATGAATTATATTCATAACATTGCCCCGTTCTTCAAAATATTTGTCCTCGAAGCTTATAATTGACACTTTTCTTCAGTTCACTCATGAATTTTTTTTAATTTTTTTTTTTCTCATGTCATTTTGATAAGTGTGACAGGTCACATTTTTCTTCATGTTTGTCATCTCAAAATCTATGACTCAACGTCACCGGTACCTCCGTCCGCATAATTTCCTGGGAATACTGTCTTGAATCCAGGGCTATCGATTTTTGTTTTTGTTTTTTTAATAATAATTAGATTATGAATATTATTATATATATATATATATATAAGGAAAAGGGTCTGAATCAATTCGTTTGACAGTCACACCATTTGATTGTACACGAATATTATAATTGACCATGCTACAGGGACAGCAGATGAGGCAACTGACCAACAAGCAGGCACGTTTACACAGTCTGTCCGGTTAGCGCTACGGTGAACAGAGCGTGGCTTGGAATGATGCATGGAAGAAGTGCCCCATTGGTTAACCTTAGCCACGCAACTCGGTGTCATTTTGCCTTTTGTGGCTCGATGCCTGACAACGTAGTGAGGGGTTCAAACAGCGAGCGACTCAGGGTTTGATGCGGCTAATTTGAGGTGCTCAGACTTGACTATCCCAATTATCTTCAAACTTGTCTTTCCCCAAAAGGGAACCCCTCCACACAGCATTAAGTAGGCGGTCACCCCTGCGCTCCACACATCCACTTTCTCGTTGTAATACTTCTCTAACAACACCTCCGATGCCATGTAATACGGAGTGCCCACCATCTTTGGGTTCTACATTTGTCTCATAAATTCCTCAAAAAAACCATATTTCTCTAACTTTTTCCGAATGAGCTCTATATCTTTGGTCAATTTCTGAACTTTCACATCGAATTCTGTTTGAACTCGTGCGGCTATTCCTGGGTTCTTCATGCGTTCATTAAACTCTCTATAATGTTCAAAACACTTATCGTAAGGGAGATGTAATGTCGCGATAATATTATGAGCTCTTAATATATGGTTAACCTCCTGAATTTTTAGTGTGGTTTTTGCATCACAAGCACTCTCCATAATTACCAATCCAAACCACTTACTAAGTTGAGAATGAGAAATTGTGTTAACAACTTCTGCATCTCCCTTTGATTGACCTTCCCTTGAACCTATATATTAATCAAGAGACATTGCTCCAAGAAGTACGTTACATTTCCTCATTACCTCTTCAGTAAAAAATTTAGCTGGAGTCGTGTTTAATGCATCTATTCCAACTACTTGACCATATAATGTACATGATGGGAAAGAACCAGGGGAATCTATACTACTACAAATTTCATTATGTTCAAGACTACCCACTACACCAACAACTTCATCCACATTAAGATCAGATTCATCTTGTTCCTTATCTTGATTTATATCAGCTTCATCGAAACCATCATTTTGCTACTAGTTTTTTCCTTCATCATTCCCATCTCCACTTAGAGTTGTAGGTTGAACTGCAACAGCATAAGAAACAGCTTCATCAGGATTGATACTCCTATAGAGATCCTTTCCATTGAATAATTTATTTATGATGTCCGGTATTCTATTACTTCTAGAGGCAATACGTTGTGGTGATTTTCCAAAATAAATATAAACTGGGCATGTTTTAATGTTTGGACTTAGTTTTAAATGGACCTTTTGGAAATTTTCTCTATGGAAAGATACATCTTCTTGATTAATATTCTCTTTTGTAGCAATTGAAACATTTCCATCAGTTGGATCCAGCAACAAAATTGTTCTTTTCTGACATACATAATTTACATCACTATCCATGTAGGAACTTTCACTTGAATATTTTGGTTTGTGTCTTAACGCTAAAATCTTCTCCTCCTCGAAATCACCATGCATAGGGGAAACTTCACTGGGTGGTTTTTTCGACTATTTAATCTGAAACCTCATACGCAAGGGAAGATCATCATCTAAATAATTATCAAACTTCATATACTCTATTTTCATAGATTCTTTAGGTTGAATATTTTTGCTAGTATACAGCAAAATGAAACTTTTTTTTGAATCTTTGGCCAATATGTTTTCTGTAGCTCCTTCTTGTAATATAGACACCTCACGACCTAAAGGGTTGCCATATTCAGAATCATCGACATCTTTTTTATCATCTTCCTCATTGTTATGATATTGTTCATATGCTTGTTTCTCAAGACAGACTTCTTCCACATTATCTTTATCTGAATCTGAAATTTTCATAACTTGATCTTCTGTAGAATGTAGTGATTCTTCATGACTATCTTCTGAATTCTCTGAATCGACTAAATTGTTCTGTTGATTATTTCCAATATTCGGAAATAATGGTTCTTGAGTCAGATTTATCTTGTCCCACATGGCATTTATCTTCTGCATTGCTTTGTTATGATTGTCTGTGGCCTCGCTATGATTTAGCCAAATTTGTCTTTCTATTTGATCTTTTATGTCTTGAATTTTTTTGATGTCGTCAGAATTTCCTGTAGATTTATCCTCAAGATTGATTAATCTTTTAGTGAATTTATCAAAATTATTATTGATATTACTCTCAGGGTCGATCAAATTTTTGTTGAAATCGTCCATCGTCATTGATGAAGAAATAGAGTGGCAGTGATTTTGAGGCACCGCATGTAATAGCTGAAGGCAGTAAACAGTAGTGGCGTAGGTGTTTTCTTCGAGGCGAGAAGATCACTCCTCTAATACCAAATGGAGCAACAAAGTTGTAGGCTTGTTGACTTAATTGTGAAATACACAAGAGGTATTCGTAATAATAATATATTATATATAAAATGTATAAGAGATGATAAAATGTTACAATAAGGCCCTGCTTATATACCTACGCAGGTGGCCTTTCATGAATGGGCATGTCTTTTAGACATGCCCTTTCACTAGCTTAATGACGACTTACATAATCCTTATTTGATTATTAATAATTATATTTATTATATTCGTTATGAATTATATTCATAACACACATTTTTGAAGCAAATGATTGTCATGGGTGAGGCCAACAATTCCCTAGTGTTGGATGGCTGAAACCTCAAACTCCTACCTCCTTTGTGGTGTCTCCTTTCCTCTCTTTCCTCCTCCATAGTGTATGTTTTGTTTTGAAACCCTAGGGGAAAGGCGAAGGGAAAGGGAGTAGGAAGTAGGATTAGGGATTTGGGATAAGTGTAGGAAAATTTAGGGAAGTGGGGAAGGGATTTAGGGAGCTTAGGGAAGTGGCAGGGGATAGAAAAACTTAAGGAGATAGGGTACGAATTTTGATTACAGGGATATAGTGTGGTTGCCTAGGAAAATGCAGCATAGGGGTAGGGTTTTAGGAAATGGGACTTGCAAATGAGAGATAAGGTGATGTAGGGGTAGGGGGAGTGTTTTCTAAAATGTGGAAAGGGAAAATAGGGTCTAGGGAAAACAATTTTGGCTTGCAAGAGTGAAATCTAGGGTTTCTTTTCTCAAAATTTGAAATGATGAGTGAGGAGGGTTTACACCATAAATTTTAAATTATGAAGTGAAAGGAACGATTTGAGAAGTGTAAATTACTTTCATTTGATTGAGAAAACCCTGGTTTGATGCTTGGACCACTTGCAAAGAAGATTTGGAGGCTATAGGTTGAAGCTGGAAATAGTGTTGTGCATGAATCAGGAGCAAAGCGCCTGAAGCAGGAGCGCAGCGCCTCTCGGTCAAAAGCGCAACGCCTCAAGCAGGAGCACAACGCCTTTAAGGAAAATCGACTTTCTTGTTGAAAATTTGATTTTTGACTTGGGGAAGTTGAGATCTCAATGCATGAGGATGAAAATGAGTGTCTCCTTGGTATTTAATGGCCCTTTATATTTGATGAAATTTCAAAAATAGGCATGGGACCCACATTTTCCTTTTCAAACTCAACTTAAACATTGAAATTCACGTGTAATATTCCCAATTTTCCATTAATTAATTGGAATATTAGATTTATTAATTTTCTTGCTTAGTAAGTAAATAAAAGGGTGCAGGGACCCATAAACCCCATAGATTAATCAAATCCACTTTTTTTGTGTGAATGTGGGTTAATTAGATAGTAGATCAGCATTATGGAGTAGTAGAGCAGATTATTAATGGAGGAAGAGTGGATATCATGGAGAATAATGAGGAAGATGATGGAGATAGTGGAGGAGTAAAATTAAAATCATAGAGCATTAATGATGCAGTGATGTAGGAAGTGGTGAATTAAATGCACACATGATGGAGAGAGTGGATATTAATTGCAGAGATCACAGATATCATGGAGAGACAACGCATTCTTCATGGAGACTAGTGGCCACATGTGCAGCACGGTTATGAGATGGGCCAAGGCTAGGGAATGCTCACAACCATATAAGGAAGATGAGGGAAACAAAGAAAATCAGTCTGGAATTTGATATTGTATTAGCGTATGACATTCTTTGCATGCTTTAGTTGTTTAGCTAAGTCTGTTGTGTTGTTTAGCACACGGTTGTTCTCGAGCGGGAATCCCACCCTTACTCATGGGGGACTTCGAGTGCCTACTCTGGGAAGGTTATTTTTATCATATATTCATCATCTGGCATCGGTGCCACATTCAGCCCCTCTCTTTTGCATATACAGCTTCAGGAATTACGCATTCATGTCTTAGGGTTTGAGAGGAGGAAGGTAGTTCTTAGCATTTCAGATAAGAAACCAGTGGAGGTTTCATCCTTTCATCTTGCACTTCCATTTCAATCTTCCAGGATCAACATTGTGATATCTGGCATCAGGCCATTAGTTTATACCTCCATGCAGTAGCAGTTCCTCCATGAATTGCGCAGTCCGGCCAGGTAGATCTAGTGGAGGAAGGAAGTTCGAAGTATTTCATCTTGGAATCCTGTGAGGGAGCATCCCCTCACTTTGGAGAGATTAATTCCATCATTTGTGATCTATATTCCATCACGCAGTAGGCTACAGGTTCAACCCTCTTGACAACGCGGTTCATTCCAGCAGTTGTGCAGTGTGCAACTACAACTTGAACAGAGGAAGGAGGAGCTAGATCTCAAGCTTCTAGCTTGGAGATCAAGAGAATGGAACATACCTTCATGAATTGAGATGATTGGGTGCTATTGCAGTAGTTAGATCATAAATTCAGCCCCAGCTCAGCAGTTACCTAGGAGGATTGCGTAATTTATCCAGCAGTGGTGCAATTGGCAACCCAAAAAGTGGCGAACATCCAAAGTTAAAATATGGCCAAACCATTTTTGGGTTTTTCTGGGTTTTTTGAGTAGAATCTATGGTTACAATACTAGATCATTTTGATCACTCTATCAGCCTCCCATAAATGGTTCTTCTTCCCAGTAGAAATAGTTTCCAGCAGCAGTAGTAGTAGTAACACAACATTTCTAGTGCTAGTTTTAATTAGTGTATTTCAGCCACTTCTTGTAGGATTGAGTGCATTTTCTTTGGAGCACTATGTACTTTATATTTGTTGTTGTTTATAATGATATGACTCAGTTGTTTATGCTCATGGTTATAATGTCTTGATGTTGCAGCATATTTCCGGCATTTTCTAGATTTTAGCTATATTCCTGTTTTACTTTATTTGGAATGCTATAGATGTTCTACATTCTTGTATTTTCCATTTTGGGATAAATAAGTGGTACCAGAGCATGATCTTTGGCTCATATTGTGGGCACTTCATGACATCAGAAGAATAAGAAGAAGAAGCAGAAAAGAAGAAGTCTTCAATGGCGGAAGGATTAAGTTTTGACACACTTCTCTTTGGATCTATGCAGGATATCTCCACAGTGATTAAATAAATGAGAAGGGGAAGGCAAAGAGAAACCTCAAGAGAGTTTCAAAATGAGGAAGGTCCAAGCACTTCCTATCAGCAACATAAACAACCGGTAATGCAAAGAGCTCCACAACACTTTTATATGTCCACTTTCCTTACAGAAGGAGACGAATGGCATGGATATGGACGATACTTAGAGTATGAGACTCTAATTAATTATCTTGCAGGGTACAAATATCAATCTAGATAATTCAAGGAGAATCCAACTCTCCAACAGTTCTTTCAGATCAAAGAGAACCAAAGACCCCGCAAAAATAATAGAAAAAAAGGGCACATACATAATATATTCTTCTTGCCTACATTTCATGGGTCATCCACAAGAAAAAAAAAGGATTGGATGGAGGATTTAGATGATTTCTTCCTGCTACTTCCAGTAGCGGAAAGAGAGGTTGTTGAGATTGTAGCATTGTACCTTGAGGGTGAAGCAAAGAATTGGTGGTTCAGTCATTTGAAACATGCAAGAGTGACTGCTTATGTAGACTTCACTTAAAGGGTGATCAAGAAGTTTGATAGAATAAAACTGGAGACACTATCCATAGAGACATTTCCCATGATTAATGAGAAAGTACTTGAGGAGACAAAAGAAGATGTCATCATTATCACTCTAGAAAATGAGAAACCGCCACCACCACCAGTTGTAGAAGTACTTACATCAGGAGAAGGAGCATTTGCATCTTTGCAAGATGGTCTTGAGCTATTGAAATTTGGAGTCCCATACATGATCCAAGAGATGCATGAGGAGGAGGATGTAGATACCAGCGATGGTACAGTAGAAGAGGAGTAGCCATCACCATTACCAACAGTCAGAGAAGCCATTTCACCAGTTGGAGGAACTCTTGTAGCTGAACAAGATGTTCCCATGTATCAACTTATCCAAGGTTTGCATAAATTTCCATCCCATCTTATTTCAATACCTCAACTTGATATTTGTGGGGAAATGCCATCAGGGCAATTGCATAACAAAGGATTAGATCACCTTGTGGATTTGGAGCAACAAACTAACACTGCGTAGAGGACCCTTGATTTTTTCAAGGAGGAGATGTATATCCATCCAAGTTTTTCATTGTTGAGCTACACACAACACTTTGTGTTGAAGTGTGGAGTTTCAGAGAATGGGATGAGCATAGTCCTAATCAATACAATGTCGGGCTATGAGTTCATCATTTAGTATGGCCATGAGATAGTAGATACACCATCATGTAGATCAGCAGCTTTGTCACTAAGCAACAATGATGAATTGGGTGCCCAAATATTCTTGGAACATTCTGATGACCTCTTCAATCATGAAGCATTGGAGGGACAAGTGATAGTTGGTAGACATCTTATATGGAAAGAATTTTCCATAATCAGGATGAAGCATTCTTGATGACCATCTCACAACTCAAAGAGAAGTTTCTACCTATAGCATATTCAGAATCTTATGGATTCTATCGGGTCATCGATGAGAGGTTATCATGGAGTAACCTCAAGTAGGATGCACTTCAACATATCATGGAGTGAAAATATCATTAGATTGGGGAGGAATTTATTCTCCATTGGGTGAATACCAAGTTGGAGCATGATGTGAGTAATCACCCACATTTGGATGGATGGGTGAGGATGATGAGCAAGTGGTTGGTGAGCTACTTGCAGATCTATGACACGGGGCAACAGGAAGCATGGTTGCATTGGTTTCTTTTGGGTGAGTATGGTTACCACCCAACATCTCACATTTGTATGGTCCATGCCTTGTATATTACTGGTGTGATGCAGCAACAAGAGGCATGGTTGCGCTGGTTTGGCCATCACATGACATATCCTATGTCAATGGGTGTGTTATTGTTTGTGATATTGCATGGTGTTAGGTCCTTGTAATTTTTCAGATTGGTGAGACCAAATAAACAAGGGTAACATCAAACCAACTTTGGAGTCCTAGGACCTAGCCTTCCTGGAATCAGAGAGGGCTCTCTCTATATTTGTATAAAAAATATAACTTGATTGATTTAGGATGCTGATTTTAGGCTAGTTAAAATGATAGGGTTGTTTGTTTTGTTTTGTTTGGTTGTGTTGCTTGTTAAGAAGAATAGATAGAGTAAGATAAGTTCAAACCATTGGGCTATGGGTTCTGTGAAAGGTTTGAAGAGTACAACAACAAATCAAGGGTGTTTCATAGGGCAAGTTAACAAAGTCAAATGGATCTTAATAGCTTATGTGGGTGTGAAATGAAAATTAAGTTGTGAGTTTAGTATGTTTAAAGGGAAATTAAGAATCCTTTAACATATTCTAGAACAAGAAGAGTCTTTAAGATCACTATGTTTAAGAAAGAACCAAAGGACAGGGCGCACCATAAACTTCTTTGGCTTGGCTTTATCAATTAAAATTTGAGACAACAATCCAGCAAACCCTAGAGAGCAGGGAACTCCTAAATTCTCTATCTATTCACTTTCAAACAAAGAAAACATTTAAGATAACATTTCAGTAATGATTAAAGAGCAGGGAACTCCAAAATTCTTCAATCATACTTCAAATACCTTTAAAATTACTTTTCAAGATAGACCAAAGGACAAGGAAAACCATAAACTTCTTTAGCCTAAACCCTAGTAAGCAAACTTCAAAGAAAGCCTCATGAACAACATTTCAAGTAGAACCAAAGGACAGGGAAAACCATAAAATTATTTGGCTGGAATATACTGAGTTAATCTCAATAAAAAAAACTAGATAGAACTAGAGAGCAGGGAACTCCTAAACTCTCCAATTAGACCCAACAGAGGAAAACATTTAGACAATAAAAAGTAGATATAATTAAATTGCCTCTAAGCATCATATCTTAATCTAAAATTTCTGCTCTGTTATAAGATACATTGATGTACGAAGTGGAAAACAAAAGGAAACAATAACAATATTATAATAACATCACCATTTAACCAATTTCATGAATCTTGTGAATATACTTGTTCCATTGATATCCAGTCCAAAATAGTTACAAAGCTTCAAATCCAACTTCTTTACAACTCAAAAATATATGAGGTATTCAGCTCAAAAACCAACCAAAAAAACATGAAGCATCCATGCAGTATGAAAAATGAGGAGGTGATCCTAAGCTAGGGTTTCATATTTGTATTTATTACAAAGTTAATGCATTTTGACCTTTGAAACCATGCAAGGCCCAAGGCAAAATATCTAAAACTCATTCATTGCAATAATAACTCCTAACATAAATTTTGAGCTAACTCTGGAATATGTTTAAATTTAAGGTTTCTAAATAAATTTTGCAATAATTCCTGGTAAGGGCGCAACTCCAAGGTATAGGGGCGCAGCGCCAGTGCAAACGCACAACGCTAAGGCAGAAAAAATGGCCTCTCTTGCAGCCAATTTTTTGAGGCTTTCTCAATGTCCAAATGAGCTCTCAGATGGCTCATTGGAAATTTCTTTGAGTCTATTTTACAAATATACTTTCATTTTCCAAAACGGTGCCCATATGCCCTGTCAAAAATCACTTCGCCCAAGACTAGTAAATGCGCAACGCCAAGGCCAAAAATAGGGCAGAAAGGTGATTTTTTGGTGGTTTTTGGCCCTTTTGAGGGACTAGTTTTGCTCAAAATATCCTAAAAAATTCTAAGGTTGATGTAATCATCACTAGGAACATGAGGATGCTGACCTTTTTCCATTTTGAGGGCCCAAAAAAGAGCGTAGCGCCAGTGGCATTGCGCGTTTGGCCAATTTTCTGCATGTTAAACTGTCAAAAATCCAAAATGTGCACAAAAGTGCAAAAATTAGAATTTTACTTGCTGATAAAGGTATGGAGGCCTGGAGGGACACCTATGCAAGGATATTGAGCTTCTCTTTCTCCTTTGACTCGGTCAAAGCCTGAATCTTTTCATGGGCTAATTTGAGCTTGGCCCTTGCAATCATGTTTCTCATGGCATAATGCCTTGCCATTTTCCTCTGAATGCCAGTGTCTCTCTTTGCATTCTCTAGTTGATCCTATAAATGCAAATTTTCCCTCTCAAGCAATGATTATCTATCCCTGCTAATCTCTATGTCAAGTGTCTCACTTGGAGTGAGCTGCTCTGCCAACTCTGCCTCTTTTTTCCTTTCCCGGGCTAAATCCCTCTTCAGTCCAATGGTCTTCGGTCTCTATATAGGAAGTTGATATTCCTCATCATCACTTCTATCAACACTGCCCAAGGTCTCATCTAGCAAATACTTCACCTTTCCTGCCTCTCTTTGAGCTCTGATTGCCTTGACCTCACTAATGGTCTGCTTTGTCTCCAACTACTGATTCTCTAGCTCAAGAAAGTTAATCACATTATTTTCTCTACCAAGATTAGCTTGAAGGTGACTAATTTTGGCATCCTTGCCTCTGATCAATGCACTAGTAATTCTCTCCTCATCCTCATCATCAAGGTCAATCAGCTAAAACTCCTGCTCAGCTTCATGTTTGTCCTCCTCCTCAACAATGATATGTGTTGTAATCTTTTCCTTGCCCTTATCAACCTATTTTACTGATGAAGAAGGCATGGCCCCTTTCACCTCAAGTGAAGAAAGCACATGCGTGTGACCTCTCTGATATGTGAAAGGAAATGGCTCAATTTCAATCATTTTAGTGCCAGTTGTCTTAATGTTCCTTTCCTTGCTTGATGCTTTGGTATCATGATATGAGGGTGAAGGGTTGTGGAAAGGTGATGAGGGAGGATCAATATGAGGTGACTGGATGTGAGTGGATGGTGATCTATGAACATCGAGATGTGATGGATAAGTGGATATGGGAGGATGAGAATATGAAGGAATATCCTGCTCATGATGAATAGGTGGGAAAGTGAAAACCTCATGGGCAATGAAGGTATCCATGGAATGTTCTTCTGCTAGATTTGATACATGACCACCATCGTGATAAGTGAATGATGAAAAAGGTTTTGCATTTTCTGATTGTAGTCTCTCTTTTGCACTATATAATCCATCTTTTCAATGCTACAAAAAGATAATATGGTATGTGTAGCATTCTAACTCTAGTGAAATTCATAAGAAGACATATATGATA
Source organism: Pinus albicaulis (assembly GCA_034641835.2). Classification (NCBI taxonomy): domain Eukaryota; kingdom Viridiplantae; phylum Streptophyta; class Pinopsida; order Pinales; family Pinaceae; genus Pinus; species Pinus albicaulis. Next base: position 117,853,045 of record CM076576.1, read on the forward strand.
TGAGTAGATGCAGGAAAACCTTCCCTCACAAGTAAAATACTTCATTATTATCCTCATCATGGGCACATACCAGTCAAGAATATGATAAAAAGGGAAAATGGACTTGTTGTGATCTTTATACATAGGTTTAAGGTATGGTTCAAAATAACTCATGTCGAGGTTTGCTTGTTTGAACCACTTCTCTCCCACACTAGGTATCTTTGTAGTAGCTGCAATGGCATTAGTGGACATATCAAATGTAACCCCGGTAATATTGACCTGCTTTTCATGTAGATTAATGATGAATAATTGTGTTAGCTCCGGGTGATTTTGGACTTGTTGCAATCTTCCACAAAATTCAAATCAGCCCACATGTTTAAAGCAAGAAATGGTGAGAGGAGAGGCCATGAGTTCCCTTGTATTGATGGGTTCAAATATTTTTATCTTTCCTCCCTTATGATCATGTCTCCTTGGCATTTGTGCCTCAACACCACTATCTTCTCCCTCAGACATTTAAACTCTGTTTTATAAAACCCTAGGGTACAAGTGAAATGAGATGAGGGGAAGGGAATGAAATGGTAGTTTGAACAAATGAAGGGAATGAGTGAAGGGGAAAACTAGATGAATTTAAACCCTAAATCAATGCAATTACCCTTTGTGTGACTAATATTTTGTTTAGGAAGATGAAGTAAGGGTAAAATAGTGGTCTCAAGCTAAAATTTAGGGTTTCCTTAGGGTTACACTTCAATTGATTCAATGATGACAAAAATAGCTAAAAAATGGGTTATGGAATGTACTTACCACTTAACAATGCTTTGGAGGACTTTAGAGGAAATTTGAAGAAGTTTCAAACTTGTTTGGGCAACTAGATCACTTGGGAACCTTCTGTAGTTAGGTGTGCAGCACTAGTGGTAAGTGTGCAGTGCCTTTGCAAGGGTGCAGTGCCTTTAGAAAATGCATTGAGGAAATCGGGAAAGGGTACAGCACCAACTCCCAGGCACACAGTGCCAAGGAATTTTGACCAAATTTGCTCAAAACTTCACAAAAAAAAATTTCTTTGTTGAATGGCTCTTACTCTTTGAAAGGCAACAATGACTCCTTTGAAGTGTTTGATGAGCTTTTATAGACAAGTAGAATTTGATTTAATTTGAAAAACCCAATTTCTTATGTTTTGAAGTCTTCTCCCTTTTCTCACTGATACTCTTTGATACTTTTTTGCTTGCAGGTTGCTGGAGTCATGGATTTGGCTTTATTTTGCTCACTAAGGCTTAACATGTTCACTTTGACAACTTTGGGATTTTAATTAATACACATAGTAGCATCTCAAAATATTCTGTAGTTTCCACCATAAAATTCAACTCATCTTTTCCACCTTTTCTAGCCACCTTTTTTAAATCCCAAAGTGTCTGTAGTTCTTTACAGCAATCATCAATGTTGTCTTCTAATTTATCTATAGCCCTTTCAAGTTCATTCATTTATGTCCAGTTCACCTTACCTTTTTTTTTCCATATTCCATCAATATTTTCTGATAGACTTTCTTCATGTTTGGCCTTGTGTGCTTCCTCCATGTTATTTTCCTACAATTAATCACTACTTTGGCACTCAAATGGACTATCAAGTTTATAGCCCTTGTCATCTACAAGACCAAGTTTTTTCCCTTTCCCTTGTTGTAAATTGTATTCATTCAGGAGTAGACAGTCTACACCATCAGTACTTTTTGTTGATAAATCTTCCAACACCTCTATATAAGTGCCAAAATTTGTCCATTTTTCTCACTTGCAGGTTCTGTACTGAGAATATAATCCTCATTGGAAATTTTAGGTCCTTCTTTAATAACTATGTCCTAACATTCTATTACATCTGAGCCAGATCTAGCAAAGGAAAAGCAGTGCCTAAAACATCCAAGGATTTTGGGGATCCAGAGGAATACTTGTCATAATAAATCTCTCTCATATGTGTGATGACCTCATTGGAATGAAAGGATGACCTTAAAAAATGTAAAACCCTAATGACCTAATTTCCAGAAGTGCTATTGTGCTCAAGGGGACATAGGAATGAGTTATTAACAGGAAATATTAAAGGGAGTATGGAGTTTATTGAGAGGGGAAAATGGGGAAATGAGGTTTTAGGTAGGAAAGAAGGATGAAAATGAGAGGTATAAACCCATAATGAGACTTTTTTAAAAGCAACAGGGTGACTTTGAGATGGAAAACTAATAGATAGGGAAAAGGTTTTATGAAGATAATGAAGGCACTAAGATTTCTGAAACTCAAGATATTCAAGGAATATTTTTTTCAAAAAAATATAACCATTCTATAGTCATCCAAAGATAGTGAAAAATATTGATGACTAACACATGGCACTCACATGATGTGGCAGCAGGGAGCTTGATTATGTTGGGCTGATGTGAAGTTTTACATGTCAATCAATATGTTGTTGTTCCATGGCTTGCATGATGATGATGTGAGGTGGCAGTAAGAGTCATTTCTACTTTGGTTACACTTGAGAGAGTATGGGTTGACTTTATCCCATACATTGCATGATGAGTAGGGAGGATGGAAACAGGAAGCTTTACTGTGTTGGCTTCTATTAGGAGAGTATGGCAACCATACTTGGTATGATGATGGGGTGGCATGGTAGCAAGAGGCATTGTTGTGGTGGTTGTTATTGAGAGAGTATGGTTCGACATTTCACATGTCAACCCATATGTCTTTGTTTCCTATTTTGCACAATGTTGAGAGGATTCTTGGAGCAATCAGGGCCAACAGGGCCAATGATGAGAGCATGGAGAGTTACATCCTACTCCATGTAGCATGGTTTGGAGAGATAGTTCATGAGTTGGGACTTTCCTTTGGGGGGAGGAACCACTTCACTTCATATGTATCATGCAGAGAAGAGGCTCTGGAATAGTAGATGGTTGCCACTTTGAGGTTCATTGATGAGGAGAGGCATCTATCTATACAGTAGGAAGCCATGCTAGACATTCTAGAGAGGCAGTTATGGAGTTGGTAATTCATTACAAAGTGGAGTATATGGGGAGACATTCCATATGAGGATGCCATTTGGAGGGAGGATGATTGCGGTAGCATTCACTTTTTCAGTTGCTTGAGGACAAGCAACATGTTGGCAGGGAGGACTATAATAGTCCAAAATTTCCATTAGTTAATTGAAATATTATTTTTGCACAGGAAGAATCAGAAATGTGTTTCTTGGAGACCAACCTTGGGTGTTATCAAGCCTTGACATCACCCATCACACCTCTTTCCTTTCCCTCCAGCCGATGCTAAAGAATCATGTACCATAGATGTAAATATGTTTGGCATAGATACAACTGAAAAATAAAATTTATGCATTATATTATGACGAGTCCAAGACACAAGATGGAGTCGGTGTCAGCTGCATCCTTATGGACCCCCAAAAAAATAAGTTTTTAATTTCTTGTAGGTTATAATTTCAGTGCACTAAAAACACTCCAGAGTACAAGGCATTGATCCTCGATCTTGAGAAAGCTAATTGACCTAAAAGTTAAATGCTTGAAAGTGATCGGTGATTCATAAATCATCACAAGGCAGGTACGTAATTTAATTCATTGTTTGTCATCGTACTTAAAAGGTTATCAGCAAGAGATATGGAGATTAATCTCTTCCTTTAAATATTTTGGCATTAATTCTGTCCCTAGGATTAATAATGTCACTGCCAACACTTTAGCTAATGCAGCAGCTACGTTTACATCGTTAAGAGATGGTTTTTATATTGAAATTATGTATAAACCCATTATTCCAGATAATGTAATTAATATATGTGTTTTTAATGATGATCAACAGATTCCTGACCTCATGCTGAACGTTGACATATTTAATGGTGTAGCGATAGAAGAGGAAGAGCATTAAGAGGCCCTGCAAAAGAAATCATATGAGCATAAGGGTAACCCCATGCCCAAAAGTATAGTCACACTAGAAAATATTTTTGATATACAAAAACATTTATGGGGCCCACCGAATACCAAGACATAAAGCTCCACACTCTCACATGAGAAAATAAATCTCGGGACTGAGGCTAACCTGAAGTTCATCTATCTTCATGGTAGATGTTCTCATGAGGAAAAAAAATCATTCGTCAGCTTATTTAAGAGGCATCAGGATGTATTCGCCTGGACTTATGATGACATCAAAACGTATGACACCAGGATTATCCAACATGTAATACCAATAAAATAAGGGTTCAATCCTTTCCAAAAAAATTTGAGGAAGGTACATCCTACCCTAGAGCCTCTTATTCAAAAGGAGCCGAAGAAGCTCCTCAATGTGCACATTATCTTCAAAGTCGGGCATTCTAACTAGGTATTGAATCTGGTTCATGTGTGAAAGAAGTATGGTGAAATCCGGTTGTGTGTCTACTTCTGGAATCTCAACTGGGCTTCAGAAAAATACAACTATCATGTTCCATCTATGGAGAAAATTCTTCAAATTGTTTCTAGTTCATAAATGTTCTCTTTACTCAATGGATTTTCTGGATACAAACAGGTCCTAGTTGTTGAACTAGATCGTTTGAAGGCGACCTTCAAAACAAAGTGGGGAACTTTTTCTTTTTGACGCATGCCCTTCGGTCTAATTAATGCTAGAGAAACCTTCTAAGGGGAAATGGACATCTCCTTCAGGGGGATAATGGGTTAGAGAGTGGTGTTCTATATAGATTATGTCATGGTATTCTCAAAGAAGAGATCCAACCACCTTCATCACCTGAAGAAAATATTTCATCGATGTCCAAAATATGGGATTTCACTTAATCCTAAGAAGAAAATTTTCGCACTATCAGAAGGTAATCTCATGGGTCATATCATAAAAAAGCACGGGATCGCCATGGATCATGACCGTGTGAAATATATCGCACAAATTCCTCTCCCAAGCAGAAAAAATGGTATGCAATATTTCCATGGAAAGATCAACTTCCTCCGCAAGTTTATTTTGGATTTCGCCCAAATTGTCAAACCCCTGTAGAATATGATTAAGAAGGGATCAATGTTTAAGTGGAATCAAGAAGAGAAGGAAGATTTTTATGGAACCAAGAAATCCATCATGGAAGCCCCGTCTCTATATATTCTAGACTTCAATAAGGACTTAATCCTTTATAATTTCTCCTCTGACTCATCATTAGTTTTTGTGCTTACGCAAAAGGATGATAGTCGTGATGAGCTGCCCATAGCCTTTATGAGCGCGAGACTGTAGGGTGCAAAGCTTAACTACTCGGATATGGACAAGCAAGAATACGTAGTATACAAATTAGTGAAGCATTTCAGGCCATACATTCTAAAGAACCATGTAACGGTATTTGTCCCTCACCATGTCATCAGATCATTATTTTTCCTGTAGTAACTCAGTGAGGGAAGGGGAAATTGTATGACTTCCTTCAAGAATATGACCTGGAGTTTAAACCCTATCACATGGTGAAAAGATACATATTGTGTAAATTATCCACTAAAGCTCCAAATCCACACAATGAGGAATAAGAAGGTTGGCATCATGAGATCGAGATGTACCAAATTGAGCTCACAACTGTACCTGACTCTCCATCTTGGTACGCCGATCTAAAGTAATTTTTAGGACAAGGGACCCTGCCTCTGACCTTGTCCACAAGACAAAAAATGGATGTGAGGCTTAACACCACGTATTACCAGTTAATACAAGGACAATTATTCTATAAACATCACAATGGTGTACAACTCAAGTGTTTAGAATTCAATGACGCGCAACTAGTCTTGAAGTAATTGCATGATGGGACAACAAGGGGCCATTATGTTGGTGATACCATGGCCCATAGTATAATGAGGGCTAGTTTCTATTGGCATAACCTATTTATGGATCCTCACACATACGCTCGCAAATGTGCTATTTTTCATAAATGCGCTGGAAGAAAATCTCGATCATTTGCCCCAATTTAGTCCATAGATGTAGAAGAACCTTTCCAACAGTGGGGTTTGGACGTCATCAGGGAGATTGTGACACATTTTTCTTAGCAGCACGGATACATTCTCACAAGTACTAATTACTTCACAAGCTGAGTTTAAGTTGTCCCATTAAGGCAAGTCAATGATCAAAAGGTAATATATTTTATACACCAGCACATCGTAACCAGGTTCTGCGTTCCAACCTCTCTTGTGTTTGATAATGCTTGTGTTTTTCATCTTTTAACTTGGATGATTTTTCTTTAGAGAATGGTATTTTTTTAAAGCACTCAGATAACTATTATCCCCAACGAAACAAATTATCGGATTCTACCAACAAAAACATGATTTTCATCATCAAGAAAACCTTACTCTCACAACAGCAAAACTAGCATAACGCCTTAAGAAATTCCCTACGGGCAAACCGAGTCACCCCAAAACCATCTCTTGAGACCTCCTCCTTCTTCCTGTTCTATGGGAAAGAAAAAATTTTACCACCAAACCTCTACTTACTTGCCCTCCAGTTGTCACAATAATCTCGTGACTCGCCCTGTCCTGTCATGTAGACCTGTACTGACACCTTGCTCAAACTGGAGGAAGGAAGGAAAAAGGCAAGGGAGAATTTTTTTGTTCACCAGATTTGAATCAAGATGTGGCTCGATAATAATTCCATAGGGAATAAATATTTTAATGTAAGATACCTCATCCTCAAATGGGATAAAGCCCATGAAGACAAAGGGAAGCACACCAAATTGCAGGCCCTGTGGATTGGTCCTTTTTAGGTTAGAGAGAAGATTGGCCAGCATACATATAGATTGGAAACCTTAGAAGGTAGGATTGAACCCATCCCTATGAATGGACATGATCTCAAGTTCTACTTCACTTTGTAGCTCTCGAAGCTTCTTACCCCATCTTCATACCATATTTTTTCCCTTTCTTTGTTTTGTGTGTGTTATTTTGGTTTTTCATTTTCAATAAAGGTTTCACCCCAAATAAATCCATTTTGGAACTTCACTTGAATTTAAAACCTTAGGGTTGAGGTAGCCTCTACACCGATGGCCAAGTTGTTCTTTTGTTCTAGGCCTACACTTGATTATCCCTTAAGTTCCGACAAGGAAAAATGTCAAAATCCATTTGTAGTGGGGAACTCTGGTCATCCATGACATCTTATATTTAAACAGTAGGCCCCAAATTTTGACTTGGATATGAATTTTGAATGAATTGGTTGATTCAATTAGCTCAAAAAAGGGGAATAACAAACTTTAACGGGCGAAACACATATTTTTGGAAAACATAAAGTCTCTGAAAAACCAGAAACAACCTTTCTTGCAAGTAAAATAAGTCAACATCCCTCATCCACCAAGGAAAATAAATGCCATATAAATAAGTGCTAATAATAACACATGAATAAGTGCCATGAACACATCAAGAAAATAAAATGCAATAAAAAGGATAGAAAAAGGCTTCCTGCACAGAGAGGACATGCAACAACTCTGTCGGGGTACCATCCAGGGTTTCTTGCATTAGAGAAACATTTGTGATTTCTAGGTAGTGACTCCGCTGGGGTATTTTTTAGGCTCGTTGGAAGCGGAGAAACACCATACACATGTAAAAAATATACCAAAATCCTATACAAACCATATCGTTATTGAGACCCCTATTTTGAGCCACCAGAGATATCTTTTCCTTGTGTGTTAACAAGCCGAGTTAGGATGGATAGGGAATGCTAATATATACTAAGGGTGATAAAGAGGTGACAATGGAACATGAATTTTGGAAATGAAACATTCTGAAGAGGTCTACCCCAAACCCAAGATCATGTGTAAGAAAAGATACTAAGCTTCTACCAGTGAATCACCAATTGTTGTAGTTGCTTAAGCAACCCTCCAAAATTTCTGACCCTTCAAAATTTTGGAGCCCCTGCATCCCAAAGCTTAACTTGAGACTCTTACCAATAGGTTTTTCTGCCTTTATCTCTTTCTCAATTCTAACTCTTGAAAGTTCGAACACCATTTTTTCGCTTAAGTCTAAGTCTCATCAAGTCTCTATGTTTAAGCCAAAAATATTGCGACCTCTTAATTTTGCCTAAGTCAAGTCACTAAGTTGCATTATTGAAATTTGGGACCTTTCACTCTTGTCACGACCTTAGAACCTCATGACCTCATACAAGTCACTAAGTTGCATAGTTCGCATAGATCGCAATCCATTTGATGTTCAAGTCCTGCAACCTTGTGACCTCAAAACGGTCGCAAGGTTGCAAAGGTCGAAAAAGGGAAAAAATCCACTATCTAGGTACCACATAAAACCCATCAACGATGAAACCATGCATGCGATGAGAGTGAAATCCAACTCGAATTATGAAGCAATTGCTTCACCTACCGCTCCTCCTGAGGGCTTCTCGTCAATCTTCTTCTACGGACACTTTTTGGCATAGTGTCCAAGCTCATGATAGTGAAAACATTTTATCTTCAACAAGTCCTTCTTCTTTCCTACCTATCTAGAATCTGATTTGGAATGGGACGCTTTCCCTTTCTAGCCTTCACCTTTCCAACCAAGGCACAATTCCCCTCATCATCATTATTTGATGAGGATCCATCTCTGATATTCTGTTGAATCTCTTCTTGTACCAAGTCAGACCATAATCGATCCCACTCTCATAGCTTCTCCCTCCCATTCACTGAATCCTGGTAGTTTTTCCAGCTCTTCAGAAGGCCTATAAGTTCTAGGCTCACTATATCATCCTCGGAAACTATAACACCAACACTTACAACCTCATTTCTATAATGATTGAACTACATCAAGTATTTTGTTATTATGTCGCCCTTCTCTATCTTGATTTTTCTGAGCTTATCCTTGAGCGCCAGTTTCCTGTGGTCACTATTTTTCAAAAAAAATATGTTAAGGCCTTCCACATAGCATATAGAGCTTCCTTTCCATGGAGGTTTGATAAAATATGATCTTGAACACCTTATAACCAAATCCTTCTCGCCTTTGCAGCATTATTCTTCCATGCATCAAGATTTTGAGCATCTGTTGCTATGGGCTTGGGAATATCACTCTCTATGAACTGCTTCAGCTCATTGTCTTCCAACACTACCTCCATCCTGTCCTTCCAAGATATGTAATTCGAACTACCCTTAAGGGCATATTAGAGTCTCAATCCATAGAAATACATCCTGATTCTGTTGCTGGTCATAAAGAGTAGATATGCAAATTAGATTCATCTGTTCAAAAAAAACTCATATTATTCTCCTCTATAATGTTTCCTTCTCTGATACCACGTAGAAAATCCACATAGGTCCAACTAATCTTGTAATATGCTAAAAAAAATACTTAAATCTATTCTACAAATCGTGAAAATGAATTATGATCACATAATCACATGAACAAGAAAGATAAATAATTCCGATCACACAACACAAATATTTATCTTGGGAAAGCCTCGTAAAAATACAGCTATCTTTATATTGCATAAAGTCAAGAATATGAAACAATACAATTCTTCTCTCATGATTGAGGGAAATCAAGCCCCTATTAATTAGAAAATTCCCAATAATTGATTGCACAATACATCTAAGGCCTTCTTTTGACCTCATGCATGACATGTACAATTTTCTAATTATACAATTGACAGTATACTTCCCTTTAACTCCAATCTCAACTAGGTCTTCCTCCGAACTTACATGCAATAACTATTTATAGTGAATATTCATTTATTTTATTTATCATTGCATGTGAATTAAACCATATTTAATTCACTTGACCTCTCACTAGCTCCTCCATCAATTAGAGCTAGTTAAACTAATTTTAACTCAAATAATTAAGTTAAATAATTACAACTCAAAATAAACTATAACTAAACCCCCTAAAATTTATAGGGAAATCTCCATGCCTCTAGTTTGTCCCTCAACTCGAATTGACTGAGCTAACTAAGTCTTCCCAGCTCAGTTAACTCATACAATTTGTCATGTGATGCGGAATTATTATTTCCTTCTAATTTAATTAAGGGAAAATTAAATTAGAAGTCTCTTCTTGTTTCCAATTTCAACACTCCCTCTCAACAAGAAATGGATTGTCTGCTACCCTGATCCTATCTCTGTAGAACTCAAATTTTCTCCTTGACAATTCCTTCGTTAATATGTCTGCATCTTACTCCTCTATAGGAATGTACTCTAATGACATAATTCTCCTTTGCACACAATCTCTGAGATGGTGATACCGAATATCAATTTGCTTGGACCTATCATGAAAAACTAGATTAACCGAGAGTTTTATACAACTCTGGTTATCACAATAAATCATTGTTAGATCCATCTGCTGAACAAACAAACCAACAAGTATCTTCCTCATTCAGATGGCCTCATGAGCTACTTGACGAGCAACTATGTACTTTGCCTCTGTTGAACTGAGTGAAACTAATCTCTGCTTCCTGTCGTACCAAGAAATTGCTACTAACCCAATGTTGAAGATGCCCCTCGTTGTTCTCTTCCTGCCGAATGGAATCCCTCCCCAATCTGCATATGTGCCTTGAATATTCACTCCCTCTGTCTGCATGTACCATAGCCCAAACTTTGTTGTGCCTCTAAGGTATCTCAACACATGATTTCCTGCCCTCCAAAATATCTTGGTAGGCTTAATCATATATTGACTAAGTTGGTTAACCATGTTGTATTTGTTTCTCAAAGGCAGTTATTAGCTATGAAACTACACCGAAAAACCAAATTGGCCAATCTTTAGGTTCAAGCTGGCCCTTGAACCAAAGGGGGATCCCTCAAATGTTACGAGGCATTTTTTAACATTGTTCAGTGTCACTAGAAAACATCTTATTGGGAACAATGTCTAAGTCTATGATTTATTGTGGGTGGTTGCTGATTATTTCCATTCTTTGCTTAGAAATAAATCCCTCTCTTGCAGAAACTTAATCAATGTGCGAACATCCACCTTTGAAAAAAATACATAACTTAAAATATTTTGGTAGATGAATAGAAGAGAATATATGATAATTAAGCAGTCATATTAAATACTTCAACAACCATATATAGTAGATGTGTGTAGAACAATTCTACAACCAAATAGAGCACATTCATGAGATGACAGAAGGAAACAATTAAAAGATGTAGAGGCGTTATCTCAAACATACTTTCCAATAAACTAATCTATTTAAATGATTATAACTTTGTAGGGGATTTCAGAGTTACTGATACTCAATCTATTCTTATCCATATCTTCTATGCTACTTTGAACATGTGCAGAAAAATAGATTATGAAATCAATGGAAAAACATACAGAAGATAACAAAGTATGTCATAAACTGGAGCTAGAGTACTTTAATTAAAATTCCTGTACAAAAATGGCAGGATTTTGGAATCAAAATAAAACCCTTTTTAGAATGAAAATCATACAATATATAAAACATTACATTAAGCTAACTGTATCTATATTTCTGGAATAAAAATCTGAACAATAAACTAAAAATAAAAAGAATCTTTGGAAAATTGCAAGGAATTTGGAACTGCTGGAAAATCCTCTATCTCCAAAACTGGAAATTGATTCACTAATGTTGGTAATCTGTCTTGGAATCTGGAGTGGTTGAATTTGTTTTCAAAAATTTGTTATCATCCCTTCAAACTTGGTTATCTTTGCCACCTATATCAACTAGTTATCCTTTTGACTGCAATTTCTAAGTCTAAAATATGAAAATAATCTCATGTTTGTTTATGTTCTCCACCTAGTCGATCAAGGAATTATTTTCATTTTGGAGTTAAACCAAACTATATGTTGACATTTTTGCCCATAGTGTTTGCCTTCATCATGTTTTAAGTGCTTAACCATTGTCGTAAAATATTTGAGAAGAAAATATTTTGATAAATATTTCCAAATATTTTCCATAAACTTGTAAATTCATATTTCTATATTTTCATGAATTTCATAAATGAAATCTCAAAATATTTCCTCAAATTATTTCACCCTGTATATCCATCCATTGTTTGAAATCCATGTCTCATTTTTCCCTGAATTTATATATTTACGAATAAATAAAACTCATAAACATATTTCAAAAAACCATCGGGTGATTTCCTTCCCATGATTTTGAAAATCATGTCTTGTTTTTCCATGATTGGTAAAATATATTTTAGTTTCCCTTTTTCACTCTTGTAAAAACTTCTAATAATAATTTATCCAAATTTTATGTTCCCGTGCATTTCCTCTTTATGATTTCTTTCATCCTTAAATTCATAGGATAAAACATTATTTCTCTATTGTAAAATTCCATTTTTACCTCTGCAAAATTATCCCATAAGGAATAAACATCTCTTTCTAACATTGGAAACTCCACCAATATTTTACTCAGCCTCCTTTTCCCTCAATCCTTCACACGTAAGCTCATTTCATAAAAATATGACTATAAAAGTATTTTTTCCATTATATATCCTTTCGTACAGAATTTATAATATATATTTTTTCTTGCATACTTTGTAGACATACACACTTTATAATATATAAGTTTTCTTGCATACTTCGTAGACATTCCCACCTGACATTTATAAATTCAAATCCATGTAAAAAATGTGGTTTTACAACGTTCTTGTGGGGGGTATTAGATGGTAAATGGTTTAGGAGTGGGGGGGTCTGAAAACAATGAGAGGATGGAAGTCGTAAAAATAAGTAAAGGTGAAACAACTTTTCATGGGGGGTAGGTTAAAAGTCGAATAGGCAACCCCCGCAAACCATCGATTTGACATTTCATAGATCTCGATGCATTTTAGATTATGGTGGTTTAATGAAGTGTGGGGTGGGGACATAGGTTTGATTTGAATTTTGAGTTGTTAGCTGATATATATAATGATGCAGGGGCATTAGACACTAGCCAGCAATGTAGGAGGTTTTTCCACATGTTGTGGCTAGGAGAGTTCGAGAACAGTGAATTGTAACAGCTAGGTGTCAATACCTCAGCTGACGGTGTTATTTAGGTCAGTTAGAATTTGTAGAAGTCGAATAGTTAGGTTCGATCCCTCTGTCATATTTCAATTAGTTGAATTATTGTAATTAGACTGTTGGTTTTCGAAACGGTCCTCACTAAAGAACCGAAGAGTCACTCTTTAATGTATATAATTGTTTCCTTAGGATGTATATGGGGGAGAGGAAGAATAGAGAAGTTTCTGCAATAAACTTTGTACATTGTCGATTGCTTCCAATTAAATGAATTCTGCTTTGTTGATTATCTAATTGCCTTGAAATGTTAAATGTGTGGAGATTCGTTTGATTGCGAGGCAATTGTGTATTAGGAATTCCGTCTTCTGTCTTGAATTCCTACAAATTGTTGGACAACCCTGTGAAATTATCTTGCCAAAGGCGAGGCCTGTGTAGTGAAATAGTGATTGTGAATTTTGTTTAATGTTGGTGAGATTCTCGTATAAAGAAAAATTTATGTTTTTTGTGTTAATTGAATTCCACAACTGGAGGTTGAACCTGGAGTTAATAAGCGAGGATAACCAAAGGAGAACGCAACTCGACGACTTAACCTTGGTTGAGCACTGTAGCAAAACCACAGTGGATTTACCCATCACACCGCTTTTGCGGCGTAGGTGGTATTTTCTGAATTGGAGTGATTCCATACAGGAATCGACATGTAGCAAGGGACCCGTTTCAAAACCGCTGGTTAAAGTGCGCCATCGCGCGTTAAAGACCGACATTGGAAGCCGAGAAAAATGCACAAGAGCCTTCGATTTGGGGGAGGCCCATCGGACGGCGTTCGGCTGGCAGAGATACGCAAGGTTTAATAAAGGAGCCCACGACTTATTGTAAGTCGTTTATATAAAACGTGTGGAATATTATTATAAAGTGCAAAGGTTATAAATTTAGTCCTAAGTTCAGATATAATGTATATGAACTAGGAAATATATTATAAAATATTGAAGGGTTAAACATCGGTCAGGTGGCGTAAAATAAAGGGAGATATATTTAAATTTTCCAAAGGTTTTCGGATGATAATTATTTGTCAAATTCTCCGAATTTGATAAATAGACTCTTCCAAAGAAGGGGTTGAAAAAGAGAAATTTTGACCGAGCCACAACATTTTTGACCATCCCTCCATTGGGCGCTGACTTTCAGCTTCGTTGCGTCATTAGTGGTATCGGAGCCAGGTTGAAGTTGTTTTGCTGACATGGCAATCCGAGTTGGTAGAGGTGCCGGCAGAAGGAGACATGTTGCCAACGCTGAGGTGTTGGGGATGTTGCAGAGGGTCAAGGCCATAATATATGCCATGGAGCGAAGACAGCCCAGAGATCCTAAAGACATCAGCAAACCTGAGACAGAAGAAGCTGAAGAAAATGTTGAAATTGCTCCTGACATGAGGCTCCTTAGAACTATTCTAGGGTCTGCAATTAAGCCCAGGATTGAAGTGTCGAGTTATGTAGGGGGAATAAATCCAGAGGAGCTGGTGGACTAGAAAAATGAAGTAAACAAGTGCTTTGATTATGAAGAAATAAGTGAAGATAAGAAGGTAAAGTTTGCAGTGACAAAGTTGAAGGGACATGCTGCACTTTGGTGGGATGGAGTGCAGGCAGAGAGGAGGAGAGTTGGCAAGCAACCTATCAAGAGCTGGACCAGAATGATGGCTAAGTTGAAAGGTAAATTCCTACCTAGTGATTACCAGCTGACATTATATAGGCAAATGCAGAACCTGAGACAGAGGTTGCTGACAGTAAAAGAATACACAGAGGAATTCTACAGAGTAAGCATAAGAGCTGGGAAATTTCAAGACACACCAGAGAAGACTGCCAGATATGTGAATGGTCTCAAGCTGGAGATCCAAGATGAGATTGGTCTCTTGTCTCCTAAGACAGTGGAAGAGGGATATCAGATGGCCTTGAAAACATAGGAGAAACTCCTGAGGAAACAGTCTGCCAAGAAGAGAGTTACTTTCCGTGGGAAGGGAAGTCAGGGTGGTAGAGGAAAGCCTACACCCAGGGATGGAGCTAACAGTAGCTCACCTCAGAATGCATCTACAGAGGAGGATGCAAGGGGCAGAAGGGGTTCTTACAGAGGAAGAGGAAGAGGAGACAGAGGCAGAGGTAGAGAGTTGAGGTGTTATAGATGTCAAGGAGTGGGACATAAGCACTATGAGTGTCCATAGAATGTGGGTGTTGGTCCAAGAAATGTTGTTGTTGCCTAGGCTGGAGAAGAGGCAGAAATTGAAGAAGAAATTCTTCCAGAGAAGGGAGAATCCTTGGTGGTAAATAAGGTCCTGTTGAATCAATCCAAGAAAGTCACTGAGCCTGCACAAAGAAAGACTTTGTTTAGGAGCATATGCAAAGTCCAAGGGAAATGCTTCCAGCTAGTCATTGATAGTGGTAGCACAGACAATCTGGTTTCCACTGAGGTCATAGAAAAGTTGAAGCTGAAGACTATGGAGCATCCAAATCCCTACAGGGTGTCCTGGCTGCATAAAGGGCACCAGCTGGTTGTGAAAGAACAGTGTGAAATAGAGCTACAAATGGGCAAGTACAAGGACAAAGTTTTGTGTGATGTAATTCCCATGGATGTGTGTCATATACTGCTAGGTAGACCTTGGCAGTTTGACAGAGCAGCAGTGCATGATGGCAAGAAGAACACTTACAAGTTCTTCAAGGATGGGGTACACCATACATTGATACCCATGGAAGAAGGAGAGCCATCCAGTAGAGTGATTGATCCAAAGACCTTGTTGCTGAGTGGAAAGGAATATTTGCAGCAAATAGAAGAAGAAGAGGTAAGCTTTTCTTTAATTTTTAAACCTAAGGTAGTTCTTACTTCTACAAAGATTTATGATTTACCAGTATAGATACAAGAGATGTTAGATGATTACTGGGACATTGTTGTGGATGATTTACCTGATGAGCTGCCACCTGTGAGGAAGATCAGCCATCAAATAGATTTTATCCCTGGTTCAAATCTACCAAATAAGGCAGCCTACAGAATGAATCCCAAGGAAAATGAAGAAATCAGGAGACAAGTACAGGAATTAGTGGACAAAGGCCTGATAAGGGAAAGCTTGAGTCCATGTGCAGTACCAGCAGTATTGAGCCCAAAGAAAGATGGAGGCTAGAGGATGTGTACTGATTCCAGAGCAATTAATAAGATCACCATCAGGTACAGATTCCCTTTGCCCAGAATTGAGGATTTAATGGATTGTTTGAGTGGTGCTAAATATTTTTCAAAGATAGATTTGAAGAGTGGGTATCATCAGATCAGAATAAGAGAGGGTGATGAGTGGAAAACTACCTTTAAAACAAATGAAGGACTGTATGAATGGATGGTAATGCCTTTTGGGTTTTCAAATGCACCCAACACTTTCATGAGACTTATGAATGAAGTATTGAAGGAATTCATTGGTAAATTTGTCATAGTATATTTGGATGATATATTAGTTTTCAGCATAACTAAAGAAGAACATTTAAGGCATCTTAATCATGTTTTGAAGAAGCTGCACCAAGAGAAGCTGCTGATAAATTTGAAGAAATTCTCATTCATGAAAGAAGAGTTAGTGTATTTGGGTTTTGTTGTTTCTGCAGAAGGATTGAAGATGGACCCAGAAAAGTTTAAGGAAATTGTGGAGTAGCCTTCACCCAGGAATGTTTTTGAGGTAAGAAGTTTCCATGGACTTGCTAGTTTTTACAGGAAGTTTATAAGAAACTTCAGTAGGATAAATACACCCATAATTGAGACAATAAAGAAGAGAAAATAGCCATTTAAGTGGACTGCTGAGGCAGAAATAAACTTTAAAGTTTTGAAGCAAAAGATAACAGAGAAGCCTGTTTTGATTCTTCCTGATTTTACTAAACCATTTCAATTAAAATGTGATGCCAGTGGGGAGGCCATTGGAGCTGTGTTGAGTCAAGATGATAGGCCTGTGGCATATTTCAGTGAGAAGTTGAATGACTGTTTCAGGGAATTAACACCCTAGAGGTTGGTTGGGATACAACCTCCACAGAGCAGGGGCGTACTACTTAACAGAGACTCACACAACCATGCACGTTTAGAAAAACTAAATAGAGCAGAATGAGAGATTTACCCGTTGGTCCTACGTTTGAAGTAGATCCATGTGGAGTCCAAACTCCCTGCAACCGTCCTTTCTCCTTAACCTGAAATACAAGAAGAAACCAGCACAAAGGACAAGTTGTACATCATATATCTACTCTATATGTTAGTGAGATTCATATAAAACATTAAATAAATCATAATGAATGCTTGTATAACAAATATTCTCATACATTAAAGCATACACTAACACGTTTATTTCGGGAACAGCATGATACTTCTGTATTATAAATAGTACGTACAAAAGTAATCAAGAGGAGAGATCACCCGATCCTTCCAAGGCCTTCGCAGACCGTCGTCCGGATCCGTCCAGCCCTTGCCTCGCTAAGACTCCTTCCAAACTGGTGCATACGAGATAACATATAAAGGGATGTGTATCTCAAGGAAACAAGGGTTTCTTATAATGAACTGGGAAAGTGCAGGAGGCACGGGGAATCAGACTTGGATAGGGAATACCAACAGAGTATAATATCAATAATTCTCTCTCTCCCTTAGGCCATACACATGAGGGGTTTTTATACTCCCTCCAAGTAGTTTCAATAGTTGGAAACAGTTGGCCACGTGCTGGGGTGGTTGAACTACCTCAGTAACCATCAACCCAGCCCGAATAAAGGGAATAATTATATATTTTTTAATCATTTTAATGGCATACACGGAAAAGTCTAGCTGGACTCGCGTATACACACGGAAAAGTATGGGCATAGTCGCGTATGGGGATTTTTACACTGTTTTTAAGTGAATTTGTCCAAGTCTGTAGGAATGGGTGCCCAAAACCATCAAAGCAATCATGAATCATATGAAGGTGAGAAATGATGCTATAACAGATGCCCCCTAATATATGAGGTCAGAAAGGGTACATGATGGCCGAAATGTATTATGCACATAGAAAGAACTTCGCAAGGACAAGAGAGGACTTCACCAGATTTCAGCCTGCCAAAAACCAATGAAAGAAACCAGAGAGTCAACTCATGCTGAGGCGGGCATACCCATGCTCAATCAAAAATACATCATATGGAAAGTACTGAAATAGATCCAATATGTATACAAGTATAACTGAACTGAAAGTACATAGTGAATCATCTGAGCAGGGCCCGGAAATACAATTTTGTATCAATGTCCAAGTATCACATATAGAAAGCTGATCAAAGATGGTGCAACTGGATGTCTGATCAAATAAGTAACTGAATCTCCAAGTACCGGATCATAAGAGGTGGATCAAACGATACAATCACGCAACTCGGGGACCAACATATAAGATGTTGCTGTGCTGAACTGCAACATATAAGGGTGGACGGCATCACTGGCAGATACTGAAAGGACTGTCAAAAGTGAACCGAAACATGCTGATGCAACCCGAGGTCTTCATCGATCACAACGGCACAATTCTACACAATGGGAATAAATGAACTGAAGTCGACCATGTGAGAAATCGTTGGATTACCGGGAAATGATGTTTCCCGTTAACCAACGCGAGACAACCCACCGATAATGATAATGAGTGTCAAGGTGCCCCAGTACAATCTGACAAGTGTGAATGAATGAGTTGAAGTCGAACACTTGAAAGAATCTACTAATCAGGAGGCAATGATGAATCCCCACTGTCGATAGCGAAGAGTCTGCCACTGATGACTGCAAACCTTATATCGATAAAAGAATACTGCACCTTGTCTTGAGTAATGTTTTAATGATGTGGAAAATATCCGCTGAAGGAAGGTATTTACATCTCATTATCACCAAATGCTGAAAGTGTAACCCACAGGCCAAGATTTGGAAGGAATCGGACGAAGTAGAGTGATGGAACCAAAACCGAAGTACGTTTCCGACGTGCACAAGATGAAGATAGCGCACGGAAGAAACCCTCTGAACCAACCAATAATGAAAGCTGACACAGAGGCGAGAAATCCACCGATAGGGTCAAATGGAAATCCAGGTACTGCACGAATCCCAAGTGTGATAATGTGTGCTGACGTCGAACACAGGGGAAACCACTCAATCAAAGACCCGTGATGATGATCAAATGCTGAGTACGAGGTCACCTATCAATGATGGAAATAGGCCCAAGGTGCGGCTCTAGGTCTTCTCTCAGAGCAATGTGTCGTAGTCGATAAGAGACAAACCCACCGGCAAGAAGTCAATGGGGACCTTCTCAAACCAGCACGAGCAGAAGATCAAAACATCTGATGTGATAGAACATGATACTGACAAGACCGGGAAGGCCGATTGAATAATGAGTCAAGAGACACCGCAGAATGGCCGACTCAGGCTAGACTTCCCTTGAACAAAAGCACGAATCTGTGATGACCATGGCAGTAAAAAGTGACACTGTATAAGTCTGTCTTGCAGGAGGCAAAACAAACTCTCCATATGATTGGAAGAGATAACCAACCGGGGGAGAACTGACAAGTGAAACATGGTAAAGGCTGAACCTAGGTCAAACTAGAACCATCCCAAATGAAGGAAATATATATAAGTATATGTGCTTTGTTCAAGGGCGACAAACTGACTCTGTACTGCCATCAAAATAACGAAGATACATCCCGTTCCCGCTCTTTTTTGTTATATTTGATTTTTTTGTCTTTTTCATAATAAGCCTGAAAAAGAATAAAAGAATGCTATGGTACAATGGATAGAACGAGCATCAAGAAAGCAGATGCACTAGTTCCTGGGATTGGAACAATCCTATGCTCAATGCAAGGTGGCGAAAACTGGTCAGTGATACTCAGAGGAACGTTCCATCCATGGGTACAAAGGTGTCAAGTCGTGATAGCTAAGTGCATGCAATGGTTAACTTGTACAGAAGTCAAGGTCAAAAGTTGGCTTAAACATCGAGTCCAAATGAAGCCGGCTAAAGGCCAGGATAAACAAGTAGCCAATATGCAATGCAGTAATACAACTTAACGACACCAGGGAGCCTCCAGGGTATAAGCCAGAAAAAATGATAAGTGATGAAGAAGAAGAATGAAGCTTCAACACATAAGACATGGCGGGACTAAAGAGGACTCTCGAGCCTACATAAAAAGCAGCATGGGCAACAAGTGATAGCGAGGAACTAACTAGGAAGCCCATGTAAAGGAAGGCTCTACCATCAAGTCATGATTAAAAATCGGCGAGTGAAATGGGTGTAATGCTCATGACCTGACGGGATCGACCCTAAGGCAAGTGATCAGTATGGAGGCTAGTATGCAAGATGCAACGGAAAGTGATTCCCTAACCTATATGCCAGTGAAGATCATATACCTGCTGTGAAGAGTCGAAAATCATGGGTCAAAAACCGGGAAAAGTCTCAAAATCGTCAAAATGTACCTGAAAATATACCAAACTGGGCACTTCCAAGCAATCAAGTTATACAGCATAAGATAGATCGAAAAAATAAGCATAAAGAAATTTTTGCGAAAATTTTCAATTTTTAGCCATAAATACACAAATTACCTCTCAATTGGTTCATTATTGCATAGCTGATTTGGAAAAAGAGCTCTGGAGCTAAAACTTGTTTCAGCAAATCAGGAACAACCGACCGTCGGAACTCAGCGAAACTTCAGGTAGGCTCCTTAATCATCCTGTTTATTCATTTTGTCCGTTTGAAAATTAAAATTAAGTGATTTTTTGCTCAGAAAACCTTGCTAAAAATTGCGTATCTGCGCATACGCGGGTTCAATGAAGGCAAGTCGCGTATACACGCGACTATGCACAGGGAAAGTAGCGTATGCGCAAGTCCGATTTCAAAAAAGTGTTTCTAATGCAAATTTTGATGAAATTTCTCAGGATGACCATCTCATGGAGGGAACGTGAGCATAGTGCAGTAGACCAAGAGGTCATGCAGGACCGCGCAGCGCAAAACATCCTCCGAAATTGCGGATTGTTGAAATTCTTTAAAATGCCCAATATGAAAAGTAATGTGCGATTGCTTGAAATGCTCGTAAATTACTGGGAACCAGATCAGGATTGCTTCATAATTGATCAGATGCCACTACGCATAGAAGTGGAGGATATATATTTCATCACTGGACTCTCCAGGAGGGGAGAACCAGTAGACCTACACGGAAAACCCCTGGGAGGGTTAACCGTGGAAGATTATGTCCACGTATATTGCGTAGATAATTCCAAAAAGGTTGGAACGCAGATCGCAATTAGAGATATCAGGGATTTGCACATGAAGATCCTCCTTTTCACCATCAGCAGAGTGGCAGGATCTGCCTCACTACATCAGGCGTCCAGGACGCAAATGAGTATAGTTGTAGAGTGTTTGATTCACGTCTACGATTGGTGCACAGCCCTGCTACTGAATATGAAACAACAGCTGACTTCTATTCGCCAGACAAAAACTAAACACTTTGGCTATGGTACCATTTTGACCACATTCTTCTTCGAGAGAGTTCCAGCTTTGAGACCCAGAGTCATCTCGACTATTAGCAGCCCGCGGGACCCAAGAATTGCCCGTTGGGCAGACATGATGAAGAGACTGGGGGGCAGCGAAGTACCCCGAACCACGTGGGACGATGAGTTCTTCCTATGGTGGGGAGAATAGATCATCGCAGTGGACGACTATCCCTATGCTGGGATGGATTTCCGAGGAGATCCAGATCTAGTACTTCCACCCGGCGCAGCATGGGGAGCAGTCGGTAAGTTTTTTTTGCAAAAATTTTTTGACTTATATGATTTTTTTTTTTGGATTTTTTCAATTATGTATGAAAAATGAAAAACAAACATGTTTTTGGATTGGATTCATAATGATTGACAAAAAATGATCATGTTTCAGATGTTGGACCAGTTCGTCCTGAGGGCCTACCGCGCCACAAGCGCCGCAGAGGTGAGGCGGAAACAGCGGATTCTGACAGGACACTCCAGGCCGTGCAGAGAAACTTGGAGGGATTGACCCGCAAAATCCCTATGGTTGCCGTGGAGGACTTGCCGGAAGCCGTCCAGAGACGGGTTGTAGGAGTACCCCGTGACTGGGTTAGACTATTCCGCCGTGTGGCCACTGCAGTTATGTTCTATAGGAACACGACTTCTGGGCAGGGTCTTCAGGAGTAGATAGATTTTATATGTTAGATGACTGTATATTCTTTTTTGAGACTGAACATGATGGGGCATAAGCCCAAGTTTTGTACGGCATTTATGGATCCAAATTTTGTAAAGTTTTTTGACACTCCGATGATATATACAACGATATTTGATGTGATGTGATAAATGTATCAAATGTATGATGTTTTTGATGATTAGAAATTATTGTATTGAATGATTAATATGCCAATCTAAAGCTTGATTAGCCAATGAGTCAGCAAACCAATTGTCAGCTCGAGGAATATGAATGAATGTTAAAAATTGAAATGACCTTTGCAACAAACGTACCCTCAAGAACAATCGTAATAAAAATGGATCTCGTACCCGATAAGTGTTGTTCAACTGCGACACCACCAGCTGGGAGTCCAAGAAAACTACCAACGAATCAACACCCAAAGATATTGCCTCCGAGAGTAGATGAATGACTGCAGTGTATTCTGCTACATTATTGGAAGCAGGACCAATGCAGACTCCTCTTGATACCAATAGCTGACCGGAAGGATAATGAAGCACCCAAGCCGCGGAAGCTAAGTTCCGGGTGTGTCTACTAGCACCATCGGCGAAACCAAAATGACTCATGACATCAACACAACCTGCCAAAGCAGATCAAAAACATCACCACCTCATCAAAAATTGAAAATCAAACAGATATGTACAAGACAAAAAACTACTATATACAAAGCAAAATTCCAGGCCAAAGCCTAGGCATAATACTTCTTCAAATAGAGCCCATTGCGGGGCTCCGGCAACTCGTTTCCTTCAAAGTCAACCAAGGTGTACGCTCCTTTCTTAAGGACCTTCTTAACGATATAGGGGCCATACCACATCGATTTAAACTTTCCTGCCCCTAAGGCATCTTTTTCTTGGGCATAGACCAAAACAAGGTCACCTTCGGAAAAGACCCTAGGCTTAACCGCCTTATCGTACTGAACTTTGACTCTGTTTTTATGTGCTTCATTCAACGTGGCGGCATCTCGACGCTGCTCATCAAGATGTTCCAGATGAAGAAGCCACTCTTCCAGACTAGAAGTGTCAGGAAGAAGCTCAACAGCTAATTTAAGGGAAGGAATCTCGCATTCAATGGGAAATACGGATTCCACCCCGTGGACTAACTGAAACGGAGTAAAGCCAGTTGCAGTTTTAACTGACGTCCTGTATGCCCAGAGTGCAGGATATGGCATAATGTGCCAGTTGGATCTATTTTTATCAATCGTCCGTTGAAGAATTGTCTTCAAGGACTTATTTACGGCTTCCACTTGCCCATTGGCCTGAGGATAATATGGAGATGAATGCTCCTGCCGGAAACCCAATTGAAGAGCCAACTCAGCCATCATACTGTTCTGAAAGTGACTGCCATGGTCAGTGACAATCTCTCTAGGTATACCGAAACGAGCGATAACTTGGTTGAAGAAGAAAAGAGCTGCAGTCTCACCATCGTTCCCAAAAGTAGGCATAGCCTCGACCCACTTCGTAAAGTAGTCTACTACTACGATAATGTACTTGTGAACTTTTTCAGAAGGCGGGTTACAAGTAGTATAATCCATACCCCACTTTGTAAAGGGTCCGACAGTAACGACTGGAAAAAGCGGAGCTGGATGAGCGCGCATTTTTCGAGTATACACCTGACAAGGATGACACTTCTTGACCGATTCAATGCAATCTTTGAAAATTGAGGGCCAGAAGTATCCTGCACGAAAAATCTTTTGGGCTGTAGCAAGCCCTGATAAATGACCCCCACAAGCTCCACTGTGAGAATCATTGAGCATAGCCTCAGCTTCTTCGAAAGTTAAGCAGCGTCTTAGGATCGAATCAACCCCTCGACGGTACAAAGCATCACTAATAATCAGATAATTCTTGGCTAAGTGACGCAGTTTACGACGCTCATCTTTCGAAAAAGAAGAGGGAAACTTCGCAGTCTGGAGATACACAATGATATCTCCATACCAAGGATCCTGTGGAGAGATT
Organism: Pinus albicaulis; assembly: GCA_034641835.2. NCBI lineage: Eukaryota > Viridiplantae > Streptophyta > Pinopsida > Pinales > Pinaceae > Pinus > Pinus albicaulis. The sequence continues at coordinate 117,877,070 of CM076576.1, forward strand.
AAAAACAAATGTTCGTCCGGAAAGGACTCATCATAGATCATCTCCTCACCACAAGGCAACTCGGAGATCAATTCCGCAAAGACTAATGACTTCTTGGATTTGGCAGACATGAACTATAGATCGAATTCCTGTAATATCACAATCCATCTATTATATTTTCCCCCAACCACTCGCCTGCTGAGGACAAACTGAAATGGATTGGCAGCTGCCAAGACATAAGTTTTGTGAAGAATAATGTAATGCCGGAGTCGCTGCACAGCATGAACTGCTGCTAAGGCTAATTTTTCTATCGGGGTGTATCGAAGTTCAGGTCCTACCAGTCCTCGACTAAGGTAGTAAATAACATGCTCAATAAGAGCATCATCCTCCTGAACCAGAACCATACCAATGGTAGATTCTGCTGTAGCCAGATACAAAAGAAAATCTCTGCTATAATCGGGTGGACTCAACAAAGGAGCAGAGGTCAATGCCTTTTTCAAGGCATCGAATGAGCGTTGAGCGTAGTCGTCCCAAAGAAAAGGAACTCCTTTCTTCAACAGTCTCATATATCCCTTTGTAATCTCGGCATAGTTAACGATAAACCTCCGAAGAAAGTTAGACTTCCCTTGGAGACTTTGAAGCTGACGGATTGAAGACGGGGGAGGCAACCGAAGTATTGCCTCAACCTTGAAGGGATCTACCCTTATCCCTTCTCTAGACACGATAAATCCCAACAGCCGACCGGATGTTACCGCGAAAACGCACTTGTTCGGATTCAAACGAATTTTATAAAAACGACATCTGTCAAATATTTGCCGGAGGTGACCTGGATGATCCATCCTCTTTCAAGAATGAGCAGCTAGATCATCTAAGTATGCCTCGATGATTTTCTTGATGTCGTGGAAGGCGTAAGACATGGCCCGCTGAAAGGTAGCTCCAGCATTTTTAAGACCAAAAGGCATTTTCTTATATGCAAACGTGCCCCAGGGACAAATAAATGCGGTCTTATGTTGATCTTCTGGACGGATAGTAATTTGATTGTAACCAGAGAAACCGTCCATGAAGGAGAAAATCTCGTTACCGGCACACTCGTCAATAATCTGATCAATGAAAGGTGTGGGGTAATTATCTTTAGGACACGCCTTATTCAGGTCTCTGAAATCGATGCACACTCGAATAGTTCCTTGCTTTTTATCTACCGGAACGGGGTTTGAAACCCATTCAGTCAGAGGAACTGGGAAAATGAATCCCGCCTTAAGCAGCTTTTCAACTTCAGCTTTGATAGCTGCTGCCTTCCTAGGATTGACCGGACGAAGCTTTTGCCTGACCGGCTTAACGTTTTCATACGTCTTGATCTCATGCTGGATGATAGATGGGTCTATGCCAGGCATTTCCTCATAAGACCAAGCAAATACATCCCTATACTCTTTGAAGAGCTCGGTATAGATTTGAATCTCTTCACGGGAACATTCAGCTCCAATGAAGACATTCTCGACAATATTGGGATTCCTGGAGATGTTCACCGGGATAGTAGGAGAGATCACAACCATGTTCCCTTCAGCATAAACCTATGCTGGTGCTAAGGGGCTCAAGACTGGGTGAACAGGTCCAGGAGACTGAGGACTTGGAAAACTTGTTTCGACTTCGCTCAAGTCAGGTAGGAAGTAAGACCGATGATGCAAGTCATCCCACGGTCTATCTATACCTGTCATCGCTTCCGGGATGGCCTCTTCAGATGGAAGAGTGGTATCTAGACAATCCTGGGCAGAAGAAGAAGTAAGCGTCCAAGCTAGAGCCACATCACCATCCAACTCTTCCGGCGAAAGAGGAGCTGGATCAGACTCTGCAGTGTCAGCAACAGACTGATATGCAATCTCAGCAGCAGAAATCGGGAATGCCATTCCACCCACTTGCCCTTCTTCCAATGTGGCTGTTGGAGAAGGTAAGGTCCAAGGGTCCGAAAAATAATGAGTTCGAAAGAACTCTCTTCGAAGGGGAGCCTTGGAGGATGAAATAGCATTAATAGACACCTTAGGAGGAGGAAGATCGAAAGAACCCATCAGGAAAGAATACATTCCAACTCCTAGATTCTCAACAGGCGCCTTAGTATTATCCAACTTAGGAACAGATGAGTCAGAAGGCGCATCCAGGTCTACAGGAGGACAGTCCAGTTGATCCACTGTGACTATCCTCCCTTCGTGGGGGAAACATACAATTCGAAATAATGAGGATGCAATGGCATCCATCTCATATATCCAGTTCCTCCCTAGCAGAAGGTTGTAGTCCAAGGCTGCATCCACTACCTCAACCTCTATGTTAACGGTTTTGCCCCCAACACAGATGGGCAAAGCCGGGACAATACCATGGGGTCTGTGAGAATGACCATCAAATGCAGTAAGAACAATGCTAGATGGAACAGCTTTGGGAGATCCAAGTGTCTTCCAGCATGCGAGAGACATCACACAAGTAGAAGCACCCTCATCAACAACCGTGCGAAAGATATTAGTCTTCCGATACGATGATTTAATATGGAAGGCCATATGATGAGGAAGTCTCTTCTTAAAATTCTTCATATCAAAGGTAATCAGAAGAGAATTTTTCGGATCAATAGCCCCGATGGCAGTGAGCAAAGCACTGCGCTGAGCCGGACAAGACTGGAGTACCTCTAAAGCTGACATAGCACAAGGACTCTGCGCCAGATCTTCTACAATCGAGTAGTTCTGGGCAGCCCTCGCATTCGGATTAATCGTTGACCGCTTAGAAGATGCTTTTGGCATCCGAGGCATAGACTCAACAGTTGGCTTCGTGATGTGAAGCGGCTCAGTAGCATCAGGAACTTCCTTAGCTTTCGAAGATTCCTCTCTGCCATAATCACGGGATCTCGTAGCGATATCCGCATGAGCACTCATCATAAAGATGTTCGATGGAATTTCCCTTTCCTGGGGACCTCCAGAGGAAGCCCCAGGATTCTGGTTCGTGCCAACAATTAATTGCTGCCCTTGGGGAAAAGGGTTTGTTAGCACAGCCTGGGAACTAGAAGAACCCTGCTGAGATAACAGGCGCTGAGCATCCTGAATTTTCAGGCAAAGGTGTGTGAGATGGTCTCCAGCACAAAGCTTGCACGGAAACTTCACTTTCTTTTTCTCCTTTTGACCCTCACCAACACGCTCGTTGGTTTTATTTGCATTGCCCTTCCCATTCTTTCCCTTCTTCTTGTTATTACGTCCCTTCTTCTTCCCATCGGATTGTTGATTTCCTTTGGGATCAGAAGCTTGGACAGCATTTATGGACAAAGACTGGGAAGGTGATGAATCAGCGGGCACAGCCTGACCAGAAGGAGCAGATTGTAAAGACAACTGCTGCAATTGAGAAAGCAGGCTGGCTGCACTACTATTGACCGATCCGACAAGCCCGTCACCATGCGGACCAGGTTTGGGTTTCGATAAATCCAACTTGGAGCGAGGAGCATTGGGCAAATACTTATAAAGTACCCCAGACTGAGAATAGATCAGTTCTAACCGTTGGGCCCTAAAAATGGCCTGCTCCTCGGAAAATACCCCGGATAGGGATACATCCTTTGAAATATCTGACTGAAGCGATTTCAAAAACCACTCGAGAAGGAACTCACCTGGAATATGGGCTTTGATAAGCCTCTTCCTTCTCCTCCATTCCTGAATGTGATCAGAAATGTGAGTTGCCTCATCCTGCTTAAAATTAGCTAGGAGTTCGGTCCCGGCCTCATATCTGACAGGCAACTGAAAATGGTTAAGAAATGTGACAGCCAGTTCTCCAAATGTGGCGAAACTGCCCCCAGTGAGCTCTATATACCATTTTGCGGCATTCCCAATTAGGGTGCGTTGAAATAATCTCAACCTAATCGAATCATCGATCAGGGAGTTCGATGAGCACCATAAATGGAAAGTGGTGATGTGGTCTGCCGAATCCTCTCCACTCTTACCTTCAAACTTTGGAATGTCTGAAGGAAGTTTGGTCGGGACCGGAGGCCACCCCGGACTATACCGAATCGGGTCATTAGTTAACTTCGACAAGTCTGGCAAGTTTAACGTTGCCAGAAACGGTAATCGAGGCAGAGCCTGAGAATTCCATCCTTGATGGGATGGATTTCCAACATTCTGAAAAGAATAGTCTGGATTTGATGAGGCACCAGGCTGCCAGAAAGGACTCGTAGAAAACGGAGAAGAACCTCCTCCCCACGCCGAGTTACCAAAACCCAGACTAGTTCCCCCCGCTGAAGTATTGACTGAAGAGGAAAGCCCCTGGTAGGGGTTCCATGCATTAGACAGAGGAGAAAAATACTGATAAGCACTCGATGCAGGGAAAGAAGCATTCCCTTGATGACTCGCGATGAACTGATTCCCTGCCCCCGACGTTGCAAACATAGGATTCCATCCCATAAAAGCAGTCGAAATTGGCCCCTGAACCCAAGGGTTGAAACTCTGGGTCTGGGAAGTAAAAGGAAACGACCCTAAAGAAGGATTGGGACTGGGAATATGCCCAGTCCCAAAGGGGAAACCCTGAAACGAAGCCGATCCACTAGCCATGTTAGACATGGGTGTAGATCCAGTTGCACCGGCGGTAAAGGAAAAAGAGGGATTTCCAGCAATGGACATCCCTGAAACGAAGGGACCAGATTGAGAAGCATATGCTTGGGTGAACCCAGAGCCAAACATAGCAGTGCTAGAAGCAATCGAAGATAGAGCTAGAGTGCCCCCTGCCTCGACAGAAGCAGGGGTCTGAATGCCCGCAGCACTCACGGTAGAAGCCGTGTTCCCAGTCGTGGCCATCGAAAGATAAGAAAGATATGGAAGATCCGGCGGTCTCTCAGACTCCGGTCCGACGTACTGAATAACAAACGGATGATCGGGAGGAAGAGGAGATGGACCTGTAGCTGCAGGCTCAGGTATATCTTCTATCTGAAAATCTTCTTCCTGAGGAAACAATACTCTCGAGGTGAGCGGAACGCTCCTCTCGGAACCAACACCGGAATCAGCAATGAAACCTTCAGACCTAAGTGGAGGATCTCTCTCCACAGCGTCAGACTCTACAGGGTGAAAACCACCTGCTAAATCGCTCCTACGCCTTCTCGAAGAAGGCTCTGCACTCTCGGGAGATAACCCCCGGATTCTCCTCAAACGTCGAGGCGCTTGATCAGCCACTTTTATAGATTTATTATATTAGACTCAAAAAAGTGAAAAGCTAGGCAAGCTAGGAGCAAAGAGCACTCACTAAAATAAAATCCCTGAGAAACAGCAAGCAAACAGCCTCCAATTATTTCCGCTCCGGGTGATGAGGACCGGACACCAAAATACAGGAAAGCGAAGTATAGGGCCTTCCGAAAGTAGTCTGGGATGATTAGGGCCCAGAACAACTAGCGAAGATATCAAAAACAGTTACGCCGGCCTCCTAACGACAGCCTTTGCCGGCTCAAGCACCCAAGCTTCGCAAGGGCACCCCCCAGAAGTACTGCTGAAAGTGATGCGACGTCTGCCTCAGGTACCACGGGTATTCCCCCCCGCAGTCACCTGTGTGGAACCTAGGAGTGGCAACTATGGACACCAATCCGTATCAGAAGCTGGGCGGAACGGTCTTGAAGTCAGATTCAGCTAATCGGAGGGGGGGTATCCCTCTTCTCAACCTTCACTTGCCCTCGTGCTTGACTCTCGGATGAGATCTTTCCCAGTCCACATCACGGAGTTGGATTTTTCTCAATTAATCAACTTCTATGTTTGTTTGAGCGGCCTTGGAGAGTTTACTCTCCACTCACCTATTCCAAGGCCCTACAACCTAGCTAGTTGGTGATTGACACTTAGTAAAACTTGCTAGTTGATTTTAGATTAAATCGCTTATTTTAAGGGCTGTTATATTAAGTCACAAGGATATGGAGATGAAACATATGGTGTTTTTGACGCAAAAGAAATTAATAAAAACTTAACTACATGCACATGCAGTTCTTTGTCTTTCGATGAAAAGTAATCTCTATACAGGTTCTACGAGACTAAAAATTTGTATTTTTCTTTTCGAATTACAAACTCACACTCACAAAAACTAAGAAGCTAACTAAATGATTTAATGCACCTAATGCAAATCACTACAAGCATGTAAATTCTAAGATGCAAAAAGTCTCTTGAAACAAGGTGAAATTTCCCAAAAAGCTCCTTTAGTTTTAACTCATCTTTTGTTGTCCAGAAAGCCAATTCTTGAAAACAAGAACTCTTAATATACGACAGCAAAAACACTTAACAATAAGAAGAAGAAATCAAATGACAACTTCTCTTCAAAATCAAGCCGAAAACTAGAAGCAAGAAACTTCACAAAAGCTCCAAAAAGTATGGCCAAACGAAAATAAAAATGCAACAACAAAAACAAAAACAAGACCAAATGTTTTTTGAGTTTTTGAAATGCAAAAACAAAAAGCAAAACAAATGTTTTTTGGGCTTTTTAGTTTTATAAAACAAGAGCTTCAAAAAAGACCAAGCACAACTATCAAAATCCAAGCCAAAACGAGACCGAATTTCAAGCACAAACTTCAACAATGCCCCCAAACCTTATAAGGCCAACAATAGCAAGATCAAAAAGAGTAATGGAAGACCAAAAACTCAGCCAATCAGCCCAGACAAATAGTGCAAACTTGCTGCAACAAAAGACTCCAAAGAAGCAAGAAAAGTTCTTCGAAAATTGCAACAAAACCCTATCCTATGAAACTCAAGAAACCAATCGAAAACAAAGCAAGAATCGCAATGCAAAGCACAACACAAAGATAGGAGCGAGTCAGTGAGCAGAAGCTCTCTGTTCTGATAAAGCAGAACAGCCAAGAATGCTCAGAAAGCAATCTTGGAACTCAATCCAGGAGTGCCAGCACTAACAAGAACACTCTGCCAAAAAGATTAGTTTTCGAACAAACGAAAGAGAAACAAGACTTGAAACCACTTCTGTCACACTCCAGTAAGTACAGAGACTCTGCAGACACAGGCCTCCACAGCCAGAAAATACCAAAAACACCAGAATCTTAAAATTTCAAAATCTGCCTAGGTATACGCGACCTAGCAGTTATGCAACCAGCATGTATACGCGTCTGTGTATAGGGAAACTCGCGTATACGCGGATCCTTTTACACAGACTCACGTGTATACACGACTATGTGCAGACAAAAGAGCGTATACAAAGAAAGATAATGAAAAACAAAAAAGACAAGTCTGGGAAAGACACCAAGACTTCAGACTGACTGCAAGAAAGCAAACTGGACTGTAAAAGACAGAAAAAATTGTTGGCAACCTACCAAACAGCTGAAACAACCCAACAGGAGAATCACAAGAATGTGATCCCCAGTGGAGTCGCCAGTTCTGTTTCGGGGAATTAACACCCTAGAGGTTGGTTGGGATTCAACCTCCACAGAGTAGGGGCGTACTACTTAACAGAGACTCACACAATCATGCACGTTCATAAAAACTAAATAGAGTAGAATGAGAGGTTTACCCGTTGGTCCTACGTTTGAAGTAGATCCACATGGAGTTCAAACTCCCTGCAACCGTCCTTCCTCCTTAACCTGAAATACAAGAAGAAACCAGCACAAAGGACAAGTTGTACAGCATATTTCTACTCTATATGTTAGTGAGATTCATGTAAAACATTAAATAAATCATAATGAATGCTTGTATAACAAATATTCTCATACATTAAAGCATACACTAACACGTTTATTTCGGGAACAGCATGATACTTCTGTATTATAAATAGTACGTACAAAAGTACTCAAGTGGAGAGATCACCTGATCCTTCCAAGGCCTTCGCAGACCGTCGTCCGGATCCGTCCAGCCCTTGCCTCGCTAAGACTCCTTCCAAACTGGTGCATACGAGATAACATATAAAGGGATGTGTATCTCAAGGAAAAAAGGGTTTCCTACAATGAACTGGGAAAGTGCAGGAGGCACGGGGAATCAGACTTGGATAGGGAATACCAACAGAGTATAATATCAATACTTCTCTCTCTCCCTTAGGCCATACACATGAGGGCTTTTTTATAGTCCCTCCAAGTAGTTTCAGCAGTTGGAAACAGTTGGCCACGGGCTGGGGTGGTTGAACTACCTGAGTAACCATCAACCCAGCGCGAAATTAGGGATTTTTTATATATTTTTTAATCATTTTAATGGCATACGCGGAAAATTCTAGCTGTACTCGCATATACACGCGGAAAAGTATGGGCATAGTCGCGTATGAGGGATTTTACACTGTTTTTAAGTGAATTTGTCCAAGTCTGTAGGAATGGGTGCCCAAAAGCCATAAAGCAATCATGAATCATGTCAAGGTGAGAAATGATGCTATAACAATGACACCAGAAGAAAGTATTCCTCTTATGAGAAGGATTTTTATGCAATTGTTCAGGCACTAAAGAAATGGAGACATTACTTGATGTCTAGGGAGTTTGTATTGTATTCGGACAATCGTGCTTTGTAGTATATTGTACAGCAGCCCAAGTTGAAACATAAGCATGCTAAATGGGTTGAGTATCTCCAAGGTTTTAATTTTGTTTTGAAACATATAAGTGGCCAAGCCAATAAAGTAGCTGATGCTTTGAGTAGGAAGCACGTGCTTGTTCAGGAAACTAATTTTGAAGTTACAGGGTTTGATTTTCTCAAAGAGTTGTATAAGACAGATACAGATTTTAAAGATGCATTTGAGGCATGTAATAACCCTGTTTTAACAGATAGAAGCCAGTAGCTGGATTATTTCCTGCAGAAGGACTTACTATTCAAAAGAAGCCAACTGTGTGTACCAAAATGTTCCATGAGAGAAAATTTGATCAAGGAAAAGCATAGTGGTGGACTTGTTGGACACTTTGGTACTGAAAAGACTTATGAGCAGCTGAGTCACTTTTATTTCTAGCCCAATATGAGAACAGAGGTGGATAATTTTGTGAAGAACTGCAAGATTTGTCAATATTCTAAAGGAAGGAGTCGGAATGCAGGATTGTACACTCCCTTGCCTATTCCAGACAGGCCTTGGGACATGGTGAGTATGGATTTTGTTCTAGGATTGCCCAAGACTCAGAGAGGGAATGATGCAGTATTTTTTTTGGTGGATAGATTCTCTAAAATGGCACATTTTATTCCATGCTATAAAACTAGTGATGCCACCCATGTTGCTAACTTGTTTTTCAAGGAAGTTGTTAGATTGCATGGGTTGCCCAAGAGTATTGTTTCAGACAGAGACACCATATTTGTGGGTCACTTTTGGAGGACATTGTGGAAGAAACTTGGTACCAAACTAAGTTTCAGCTCAGCTTATCATCCCCAGACTGATGGACAGACTGAGGTAGTGAATAGAAGTCTGGGAAATCTGTTGAGAACTCTTGCAGGAGAGCATCCCAAGCAGTGGGATCATATTTTTCCACAGGAAAAATATGCATATAATGACTCACCAAATAGGAGCACAGGGAAGAGCCCATTCCACATTGTTTATGGAATGCACCCCAGAGGGATATCATAGTTAAGAAATCTGGGGAAGGCAGAACTGAGAAGTGCAGATGGTGAGGAATTTGCTTCAGAGATCCACGCCATACATGAACAAGTGAAACAGCAGCTACAAGGAAGCAGCATAAAATATAAAACCAGATTATACTTGAGCAGAAAAGAAGTTCATTTTGAAGTAGGAGATCAGGTTTTGGCACACTTGAGAAAGGAGAGGTTCCCAAAGAAGCAGTATAACAAATTGAAGTTCAAAAAGATTGGGCCATGCAAGATACTTAAGAAGTTTTCTACAAATGCTTATGAGATTGAATTACCACCTGATGTTGGAATATCTCCCATTTTTAATGTCGCATATTTGTACAAGTATGAAGATGATGGTGCAGAAGAAGGATCAGCAGACATGGGACAGATTGAGTGGAAGGAACAGCTACCTCCAGCACAGCCATTGCAACCAAAGAAGATATAGAATAAAAGACCATTCAGAAGGACCAGAGGACGAGAGTACTTTCAGTACTTGATCAAATGGAAAGATAAGCCAGAGGAAGATGCCACTTGGATGACTGAAGAAATGTTGCAGAAGATAGGTAGATCAGTGCAAGAGCTCATGGACAGGAGCCCATGAAGAAAATTGCCCTCGGGAGTCTGATGCAGGGGCATTAGACACTAGCCAGCAATGTAGGAGGTTTTTCCGCATGTTGTGGCTAGGAGAGTTCGAGAACAGTGAATTGTAACAGCTAGGTGTCAATACCTCAGCTAACGGTGTTATTTAGGTCAATTAGAATTTTTAGAAGTCTAACAGTTAGGTTCGATCCCTCTGTCATATTTCAATTAGTTGAATTATTGTAATTAGACTTTTGGTTTTCAAAACGGTCCTCACTAAAGAACCAAAGAGTCACTCTGTAATGTATATAATTTTTTCCTTCGAATGTATAGGGGGGAGAGGAAGAATAGAGAAGTTTCTGCAATAAACTCTATACATTGTCGATTGCTTCCAATTAAATGAATTCTGCTTTGTTGATTATCTAATTGCCTTGAAATGTTAATTGTGTGGAGATTTGTTTGATTGTGAGGCAATTGTGTATTAGGAATTCCGTCTTCTGTCTTGAATTCCTGCAAATTGTTGGACAACCCTATGAAATTATCTCGCCACAGGCGAGGCCTGTGTAGTGAAATAGTGATTGTGAATTCTGTTTAATGTTGGTGAGATTCCCGTATAAAGAAAAATTTATGTTTGTTGTGTTAATTGAATTCCCCAACCGAAGGTTGAACACGAAGTTAATAAGCGAGGATAACCAAAGGAGAACTCAACTCGATGACTTAACCTTGGTTGACCACTGTAGCAAAACCACGGCGGATTTACAAAGATGGATTGTCCCCCCATCGCACCGCTTTTGCGGCGTAGGTGGTATTTTCTGAATTGGAGCGATTCCATACAGGAATCGACACGTGGCAAGGGACCCGTTTCAAAACCGCTGGTTAAAGTGCGCCATCGTGCGTTAAAGACCGGCGTTGGAAGCCGAGCGAAATGCACAAGAGCCGTCGATTCGGGGGAGGCCCATCGGACGGCGTTCGGCTGGCGGAGATGCGCAAGGTTTAATAAAGGAGCCCACGGCTTATTGTAAGTCATTTATATAAAACACGTGGAATATTATTATAAAGTGCAAAGGTTATAACTTTAGTCCTAAGTTCGGATATAATGTATATGAACTGGGAAATATATTATAACGTATTGAAGAGTTAAACATCGGTCGGGCGGCGTAAAATGAAGGGAGATATATTTAAATTTTCCAAAGGTTGTCGGATGATAATTATTTGTCAAATTCTCTGAATTTGATAAATAGACTCTTCCAAAGAAGGGGTTGAAAAAGAGAAATTCTGACCGAGCCACGACATTGTTGACCATCCCTCCATTGGGCGCTGACTTTCGGCTTCGTTGCGTCATATAACATGGTAACAAGTATGCTTCTCATAATTATATATATTTTATAAAATTAAATTTCATTTAAAATACTATTAAAAATAACTCATGAAAATTTATAAATACCTCAGAGAGAATTCATCCTTTAGCAATGGAAAGGGTTATATGGAATGATATTTAAAGGAATGCATTTGTCAAGGCAATGATAATATTGAAGGAAGGAAGCAAATTTTGGAAAAAAAATAAAATAAAATAAAAAAATTGTAACTTTTAAAGGTGTCAAAAAAAAGTTACAACAAACCGCATAACATATGTCTAGTTGTTTGTTCACCAAGTACATGAGTGAACCCACAAGCTGCCTGTAGATCGTAGCATCTACCACTTTGCCTAAAGTAGCATCCTCCTTCTTCCAGTTCCCTGCTAGAGGAATCTCCATGGGTATGTTCCTCTCCATGTGGAACTTCTTTAGAAACTCGTTGGCATACTTTCCTTGAGAAACAAATAGCTCCACGTCTCTTTTCCAAATTTCCAATCTAAGGAAATAATGCAAGAGCCCTATATCCTTCATCTCAAATTCCCTTTAAATATCCTCTTTTCAAGACTTTATGAGCTACTCATCACATATCATAATCAAATCATCGACATAAACTAAAATGATCAAAATTTTACCTTGTACCACAATATGGTAAAGGTTTGCATTTTCTTCAATTTTGGTGAACCCCAACCCAGTGAAGTAGTTGTTGATCCTGGTGTACCAAGCATAAGGTGCTTGTTTCAATCCATACAACACTCTCTTGAGTATGCACAGATGTGACTCTCTGTCAAAGGTCTCAAAACCTTACGGATACTCAATGTACACCTCTTCCTCAATCACTCTATTGTGGAAGGTTGTCTTTACATCCATCTGATGTATCTACTATCCCATCTGCGCTAAAAGTGCAAGGATAAATTTGATTGACAAGTACCTTGTGACTGGAGAAAAGGTATTCTCATAATCAATCCCCTCCACCTGAGAGAACACTCTGGCCACAAATATGGCGTTGTGTTTCTCCACACTCCCATATGTTGCCTTGTAGATCCACATGGATCCTACAACTGGCTTCCCCTCCAGTCTTGGGACAACTTCCAATGCATTGTCTTTGATAATAGAGTCATACTCCCAAACCATGGCATCAACCCAAACTGGTTTTTGCACTAATTCCTCGAATGAAGATGGCTCAATCTCTATATTCTCGCTTATAGGAGCCATGTAGCCAGTGTACCACTCTGGGGACCTTCTCTTCCTGTGTTGTGATGTGGGTGTTCCCACACTCACTCTAGCGTCAAGTACCAACCTGTCAGCCTCTCTAGTGTGCTTCCTTCCATCTCAAGATGTCTCTGAATGAGTGGGTGCTTCCATTCTTTTTTCCTCTACTTGTGGATGCTCCACATCTTGAGGTTCTTATTTTGGAGCTAATATCTCCTTAGCTGCATGCAATTAAATCTCCCTCTCAAGAGAAATTCGCATGGCCTTCTCTCCATCGAATTTCACATCTCTTCTAACCATTTTCATCCTGTGTGATAGTTGTGAGGTTTATCAGTTACCCAAAAAATATTCCCAACTTAGCTAATCCAAGTGGATATTGGTGGTCACCCACCTACTCCACCTATACCTCCATTCGGTTTCATCAGTTTCCTTATTTATAGCAACATTTACTATTTTTAGAAATTTTTTGGGTCCTAAACTTCTGAAGCAATTTTGACCCCCTAAACGGTGTTTTTTTGAGTTCCACAGCCTACCCGTAGCCATTGGCATAACCTTATAACAAGACCTATAGTACTTAGAGAGATATTTTCGATGATATATCGTATGTGCCAAACAGAGATAATATGACCGAATTACGGCCCCGGGAAGTTGGCTGCCCAACGAGGCCCAAAAAATCTTGGTGTTCCATCTCTTGGGGTTAAGGTTTTGGTTGTTTATGGTTTTCCCATGTTTTTCAATAATAAAAAGGCCCTTGAGCCTCATTGTAACACAATTGAGAGACATGTAGCCACCACATCTCTTCTCAGATATAAGCTACCATTGCTCGAGCTAGTTTATTTTCCATTCTGTCTGTAAGCATTTTTGAGTATTTTATATTAATAAAATTAAGTGGTGTCCTATTGCGTCTCTGTGTTTATGTTTATTTCTGTATTTTATTATGTTCTTGCATAAGTCTGGATCAGTGGTACCAGAGCGCTCTGCTCTTTCTTGATCTTTCTTTTCATGTCCCCAACGAGTTTGGGGTATAAGGAGTTAGGGCTCGATCTGGTTGAACCTTTGCAAGATCAGCCTCACAAGCCCCGATGACCTCCCATGGTGGAAGAAAATAAACACAAGGGAGCATGATATCCTATCAAAATATTGCTCGAGGAGGCCCTCGAGAAAAATAGGAACGCGATGATAGATAGCTTTTCTCAGATCCTTCAACAGCTACCCATCGGAGGTGCATCTTCTTCCAGAAACCACTTTGGAAGGACCACACCTTTTAAGGTACAAGTAAACTTTGAAATTCCTACAATTGAGGGTCAAATAGATGCAGACATTGTAGATAGATGCCTGAATCTATTATAAGGATATTTCTTGGTTCATGACTTTTCCAGTTGGAAAAATATTACTTTTACGCTCCTCAATTCCGCCCCCCGTGACAAGGACTAGTGGGAAATCTATTGTGAGAAAATGGACGAGAGGGAACCCTCCCTGTTCTCTGTCACACCCACTCGGAATTATTTCTGAGACGCTGTCAAGGAACAATATTATCCAGTGGGGAGCTATGAGTACAATTACATCCAATGGAGTATGTTGTGGAAGCAAAGGGGTAAAGATGTGCATGAGATGATGAATTTGTTCTATACCTTGCACACAAAGTTGGGTATCAAAGATTTAGAGAAACATTTGGTGTTGAATTGTCAAATTTTTATGCACATATACATTTAGGAGGAAATGGAGTTCCTTAACATCTCCTCACTTGGTGCAACATGTCAGTATGCTGCCAAGATTGATTAGAAATTAAAATGGGAGAAGTGAGACTTTGGATCTGCAAATTAGAAGAAAGGGAAAGGGTCCCCTAAACCGCAAAACAAGGGAAATATCCAAGGCGAGGCAGCCCAGGACAACCTGCCAAAGCCATAAATGAATATATACACCACAAATCCAAAGAAGGACATGGGAAAGTGGTGTGAGTTCCATAAGAGCTCCACTCACAACACAAGTGAGTGTCGGGCCAAGCAATCACTAGTGGTTGACTTTAAGGATTCTGAATTAGATGCATGTTCTGACTCTGATTTAGAACAAAAAAAGGGGAATGAAAAATGGAAGAAAATTATTGATGCGGAGCCCAACACCACGGTTACCACCACCAAGATCTAGAAGGAGGAACCCAAAGATCCAAAGGAGGGGGAGCACCTCTTCCACTCCCAGATGTGGGTGAAGTGTTCCCCACTGCAATTCATTGTCGACAGCAAGAGTAAAAAGAACCTCATTTCAATGGAGATCATGAATTAGTTGGACCTCCCGACCACAGTAAACCCACAACCATACACCATCAGGTGGCTTCACCAAGGATGGGATCTCTGCATTAGCCAGCAGTGTTACCTTCCCTACAACATCAAGCCCATCACGGTTGATATATTATGTGATATTTATCCTCTTAATGTTTGTGATTTATTATTAGGCCAACCATACTTTTGGAAGCAACATGTTGTGTATGAGTCTAGGCATCGCGTTGTTATTTTTTCTTTGGGAAATAAGTTGCACAGGATACCAGAGGCAGCACCACCTACCGCCATCTCTTTCATCACTATAAAACAATGTAGTAAGCTCATTTCCAAAATTGGGATTTTTTTTTCTTGATGATCCGCCCTCAGGGAAAGAAGAATATTGTGGCTATGACCTCTAGACAGAGCTCCTTCGCACAACAACAATAGATGGACAAGGTCGTGGAGGAGTACGAGGACATCTTCACCTCGCCCGCAGGGGTACCTCTACATTATCGGGTCAAGCACTCCATCGATCTGACCCCCAGCACATCACTACCCAATGGAATGATATATCGGCACTCTGTTCTGTAGAATCACAAAATCAAGAGGAAAATTTAGGAGCTCATGCAGAAAAGTCAAATCCAATTGAGCTCATTGCCCTGTGGGAGCCCGATCATGTTGGTGCAGAAGAAGGATGGGACTTGGAGGCCTTGTATTGACTATCGAGTGTTGAAAAAGATCATTGTTCAGAATAAATATTCGATCCCCCATATTGATGACCTTTTGGAACAACTCAAGGGGGCCAAATATTTTAGCAAGATCAACTTGAAGTCAAGATATCACTAAGTACCACTCAAACCCTCTGATATGTGGAAGACTTCCTTCAACGCCAAGGAGGGCCTTTTTGAATGGCTTGTCATGCCTTTCGGGTCGAAGAATGCTCTTGCAACCTTGATGAGGTTGATGGAAGACATCTTGTGACCATTCAAAAACTCATTGGTTATGGTGTATTTGGATGACATCATGAGCTTCAGCCAGAGTTGGGAAGAGCACCTCCACCGCATTCGATAGGTCCTCCAAACACTACGACAACACAAGTTGTGTGCCAATTTAGAGAAATGAACTTTTGGCATGACTCGGGTTCAAAATTTGGGATACAATATTGATGAACAGGGGTTGCATGTGGACCCAACCAAGATCCAGGTCATTCGGTATTGGCCAGCCCCCACTACCCTAACAGAGCTTTGTAGCTTTATGGGTCTTTCCAATTTCTACCGCAACTTCACTTTGGGGTTCTCTCATATCACTTGGCCTTTGATTCAATTCACCAAGGGAGGAGTGAAAGAAACTTTCTTTTGGTCTGAATCTCAAAAAAAGGTGTTCGCAGAGTTGAAGCATCGCCTTTGCTCTGCACTATTTCTCACATTACCAGACTTGCAACAACCATTTGAGATCAAGAAAAATTCCTTTGACTATTCTATTGGGGCAGTACTTACTCAACAGGGGCATCCAGTGGCATATCAGAGTGATACACTTTCAGACACAATCCAAAAGTATCCCACCGATGAAAAATAAATACATTCCATTGTGTAGGCCTGCCGACAATGGAAGCATCACATTTTGCGAAAGGAAATGGTCATCCACACAGATCACTGATCCCTATAGTTCATACGGACACAAGGGAAGTTGCAAAACAATCGCCATCATAAATGGGCCACATACCTAAAACAGTTACATTTGAACATCATGTACAAGAAGGGTAGCACCAATAATGTTGCATATTTCCTCAACTGACCATCGATCATAGCACTAACTAATGTGCTCAACTCTTGTGGGCATGAGACTTCAAGTTGGTTGCATCTCTACAAAAGTGATCCTGAATTCTACAACATATACTAGATGCTCCTGGAGGGTAAGAAAGTTCCAAAATTTCACCCCCGGGATGAACTGTTATGCCATCTAGCACACCTCTGTGTTCCTTCAAGCAAGTGTGACAAGTTTATTTCGGAAGTGCACTACAATCAAGTCACTGGACATTTCGGGGGTGCGAGAAAATAATGGAAGTAATCCAAAAGTATTTATATTGGCCGAACCTTCGACATGATGTTGGAATTACATCATATCCTGCACTTATTGTGACATTTCCAAACCAACCATTAAGAAGCAAGGCATATATACTCCGCTTCCTACCCATAGTCGACCTTGGGAATCCATATCCATGGATTACATGTCGGGCCTTCCTTATACCAAGAATGGAAATGACTATGTTTTTTTCATCATCGACAGATTCTCTAAAATAGCCATTATGGCGGCCTGCAAGAAGAATATCACAACAGAAGGAACTACTAAAATCTTCTTTGAACGAGTATGGTTACACTTTAGAATCCCACAATCCATTATCTTGGATTAGGATAGTAGGTTCCTCGGTACATTTTGGTCATGTTTCCAGTCGATGCTAGACACCAAGCTCACTAAGTCCAGAACTTTCCACCCCCAAACTGATGGCCAAATAGAGGTCGTCAACTCGATGATCATACAAATTTTTTGCATGTAAAACTTGAAGCATTCATGCACATGGGATGAAAGCCTCCCCTATGTCCATCATAGTTGTAACCAGACTCTCCACATCTCAACTGGCCACAACCCCTTTCAAGTGGGCTTGGGATTTCAGCCACTATGTGGCCATACCATTTGCAGCTACTCAGGCATATTCGGCTCATGTCCAGTCTGAAGCTAACAAGGTGAAAAACTTAATTGAGCACATTTAGCACATTCACCAACATTTCCATGACATATTTCATAGATCCAATGCTAAGTACAAGTAGCGACATGATGAGCATCGAGTGCCACACAAGTTCCAGGTGGGCGAAAAATTTTGGCTACATTTGCAGAAGGAGCGCCTCGCTGCGACCCACTGCAAGCTTCGCCCACTCTGATATGGGCCATACTCCATCACGAAGGAAATAGGGGACAATGCCTTTGAGCTCATTATTCCACCATTCCTTGGTCTGCACCCAGTTTTCAATGTGGAGCGCCTTCCACCCTAATGTCCATCGTTGTTGGACACATCCAACATTGCAGAACAACTCACACCAACATAGTTAAACCCAGACTTCATGGAACAAGTTAAAAATGACTAGATCATGGACACATAGATCAAGAACACCCGCCAACAAAGGATCCAGCTATATCGAGTTGTCAAAGCAGGCCACCTCCTTCACTAGGGCAAGTGGTTCACTAGGGACCAGATTCAATAGAAATTTCCTTAGCCCATGGAGGCTCTACACACAATGGTGACCATTTATTCCTTGGGGGGAGGGGGGGGAATGATCCAGGTGGATATTGGTGGCCACCCACCTATTCCACCTAGACCTCCAGTCGATTTCAATCGTTTTCTTACTTATAGTAGCATTTACTATTTTTAGCATTTTTTTGGGTCGTAAACTTCCAGAGCAATTTTGACCCCCTAAACGACATATTTTGAGGTCTGCAGTAGACCTGTTTCTATGGGCTTGGCCTTATAGTTAAACTTGTAGTAGTCAGAGAGATATTTCTGACGATATACCATATGCACCAAATGGAGATAATATGACCAAGTTACGACCCCATGAAGTTGGCTGCCAACTAACCCCAACGGGGCCCACAAACTCTTGGTATTCCATCTCTTGGGGTTATGGTTTTAGTTGTTTATGGTTTTCCCATGTTGTTAAATAATAAAAAGGCCCTTGAGCCTCATTGTAACATAGGTGAGAGGCTTATAGCCGCCACATCTCTTCTCAGAGATAAGCTACCATCACCCGAGCAAGTTTATTTTCCATTCTGTCTGTAAGCATTTTTGAGTATTTGATATTAATGAAATGAAGTGTTATTCATGTTGCATCTCTACGCTTATGTTTATTTATGTATTTTATTGCGTTCATGCATAATTCTGGATCATTAGTTGTTGGCTCTAGCTTTTTTCGTGCATATTTGGTCACATGGCAATAAAATGATGAACCAAAAATTTTAAAATGCGTCGCATCTGGTTTCTTACCTGGAAAAGCTTCCTCTAGTGTACTCATCCCGAGAATTCGATGAGGACTTATATTGTAATATTCCAAAATTTGCATGCAGCAAATTGGAATATTAAATTTTGTTGTTCTCACTTAGGAGATGAATAAATGGGTAACGAAGCCCATGCATAATAAAAATCTGAATAAAATCCCTCGTAATGTGAAAGGGGATCAACATAAGAGCTAGATTTCACACCTTCATGTGTGAACAGGGACATTTTCATGTGGAAAAAGTCAATTTTGACCAAGTCAACAACATAAATGTAGGAGGAGTGGATCAGCAATAAAAATAGCTCAATATGAATTATGTTGGCTTGAGGGGTCCTGACCCAGGTTCGAAGGTTAAGGTTTTCCAACAAACCCCTATAATACTAGCCCTTTCGGTAGTGATCTACTTGCGCAGATCAAGTCTCACCCGAAGCAATATGGGTGGGTACAAGAACCAGGTTTCCGCACCCTGAGAGAGGATAGCTAAGCCAAGCAGAGTTGCGTCCGACTTTATAATGACTAGATCGCCTATCTCAGAACCGGATCTATAGATCTCCTTCGCATCCACGTGCACAAGGTAAACTATACTTACTACGCTCAACAAATCATATACTTCTAAAAAAGTAGTGTAGCATTACATAAAACACAACAGAACAGACCCAGATGCAGAAGAAACACTTAACACAATACTTTTGTAGCTTAACACAAAATATGCATAACACAGCAGCTATCAAAGATTCGCATTAACAGTACAAATATATTCAGCTACGCAACAACCTTTATCTTTCATTAATCCTTCAGTTCCTTCTTACAATACCCAAACTTGACCTGCGCACACAGCAGCAGGTTCCGCACACAACAGGACTTGGGATCTCCATGCACATAGCCAGCAGGAGTCCTTTCCCCAAAAACCCAAATAGATCTACTAAGCCACAATTCGCATCAAGATCTCATCATCTTCTTGCCTTATAATTAAAAATGTCTTTCTATTTATAATCATCTAGCCTAATCCTTCCTATGGTCCACAACCATTGTTTTCAGACTTGAGGTCTACCCTTTGACCCATTACAATGCTTTCGAGGCTTTGACCCACCCCAAAACCCCTACGCTATACTAATTATATTCAAAAATATACAAAATCGGACCAATTTCGCAGCTTGTAGGAGACCCTATTCCAACAAATTAGGATCAGCCTAGACAACTATATGTGAGCTGGATTGAATACCCTTAGGTGTGAAAAGGGTTGAAGCAGGTTGAAGAGGTCATCCTTGACCAAATCAAACAACACATTTTTAGAGGAGTGGCTCTAATGATGGTACAATGCAGTTTTGGAGGGAGATTATTTGTTTGATGGTGGAAACCCTAATGAGTGGGACCCAAGGTGAGAAGGATCACTTAGTTTGTAACGAAGAGGATGGAAACTATTTGAGGTTAGCTTATGAATTATATTTTTATGTCTGCTTAGACTTTTTCTCTCTTCAACTATTTAGCTAAGATTGCTCGTGATGTTTAGAACTAAGGTGTTCCTGTTTATGAATTCCTTCTCTTCCCTTTGAGTAGCTCTTAGGAGAGACCTGATCTATCATTCAACACATCTAGCATTAGTGCCAAGCTTCAGTCTTTAGTTTCAGCGTAGTTTCTACAGGAGGTTGTGTTGAATTGCAAGGTGTTGCAGTGGAGGGTTGAGAAACCCACTTTCTGAGTTGTTTTTTGATAAGAGGGAGGCTCCCTTCTATTGGAGGATAAGTTTGGAGGGTTCTTGAGCTTATTTCATACCTTTGGCAGCAGGCCAATGTATTATCATCACCTACATCATTATTCTAGTCTGGGAATTGCATTATTTCTGGAGGGTGTTAGCCACCTATAATATTTCTTATAGAAAAAGGTGGCTAAGACTTTTTTGAGCCTTCAAAGAACAAATTTTATTGCTAAAAAGTGTTGGCTCTTGAAGACTCTTGAAGGGCTCATGCCTTTGTCTCAAAATCTTCTTTACTGTTTCCATTTTATACTCAGAAATTCTGCTAATTTCATGAGAAGAGACTATTGAAAAACCATCATTTTTCCCCTTCTCTCACTCAAAACTAACCTTCATTTGCTCCCCTTTTTCTCCATAAAACTCCTCCATTTTCATGATTCCTCTTCTTCCATTCATGAAAATCATCTTTACATAGTTTAAAACTCATTTTTAAACTATACCGAAACCCCCAAATCCATTGAAAACTCTGAAAAAATTCATAAAAAACAAAGTTTTTTACTAAAAGACTTAAGCCCCCTTGGGCTAAGTTTTAAACCACTTCCCCTCCACATGCCCACACCCTGGAACCAAGCGCTAACCCTGTTCGGCGCTTATCGCATCGGAAAGATTCAATTGCACAAGTCTTTTGCCATGTTCTGAAAGTTTCGATGCAATTAGCCTTTGTATTTAAGACCCCCGATCATATTATTTTTTCATAGAAACCGTGGGCCTGCCTTCCACTCTTAAAACATTGAAAATCCATTCTCGATCCGTTTTTTCCTTTGTAAATACAAAAACCATTTATCCAAATTTTTTATCTAATAAGCCAAAGTCACGTGTTAATATGAATGGTTAGATTAAAAAGACCCGATCACGCAATCGCATCGGAGAAATACAAATGGGTTGATTGAAACGGTCGCATCAAAACTCCCGATGCGATTAAGTCTCATATCCATAAGATCCCAGTCCTTTTTTTTCTTTGTAAAAACCAAGCGCAAAGGCGGAAGTCCTTATCGCATCGGAAAAATTCAATGGGTTGATTGAAAGACCAGACCCGAAGTTCCGATTGCGATTAGCCCTTCATTGTATAAACTCCACCCTCCCCCGCTTTACTCATATGGCTTATGCCTGGGACCAAGGTTAAAATTCCCAAGCGTTGAATCGCATCGCAACTTTCAAAATGGTTAGATTAAAAATACCGAGCCCGAAGCTCCGATTGTGATTGGCCCTTGTTATATAAAGCCTCGGGCCCATTGTATTCCATACATCCAGCGGCCTGAAATCGGGTGCCAGTCACTTCATATATATATATTTTCCGCCCCGATTCACTAAAACCTTGGTTTTATTAACAATTTGTGGGTTTTTCATAAAGTATAAGGGTTTCCACCAGTGCAAAGTTGAAAAGATATTGATCGTTGATCTAAGGTTGATCAACGGCCCACGCAAAATCACATCCCAAAGATTCAATCACATCGCAACTTTTCATTGGGCGCGTTTATTTACCACCCCCAATTACCAATCCCCGATTGGTTGTCCGCCGTTGATCTCCTCCCCACCTTTCCGTGATCCAACGGTCCTTGTTCCCTATGACCACAAGTCTTACCTCTGCTTCAAAACCCTCTGATTCACTCCCTACTGTCGATCTGATCTTTAGATCAACGGCTAGTGCTTAATCGCATCGCATTTTTTAAATCGGTGCATTTGCTTGCCACCCCCGATAGCGATCCTCCGATGGGATCTGGACCGTCCACGTGTCCAGATCAGACGGTCCAAAATCACTCTGTCTTATCCTTCTCCAAACTCTCATTTTTTACCTCTTCTATGCAGATCTCCATCGTTGGATGCTGCCATCCAACGGCTACGCTCCTCCCCTACCTTCTGAAGCATTTTTTCCAATTACGCAAGATTTTATAATTTTTTCTTGTGTTTTGTAGGGATTAATGGTTTTTCCATTATATTAAAGAGAAAGGATAAAGGCCGGGAAGGATGATTCCCATGCCTTTGATTTATCAAAGGGAACCATTCGCGGGGTTCTACTCCATGTCTTGATTCATTTCTTCATGAGGCAGTGATGCCATACGAGCCCTGCCCGGCCTGCATGTCGACAAGACATTGTTTTATTAAAAACATAGTTTAAAGAGTATCAGTGTTGAAGACAAGCACATCAGAATAGAAGATTGAAGACCGATTTGCGGGGATTACGGCTAAGATGGATTATCAAAAGCCTAATCACCCGAATTAAAACACAGTCGAAAGAAAATCATAAGTGTTTAGCTATCAGAAAGGCCTCCACCGCCTCAATTGAGGCAAATTGATTCCTCAGCTACCATAAGTGCCACCTATGCCTCAAAGCATTCAAAACAGAGGCTGAAGTTATTGATCAAATGAAGATATTCGCCTCAGCGCAGCCAGAGTGTTACTTCTGCAAGGAACTTAAATGCTAAAAATATCTGCAGAGTTACTCCAAGCATGACACAGAGCCTTAAAAGTCAATAAAAGCTCCCACCGAGCTTAATCTTAAATGAAAAACAGTTAATACAGACAGACCACCTGTAAACTTCTCCATCGAACCCCTCAAAGGCCGAGAAGTCTTGAATCTGTATTAATTATCCTGAGAGATCTTTTATCAAGTCTCACCTCCTCATTCTTCTATAAATACTTCTGTAGAAGATGAGAAACTGTTGGTTGCAGAACTTTGAAATACATCTGAGCTTAAACTTCTGACTGTAAATAGTGTTCACTGGCCCTTGGAGCTCTGCTTGTAATAGATAAGTTAGGCTGAGATGAGTAGATGATTGCTAAAGTAAAGCATTGTACTTAAAGCTGTAACTGGTTTGGAGCATCAATACAAGCTGATTTATGGGATCCTGGTCTATGTTGACGGTGATGTTTTTCTAATTGTAACTTGTTATTTTTTTTCTTTTTTCACTGTGTTTCATTTACTCTTATAAAGAACAGCATGCATAGATTTAGGACCTACTGTATATCAGTAACCTTCTCTGACTGAAAATCTTTATTTATATGTTTTCTTCCAAATTGTGTTATTTGGGAATGATTTAATTCAGTTTAAGCATAGGAATGTTGGCATTCCCTCGTCTTATTGCCTTAGCTAAATATTATTCTTGAATGTTATGTTCAGTATTAGTTAAGTAGAGATGAACTATGGAAGATATGGTGTGCCCTGGTCCTAGTCTTATCCCCAAAGACTGCCTAAATGTTTCTCTTGGAATGTGTTAAAAGCTGGCTAGTTTAGAAGTACTTACCAGATCTTAGGCCATTTTGTGCTATCTTTGTGTTGGTCTTGAAATTAACCAAGTAAAGCAGAGCTAGGAGAGGATTTGTGGTGAGCCCGGCCCGCTAGTTTCTACTCCAACAGTTGCCTTCAAGTTTCCCTTTGTTTTAAAATGTTTTCTATTGAAAGTGTATCAAAGGCTCGCTAGTTTAAAAGTACTTACCAGATCCTAGTTTGCTTTTATGTTCTTCTCAAGTGTTTGTCAAAGGCTGACTAGTTTAAAAGTACTTACCAGATCCTGGGCTGCTCTTTGTTCTGCATCTGTTTAATTTTCCTTCTTGTTGTATCATTTCATTCCATAAATCAATCTTCAAAGAGATCCTTAAACATAGATGACCTGCCCCATGGACCACTCTTGCCTCTTGCTGTTCCAATTAAACCCTATTATGACTCCATAGCCCAATGGACTAAAACCTGCAATTATATATCTTTTTGGCTGAAGCTTACTCTGATTGCTTGCAACTTCTCACCTTTGAAACTCTTTGCATTCAGTACTTTCCACCTCAAACAGTAATCATGCTCAACCATCCAAAAACAAACAAAACCCTTGGCCTTCATAACTAGCCTAATATCATTACCCCAAACTTCAAAGACAAATCCATCTTTGCACTCATTGGAGAGATCCATCTCTGGATTCAAGAGGGCTAGATCCTAGAATCCCAAATTTGGTTGAAACGATGTTGTTTCTGTGATCAGACTTTGCCAATCTTGCTGATTACAGATCCATAACATTTCTGGCGACTCCACTAGGGAGAAATTTGAGAGTCTATAATTGCTAAATACTTGGTCTTGTGTCCCATTGTCATCACTAACATTTCTAGCGACTCCACTGGGGAATATTTTGAGTTAATAAAAGTTCAAAAACACCTTAAAAATCTATATAACCCCTGGTTTTATGACAATTTTTCTATTTTCCGGTTGAGCCACCAGCAACTAACATTTCTAGTGACTCCGCTGGGGAACGAAACCCAGAAACATTTTCATTTAAGGGTAACCATAGGATATCAGGGATTTGGTTCAAGAAAATTTGCTATATTAACCAGCTGAGCCACCAGCAACTAACATTTCTGGTGACTCCGCTGGGGAAGCACTTCCCTTAAAATAAATAAAACTTGTGAGTAAAAAGCAGCCTTTTCAAGCACTACCAAAGAAAGGTAATCATGGTAAAACTTGTTTGAATCAGTGACAAACTAGGTAAACCCTAGGATTCTCTTAAGACTTTATCTAAACCTTGAAAAATCAGCTGGCTTAGCCATAAGAGTAAACTCTTTTTGCCCCATAATCATAGCTAAGTTTTGAAACAAAGTTAGGATATTCTTAGAAAACCATACAACTGAAAAATAACTCAGAAAAAACCTAAAAATATTTCAGATTGGTATCCAATAAACATGGTGGTGGACCATAAAACCTTTTACCTCTGAAAAGAGCTAAAAACTTCCACTTGGCGACTCCACAATCCTGAACAGACCTTAAGACTCCACTGGGAAGAACCCTCATCGTTGTAAATATCTTTCAAACTCAGTTAGAGGACTGTAGGATTAAGTTTGTAAAACAGACTAGTTAACCTCTTAAAGATTGTCATATATGGTTGCACTTTTCCTATTTTATTTGGGTCTGAAAAACACAACATAGTGGCTCCTAGAAAGATTCACACTAGGGCCCATCCTGACGCTGATCCACCTGAAGTAGTTGATAACCCAGAAGGTATCCTTAGGAAGTCTCCTAAGATTAAATTGTCAACTGTTTTCAGATCACCCTTGAGAGCTAATTCAGTCCCTGAAAATCTCTCAGCTCTACAACAATCACAAGCTGACTTAGCAAATCCATTTAGAACTAGGTCTCTTGGTGATTTAGATCAGTTAGATTCTGAGTCTTCGCTTTCTCCTCCTGAAACAAGTGAACCTCTTGGTAGCAGAGAAACATCACCTCCTGATTTACATTTACTTTACAACTTAGGTGTCTCTCATCCCAGCTCAACAGTCTATTCCTGGTCCATCCACTTCTGCTCACCCTACATCCACTGTTCAAACCACTACACTTCAGCCCACTTTTCCTGTTGTTAATCCACTCCTTGTGAATCCACCCCCACCACATATCATGGTAGCATGGTATGCTCCGTTGGTCCTCCCTATACCATTAGTCAATATTCCACAGGACTATCAGTCCAAAATTCCATTATATGATGCTAGCAATGCTACAACTACATCACAACATGTGGATAAGATGAATGACTACTTTGAAAGAAATGAAATTGATGATGATTCTGTCAAGCTTAGGTTATTTTCTCAGAGCTTAGGGGGAGAAGCAAGAAAATGGTTCAAAGGCCTAGCCCCCCATAGTATTAATGATCTCCAAGCCTTCCATCAAACATTTGTAAACAAATGGGAAGTAAAGAAAAACCCTCTTCAAGTCCTCGCTGATTACAAGAACCTCCATAGAAACACTGGGGAAAGTGTGCAAGCTTATTGCACTAGGTTCAATAGTGTGTATAATGCACTTTCCCCATAACTAAAACCTCCACAAGGCTCAGCTTTAAACAATTTTCCTAAAGGATTTTACTCTGACATGACCTATCAGCTAAGAGAGAGAGATTTTGCAGCTCTCGAAGATATGCAAAAGGGTGCTCTTTCTGTGGAAGTCAACTTAATGGAGAAGAGAGCAAGAATGAAAACTAAAAAGAGAGTATCTTTTAGAGAGGAATCCACACCTTCTACTTCAAACTCAAATATGGAGAGAATGATGGAAGAAATGATGAAAGAGATGAGCATAATTAAGAGAGCACAAGCAAGCCAAAACCAAACTGCTCCTCAAAATAGAAATCAGAACCAAAACCAGAATTTTAGAAGGAATCAACCTCCAAACAGACCCAGGGAAGATGACCAACAGATCACTTTGCCCTTTCATCAAAACTATGTAAGTGAGGCTGAGGGAACAGATGAAATAGCAGAGGAGGATGATATCAACATGCTGGGGATAGACAATGATGACTGTGAGATTCATTATTATAGAAAACAAGGTCTATACACACCTTATGATGACAGAAGAGACGATGATGAAAATTATTATCAAGACATGGAAAATGTCATCATAGAATCTCAAAACGAATATGACCTTAGAAGAAAAACCAGTCAACAAACCCCCGACAACAAAACCTCTGACAAATCTTCACAAAACAGCACTACAACCAAGCCTAGAGTTGTCAAACAAAAGGATAAAACAGTGGTTGTAAATTCTTATAATGGAAAAGAGAAAGGCACTCAAAACAATGAAAAATAGTGTGCAGACATTAGTAGTACTAACACTTCAGCTAGTACTCCTGTGAAAACAATTTTGTCAAGTGTAAATAAAACAAATCAGTAAGCTGATATTACTAATAGAATGACAACTAAAGGCTGAAACAAGTTCTTCAAAGAACCAAATTCCCTTCAGCCTTAAGCAGGAAATTTCGAAAATCAAAATCTCTGTTCCCTTAACTCAGTTGGCTGCCCATCATGTATATAGGACCCAAATTTTGAAGGCTTTAAAAATTTAAGAGAATGAGGACACAGTCAATCTTAATGATGACCAACCAGAGTTGATTTTTGGTCCTAAAATTGAAGGTAGATATCAAGAGGGACATATTCCTCCCTTTTATGTGAGTTTAAACGTTCATGACAAAATTTTGCACAACACTATGCATGATTCTGGGGCTTCTCATAATTTAATGCCAAAAGCTGTAATGGAGAGCCTGGGTCTAGAAATCACCAGACCTTATAAAGATCTGTACTCCTTTGACTGAAGTAGAGTAAAGTGTTTAGGATTAATCAAAGAACTATGTGTTAACTTAGCCCAGATTCCAGCCAAATGCTTGGTCATGGATATTGTGGTGGCTGATGTTCCCCCCAAATATGGAATGTTGTTATCAAGATCATGGGGGGCTAAGTTACAAGGGACTATGCAAATGGACATGACCTATGCGACTATCCATGTTTTCAATCAGAATAGAAGACTCTATAGGGAGTCTCATATGCAATACATAGTGACAAGTCAAGACAGACCACAAAACTCCCCTTTATACTCTGTAAACACAGGCCTTAATTCATTTATCCTCTTTAATGAAGAAACATTAGATGAAAAAGTAACTTTAACAGAGTTAATGGCCGATAGAGAGGAGGGGGTAAATACCACCGAACTATCAAAACAGTTTTTTGAATCGTTAAACATTAGCAAACTAAACAAAGGTCTTGAACGACAAGTCATGCATCGTTTGCTTTTAAACCTGGACACTAAAGAAAACATGCCTCCACTTAACGAAAAACCTGAAGAGTCAAAACAAATTCAACTAAGTGCTGACATTCCACAAAAATTAGAAAGCACAGTAGTTGAAGAGGACAGTAACCAGGATGAAACTAAGAATAGTCCTCTGTGGAGTATGTATTTTGATGGATCCTGCACTAGAACTAACACTGGTGCAGGTGTCTGGATTTCCAACAATGAAAATAACCACACAGAATGTATTTCCTGTACATTAAACTTTCAGTGTTCCAATAACATAGCGGAGTATGAATCCCATCTCTTAGGCTTACATCTATTGAAAAGGTTAGGAGCGAGAATAATTAACGTGTATGGGGATTCAGAGTTAGTTAGTAGGCAAGTCAATGGGGAGTATAACGCAAATCATCCCAGGCTTAGGGCCTACCGAAATGATGCCATGGACCTTTTAAAAACTTTCGAGGAGTTCAAACTGATTTTTGTCCCAAGAAAAAGAAACATTGCCACCCACAATTTAGCCTTTGCAGCTAGAACATGCTTAACGCCATATGAAATAAAGGACTACACAACTCAGATAAAATTTAGACCAACCATGCCTGATAATGAAAAGTATTGGCAAGTGTTTGATGGAGACGAACAAATAGAAGACTTGATGCAATTTAGAAATGAATTCAAACTACACAGTTCGGACTCAGATTGTGAAACAGACCGCGGTGAAGAAAATTTTCTTGAAAAAGAGGAGTTGTCTCCTGAACTTTCCAATATTAACCTTCTTTCTAGCGAACTTGAAAACAAAACAGAAATGAATGCAGAGTTTGAAACGGAGGAGTTAGAAACTCTGCAGTCTAAAGATAAAAGTTTTTCTAAGGGTCTGGCCCCTTTAGAAGAGTTGTTTGATTTTAACGATGTGGCAAATAAACCAAACCTAGAACCTGTATAGAATGAAGTGGAAGAGTGCAATATTGGCAGCGAACTTGAACCTATGATGATTAAACTATCCAATACTTTACCAGCTCACATTAAACTCAAATACATTGAGCTGTTTAAAGAGTTTTCTGATGTTTTTGCGTGGAGTTACGAAGATCTTAAATCCTATGACAATGAAACAATACAGCACAAAATTCCCCTCAAAGAAAACCAAAAACCATTCAAACAAAAACTGCGCGGAATAAACCATGTTCAGTTACCATTGGCTCATAAGGAAATCATGAAAATGTATGATGCTGGTATTATTGTCCCTATTAGATATTCTGAATGGGTATCTAATCAGTTGTCTATTAGGAAGAAAATTGGAGAGATCAAGATTTGTATAGACTTTAGAGACTTAAAAAAAGCTTCATTAAAAGACAAGTACCCTTTACCCAAGATGGATCATATTTTACAAAGGGTGGTAGGGTCTAAAAGAATTTCTTTTCTTGATGGCTATTCAGGGTACAATCAGATTTTAGTTCACCCTGCTGATCAATTAAAGACAGCCTTTACTACACCATGGGGCACTTTCATGTATGTGAAAATGCCTTTCGGTCTAATTAATGTTGGAGCAACTTTTCAAAGAGCCATGGACATCACATTCTCGGAGGAACTGGGCTTCTTCATCATTATCTATCTTGATTATGTTATTGTGTTTTCAAAAACAAATGAAGAGCACTTATAACATTTAAGAAAGGTTTTGGAGAAATGCAGAAAGTTTGGTATATCTTTAAACCCTAAGAAGACACTATTTGGTCTCCAAGAAGGTAAACTTCTTGGGCACATTATTTCTAAAGAGGGTATAAAGATCGATCCAAAGAGGATTGAGGCCATATTACAAATCTCTCATCCTCGAAACATCAAAGAGTTGCAGTCTTTCATCAGAAAGATTAACTTTTTGAGAAGGTTCATCCCCAACTCGCCCGATCTCCTTAGGAATATCACAAACATGTTAAAGAAGGAGCAAGGGGTAAAATTGACCTTGGAAGCAAATAATTCCTTTGCGTTAACCAAAACACTGGTTCTTATAAGTCCTGATTTTTCAAAAAAAAATTATATTTTTTCATTTGCATCAGAACATACCATAGATGCTATCCTTTTGCAGAAAAATCCACAAGGACAAGAGCAGCCTATTGCATTCTTTAGTAAGGCATTGAGGGATGCCCCTTTGAAGTATAAAATTATGTAGAAGAAAGATTTTGCTTTGGTTAAAGCTTTGAAAGACTTCAAGGTGTACATCCTTCACTCACACATCATTTCCTTCGTCCCAAACTGAGTTGTTAAAGACATTCTAACGCAGGACCCAGATGATAAGAGAGGTAGTGGATTGTTGTTATCCTTGAGTATGATTTAGAGATAAAACCCACTAAACTCATCAAAGGCCAAGGTCTAGCTAGATTAATGGCTCAATCAAATTTTGAAGTTCTTGATATTAATATGATTGATGCTTTGGATGATCAAGAAGGATTCTCAAATCCTATAGTTGAAGATCATTTTATGAATTCTCCTTGGTATGCTGATATTATTTATGTTTTGCTTAATTTAAATACACCTCCTGGTTTGAAAAAAACAAAGGCAAGATTCTTAAAGTTAAAAGATGTAAACTATTGCATTATAGATAAATTTCTTTATTGGAAAAATGCAAGTGGTCTATTGCTTAAATGTTTGCCTGAATTAGATGCAGAGAAGGTTAAGCACGAATTCCATGAAGGAGAGTGTGGAGGTCATTTATACTGGAAGACAACAACCAACAAAATTTTGAGGGCTGGTTTCTACTGGCCTACTCTTTTTCATGATGTGCATAAAATGATCATTGCCTGTCATAAATGTCAACTTTTTGAAGGCAAAAGAAAACTGCTACCCCTACCTCTGCATCCAATCACTGTTGAAGCCCCATTTCAATAGTGGGGACTTGACTTCATAGGAGAAATCCATCCACCATCTTCTGCCCAACATATATGAATTCTCACTACCAAAGACTATTTCACTAAGTGGATAGAAGCCATACCTTGTAGGCAGGCCAATGATTCAGTTATTATAAAATTTATGGAGACTAACATTCTCTCTAGATTTGGCTGTCCTACTAAGATTATCACGGATAATGCAGCAGCATTTGGATCAAAGAGGATGGTTGAGTTCTGTCATAGACATCAGATAACATTGGGGCATTCCACGGCCTATTACCCCTAAGGTAATGGACTTGCAGAATCCTCAAACAAGAGTTTAGTGAACATAATCAGGAAACTGTTGGAAGACAATAAGAAGTCTTGGCATACAAATCTAGTTCATGCACTTTGGGCTGATAGATTGACTTTGCAGAAAACTATTGGCATGTCACCCTTCTAGCTTGTGTATGGAACTGATGCAATTTTTCCAAACAGTCTTGGTGTACCAGTAATGAAGTTGATTCAAGAGTTGCAAACTGAAGATAATGACATGATCAGAAGAATAAATCAGACCATTCATCTTCAGCAAACCAGAGAGGAGGTGTATAACAAAGCATTGCAGAAGCAGGACAGCATTAAAAATCTTTTTGACAGAAGAACAAAGGCCAACAATTGCAAAATTGGGGACAAAGTTTTAAAGTGGGACTCAAGGAGGGAAGACAAGGGCAAGCATGGAAAATTTGACAACTTATGGCTTGGCCCTTACTCTATTCATTCAACTGCTGGTAACAATGCTTATTTTTTACAAGAGTTGAATGGAGTAGAATTTTTTGGGAGTCATGTCAATGGCAAGATGCTTAAACATTAATTCTCTTGATCCTAACATATTATAAAGCCTTTTTATCTTTTTTCCATTATAAATATTTCATCCACCATTGCATTCAAAGTTAGAAAAATAAAAAATACAAAAACAGTAAAAGAAAGAAAAGAGGGCACATTGTGAAAACAAGGTATAGCCCCATACCAAAAAAGAGAAACAAATCTGAAAGTGTGCAAGCTTAAATGCCACTCCTACAAAACACACTTCTAGTTAGTCAAACAGCCTAATCTTCAATAATTAGCTTTAAATTTTCTACTGATAGGATAGTGAATTCGATTTGCCAAAATGTTTAATCTTGTCTTATCAGTAGATAGTTTAGGATAGAAATTAAAGGTTCAAACAAGATCAAAATCTGAACCTAAGGTTTCAAAAAGAAAATGACTCAAATCTACTTCAAATTCTGAGTCAAAAGATGTAAAAATCTGGTTCTAGTCAACTCAAAATCTGAACCAGTTAGCAAAGAAACGACATCTCAAAGCAAAAGTCAAAACAGAGCTGTAGAAAAAGATGAAGGAAGTGTCGAGAATTTTCAGATCTTAAGCCTTCCATTTTGATTTAATTTTCTGCAAAATAAATGTTTGTGTGCAGCTTGTTTTTTATGCCATGGACCAGCTTCAAGTTAACATGTTTAATCTTGATTTGTATGCTTTTAAATTTATGTTGTAGAATTTAGAGAATAAAATCTGTTAGACTGTTTAATCATAACAGATTGATAGAATAGGTAGAGAATCATATGGGCTCAACTGTTTAATCTGAGTCCATGGAGAAATAAGGAGTAGAAATAGATTAGATTTCCTGCTTTCAAAAGAATAAAATGTTGTGAAAAGATTTTTCCAATCCAAGTGCACTCTAATGTAGAAAAAATGTTAGATCCGTAGGATTGGGTAGGTAGAAAGCTTGTAGATGAAATATCCATTGTTTTTGTAGCTGATAATATGTTTTCAGAGCAAGAACATCCCAGCAAAGGAAGGATAGTCCAATGGATCAGGCACAGGTTAGCCTCCTAGAGAACATAATGGATGTGGCATAGGTCAGCCTCCCAGAGAATGCAAGTCTGAAGTTCTTGATGCCTTCAAGAAGGCATCATCCCCAAGTGGAGCCACTGTTAGCCACCTATAATATTTGTTATAGCAAAAGGTGGCTAAGAATTTTTTGAGCCTTCAAAGAACAAATTTTATTACTAAAAAGTGTTGGCTCTTGAAGACTCTTGAAGGCCTCATGCCTATGTCTCAAAATATTCTTTACTGTTTCCATTTTATACTCAGAAATTCTGCTAATTTCATGAGAAGAGACTGTTGAAAAACCATCATTTTCCCCCTTCTCCCACTCAAAACTAACCTTCATTTGCTCCCCTTTTTCTCCATAAAACTCCTCCATTTTCATGATTCCTCTTCTTCCGTTCATGAAAATCATCTTTACATAGTTTAAAACTCATTTTTAAACTATACCGAAACCCCCAAATCCATTGAAAGCTCTGAAAAAATTCATAAAAAACTAAGTTTTTTACTAAAAGACTTAATCCCCCTTGGGCTAAGTTTTAAACCACTTCCCCTCCACATGTCCACACCCTGGAACCAAGTGCTAACCCTGTTCGGCGCTTATCGCATCGGAAAGATTCAAGTGCGCAAGTCTTTTGCCATGTTCCGAAAGTTTCGATGCGATTAGCCTTTGTATTTAAGACCCCCGATCATATTATTTTTTCATATAAACCGTTGTTTGGTCAATTTAGTGTGTCCTAAATTGCTACATTAATTTGTCAATCCGAGATTCGTAAGCTGACGAAGTGTGGCACACTATATGTGCAAGATAACCTATCTCTTACTTTTTGTCGTTTTTGGTTTTTTTTTTTATCTTGGTTGGTTTCCTAATGTGAGATGGAAATTCTAAAAGACAAGTATGGTCATGATTGTTCAAGGCAATGATGTCCTTTATAATGATTTACCAAACTTCAAACTTCACAAGGATTTTGAAACATACAATGAGAAAATTAGTTCCTAAAAGGATATGAAAATGTGCCACTATTTTAGTTAAACAAACAGTGAACTATTGATCATGAAAACCATTATCCTTGCTGCTGTCTAAACACAAAAGAAACTGTATTCAAAGAAAAGATTGCAAGTAAAGTAAAACTAAAATCAAATTACATCAACTCATATTCTGACCCCTCACCATTAGTCTCGCTATGGCTTTCGGAGGTAATCATAAAAAACTTGAGCAATCTGATATCTAATTTGCAGAAAAATAAACTAATATCAAATTACACACTCATACTTCAATCCCTCACCATTAGTCTCGCTATGGCTTTCGGAGGTAACTGATAATGACATGAACAATTTAATATCTATCTTGCAGAAAAGTAAACTAATATAAAACTATACACTCATACTTCAATCCCTCACCATTAGTCTCGCTATGGCTTTCGGAGGTAACTGAGAATGACATGAACAATTTAATATCTAACTTGTAGAAAAGTAAACTAATATCGAACTACACACTCATACTTCAATCCCTCACCATTAGTCTCGCTATGGCTTTCGGAGGTAACTGAAAATGACATGAGCAATTTAATATCTAATCTAACTACTAAAGCAAATGTGCAAGACTGAAATAAACAAAACAGTGATGGAATTAAACAAAAACTAAGAAAAGTAAATTAGCAGAAGGACAATATTGATTTCATGTCATTAGTCATTATAAAAAGATGTGCAAATGCCCAAGCTGCCTATTGTAATATGGAACAAAAACACTGATCAGTTAACAACAATATAAAACATAAAATATTATGGACAGAAGTAAAATGTAAAACATGAAATATTATGGACAAAGATGAAATGTAAATACCATGAAAGATGTAATCTATATACACGTGAATGACTATGGCACAATGAACGTAAAGAAATGAAGCATGAAACTATACAGTAATACACAAAACCTCAGCGTGTGCAGGGGCCCTCTGCACAAACCTCGGGAAGCAGCTTTCAAATACGAATTATGCTTATGAACAGAGTCTTCTCATATATTAAAATGCGGTCATAACAGAGAAATAATGTCACAGCACAATGGCGACGCAATTACATTATAGAGCTAACTATTATGCGTATGAGAACGCATTATTTATAACAGAGGGTGACATAACTAATTCCCTAAAGTCTGCGCTGATAGAAGACACGTGAACCACCACGTCCAGAGATCTAGCATTATGGCCGCCGTGAGGATTAAATATATGAAGAGTGGCTGTTGGATTCGGCTTATGGAGCCGTTTACAGGTGTTGATGTGTCTCCCATGATTTAGAAACGGCCACGCAAATCTTCACGTGATGAGAAACAGAGTTCTGTCACCGTGGGACTCTTCGGTTGACCACCACTTGGCTACCTTTGACCACAACCTTCTTAGGTGAATTCGACTGAGCCAATAGGACACGATCCATGTCCATGTCATTTCTAACTTGCCCATGTGGCTCGATTTTCCTGAAGACACCTGCAATATAGACTTTAACAAAATGGATGCAGAAAGTTGCAGTAGCTGCGGAAAGTGACAAGATTTCGCAGCTAAATGAGCAAAAATCTAATTCAAACAGTAGACACAAAACATAGTTAAAAACCATTTTAAATGCTCTTTTACAATTAATATGCAATGATATTGATGACTTAGAAGGTCCAGGTAAATGGAAAAATTCTAGAAAGGTGTATAGGAAAGATGCAGATTTGAGACTCAATAACCGTGGGCCTGCCTTCCGCGCTTAAAACATTGAAAATCCATTCTCGATCCGTTTTTTCCTTTGTAAATACAAAAACCCATTTATCTAAAGTTTTGATCTAATAAGCCAAAGTCACGTGTTAATATAAATGGTTAGATTAAAAAGACCCGATCGCGCAATCGCATCGGAGAAATACAAATGGGTTGATTGAAAAGGCCACATCAAAACTCTCGATGCGATTAAGTCCCATATCCATAAGATCCCGATCCTTTTTTTTCTTTGTAAAAACCAAGCGCAAAGGTCGAAGTTCTTATCGCATCAGAAAAATTCAATGGGTTGATTGAAAGACCGAACCCGAAGTTCCGATTGCGATTGGCCCTTCATTGTATAAACTCCACCCTCGCCCGCTTTACTCATATGACTTATGCCCGGGACCAAGGTTAAAAGTCCCAAGCACTGAATCGCATCGCAACTTTCGAAATGGTTAGATTAAAAAGATCGGGCTATATATATATATATATATATATATATATATATATATATATATATTTCCACCCCAATTCACTAAACCCTTGGTTTTATTAACAATTTGTGGGTTTTTCATAAATTATAAGGGTTTCCGCCAGTGCAAAGTTGAAAAGATATTGACCGTTGATGTAAGGCTGATCAACGGCCCGCGCAAAATCGCATCCCAAAGATTCAATCGCATCGCAACTTTCCATCGGGCACGTTTATTTACCACCCCCGATTACCGATCCCCGATTGGTTGTCCGCCATTGATCTCCTCCCCGCCTTTCCGTGATCCAACAGTCCTCGTTCCCTCCGACCACAAGTCTTACCTCCGCTTCAAAACCCTCCGATTCACTCCCCACCATCGATCTGATCTTTAGATCAACGGTCAGCGCTTAATCGCATCGCATTTTTTAAATCGGTGCATTTGCTTGCCACCCCCGATTGCGATCCTTCGATGGGATCTAGGCCATCCACGTGTCCAGATCGGACGGTCCAAAACCACTCTGTCTTATCCTTCTCCCCGCTCTCCTTTTTTACCTCTTCTACGCAGATCTCCACCGTTGGATGCTGCCATCCAACGGCTACGCTCCTCCCCCGCATTCTGAAGCAGTTTTTCCAATTACGCAGGATTTTATAATTTTTGCTTGTGTTTTGCAGGGATTAATGGTTTTTCCATTATATTAAAGAGAAAGGACGAAGGCCGAGAATGACGATTCCCACGCCTTTGATTTATCAAAGGGAACCATTCGCGTGGTTATACTCCATGTCTCGATTCATTGCTTCATGAGGCAGTGATGCCATACGAGCCCTGCCCGGCCTGCACATCGACAAGAAATTGTTTTATTAAAAACACAGTTTAAAGAGTATCAGTGTTGAATACAAGCACAGTAGAATAGAAGATTGAAGACCGATTTGCGGGGATTACGACTAAGATGGATTATCAAAAGCCTAATCACCCGAATTAAAACACATTCGAAAGAAAATCATAAGTGTTTAACTATCAGAAAGGCCTCCACCGCCTCAATTGAGGCAAATTGATTCCTCAGCTGCCATAAGTGCCACCTGTGCCTCAAAGCATTCAAAACAGAGGCCGAAGTTATTTATCAAATGAAGATATTCGCCTCAACGTAGCTTGATCTGAAAATGGAATGTACTTGTTTGAGGGTGCAAGGTATCCATTTCCCATAATTTCAAATTGAGCTATACACTCCAAGTGACCTCTGAAAATGTGAAAACTTCTTATTTCTTATACAGAGATAGACTGTAGGGGCATTCACCGGACATGTCACCTCTAAAAAGAGGATGAGTTCCAGAGGCTACCTGGCCCTCTACAGGCTCTGCCTAAAGAAATAATGAAGTGAACACTTAGAAGTCTTTGACATACACATACTTGAAGTTTGATGTCTTGCGGAATAAGACAAATAACTTTCTGCAGCTGAGTAGGTGATTATGTGGGTATGCAAGTTATGTATATTTGCTGTTTAACACTTTATATCAGTTTTGTTTAGCATATCATCTTCAGCAAATAAAGACATCAAAATGATAAAGCATTTCACCCCCTCCTCTGGGCTACATCTGCTGGACCAAGCCTCTCAAACTAGGCTTGTCCTCTTGTATTAAAAATGCTACAAAGGCTAATACAAGAATATGAGTGTCTCAAAAGACAGATCTGACTGTAAATATAGAATCAGAAGATAGGAATTAGCTAAACATGCTCTTTCCCAAACACTAAACAGTGAAATTGTACCTTATACAGTACTTTCCCCAATTGGCCCTGGTGGCCCTTTAGACTTGCATGGAGAATTTCGAGGTGAAGATGACCTCAATTGGTTCTGAAACCTCTGCCATTAGACTCATAAGGTCGAAAATAGCAGAAATAGGCTTTTGAATCACCAAAAATGGATGAACATAGCCCCCAAACAGCTCCAACACTGAAATGGCCCTGGTGGCCCTGAAAGC
The DNA here is from genome assembly GCA_034641835.2 of Pinus albicaulis. Lineage (NCBI taxonomy): Eukaryota > Viridiplantae > Streptophyta > Pinopsida > Pinales > Pinaceae > Pinus > Pinus albicaulis. The sequence continues at coordinate 117,915,176 of CM076576.1, forward strand.
TTCCCTGAAGCTAAACAGTGAGAAGAATTCCTCAAAAGGAAAAATGAGCTGTAGAAATGGATTCATAATGCTGAAAAACTTCAGGAATGACCTTCGTTCCACATTCACTGGCTGCACAATTCCCAATGCAGCTCCCAAACTGATTTGGCCCTAGTGGCTCCTGGAACTTCCACGAAGCAAAATCACCTGCAAACGACCTCAGATGGCTGTGAAACCTATGCCAATGGCTTCAGAAGGTCGAAGAGACCCAAAATCAAAAAAAAATTCACGCCAAAAGGATCTCCCATGTGAAAGATATGATCAAAACAGTCTTTGCCCAATGTTAGGCAAAAATCCCACTAAAAGTGGGCCACATTTAGTTAACTGCGGATAAACTTGGAGTTCCGCCTAAAATGGAGGAACCAGCGCTAAATTCGGCGGAACATTTTCTGTTATCATTAAACGCTAGGTTGACGTGGCCACATGCAGTCTTATCCAAACATTAAACTGTAACCATTTGCTGTTAAGCTTTGGGTTCTGGTTCAACTGGTGGTCACGTGGAATATGGGGGTCCCGAGGTTTTTTAAACTCCGCTCCAAAAAACAAACCCACGTATAATGCAAACTTGGAAGAATTGAATCACGTGCCATAACACGTCACCAACACATGTTTTAAAATGCCGCTTCACTCCATACGTTGAAACCACACGTTGCCATTAATTTAAACTTTGCCTTTTAACATATGTGGGGTTTTAAATGAATATGGATTTGAATTAATATAAATAATATATATTTTTTAATTAATATTTAATATATATAAAAAAATTAATATAATATATGATTTTTTTTTAAAAATCAAATAAAATATTAAAATTTTTAATATATATAAAACATTAATTAATTTTTAATATATTAAAAATATTTTCTCCACATTAAAATCATGAACCCATTCAACATTGAAGGTTATTGGGCGATTTTAAAGTGCAACATCTCCTCCATACGGCAACGGATTTGAGTGCCGTTTGCGGCGTTGGGATCATATCACCGAGCTCTTTCCAGTCGATCTGTTTTGGAGCAATTCTGAGCACTTTCATTTTTTAGCCTTTTTCCATGGCTTGGACTTGAGCTCCTGATCATAGCTAGAGGGTTACTTCTGCAAGGAACTTAAATGCTAAAAATATCTGCAGAGTTACTCCAAGCATGACACAGAGCCTTAAAAGTCAATAAAAGCTCCCACTGAGCTTAATCTTAAATGAAAAACAGTTAATACATACAGACCACCTGTAAACTTCTCCATCGAGCCCCTCAAAGGCCGTGAAGTCTTGAATCTGTATTAATTATCCTAAGAGATATTTTATCAGGTCTCATCTCCTCATTCTTATATAAATACTTCTGTAGAAGATGAGAAACTGTTGGTTGCAGAACTTTGAAATACATCTGAGCTTAAACTTCTGACTGTAAATAGTGTTCACTGGCCCTTGGAGCTCTGCTTGTGATAGATAAGTTAGGCTGAGATGAGTAGATGATTGCTAAACTCAAGCATTGGACTTAAAGCTGTAACTGGTTTGGAGCATCAATACAAGCTGATTTATGGGATCCTGGTCTATGTTGATGGTGATGTTTTTCTACTTGTAACTTGTTATTTTGTTTTTGTTTTCACTGTGTTTCATTTTCTCTTATAAAGAACAACAATGCATAGAGTTAGGACCTACTGTATATCAGTAAACTTCTCTGACTGAAAATATTTATTTATATGTTTTCTTCCAAACTGTGTTATTTGGGAATGATTTAATTCATTTTAAGCATAGGAATGTTGGCGTTCCCTCGTCTTATTGCCTTAACTGAATATTATTCTTGAATGTTATGTTCAGTATTAGTTAAGTAGAGATGAACTATGGAAGATATGGTGTGCCCTAGTCCTAGTATTATCCCCAAAGACTGTCTGAATGTTTCTCTTGGAATGTGTTAAAAGCTGGCTAGTTTAGAAGTACTTACCAGATCTTAGGCCATTCTGTGTTATCTTTGTGTTGGTCTTGAAAGTAACCAAGTAAAGCAGAGCTAGGAGAGGATTTGTGGTGAGCCTGACCCGCTAGTTTCTACTCCAAAAGTTGCCTTCAAGTTTCCCCTTTGTTTTAAAATGTTTTCTATTGAAAGTGTATCAAAGGCTGGCTAGTTTAAAAGTACTTACCAGACCCTAGTTTTCTTTCATGTTCTTCTTAAGTGTTTGTCAAAGGCTGGCTAGTTTAAAAGTACTTACCAGATCCTGGGCTGCTCTTTGTTCTACATCTGTTTAATTTTCCCTCTTGTTGTATCATTTCATTCCATAAATCAATCTTCAAAGATATCCTTAGACATAGATGACTTGCCCCATGGACCACTCTTGCCTCTTGCTGTTCCAATTAAACCCTATTATGACTCCATAGCCCAATGGACTAAAACCTGCAATTATCTATCTTTTTGGCCGAAGCTTACTCTGATTGCTTGCAACTTCTCACCTTTGAAACTATTTGCATTCAAGACTTTTCACCTCAAACAGTAATCATGCTCAACCATCCAAAAATAAAGAAAACCCTTGGCCTTCATAACTAGCCTAATATCATTACCCCAAACTTCAAAGACAAAATCCATATTTGCACTCATTGGAGAGATCCCTCTCCGGATTTAGGAGGGCTAGATCCTAGAATCCCAAAGTTGGTTGAAACGATGTTGTTTCTATGATCAAAATTTTCCAATCTTACTGATTACAGATTCCTAACAGAGGGCAGTTTCAGCAGTGTCTTTTGTGGCTCTTTTGGGGAGTTTTCCTGTGATTGGAGGGTTGAATCTTCCATGGGGGAAGACCTTTGATCAGATATACATTATATATATATATATATATATATATATATATATATATATATATATTATTACAGCCTTCTATACTCTTTTTCTTCAGTTTGCAATGATTATTCAGTCTTATTGTTGAAGGTCACCATTTGTATTCGGGTGTATGCCTAGAAACCCTTTCCGGGTTCTCTAGATTTTGTAATAAGGAGACTAGATATCTGTTCTTGGGCCATATTGTTTAATATAATCTTATAAATATTTGCCTCTACTATTTTTTGTACAAACCCTCATTAGACTGCGCTATCTCTTCATGCATTAATTTCATGTTGCAGTAGTTTTGGGGTTTTTTCCTTTTCTAACTATCCTAGGTGTGGGAGATCTGTTTACCTCACCTAGTTTGATTTGTTTCTGATCTACTCATGGATTTAGGTTGCATATTGTCAGATCTAAGGGATCCAAGGGTTGATTTTTATTTTGTAGCATGTATTTCTGAAAATGCATTTTTTATGCATACATTACTGAGAAGTCCCATTCTGGGGATATTACATATATTCTACACAAATACTATTTTTTTTCATGCTTAAGCCCACAAATGCAACGATAGGCCCTGATCATGCAAAATCGCTCATGCTGCTCCCACAATAGTTATGTTTTTCCTTTATGCAACCCCATTCTACTGTGGGTTATGGGGTGCTATCAATTCCTGTCAAATTCCTTCTGAAGCATAAAAATTCTTGAATTCATTCGAGACATATTCTCCACCATTGTCGCTCTTGAGAGCCTTCACCTTCTTCCTTGCATATTTCTCGACAAGTTCTTTTAACTCACAAAACTTTGAGAACATTTGATCTTTATTCTGCATGAAAAATCATCTACAAAAATCACATAATACCTGTGTTTTGTTGTGGAGGCTGTCGAGAATGGTTCACACACATCTGAGTGAACTCTTTCTAGGATCTCCTTTGCTCATTTTTCCTTATCATAAAAGTTTCATTTGATGTACTTTCCCAATGTACATGCTTTTCATGGATCTCCCTCCTCAAGTGCACCCTTGGGAAGTCATTTAGAAATCTACCGCATGATATTCAAAGCTCCATGGTGTATATGACCCAATATTCTATGCCATAACTTACTGATTTATTGGCTCTGCACCTTCTCTATTTGTGTGCTCAAGGAAGCACAACCTTCTACATCCAATTTTTAGAGTTTATTTACTTGAACACCAATCTTCTTCACCTGTCCCGTGTCTTTATGATGAGGAACACCATTCCTTTGCTAAATATCACATCATAGTTGTAGTCTTCCAACATAGAAACTGAAACTAAATTATTCTTTAAACCAATAACATACATGACATATTTTAATGTGAGAGGAGTACCAGAATCCCTCTAAAAGGTAATAGTACCTATGTCAGTCATGTTATACCTACTGTCATCTCCCATCTCAATGTGCATCTGGATATCCTTCTCCTCCAAGTTACGGAAGAATTATTTGTTGTTGTTCATATGGAATGAAACTCCACTATCTAGGTACCACACATATCCCATCACTGATGACACTATGCATGCGATAAGAGGGAAATTCAACCCAAATTGTGAAGCAAGTGTTTCACCTATCGCTCCTCCTGGTGGCTTCTTTCTAGTCTTCTTGTGCAGACACTTTGTGGCATAGTGTCCAAGCTCATGACAGTGAAAACATTTTATCTTCGACAATTCCTTCTTTTTTCATACCTGACTAGAATATGATTTGGAATGGGACGCCTTCCCTTTCCATTTCTTCCCCTTTTCATACAAGGCACAATTCTCCTCATTGTCAGTCTTTGATGAGTATCCATCTATGGTATTCTATCGAATCTCTTCTTGTACCAAGTCGGACCACAATCTCTCCCACTCTGGTAGCTTCTCCCTCCCATTCACCCAATCCTTATATTTGTCATGGTAGTTGTGCCAACACTTTGGAAGGCCTATAAGTGCTAGGCTCACGAGATCATCCTAAAAAACTATAACACTAACACTTCCAAGCTCATCTCAACATTGAGTGAACTTCGTCAAGTATTTTGGTATTGTGTCGGCCTTCTCCATCTTGATTTTTCTGAGCTTGTCCTTTAGCGCTAGCTTCCTATGGTCACTGTTGTTCTGAAATAAATTATTTAAGGCCTTCCACATATAATATTGAGTTTCCTTTCCATGGAGGTTTGATACAGTATTATCTCGAACTATTTCTAACAAAATCCTCTTCGCCTTTGTTGCAATCTTCTTCCATGCATCAATATTTTAAGCATCATTTATTGCGAGCTTGGGAATATTAGTGTCTATGAAATCCTTCATTCGGTTGTCTTGGAAACACTACATTCATCCTATTCTTCCAATATATGTAATTCGAACTACCCTCAAGGGCATATTCGAGTCTCGGTCTACAGAAAGACATCCTAATTTTGTTGTTGGTCTTGAAGAGTAGATCTACAAATTTGATTCACCTGTTCAAAACAAAAACGTATTCTTCTCCTCTATAGTGATTCCTTCGCTGGTACCATGTAGAAAATCTACATAGATTATATTATCACTCAGATTTTCCTTGAAGTTGTTGGAAGAGGAAAGGGGTCCGAGGTAACCACAAACCAACTTTTAGGTACAGAATCTAGCTAATTTGTACCCAAAGAGGGCTCTCTCTGTAAGATCTATCTTTGTCTTTAAAAGATATTAGGCTAGTTATGAAAGTTCAGGGATTTTGATTTTTTTTATTTGGGTGATGAAATTCATTAGCAGAGGGGTATGACTTAGTAGTTTTAGTCCATTGGGCTAATGGAGTCAAATAATATGGCTTAACTGGATGCATTTTCTTAACAAGGGATGGTTTCACAGGGGAAGGTAATCAAATAGGGAACAATTAAAGATCTTAAAACGAATGGAATGAACTCGAAATAGGTGAAGGGAAACTAAGAATCCTTCAAAATATTCGAAAGAGGGAACTTGACTAATTATTGACAAAGAGAAATTAATAATTCTTTATCAAATAATCAAAATGAAATAAACTAGAAAACAGGAGCAATTAAGAATTCACTGTTTAAACTAGTTCAGAAGAAGACATTAAGAATAACAATGATTGAAAACAGATTGCACTTAAGCACTTTCTGAATTATTCCTTTTCGTTTATTATTTAGATATGAAACACAGGTGATATAATAAACAAATATAAAACTTTAAAACATAAGAGATAGAAGACTTATTGATCCGTTGTCTAACTCAAGAATCCTGTGGAAAGTCTTTTGCATCAATTCTTTATCCAGCTAGCCATACGAAATTTATCCAACAACACTTTTTTCCAAAATAATCAGTATTACAACAAAGTCTAAGAATCCACCCCCCCAATACTCCAATTGAGGGAGTATTTATACAAACAATTATAAAAAATATCTCCTAACAAAATGAGATATAATCTAGGATGACTCATGGATATATTACAAGAAAATAGAGACAGATGGTCTCGTAGATAAGAGAAAGGATAACTGATGTTGTGTTGTTTCCTTCTTTTGAGAATGTGCTGGAGGCAGGCCCTATGATTGGGCTTGTTGTTGTCCTCTTTTGTAATTCTTTGCTGGCTGCTCTGTTTTACTGATACTCTTTACCTGCACTGATACACTTTGACCTCTGTTTATCCTTGTTTATCCTTTTATCATGTCTTACTGTAGTAAATAATCAAAAATTCATGTAAGGATAATTTTCTACAAAAGTTCTAACATCTCTTCCCACCATTGAGCTTCTGGTATTCTGGTTCTTTGAAGTTTCCTCAGAGTTTCATCAGTATCTGTATATCTGAAGAAAGTAGGCTGAATTGGGAATAAGTGCTTTACCTCATGCTCGAGATAAAACAAATTTTCCAATCTTTTATGAAGAATCTTTCCTGTAGGCAATGTTATTGAACTAGATGATGAATTGGCTTGGTTATCAACATATTTATTCAATTTCTCAACATAAACTTCAAGGTTCATTAGTTTATCCTCTAAAACTAAAGGACTGGGAAATCCTTTATTCAACAGAATATCCAATCTTTTTGTGAAGGCGTTGATTTCTTCCTGCATATCAGAGCATCTTCTTTCTAGATTCTGCATCAGAGTTCTTTTAGTAAAAACTCTTTTTATCTCAAAAATTGTTCATGTTCTGTCTTGGATATCGAGTTTTTCAAGTTCATATCTGTTCTTAGTGTTCAAAAAGTGTATAATTTCATTGGCTTCTTCAGGCATGTTCCCTAATTCTTCTCTTGCTTTTAGAATTTCTTCCAGAGCCAATTTAACTAAATCATTATGTTCATACATTATTTGAATTGATGGCCAGACATCATTTACTGACTGAATGATGTTGTCCCAAAGAATTTCTTTTATTTCCTTTAAAGGTTTCTCCAATGTGAGATCCTTCTCCAATGCTTTAACCAATTTTTCTAATCTGTTGACCTCTCTTGTTTTTTCTACAACACTTATCTTCGAGAGATCATATTTTTGTTCTAAAGTGGTGAATTGTACCTTTTTTCTCTGGAGCTCTGTTACTTGGAGTTTTAATTCCTCCATTTATTTTATTAATTCTTCAGTGCTTAAATTGGAAGTGTTGACCTGAGATAATTCTGTTGGCTGACCTATTGTTGTTGTACCTGTAATTACTTCTGTTGTAGATGCTGGAATGTTTGCCTGCTTGTCCTTTAATGTCTTTTCAAGTTCTTTTTCAGTCTCATTTAGTTGCTCATTCAGTTTCAAGAGAAAATCCATCAATTCTTTTTCAGAGTTTTGCTTTATAATTTCTGCAGTCTGTGGATGCCTTGAGGATGGTAACTTCAGTTTTTTTCTCAAGGCTACAATATCATCATCTTTATTCTTAATCAAGGCTTTTATACCCTTGACATCTTTAGGATTATTACCCAATCCAATAATTACTTCTTCCAAAGTCTTTATTCTGTTGTCCTTAGCCTGAGAAGAGGCTTTTTCAAGATGCAATTGAGCATTAGTATTCTCCAAAGAATCCTGTAATTTTTGGGTCATTATTGATTTATCAGTCAAAGTAGAATAAATCATTTCACCTGTTTGTTTATGCAGCTCAATCTGATCCAAAGGATGAATATCCTTTGCTATAACTTCAAAATTGGTTCTGATATAATCTGCAGTTGTTTGAGGCTGCTGCACTTTGGGTTTGAAGTGACTCATTACCATTTTACCCTGCTGGATGTCATAGGCTGACATCAATCTTTGTTGATTTTTAGGAGCCATCTTCAAATATTGATTGTAAACTTGAAGTCTTATTGGATCATTTCTGGCCTTTATATTTATAAATGTCCTTTTAATATCCCAGGCATCTTTCACTGGTGGTTTGAAAGAAGATACTTCTGCACTTTGCTGCCTTTGTAGCTCTTTCCTCTGTGAATTAGTAGATGTCCCACTGATTTTACATGTTTGCTGACTACCTAATTCTTCTCTCCTCTGACTATCAGGGATTTCTTGAACAGATTCTACTTCTAGAAGAGGATTTAATTTTTGTCTTTTAACATCAGGTTGTTCTGAAAATCCACTGATAGGGGTAGTTGTTTCTGCATCTCTCTTCTTACCTTTTTCTTCGTTAAGAGGAGTTTGCAAAACTGAAATTTCTACCACGTTAATCTGAGTAAGAGAGGTCTGTATTTGGCCTTGTTCCTTACAAGTTTCAGGTTGTTCTGTCATTGTGAATTTCTCTGTAACTTGTATATCAGCCTCATTTTCTTTCCCTTTGGATGCTACTGTAGCCAATGCACTGATTTCCTATAAATTTTGTTGAGAAGTTCCAGCAGAAGAAGGACCAATTCCTGGTCTTTACACCTGTTCAAAAAAGTCTAGGTCAAGTATTTTTTCAAGGTCTTTCATAACATTTTCAACACCGACCTGTTCACTATCTTATTCTATCAATGTCCCTTCCATCCATTCATCCATATTGGCATATTGTTCAATTTCTGGGATTCTATGATGAAGGTATGGTGACAATTTGTTTTTCATCCTCCTATCACAAATAAAGTTGTTTGGGTCATAAGGTACCCAGTAGAAACTTTTTTGCAATTTGAGATAGTCTTCTAGGATTCTTTCAGCTTCTTTTCCAGCATCCCTAGAATTACAAACAAAAGGACCTAATTGACTCTTAATTCTGAGTTGAGATTTTTTCTTTGCATTACAAAAATGGACTATGTCTGAATTTATCATCTGTCAGAAATATTCTAAGGCAAAGAGCCTCATTGGGACATATTTTGGTAATTTGAAAGGACACAACTCACACCCATATATTCTGATTTCTGTGTGATTCTGATATAGGTACCAATCACCTATCCTGTATTGTTTAGAAAGTTGGAGAATTTTCTTCATGTCATTATTGACCCTAGGAGGGGAGACTCCTGTTAATAAGGTGGCTGCAGGGTGCACAAATAGGTCAATGAACTCATTGTAAGAATAAGGAGAATCAGAGGAATTATGAGTGATTGCAGACCAAAAGATTACAGACCTAGGATTTCCTTTGGCATCAAGTTTCTTGACCTAGAAAGGGAAACTCTCTTATTGATAGTAAAGCATGAGATGGTATATAACAGAGGAATATTTGAACACTTTTTCATTTTCCAATCTCATGAACTGATCATGGGTTTTATCAACAATGTAGGAAGCAAAATCATACTTGACAGCAGGGGGTTGTCCAGGGGTAAAATTTGACAACAATACTAGGGTTAATTGATCAACATATTCAGTAGTATTGAAACCCATTATAGAGGATATCATATTCAAAATAAGCCTGCCCACATTAGTGAAAAAGGTATAACCATAAGGGGGAGGGCCTTTGGGTTGATGTTCTGGCAACATGAAGGTTTGGTAGAGGCGATTTAACTCTTCTTGGGATAAAGTGGCCGATTTCTTAAGTAAATCTCCCAAGGAAAGGGGAGTCAAGGCTTGACTAGGCTAAAACTGTAATATTTCTTTGATAGACTGAGCAGTTATTAGGAAAAGGATGGTTTGACTCGGGGAAAAGACTACTCGTTGATTGGGATCATAATTGGCATGGCAGTAATGGATTATTTCAGGAAAAATGTGGACTGAGGGGAGAAGATACATGGGAAGATTGGATTCCCATAGTCCAAAAATGTCAGAGCCATTCAAGTAGTTATCTCTGCAGTGGCAAAAAATTCGAAGAGGATTTTCACTGAGGACAAGGTCTTTAATTTGGAAATCCCTATCGGTTAAAGGCAGATAGTCTAAATCTCTGCGAGGGGAATTCAGGGGTGTGACATTCAAAGCCACGGGAATTTCCATTTCTGGTTCTTGTGGATTCAGAAATGAATTCGGGTTTTGATTAAAAAACGGGCACAATCACAGGTTTGGGAATGCAATTGCAATTTTGGGAATTTGAGGAATAAAATGAAGACTAATCTTGAACCCTGTTTCAGTTTTTCGTGTGGAATTTAAACAAAAACCAAGATTTTGCAGAGTTCAACGGGAATTTGCGTAAATACCAATTTTCCGAGAAATGAACAGTAACTAAAACAGGTGTTGGCTATGGCGGATAAATTCTGGATTACACGACTGCAATTTTCCTCAGCAAGGTGGCGGTTGACAATCTTCGACAGTTGATTTTGGAATTCGTTGCATCAGACACTGGTCACTGCATGGGATAGTGAAAATGACGCGGGTTTATTTGTTTTATTCGCAAAGTCAAAGGTTGGTGGGTTTTTTATTTTTTTTTAATGGATGATGTCAACAAGTACGGTGGCTTTGTCATGGGATGGCAAGCGGTAAGCGATATTCATCAGACAGCTTTTGGGGATGGGCAGTTTTAAGCAGAGGGCGAGCGATTCCATACGATATACGACACGTGGCGCGGCACTGTTCAGAAAACCGCTTGGCCATCGCGCGTTATCATTCAGACGTGGATGCGCAGCGATATGGACAACAACCGTAGATATTGGATTGGTCGATCGAACGGTTGTTGGGATAGGAAGATGACGGGGAATTAATAAAGCAAGCCCAATGTAATTAAATATGAATTAATCACATCGGGGGGAATTCTATTGGTGGAGTGTTTTTTAATTAACTGTGAGGGTCAATTAACATATTTTAAACACGCCGGGAATGCAAGCTTATGATTTGATTAATTAACACCATATTAAGGTTATATTTCAACCAACGGGGCGGGATATATAGTATTTGGGAATTTTATTAAAATAATATGGGAATGGGTAGATTTTCATAGGGATTTAAATAATAAATTTAGAAATTAATATGAAAAATGAATGGAAGCGCTAAGTGTAAAAACATCAAGGTAATGTATTTAACTTATGCTTTAAAAAGGGTTTTTGTGAAATATTGCATAATTTTCCTAAGTAAAATAGGATTTTACTTAGGAAAAGATTTTTAGAATTGAATGAATGACATTAAGAACAGGGATAATTTTAAGAACCCCCCTAAATTTTTATATATAAAAAATAGGCGAATCCCCATGATACATAGGAAAAATGGAAGGCGATTTTATTAATAATATAATATGTATATATAATTTTTTGGCGAATCTCTCACGAGATTATATTATTCTGTAAAATCATGGCGAATCACTACTACAAAATGCTGAATCGTTGTCTAGTGGAGTTCGGAGTGTTGGTTCCAATGAAGATATGGTAATTGAACCAGGAGTAGAAGGAAGAGAACCATCGAGACCAAGCATGGCACATGGTGACTCGTGATGGAAGTAGTTCTCGTGTAGTTTGGAAAACACGTTCTTCTAGTTCTGCTAAGCGTAGTGTTGTTTGTCATGTTACTACTAGCACTGATATTGAGGTTGGAGAGGAGTTTGAGGAAAGGTAGCAGTGGTGGAGAATTACAAAGAGTACCCCATGATGGGCTCCATTTTTCCCTTTGGTATTTGTGACTGCAAGACCTTCTATCCATTGAACCAACAATTAGTCGTTCAACCAACAATCAACTTGACTGAGTTGATTAGGTACGAGTCAACTTAGACTAATCTTCAAAACTATGCTTTGCACTATCCCATATTTATCACACTAATGCTACACAACATTGTGCATTTGCACCTAACTCTCAATAATTTTTTTCCAAGAAAAATCTATAATAAGAAAAATATTTTACTATATTCTAAAAGGTGAAGATGTCGAAATCATGCCACAAAGTGAAAGGAAATAAAATATCTTTCCTCAAAACACCAAATATATAAAGAAAACAATAATGATTATAATAATAGAACTGGATCTATCGATCTATCGATATATGCATCATATGAGAACCATAAGCATTCAAGAGACTAATTTCAAGCTCAACAAAATCCTCTAAACAAGCAACAAACAAACCACTAAAATTTTCAAAGATATCAAGGCTAGACATTAACACAATTTCATGTACTTGAATAAGCCCATTGTTGCTTAGCGTTAGACTTCTTAAATTAGTTCTTTATCATTTAATACTATGACACTATCTATGTGAAAAGAAATAGGTCCCAACTTCATCAAATCTCATTTCATTTCCAATCAAAGATCAAAACTAGCTTCGTTTCCAATACCAATATAAAATCACACATTTTCCAAATATCAATAATTATTTTCCAAGAAAATATAAAACTCGAAACTCAGCAAAATTCCCCAAACACAAGCAACACATATACCATTAAAATTTTCTAAGATGTCAAAGCTAGACATCAAGGTAGTTTCATGTACTTGAATGAGCCCATTGATGCTTTGCATTAGTCTTGTTAAATTAGTTATTTATCATTTAATACTAGTCAAACACTATCTATGTGAAAATAGGTCCCAAAATCATCAAATCCAGCTTCATTTCTTGTCACAAATAAGAAGCAAACAATGTAAGGATTAAATATGAAACATCAATCTTAAAATAACACACATGAAAGAAATGTAGCTGCAATGTTACAATGAAGAATACAAAATATAGAACCCATTTTTACCTGAATTTGACATGTAGTAATCTTGCATGATCAACGGAACATGTATACCAAAATAAGAGTCCTAGGGTATTTCAATTTCCCAATTCTCATCTTGGTCATCATTTTATACATTGTGAACATGATCTTCTCAGATGTACTGTCATTATGAGCCTCCAAAACATTATGTTCTGTATCAAGTTCATTAGATAAATTTGTTATATTGTTTTCTCCCCTTCTATCACAATCTGATCGCCAAAGCGCTAGTGCTCTTTCATATGGAAAATTGTCAACGTCAGACTTTGTTACATATAATCTTAAACATGTATCCACATGTTTATCAAGCTTGTTCCTCAACTTTGACTTCAAAAATGATAGTGCACTAAACATTCTCTCATCCTCCACTGATCCCAAAATCATAGTTTGACACAAATCTGCTAATTTAAAATATTCTGATATGTTTTCTTGCAGGTATTGGCTAGCACTTAAAGTATTCCATAATCTTGTTATAGCACCGTTTTCATTAGGATTCTCCAAAAAAGGATATTGCTTCCACATTGTTTCAGCGTCCACCTTGTTGATACAATTTTGATGAATCTAAAATACCTTCAATCTGTTCTCCATGTATCGAGACTTTCTTGCAAAAGTGGTCTACTAAACATTTTAATCTCTTTTGAAAATCGGCTTTTAAATTTCTTGGACATTGACAATTGTTCCAATATTGAGGGTATACCACACACATGGCCTCCAACAATTCATCTCGAGGAAATCGTTCTCTTATCTCCGATGATAGTGATCTTGCAATTTCTATCAAATTTTGTCTCACTGAGATCACAATATTATCAAATTGGTCTCTTGACACGGGGCAATCTTTGGTGATTCGTCACGTCTTACTAATATAATGAAAGGGGACCATATACCCACGCACTGTGATACATAGTATCCCTTTTTCATCAAACGTCAAATTTTTTTCAGTATTTTCTATATTGATGATCTTAGTCCAACTTGTAAACTCTGGACCAGTAAAAGAGTCTGGCATCATATACAAATTATCCAATGCAAGGCATGCTGACTTTCTCGCATTTGTGTATTCGGAAATATACATTGTGCGATTCTGAGACATTTTCACGAGGACATTCATTTCATGTAGCATAGGAAGAATTCCAGCCAATGTCAATAATGTTTCTATATCAGTTAGTCGAAAAAGAAGATCTTGAGCTTTGTCTACTTTGTAGCGATTTGCATACATCAACCCTACCAAAGATTTGAACTCACTAAATAGTCTTTGAGCTGGTCCATTCAATGAGATCCATCTTGTATCAACATCTTTCAGTAGTTTTTTTCCATCCGTAACACCATATGCAAATTGTTGAAACTCTAAATATCGTTTGGGACTACGAGAAAAGTATGCATGAGTCTCACGTACAAGATCTTCAACTTTTGAAACTAATGGAAACTTGCTTACTATTTTAAATGCAAGATTCATCCTATGAGCCATACAATGAATATTAATCATATATGGCGAAGCTGATAGTTTTAGTCGAACACAAAGACCATTCCTTTGTCCTTGCATTACCGATGCTCCATCTGCTCCAACACATACCAACTTTTTTGCAATCGTTAAATGATCCATACCACTTTCCTTCAAAGTATTAAGAACAAGTTCATAAATATTTTCAGCTGTAGAAGTCTCTCTCATCTTTTTAATCCCAAGTAGATAAGAATGCCTAATATGGTCATTAACCATATAAATGCTCATGCAAATCCATGAAGTATTATCAATAGCTGTAACCTCATCCAAAGACAATGCCAAAAACCTAGCATTTGCAATCTCCTGTTTCAAATCATCAATTTCTACTTGAGCTAGATATCTTGCCCATTCCCAACCACTAGTTATGGACCAATGCGAAGATGGAAAGTTTGGCACGTGAAGAAAAGATAGAAATTTCATCTGATCTGGATAATCTGTCATAGGACGACCTTTACTTAAGATGTGAAATACAGTGCTCAATTGTATCGTCTTGGATAACAAACTTCTTTCCATCGTCTTTTCAAATTGAGATATGATGGTTCCTCCACTTGCCTCAAGTTTCTTCTTATTTATTAAATATTTTTTGTATTCTTCCACACATTGGCTATGTTGGCATTCCTCCAAAGATTTCCATCTGACAATAGATTTCTCTTTACCATCTACAATTTTCTTTTCATAAACCTTTCCTGCATGCTTTTGTACTGTATCTAGCTTCATCTGAAATTTCACTACCTTGCAACTTTTCCAACTACACGCAAGACATTTAACTTCTCGTAAATCCTCATTTGTAGAAGGTATTTCTTAAATAAATGGAAAAATTGAGAGCCAATCATCTTGGAATTTTCTCCCTATGGTCCACTGGCCTTTTTTCCTTTTCCGTGAATGGTTTGTGTCACCTTCCAAGGAAATATCTTTAACATTTTCATCATTAATTTCTGTTGAAACTGCATTTATCTCACCCTGATCACTTGCAAAACCTATTATTTCATCCATCATATGGATATCAGATACATTTTCACAAGAGTTAACATCTCTCTCAGTAATAGATTGTTCAAAGGAGCTTGAAGCATGAAGAGAATGTGTATTCTTGGATTGAGACTTTTTAAAGTATGATAATACATCAATTTGCCTTGATAGTTTCTTCCCAGGATTGGATTTTGACATCTCACTGAATATTCCAGAAGTAAAATTTCAAATCGATCTAGAAACCTGCATCAATAGTTTCCAAGAGTTGAGAATTACTAGATTTGTAAGTAGCTTTCAAAGTAAAATAAGTGTAATGTTCACAAAAACCATTATGCAATTTTTTATTAAAATGTTGTGCCAAGGCCCAAGCCCAAAAGAAAAAATAAATCATTATACACAAAACAATAACATCATGAGTCATCATCTATAAAACAAAGAACATCATTCAAATATAAAATATAAAAAAAATTATCCACTAAATTAAATCATATCTCCAAATCACTTAATGAACACTTGAAAGCTTTAAACAAAACAACAAAATATTACAATAACTTTAATCATCCTTTCCAAAACACCTCTCCCTTAAGTTGTAAATAATTGGTTATAAGAAGTTGAAACATATCCTCTATCATTTTCCATGATAAAAGTGAGGAAGGAAACTAGTCAGTTACTAGTGATTCTTTTACTTATCAATGGAAAGAAATCCCTTAAGACATTGTCCTCCTGTTGACCATAATTTCCTTTCCATAGTGAAACACGTCCAGTATGGCCATGAAATAACCTAAAATGACTCAAATGCTTTCCATGATTTGTAAACACACGGGTGCCATGTAAAGTTTCAGGCCCAAAAAATCACGTTTGGGATCCTATAAAGCAAAATTAATTATTGTATCAAACATTTAAAACTACTAATTAGCACTTAGTGTTTGTTATTTAACCAAGTTCCATTGAAATAACAATCATGGGATGTTACCAAAGAGTTAACCAATAGATAAATGCACACCACAAATCATACATTCATTGGAACTTCCCCTCCCATGAATGACCATCTAAGGGAAAGGGGCAAAAAAGAAGAAAAGAAGTCATCGAATCACCATAGTCAACCAATGATTCTTAGTGTCAAATCATTGGAAACTACAAATCAAGTGCAAATTTAACCCATGCATCCATGGGTTGACAAAAAGAGTTTATAGCAGCCACAAGCTAATCATTCTACGAGTCTACCCAAATCTGACACAAACTCCTAAAACTTGTTGATTAGAAATTCCCCAAGAAATTTCACTTGGTTCATGAGAGAATGAAAGACAAGTGCAAATAAACTTCCATGAAAGACGAGTGCAAATATCCTTCCATGAATGGATATCACTCTCCAAAATCATTTTGGGCATATTCCAATATGTAGGAGCCAGGGAAACATGGTGCATAACAGCAGTCTATTGTGCTTGAATTTAAACCGCATCAAGGGAACATTTGCACTCTTCACACATTGAACATTGAAGACAATTAATTAATGCCTGACATGACCATAGCAACAAAAGCATCAAGCAGAGGCTATAACAAGATTATGTGAAAGTGAGAAAGAACACCCATCATGAAGCATCAAGTAATATCATCCACAACATCAACATCACTGTTGGGCAGATTTTGATCGCCTTCGCCTACTAGAAGTAACTTCTAGTGGTAAAGGTGGTTTTAAAGCTAATCTACGCGAACGACGGGGGGTAGGATTATGTTCTTCCATGATTGTTGATTAATTTTAACCAAAAATAAATAAACAAAAAGAGGGTAATGCTAGGCAAAAGGGTTTACCAGTAAACTGTGAACTGCAGAATACCTCCTGGCAAGCCAAGAAGTACGGGCAGGCAATCTCCCCGAATGCTGTGTTCGGTGTATCACAATTTAAAGGTGGCCGACTCGGTTCACTATGGATGGATAGCACCTAAAAGTTGTCCTCCCAAATATACCCGAAGGTACGTGGAGGCCCAAGTCCGTAATAGCGATGTCTAATGCGAAACCGCACAGTGAGAGCACCACCTATATACTTATCGTACTGTAACGCCGCCCCAAGGGACGTGCTACGATATACTTATGTACGTGGGGTGAGATATCACACTCGGAATGTATCGCAGACAAGTTAACGACAGCTGCTATGTTTTACGACGCCAGAACACGTCTCTAGCCTAGACCTTCTAAATGTTATTGTTATGGTTCCAATGCATTTTTTGATAAATTGAGATTAATTTTATGTTGATCTTGCTTAACAATTTTCCTTTCAATGGTACCGCGATGATGTATTTTGAAATTCCTAAATGCAAACTAAGAATGATAAGCAAACTTTTCACTTTTAGTTTTTCAATGAAAGACCTAGCTACAAAGGGAAGAGAGAAAATAATTTTGTGAGCAAGCAAATCAATGAACAAAAGAAAACATTGAGCACAAAACTAAATGCAGATTTCCTAATGTTCCTTTTTTGCAAAAAAAACACAATCCTACATGCCAATGCAAGTTTTTCTTTTCAGTTCCTTTAATGTTATGAATGCAAAAAAGAAACTAAGTGCATCAAACAAATGCTTTTTACTTTTTGAGAAATGAAGAATATGAACGACAATTGTATAACTGCCATCATTGCCAGCGTATACATGCCATTTACAAAATGTCAAGGAACTAGATTAAGAAGAGATATCTCAAAGATCAAATTAAAAAGGAAAATAAAACAATCATCATGATACAAGAAACAAAAATATCAGATGTCTTAAATATCAGATTTTCTCTAACTGACAACAATTTTCTTTCTGTCTGCTCAATATTAGTTCTTATTTTTCTGTTATCCATTCTCATTTATTTAAAATTCTCATAAAATTTACATAAAAGGTCCTACAATTCCCTAATTTATTCTTCATTTTGAGGTTTTATTTGAATTCATCACATTTACTTTTCATTTATAAGGTCTACTTCCTTTCTTCGTAATTGAATATTTCTCTGAGGAACATGTCCAAAGAAATTATAGCTTATTTTTCCAACGAATTTCCATAATCAGAATCAAGCTTAAAAAAACATCTATGAACCAAGTTCACTTATGAGAATTAACTACATTCTATTTTTTAATAAGAAAAAGGAGGCTTGTATCAAGATAAGACAATCTCTCCATGCAAGGAACAATTTCCAAAGTATAATATTAAATGAATTCCTCAATGTAAGATATTAACTTCTCTATGGTAGTATCAAACTGGTGTTTCAAGTCAGGATGAAATCATGAGGGGGCTTTCATTGATATTTACTTTTCTTAAAGATATTTTCTAAAGGAATCTACCTCCAAATGTAAGGAATCTCTGTCATTTGCATTTTGAGCGGCTTGAAAATCCATTTCATGTGGCCCAAACATATCCTACCACCTGGAATCCATAATGTTTTACCTACCACTCAACATCTAGATCCCAATTTTTTCTCTATGCCTTAATGCCCTCTCTAGAGAATGACCAATACAGTAAATTTTTGCACAACTCATCAACCCAACCTTCATTGTTTTCCTTGAGTTCTCTTACCTCTATCAAAACTTTTATAAGACTTTTGTTGCCTCATCAAGACATGCTGCATGCTCTGAAACAGATTGACTGTTCTTTCTACCATTTTCCACAAACAAATTACTTTAAATCTTCTCATCATCATGAACTTGAGGATTTGAATTATTGCTCCCATTGTTATTCTGCTCCACAATTGATACATATACACAACATCTGGCATGATGTCCTTTCCGATGGTTTCCTGCCACATGATGCCACTCTGCATGTTTCAGTAGACCACCAAATTTGCCCCCTTTGAATTCAACGGTCAACCTGAGTGGTCTCTTCATTTTCTGTCTGTGTCTAAAAAGAATCAAACCCTCAAGCTCTTTCCCCAAATTACCCTGGATCTGTTTATTAATAAACAAAGATGTTGAAAAAGTGGCATCCATTATGTGCTTTATAATTAAACTCCACGTGTAGGGATAGAAGGCCCCTGCAATAGCTTGCACTGGCTGTAACTGTACAGGAGATAAGTGACATCCCATTTAAATATTAGTGGTGTATGAAATTGTGGCACTGGAATGAATATCAAATGTTCTATTTACTTATGCAAATTTCAGAATTGAAAAATAGCATCCATCTACGACTTTGGTCACTTGTGTTATAATCTGTAGCTTCCAAGTTTGAAGGCATCTAAAAAAATACCTAAGTAGACTCCCGCTTTCTAGAAGTTTTCTGTAACTAGAGACTGTAGCTTGGCTATGGGTATGGGGTTTCTATACACAACAATGCCAATTCCCTCAATTGCAGCAAATACAATACCAGCTACTAAAACATCCCAATCACCTGTTTTCCCAATGATTGTAGATAATGCATTTGTTGTATAAAGTTGGTGATGGAGTTCGAAACTTTGAACCGCAACTTCACAAAGTTAACTTTCTTCCTTTAAGTGCATTGTGGAAGGTCATTTGTGAAGCTGTGATGTATACTTTAACAACTTTCTTCCTACCACAATACAAATTGGTGGCTATAGCCTATGATAGATAAGAATCAAGATTACTCATTGATGGAGTTTGAAACTTTGAAACTTGAAGGATGAAACACAGTAAAAAAGTACACCCCAGAAATTCAGTCACAGCCCAAATACTCAGCCTAGGTTGGGGATCATGGCCCAGAAATACACCCTACAAACAAAGCCAAAATGCAGCCCACAAATGCAACCCAGAAAAATAGAGAACTGTGGCCCAAAAGCACAATGAGTCTTCTCTCCCGATGAATTTCAGATAATAGTTTTTAGAATCACATGTATTGGATGAATCTCAACCTTAGTAATGCACAATGGATTAGAGAAAACAATCTGTCCTTGGGATTTTTGATTTAGTGGGTATTTATAGGGTTTCATCCAATTTTAGGGTTTTTTTAAAATTTAGAACTTTTTTTTGCGTCAGCTGTACAATCAGGACTGTATGTGTACTGTATGGAAAATATTGTGTATCCATACTACAGCCATACTTCCTTACAGGAAAGGCAGTACGACCAAATCTTGCTACTATTATCAGATGACCACGAACAAGGACATAAAATAGACAAGTTTAGTGCAATATTATTTTGAAAATAAGCATGTCTTCATTTTGGTGCTCTTGAGGGCAAAACTAAACTTGTTATACCACTCTAAATTATGTTATAAAGATATCTTTGGGTGCTAGCAATTATGGTAATTAAAAACAATTTACATCTGGATTATTGTCGTTTTGCTTCAATAATGGCATGAGCCAAGCCATCTATTATATCAATACCTTCCTTTCACTATAGTCCTATGAGATCTAAGGTGGTTGTTGACTTGGTGATTTTTCTCGCATATAAAGAAATAATTTTAGCTGGACAAATGCTCTGGGAGCAAAGATAAGGATAAAGATTCATGAGGAGCATTTCACCAAAGAGCATTTTCATTTCCACTGTTAATGAATCAATAAGTTTATTTTGCCACCCATCTTCTTTGGCTACTGCACCTATGATTGCCCTGTGAAATCTTTATCGCCATCTCCTAATGCCATTCAAAATGCTTGATTTTATATGAATTTTGTTTAATTAAACTTAACCTATAAAATTTTTTAGTCCAACAAAGCCATGTTGTCAATGTGGGTGTCAACTCGAACCTTGAAGTAGGACAACCAAAAATCAAAATCTCATGTCATTAGAAACTTTTGTTGTAGACTTAGAAGGTCAACATGCATATCTTGTGGCTAGCATTCAAGACTATTTGAATGATTGTCATTCTTTTTTTGCTATTTTGTAAGAATTCATGTAATTCAGTTTGCAATATCAAAAGCATTTAAAAGCTAGTTTCATGCATTCTATTAGCTGAGGTCATACCATGTTCTCTAGAGAAGCACACCTGTACATGAGCATATTCAATATTTTTATGCAAAAATGTAACTTAGGGTAGCTTACCTAAAGTTGTGATCTTTTGAATGAATTCAACACTAATTTTGGGGATTGCAATTCTTGCTAATATCCACCAGGTTCTAGCGTGTGCACATCTTGAATACCATGGCATTACACAATCCAGATGCTTCCAGAGATCACAGTGTAGGAGTTTGTGTGGGAAAGCCAGCCCCTCATGTGGAAATTCAGATTGAACCAAGCAATTATAGTATCAAAGCTTGTTTCCCCAGTAATGTAACAAAATTCACACAACTCTGTTAGGTGTAATTGCTTATTCATTACCAATTAAGGCTCGTTGAAGGGGTTCAAGCAACAGACCTGTATAACTCATTGTGAGATTTCGTTCTTGTACAAGTATTATGTCTAGTTTGAATCAATTGCTGACACAATTTACTCTCTAATTTATAAATGTGCCTCTGTTAGGTTGTAGGGATAGAAATGAGTGCTCCCGCTGTTGCAGATGCTCAAAGAAATGCAGAAATCAATGGCATAAAAAATTGCAAGTTTGTTTGTGCCAAGGTGATAAAACTAGGAAGTCCAGACAGCATCATGAATTCATTTGCCTTTAGTTAGAAAATAGGTTTTCTAATCTCAGTCATATTTTATTCTTCGACAAGCTCTTTTGTGAGGATAGCCATTTGCATTGGCTGTTAACGATGATACACAGAGTAGGTCACCAAGCTTTACTACCCTATGCTGAACAGCTATCACTGGACCCTGCAACTAAAAACCTTAGAGTTCTAAACCTCTTTTTATGCATAGAGGTAAGTGTCTCTACTCAGCTACAGAAGATTAAAATTTGAAAGCATTGGACCATGCTACTACTCAAATGTTGAGGTGGATATTATAAGAGGTTAGCATTTCTACTCGGCTACAGAAGATTAAAATTTGAGGGACCAAGTCAATGTCAAAGATAGATACACAACTATATTATGATGTGAGTCAAATATATTACATTAGAACATTTCAATGCTGTAAAATGTTGAAGAAAGACTAAATATGTAATTGCTTATCTTCGCATATTCAAATTCTACATTGATTTTGGTAAGGACAGTTGAAAGGAGTGTCAGCGATATTAGGGATAAATTATGAAACTGAGAACCCTCTTGATGCATTTTAGCTCATTAGATATGGTGTGATTTCAACTTTTAGATTGCTTTTCGAATAGGTCAGATGAATCTAGTATCGTTGATGTTGGATAAATAATGAAACCATAGAACCACTGTACCATTCTGCTCATTAGATATGGTGCTGAGTAGGATGTTATTATGACTTTAGCCCTCTATGCATACTCATTTGTTCAACATACTTGGTAACAGCATCCTCTGCAAGCAACTCACATGATTCCCAAAGGATTATCATAAATCAGACTCCTAGTGGATCAACCATGGTGTGGAGAGGCTCCTGGACTTAAAGCATCACCAAACCCCATGGGGTTATGGTGTATCGGGGTCTTACTACCACCCTCAATCCCGGTGATCACAATCACACTGAGAATGACATCTCCCTCTTTAAGGATCTTGCTATCACTTGAGAATGGATTGATCACAACCACATTCAACAGTTGTGTCCTGCAATGGCTCCAAAAAAAAACTGCAAGGAGCTAGACAGAATTTGAGTGTAACTACCCATCCCATCCCATTGTCCACTCATAGTAGGTTAAAGCAATCAATATTCTGTTTATTTGAGTACATAATTCAAATAACTAGTTGTAGCACAACAATGAGAACATATTATGCTGATCCAAGAATATTTCCTCATAAGCTAGCCAGCCCCATCAACGGGAAATCAACTTTCTTTGTATTTTTTCTAATTTAACATCTTCTCTCGATTTAGCTCTTGGCATATATCCCTTCTAAATTCCAAGGGTGAATTGGGTTTGATAATGAATATGCAAGTGTTGAGAACAAGGTAAATGAAAGTTATTGTTCTTTTTCTTTTGCCTTTTAACTCAAGCTAACTTTGTAGGTCAAGGTCAAACCCCTTCCTCAAGACTTCGTGAAGAGTCCTTCCCTTGATCGCATTTCCTTGTCTTTATGTCAGTGTTTTAGCTTGAAATATATTAGTCCTTTCAAAATACTAATTTATATACAACATCATCATAAATGAATATAGCATAATAACATGAATAGCAATTTATATACAACAATATCATCATAAATGAATAGCATAATAACATGAAGTACACATCAATATATTCATTCAGATCAATATCTTCCACATCATCAAATCATTAATATTAACTTGACAATCAATATCAACTTGTGTGTCTTTAGCATAATAATGTTTATAGCATAATAACTTGTGTGCCATCATCCATTTCTACATAATATTGCAATCTTGCCGTCTGATCTCATTTCCCTTGTGGTAACTTGTTGATGACTATAAAGGTATGACAGAGGCTTGCTCTTCAATGACTTTTATGGTTTCCTATGATCCAATGATCGGAGAAGACACGGCTAGAAACACACATAAATTAACCATGGCATTACACAATCCAGATGTTTCCAGAGATCACAGTGTAGGAGTTTGTGTGGGAAAGCCAGCCCCTCATGTGGAAATTCAGATTGAACCAAGCAATTATAGTATCAAAGCTTGTTTCCCCAGTAATGTAACAAAATTCACACAACTCTGTTAGGTGTAATTGCTTATTCATTACCAATTCAGGCTCGTTGAAGGGGTTCAAGCAACAGACCTGTATAACTCATTGCGAGATTTCGTTCTTGTACAAGTATTATGTCTAGTTTGAATCAATTGCTGACACAATTTACTCTCTAATTTATAAATGTGCCTCTGTTAGGATGTAGGGATAGAAATGAGTGCCCCTGCTGTTGCAGATGCTCAAAGAAATGCAGAAATCTATGGCATAAAAAATTGCAAGTCTGTTTGTGCCAAGGTGATAAAACTAGGAAGTCCAGACAGCATCATGAATTCATTTGCATGTGGTTCTAAACATATACTGCTTGTCTGATTTGATTTTTGGTGGAGGCATTTTATTATTGCACTAATTAAGATGGGATTGTTATAGGCAGAAGATGTGATTGATTCATTGTTGAAGGAGTATCTCGAATTGCCAGTAGAGATGGCATCAGATATCTCAGATAATGCCACTGACAAGGATATTGACAATATATCCAAGAAAAGTGCCAGTGAATATGGCACGCAGGGTAATACTTCTTCAGTGTCTACAAATGACACAAAAATAAAAGGTGACACTATTGCCAAGGAAACTGAACATATTGGTAATATGAGCAGCAAGTCTCCAGGAATCGCCAGTGAGACAAATGAGCTTACTGAAAACAAGAAAGAAGAAAATATTTTGGAGCGGTTTAGAGAAGTAGTTGTTATAGTTGATCCTCCACGTTGTGGCCTCCACCCTGTTGTAAGCATGTATTGGATTTCAAATGAAATATGACGATTGTTTATGCCTTCACCAAGTAAATATAATATGACTCACATGAAATGAATTTCATAGTTTGGAGTAACTTGTCTGAAATTATTTGTTTAAACTTTACAGGTCATCAAGGCTCTTAGAACTCACCCCTGCTTGCGTCGGGTAGTGTAAGCAATCAGAGTGCTTTCCTGTTGTTTTTCTTTGATGAAGTTCATAATCTCGATAGTGTTGTCTTGTTCATCAGACACAAAGAAGCAATGGGGTGGGAATTTAAGACACTCAGATTTAACTTCTTGTGTTGTCTGCAATGTGCAGTTATATCTCATGTAATCCAGAGACCTTAGTAGCTAATGCAATCGAACTTTGTACACCATCAACTGGTAAAGTGGAGAAAGTAAAGGGGAAGAGAGGTGGATAGTAGCTAATACAATCGAACTTTGTACACCATCAACTCAGAAAACGTTATGTTACTTACAGCTATTGTCGTGACAACACCAGGTTTCAGAAACTCCTCCATAGAATCGTATTCAATGTACAAATAGCATACCCTTGAACAGACTAGCAAAAGCGGCGTGCCCTTGAGATCCGGCGTGCGCTTGAGAGGTTGAGCGAACTTGTAGATCCGGCGTGCGCTTGAGAGGTTGAGCGAACTTGTAAATCCGGCGTGCGCTTGAGGTCGAGCGCGGCTCTGTGACACTGTTATCTCCCACAAGAACACCAATACCATATTTTTCGAACTGCATATCTCTGCTATATACCAACTGGAAGGGCCCTAACAACGAACGGACTAGAGAGGGTCGCCCTGGCTCAGCCAACAAGAAGATCGGTGTCCAGCGGCCAGCCACCTCTCCTAACCATTGAAAAAATTGGGGCGAATCACTGTAACTCCCCATTTGAACCCTGTAAATCCAGGCGAATGCCATGGAAATTTGCTCCATAAGAAAAAAATCGGGCGAATTCCATTTTTCCAGTGTTATGCGCCCCTTTTTTTGGTGGGCTAATACTTAATTATTAATTATTTTAAAAATATTTATTGGGCTAACTTTTTAAACTATAGAAAGTGGGTTTTATGTAAAAAATTAGCCCCATTAAAATTGAAAATCCCTTAAAATTCGCCTTTGGGCTAAAATTCGCCCCTAAAATTATCCCTGATTAAGAATGGTTTTAAGTACTTAGGCCTTTCCAATTATTGGGCCGAGGGTCCGGTCCCTCCAAAAGTCAAGGAAATGCCTTGAGCCCCTCTAATTTTCAAATACCTTAATACTTAGGGGAAATTAGTGAAATTTTTAGGGAAAAATGAGATGGGAGGTTAATAATTTGACTTTTCTTTGCTTGAAATTCTTCTAGTGTAGTGTCTGCCTTTGCACTTGTGATGAAAGTAAAGATTTAACACATCTAGAGTCATTATCCATCACATGTAATTCTGCAACAACATCTACCTACCCTACCTACTTTACCCTACCATTTTTCTTCTTTATTAGGGTGCACTTAGACTGGCAAACCCTTATCACACTTTTTCTTTTACATATGGAAATCTATCTAATTCTAACCTTATTACATCCAAGGGCTCAGATTAAACTGTTGAGCTCCTTTTATTTACTCTACCTATCTACTTATCTGCCAAGATTAAACAGTTTGGTTAGATTTTATTCTCTATCTCTAAAACATAAAATTGAAAGATGAACAAGCCAAGCTTAAACTGTTTGATTGTTCATAAATTGTGGCATAAAATACAAGTTGCACACAATTTGTTTATTTACATAAGAGCAAAAAGTAGTGGCATTTAGACTTGCACACTTTCCTTGGCCTTTCTTTTGGTGAGGTTCATTTTCTTTTACTTTTTTGGCCATTTTTATTTTTTCACCCTTTGATTTTTCTTTTAGGGTATACCCTCTTTACATTTTTGAAATTTTTTGATTTTTTTGACAATATGGAAAATCTTTGCAACAAGAAAAGGTATGAACATATTACATAGCCCATCAATTCAATCATGAGATATGACACCTATTGGTATAGGAGTCTAACAGATTCAACTGATCTTGTAATATGCTAAAACAAAATACTTGAATCTATTCTACAAATTGTGCCAACCAATTATGATCACATAATCACATGAACAAGAAAGAGAAAGAATTCCAATCATGCAACAAAAATATTTATATGGGGAAAGCCTCAGCTAAAAACCCTATTATCTGTATAATGCACAAATTCAAGAATATGAAACAATACAATTCTTCTCTCAGGCATGATAGCTCTCTGCACTATCTTTGACTGTCTCACTCTAATCCAAGTAAGTTTGGTCCAATCCTTAACCAATTTCTTGCCTTTGTATGCCCAGCCTTACTTGAGTAATCCCTAGTGAAATTGAGCCCCCAATAATTAGGAGATTCCCAATAATTGATTGTGAAATACATCTAAGGCCTTTTGTTGGCCTCATGCATGACCTATATAATTTTCTAATTATACAACTGATAGTATACTTCCCTTTAACTCCAACCTCAATTGGGTCTTCCTCAGAACTGACATGAAATAACTATTTATAGTTAATATTCAGTTATCGGATTAATTTTTGTGTGTGAACTAAATCATATTTAATTCACTGGACCTCTCACTAGCTCCTCCATCAGTTAGAACTAGTTAAACTTATTTTAACTCAAATAATTAAGTTAAATAATTACAACTCAAAATAAATTGTAACTGGACCCCCCTAAAAATTATAGAGAAGTCTACATGCCTCCAGTTTGACCCTCAACTCAAATTGACTGAGCTAACTAAGTATTCCAAAATAATTTAACTCGTACAAGTTGTCATGTGGTTTGGAATTACAATTTCCTTCTAATTTAATTAAGGGAAAATTAAATTAGAAGCCTCTTCTTGTTGCCAATTTCAACAACGAGGGTTAGGGGTAAGAGACAAACTCACGAGAGGGGAAAATGAGGGTGGTCGGGAACAAGAGGAGGGGAAAAAGGTAGTGGGTAGTGGAGACAGGGCCCCTCCAGGTGAAGGATTGATGGAGGATGTTGTGACCGAGAAGGAGAAAACAAGGCCGGTAAGGGGAAAGTGGCAGGATCAGGCAAGATTCATCCGAACAAGACTGTATCTACCTCTAACAAACTCATACTATGTATTGCAGAACGATCATGGAGAAAGACCTCATTTTTAAGTGCCCAAATCTGCAATCCCTCCAATGGGTTAGTTGAATAGTCTAAGAGCTCATCATCTCTTGAATCATCCATCCGCCACAAGGGGAAGCCTATAGGGGCAGGTGCCTATGCACAGGAGAATTCTGAAGCCCTCATCCATGGATTTGGGCACCTATGTGAAAAAACACCATAGAAAAAATTCCTTGCTAAAGCATACCAATCGAGTTCACTCACATTACCTAAGTGGCTATGCTTTACAACCTCTACGATGCAAATTGTTTTTATGTGTGAGATTTTATTTTAATAATTTATTATATGTTTGTTGATTAAATTTAAATATAAAGTTTTGAAATATCATTGAATATAAATTATTATTATTTTAATTTATTATATAGGAAAATGGATCTTAATTTATAGTCATTATATAAATTAAATAGAAATATATCTATTTCACATTTCTATAAAAGAGATATTTTTATTTATAATTAAATGTTTACTAATTAAATTTGAACATATTGTTTTGAAGCATCATGGTTGTGCAACCATACAAATTAAATAATTGATAAATGTCTATAGACATCAATACATAATAAGCATCAAGACATTTATCTCATGATACATCTCACATTACCATTCTAACTCTATTTTAAATTATATATATATATATAAACAAAAATTGACAAATCTAATACAAATAGAAACATTAGAATTTATTTAATTGCGTTGTTTATACTTGAAATGCTCACTTACATCACTTACATCATCTATTGAAGCCATGGAAACTGGTAGAAAGCGGAGAACAACATGTATTTTGTAGCCACGGTAGGCAGAGAACTAGTACAATATCTTGTGTAAAGCATGGAGAAAATAGTGTCACTTATTTACTGAGCTTAGATGGTACAAGAGGATAGGATGCACCATTTTCTCTATGCCCTACCCACTTCAACTCGGGAAAAAACACTCCAAAGGTTGAGTCCAATCCTCACATCATCTATCAAATCCATGGAAGCTCGCGGGAGATGGAAAACATGACGCCTCTGACTACCTATATTCATTGCAACGTCTCATCCACTTCAAGATAAATTTTTTGCCTTTCTCTTGTCAATTTGTTGTTGATATAATTGCAATGAATACTACAACTTTCATTATCACATGAAATAGTGATATTGCAGTCATTATTTTTTGTAGAAGTTTCATGTTTTTCTACAACAAAGAAACTTCTAAATCTCACAAGCCATCATCCAATTTTTGTTTCAACAATTTAAAGTATCTTTCAAAGATTCATAAAACCCTAGTCTTGTCATAGCTATTTCAAAATGGATCTCTCATTGAACTTAATAATCATTTTGGAAAAATCTACGTTTAATATATAACATTGATAAACAATGAAGTCAAAATTAAATTTGTAATCATGAAATCTATTATGAAAATAATTTAAACATCGAAAAGAAATTGTTAAAAGACAGTAACAATTGCAAATTTTTTAACCCAAACCCCTTTAAATCAAACAAGTTCTCATAGGAAATCGACGAGGCTTTGCAAATTTTGAACAAATAATTTAAAAAATATTGTTCTATTTATGAAATAATAGAATTTAAAATATTAACATGAGTATTAAAGTATTTATTCTAGAATAGAGCTATGTAACAAATATAAACTTTGTCAACCACAATATTAAAGTATTACATTGCAAGAACAAGACATCATGGAATTCTTGATATTTTGCGCATCAAGGATATTGTTGGACAATATGAAATCCATTACACTTTTATCCTTCCTTGTCTTTATTTTGTAGTTGATGTTCATGGAATTGATGTTTTTATCCTAAATTAAACATCGTTTCTCTTGGAGCACACATGTAGATTTGTTTTCCTTAAAAGCAACATCGTCTTACTACATTCATGTAGATTTGTTTCCCTTTTATAGAAAAGCAACATCTTGAATAAACGACTGAACATATGGTGTAATAATTTGTAGGACAGTTAGATTTAACTACCGCCAATAACTTCCTTCAGTTAGCACATCGAATGGTGCCAACACTCATGGTGCACCAAATATTAAATAATATGA
The DNA here is from genome assembly GCA_034641835.2 of Pinus albicaulis. NCBI lineage: Eukaryota > Viridiplantae > Streptophyta > Pinopsida > Pinales > Pinaceae > Pinus > Pinus albicaulis. The sequence continues at coordinate 117,944,964 of CM076576.1, forward strand.
TGTTGTGCAGAACTAGGTAGAAATAACAGTTGGGAGTAATGATAGTGATGGAAGTTGCAAAAAAAACAGTGATATTTAAGCAACACATATGAACACCAGGATTTAAGGTGGAAACCCAATGTGGGAGAAAACCACCATTTTTGTCGTCTTTGTCTTCAATATTTATTATATAGAAAACTACTTACAATATTGTATTGGCATAGACACATACCAGTACGTAGGAACCCGTCTGCAGAAGGTTGAAACCTTCACTCGCTCTCCAACTGCTACTTGAAGGGAGCTCCAACCCCCTGATCTTGTTTACCAGCCACCACTGGAAGGGAGCTTCGACCCCCTGGTCTCGTTTAACAGCCACTACTGGAAGGGAGATACAACCCCCTGATCTGATCACCATATCCTATTGGTAGGAAGCTTCGACTTCCTCACTGAAGGCTTCTACCTTCTACACCACCACGGACCACGTTTCATAAATTTTCACATTGGATTCACCAACTTCAATACATCACAACTTGTAGGCTTATTTTCATCACATAATCCATCCTGAACCCTTCAACATCATATAAGACAAATATCAAAACTGAAATTGATTATTGTACACAAAGCATTCACCCAATTATTGAAAACAACCACTGAACCAATCAATCACTGAATTGTGCAAATACTTAACCAACCACTAAATCAACTTAAGTCAAATAAAACAGAGAGATTATTGTAACCAGATTATCATAATTGAACCCAAAATACATAATCAAATGCAGCCCTAAACCTTCATATATCAAAATGTATATGCTACTTCACTTAAGGAAACCCGCGTTTATATGCGCTTTTATGTACTGCAACCTGTGTACAAATCTCAATATACTAAGTACTGAAAATTTTTACTATGAACCGGTCACATAATTAGATAGAGACATTTTGAAATATTCTGTTAGATTACAAATCTCTAAACCCTCATAGGGTTATTAGCATCAAGCATCCTTTTCAACCAATCAATATTCACCCAATTTCAACCTCATCATTCAAACAGTTCTACTTCGGACATTGTTACTAAACCTAGATTAACATGAAGACATCATTGACAGACAGCAAAAATACAACAGTACTAATCTGATTGATCATTCATTTATATGAAGAAACCCTTCCTTTATGTACGTGTCTTTCCTAAGGCCTTTTGTCATATATATGCGCTTATCCAGAACCAAACCCGCGTATAGATCTTAAACACACTTCAGAAATATGCTACTTTGTAGAGTCGAACTCGCGTGTGTACGTGCTTTTCTAGTGTCAAAATTGTGTACAGATCTGCAACTTTCAACTTATAACAGTGTTGCACATCACAACTTTAAACATACCCAAATCATGACATTCAAGATAATAACTAGGTTCAAATCACAGATCTAACCATCCCATAAACAGATCATACAATACATACTCATTTCAAGTCTAGAGAACCTAATCCATCATTGTATTTATGGGTGCATCATTATTTCAGATCTATTAATCAACTATAGCCCATACCATGCAAATATAATTCAGATTGAAGTATTCATTCATTAACTTCACTCATGCACACTTAGCACTTTGATCTTCACCTCCTTATATAGTTTGAGCCTTAGCCAATACCATGAGCCAAAACCACAGAAGTGTACATGGTATTCTTGGACGGGATCAAATAATTGTTACTACACTCGATATTGTGGGCTAATACCATGTTAAATACCCTTGTTGTTGTTAAAATTAGTTCGCCAACACATATGCAACTTTGCTTCTTTGTACCCACGTGTATACGCGACTTTTCTTCACCAAACCTGTGTATACACTAGTTCTTCATATATACATGACTTGGCTTCGTTGAACCTACGTATACACCTGTGTATGTGTGGATTACCTTCATCAAACTTGTGTATATACACGAATTGAACCTGTTTATACACCTACATATACACGGATTCCCTTCATCAAACCTATGTATACTTCCTGAAACTTTACCTTCATGATTCCTCTATCACTGAATGGTATTCCTTTCTCTGTCACATATGAAATGGCATGTAGATACATCAATTTTACACCTTCAACAAGTAGGTTTCTATCAAAAGGCAACTCATCAAGTAGGTTTCCATCAAGGATGACACATTACAATATAATGCCAACAGTATATGCAGGTTTGATGAAGGGAAGCCGTGTATATGCAAGTGTATACACAGGTTCAATTCATGTATATACACATGTTTGATGAAGGGAATCTGAACATATACATGTGTATACGTAAGTTCAATGAAGCCAAGTCGTGTATATATGCAAAACTAGTGTATATGCAGGTGTGGTGAAGAAAAATCGTGTATACACGCAAGTACAAAGAAGAAAAATTGTGTGTGTTGGCGCACTAATTTTAACAATACCAAGGGTCTTTACCATTGTATTAGCCCACAATATTGAGCGCAGTAATGGCTATTTGATCCTGTCCAAGAATACCATCAGCACTTGTGTGGTTTTGGCTCATGGTATTAGCTAAGGTCAAACTATATAAGGAGGTGAATATCAAAGTACTAAGTGTGCATGAGTGAGATTAATAAATGAATACTTCAATCTGAAGTATATTTGCATGGTATGGCCTATAGTTGATTAATAGATATGAAATAATGATGCACCCATAAATACAATGATGAATCAAGATCTCTAGACCTGAAATGACTATGTATTGCATGATCTATTTGTGGGATGGTTAGATTTGTGATTTGAAGTCTATTTATTATCTTGAATGTCATGATTTGGGTATGTTTAAAGTTGTGATGTGCAACACTGTTATAATTTGAAAGTTGCAGATATGTACACAATTTTGACACTAGAAAAACGTGTACACACGCAAGTTTGACTCTGCAAAGTAGCATATTTATGAAGTATGTTTAAGATCTATATGCGGGTTTGGTTCTGGATAAGCACATATATATGACGAAAGGCCTTATGAAAAACACGTACATAAAGGAAGGGTTTCTTCTTATAAATGAATGATCAATCAAATTAGTATTGTTGTATTTATGTTGTCTTTCAATGATGTCTTCATGTTAATCTGGTTTTAGTAACAATGTCCAAAGTACAACTATTTGAATGATGAAGTTGAAATTGGGTGAATGTTGATTGGTTGAAAAGGATGCTTGATGCTGATAACCCTATGAGGGTACAGAGATCTGTAATCTAACAGAATATTTCAAAATTTCTCTGTTTAATTATGTGACTGGTTCAGAGTAACAATTTTCAGTACTTAGTATATTGAGATATGTATGCAGGTTGCAGTACATAAAAGCGCGTATACACACAAGTTACCTTAAGTGAAGTAGCGTATACATTTTGATATATGAATTTTCATGGCTGCAGTTGATTCAGTGTGTTGATACGGTATTTTGGGTTCATTTATGATAATTTGGTCATAGTTATCTCTCTGTTCTATTTGACTTAGGTTTATTTAGTGGTTGGTTAAGTATTTTCATGATTCAATGATTGAATGGTTCAATGGTTTTTTTCAGTAATTGGGTGAATTCTTTGGGTACAGTAATTAGTTTCAGTTTTTATATTTGTCTTATATGATGTTGAAGGGTTTAGAATTGATTATGTGATGAAAATAAGCCTACAAGTTGTGATGTATTAAATCCAGTGGATCTAGTGTGAAGATTTATGAAACGTAGTCTACGGTGGTGCTGATGGTTGAAGCCTTCAATGAGGAAGTTGAAGCTTCCTACCAGTAGGAGATGGTGATCAGATCAGGGGGTTGTAGCTCCCTTCCAGTAGTGTTTGGTAAAAAATACCAGGAGGTCGAAGCTCCCTTCTAGTGTTGGCTGGTAAACAAGATTAGGGGCTTAGAGCTCCCTTCCAGTAGCAGCTAGAGAATGAGTGAAGGTTGCAACCTTATGCAGGTGGGTGTTTGCATGCTAGTATGAGTCTGTGCCAGTACAATATTGTAAGTAGTTTTCTATATAATAAATATTGAATACAAAGATGACAACAACGACAGTTTTCTCCCACATTGGGTTTCCACCTTAAATCCTAGTGTTCATGTGTGTTTCTTATGTGTGATGGTTTATTCTATTCTTACTGCACATGTTTACCGCTTAATAAATGTCTGATGAATCATTAATGCCCTAGTCTAAGTAAATTTACTGAAGATTTATCTGAATTATAAGTTCAGTGGGCATACACTAGTTTCCTAGATGAAATTCACGTACATACACTATTTAGCTTGAGTAAAGTCACGTATAGAATTCAATAAAGAAAATTAAAAGTCTGTGTCAACAATTGGTATCAGAGCAGGTCCTTCAAAAGAAGCTTGATCGCTTGAAGGAGATTTGTCACAATGGGAACGAAGAAAAATAAGAAGGTTACTCAAAGGAATAAGACATCTCAGAAAATTTGTGCAGCAGTAAATGAAGAAGATAAGATAGGTACTGATTTTTTTTCTTTTGATCCACTTCCTTGTTCATACAATATTTAAGATACTGAATATGAAAGTGAAAGTAATGTTATGGATCTAGAGTGGAAATTTCTGAACTCAAAAATGAAGTTGAAGATCAACAGATTCTATTTAATGAAAGAGAATTCATCTACAAAGATGTGTTTACTAGATTGAATAATCAATTATAAGAAAGAAAATCAATTGAGCAGTTGAACAAAGAACAGATAGACCAGTGTCAAAAGCTGCAGGATGAAGTAACCAATCACAATGAAGGAATTGAAGCATAAATAATCTCGCTCAAATCAGATATGGAAAAATCAAATAAGAATAATGAAGAACTTCTACAAACATTTGAAGAACAATAAAATGGGCTAAAAGAAGAGATTTTAAAATTGAATGAGCAAGTAGAAGAAGGAAGAAGGGTCGAAGAAGGTATGAAGAAGCAGTGCCAAAGATTGGAGGTTGAGGTAAACATTTCAAAAGGTAAATTAGAAGAAAACGTTAAACACTTGAGGTTTCAAGATAGTACTAATATTGTGGATAATATTCTTAGTAGTCAAAGGTCTCCTTCTATTAAATTTGGTCTTGTTTTTCACGAAATTGTTAAAGGAGAATCTAGTTCACAAGGTAGTGCTAAAGATTCAAAGGATATCAATGAAAAAACTAAAGTTTTTAAAGTGACAAAAGGTCAACCGATGATCATGAATCCTCAACGGAAATCATTCACACCTAACTATAGAAGTATAAATCGATTCTCTCCTCTGATAAATAATGTTGAATGATTTATATGTCATAATTATGGACATGTTGTAGCCAATTGTAGAAGCAGATTGTTTCGGTTGCAAAAAAATAGACACTACACATAAAGATCATCAACTCCCAAGTACTCAGGTTTATTTAAGGGTTATTGTTTTTCATGCAAAAAAATTAGACAGAAAGTTGTTGATTGCAATAGAAGGAACATGAGGCAAACTTATTATAATTCCTCTGCTCCCTTTACTGGTCACACAAGATGTTATTCTTGTAACAAGTTTGGGAATGTAGAAAAGGAATGTAGGAACAGTTCAATGAATCATCAAAGAAAACATGGAAGACAAACAAATGATATCATAAGACCGAAGAAAGATGGATCCACCAACATTCATGTTAACAAGCATAAAGAAGAAGATATAAGATGTGGTCTTTCTCTCTGTGAATTTAAAAATGAGGATGAACCCTTGGTTAAACTGAGAGGGGGGGGTGAATCAATTTAATGTTGTCATGGTCTTGTAAAACTTCTTTTACACTTATTTACATCTTCATTTTGTGATCAAATTAATATTCAATGAAACAACCATCTTAATAAGTGAGCAGCAGGTATTAAGCAGATTAAATACAAAATATCAACACATAATCATCATGCACATAGACAACAGATATAAGTGGAAACCCATAAGGGAGAAAACCACATCTTATCATTATTGTGATGCAAAGGCAAGCTCCAAATCCCTCTCTCCACAGATTTTATGTAGGCTCCAACCTATAGGATGCTACTACCTCAATTTTGCAAGCTACAACTTGCAAGGAATCTCCAACTCCCATCTATTTTCTGCAAGCTACAACCTACATGAGGCTCCTACCTTAGCCAGCTACAACTTGACATCTATCAAGCTACAACCTAATATGGAAGCACCAACTTCCTCACTCTACTATGAAAACACATGTTGATTTACCTGGATATCAGCTATGTTATATTCCTTCTTCACTGTTGTCCTCCACCCTTCATATCAGCGTTTATCCTTGGATCTTCACAGCTTCTTTGTCTGCTCCTTCTTCTTCTTACTCGTTCTCACTTCTTTCTTCCTTCCAACCTCCTTATGCATATGCTGGTAACATTATTTATAGGGATCACCTCATAACTGTTTTCATTCCACAGGGAATTCGAAATGAACAGGAATGACTCTTTGCCTTCCCGTTCTCATTTTCTTGTCTATCACATTCAGAATAATATAAAAAAATGTATATATTTGTGTATTACAATGGAGTTTTTATTTGCCTATGGAGACTTGCCTTTGCATCACATACAATAAAAATAATTAAATCATTTACATTTACAGATACAATAATACATTTCACTCAGCCCTTTCAGCTCTTGGTTCGCCATACATTTGTATTTTCTGTTGTTGTCAATGTCTTTTCAGTTTCTGTTGTTATATTCTAGCTCTACTGCATAACTTCTCATTTTGTCTGACTTGACCCATTCTATTGTGTTTCTAATAGTGTCATCATATCTCCTTTTTCCCGACCATGCCTCTTTTTCTCGTGTCCACAACGTTCAACGTTCACCGCTCTTCTAAACATCTGGTTCTGCCTTTTTCTCTATGTCGGGTCCTTACCTGAGCCTTTCTACCCTCGTTCATACTTTCCTTTTTGTTTTATGTTATAATCCTTTTTTTGCTCTCCGAAACGATTTACAAAGGAAAATCCACATACTCCCGGACTTGAAATGCTTTAGGTTTCGGCTTTGATCTTTATCACGTCCACTCTCTTTATCGCACTTTGCATCACAACTTATATAACTTGCGAATTCTTATCACATAAGCATCGCCGACTGCGATATGCGATATGCGACGGTTCCCACTTGACTTTATCTCTACTTCGCATCACAACTAACATGACTTCTAAGGTTGTGCGATATCTCTCATGCTCCGATTGCGATATGCGACGCATCGCATCACATCCCTCGCATCGCATCACCTCGCCACTTCGCGGTATGAAATGGAATTTTCATTGCCGATGTGCGATATAGCGTTGTGCCACCATGTGCCCCTTCACATCGCCACATCGCATCGCAACTTTGCATCCATGCAGCGGCTATCGCATTCGCTTGCGATGTCCGATATGTGATCGGGTCCCACTTGATTCTAATATAATCTCTATCATCTATCTCCTTTAATCTTATACGTTGATCGCATCGGTCCACAACTGTTCTTTTGGACTTTAGGAAAGTTGGTCCCAGTTTTCAGCACTGTGGAGGCACTCCTTAATACGGAATCATCATCGGGCTTTTGCTGCCGCAGTGAATGACAACCGTCGACCTGTGGTCAATGCCCGATGGGTGGGTCAACTGCGGAGGCACCCCCTTGGGTTAATCATCGGACTGTTTGTGCCCCCGCAATACCGTTGATCCCAGATCAACATTAACCGTGCTCATACGATGTGCACGAGGTTTAGCCTTTGTTGATGCCTTCGCTGGTCTCACACCTTTTATCATTATGCTCTATAATCATATAACCTTTAATATATAAAACATTTGTAAAGGTTTATTTTTCCGCTGGTCTTGCACATATACCGATGTCGCATCTCCGATTAAACAACTTCCATTGATACTGCTCGCAATTCGATGGTCTTCATCATATTGCAAATATCAAAGTTTATTATCCGACTTAACATAAGTCATAAATACAATATAACTTGCCCTTCCATACTTTGGTTTAAACAAATTTATGAGTTTACTTTGGTTAAAACCCAAAGCACCAAAATAATATTATATTCGGGTCCCACAGCATATCCAACTTACCCTTCCGATTTTCATCAAATCCAACGGTTGATAATTCATCGCACTGCACAACCGATTTATGCATATATCCAACAGTGATTAGGAGATCAAGTCCTTAATGGAAAAATGCTCAAAATATTAGTTGCTCAGAATTGATCCAAACCAGAACGATTGGAAAGAGCTCGGAAAAACGATCCTGTAGACGTGAATGGCACTGAAAACTGATGTTGTATGATAAATTTATTCAGCTTTGAAGTTTGCCAATTTTAGTAAAAAAATGGCCAATTTGACCTTATAAAAATTTTTATTAAAAAGAGAATATTCCACAGAATATTTTGGGAATATTTCGTGGAATATTCCACAGAATATTCTGTAGAATATTCCTGCGTCGGCCAATCAAAGGGCGCCATGTGGCCATCCCGGAGGCCGCCATGTGGCCCCAAGAACCAAATGAAATGGTGTTCAAAATTTTTATTATGGTCGCGGATAGGTTCGACCCCGGGTCAGGGCGGTAGCAACGAAGCAGCTCGACCGTCGGGTCACACGATGGTTCTTATTAAACCATGTCTTCGAATTTATATTTGAAGTTTGAATGTTGAATGGGCGGGGCCCAGGGGCCAGCCCCCTCCATCATGTGACTCAGAGCTCGGAACTGGGAGCTACTTCATCGGCGCGCAAGGAGTCGGGGTATGGTCACACGGTTAAGTGCTCAGTGCGGAGGGCCTTTAAATATATGCGGTTGAAACATTAAACAACGCCGAAATAAACGTAAAGTCGTTCAATGACTTCCGATGGTTATGGTCCCGTGGGCCTATTTCTTAGCACCTCTAACTGGCAGTCTGCCCAAATTTAGCGCCCGTCCCCCTATTTAGCGGACTTATCTGGAGTTGCTCCACATTTAGTGGAGCTTTTCGAGGGGACACTAGGCAAAAACTTCAGTTGACCATAAATTTGGCTAGGGAAGTCCAATTGGAACAATTTTTTTTTTGTTTTGGGGGTATTGAAGCATTCTAAAGCTGTTGAAACAAGTTGCAGAGCCATCAGGGCACTCTATCAGCGATTTTATCAGCGAATTTTCTTGTGGAGCCACTAGGGCTAGGTGAATGATCAACTGTTTTGGACTATATTCATCAGTTTGAGGTGAATGAATAGTCAATTTTTACTGTTTCCAGCACTCTGTTTCTGAATTTGCAGATATTTTAGCCTTTTGAGGCTTTATTCATGGTGTAATACTTAATTTGAGCATTAATAAAAGAGGGAAAAGCCTATTTGGAGGCTTTTGGACCCATCAGAGGTAGCCCAAGAGAGGGGTGAACTGCTTAAACAAATGCTTACTGTTATGCTGTGCATTTTTGCTGCTATTTTCCAGAGATTTCTATATTAAACAGTAATTTTTAATAAGTCCACTTTTCACAATGAGACTTATACAGTGATCAAAACACAATTGTTCCACTTCAAACTACATTACTTCCATTGCAGAATACATGTACTTGTTTATTCACACATAAAAATTGGTTAATGAATACTTTGCAAATAGAAACAAATACTTTCATTGCTAGATTGTTTTTAGTGTTTACTTCATATTTCTTTAGGCAGAGCCAGTAAGAGGGCCAGAAGTTTCTGGTTTCATCCTTTCTAGTAAAGGTGAAATAACCAGTAAAGGCCCCTATTGTCTATCTTTGTATAAGAAATATTTTGTTCACACATTTTCAGATCAAACGGATATCGCATTCTAAGATGCATAACATTTAACGTGCCTTTTTAACACCATCGGGTCCATGCCTTTGTTAACCCCTGCACAACTTCGGGTGCGAACATCGTCAGATCTCAATTGTTGACGATCGAACGACTATCGCGTTCAATTAACCCCAACGACTTATCGCTCAAAAGTTATGCGAAACTGGCGGTTTCGCACCCTTGACGTGTCACAGTATTATTTGATCACGTTCAATTTCAATAAAACCACTTACCACTCGAAGGCTGCATGAAAACTATCTGTTGTTTTCCGAAACTGCCTTCACTGTTCACTATGATGCTACTCACGTTCCGCTGTGCTTTTGACTCCTAATTCCACGTCTAATTTCTTTCGTTACACCTCCTCCGTATACTTGTTCAAACAAACCATCGATTCATTTCACTGCACTATGACTTCTCCTTTACTCCATCGTTGTGCTTTCACGATATCAACTAGTCTTCAAACCCTCTCTTGCATTCATTCCACGCATGGTTTAACCTCTATATTCAATTTTTGTGGATCTTATCCATCATTTTCCATTACAGTAGAAACCCCAAATGGGCAGCCGCAACTCACTGATACATTAAAACCTGTGTGACATCTCTGTAACAATTCCATCTTAATCTCATCTACTCCCTTGTCTTGGTGCTACTCCTTTGTGCTCCTTTGCCATCAATGAAAATATTTCCAACATGGTACATAGACAATGGATGTTCTCATCAATGACTGGTGATAAGAGTAAGATGGAGTCTCTCAATAAAAATCAAGATGGTAAGGTTATTCTCTCAAATGATGCTCCAGCAAAAGTTTTTGGAAAAGGTAGAGCCAGAATTAACAAAAATAGAAAATCAGTTGATACCTTATTAGTTCATGGCCTAAAACAAAACATATTAAGTGTAGGAAAAACGAAAAATAAAGGAAATGTAGTTGTGTTCACATAAACCAAATGCAAGGTCATGGACGAAGAAACTAGAAAGGTCATAGAAAGGGGATACAAAAACACTGATAAATTATATGTGTTTAAAGATCTGACATCTCGCAGATATAAGGAGGATTCAGACTCAGACTAAAAGAAGACAATGAACATTGCAATCCATCATTCTTGAAAGAATATTGTTATTAGACTGCAATATATGAAGGTTGGTTTGGTAATTCTGGTTGTTTATATTTTTAACAGTGCATCTGATATGTCAACAGAAGGCAGGTATAGACTATACAAGTTCAAGGGGAGATGAAGCTATGAAATTTTCAGTATTTCACTTTATGTACGTGTGTTTCATGAAATAAAGCCACGTATATACATGAGTTCCTTTGAATACAGTCACGTATGTTTTTCTCTGATAAGAAAAACAAGGGGACGGACTCAAGAACAAATTCTAACATGCTTCTAACAATTATGATTTAATTTACTTGATCAATGTTGATGGCTATAGTCTGTTGATGTGGTATTGAGTTATGTTTATGATATTGATGATAATCTGATTTATGAAGATGCTTTGATGAATGAGTTGATGTGGTCAGACTTGACAGTGAACAGGTAGCACAGGTTCAGGAGGAGCATTATGCTTACTACTAATGATGCATTGTTGGCATTATGTTTACTTATTCTTTAATACTTGTGATGCTCATGTAGTAGTTTGAATGATGTTTTCATGATACATGGATTTCTTATGATGAGATACAAATGAGCCTCGATCATATTTTGTAGAAGATCATCTTTATCTGCACACGTGGAGTTGATGCATGACTAATATGAGGAAAGAACATGCAAATATTGTTGTTGATGACTATTGTTGTGAATGATGCCTATAGGTGCATGATTCCTATACATGTTACATTGTGATTATGAAAATGGAATAAATCTAAAACATGAAGACCTTGGTGATAAGAGATCAAGGGAATGATTGGTTGATACATACTGATTATTGACGAAGTGGTTCTGGTATTTTTTCCTGCATATTGGGGCAAGAATGTGATGTTGCTGCAAGTATCATGAAGACTTGGTTATTGGTATGCTTATGCTACAAATGTTGGTTGATTCTTGGAGACATGGCTACATTGTCTTATCTTACTGATTGGTTCTCACATATGTTGTTGATGCATGTTTATGGTGTTTACTCATGTTATATTTATGATGCTTCATTGCTCTATCATATTTCATGATGATATACTTGGTTCCCACATATGTTTCTACAAAGGAAAAAGTGAAAGTTGTCTTTGATGAAGTCAAGAGATTGAGTTGATAGATGATCTCTATGGAAAGATATTATTATGTTGATATGTGTAAACTTGGTCACAGGTTGATGATATTGAAATTTACCGATGTTGTTGCTTACAGATACTTATGGTGCATATCCTTTTCGGTATATGATGGTTACGGATCATGGTCTTGATCTCTCAATCTTGAGGACTTTTGGTCTTGGTTATAGAATTCATGTCTATAAATTGATGTAGAGTTCATGTTGAGACCTATGATGTAATAATTTTCATATTCATTTATGTATGGGATTTGAGGTCATCCCACTTGGTTGGGTGGTTGTCTCAAATATGTAATCCCACGTGGTTGGGTGGTTGTGTCACAAATGTAACCCCACTTGGTCGGGTGATTGATGTAAGTATGATTACCTGGTGATAGGAAAGGTCATACTCAGTTGAGTTATACATTCATGTACTTCATTGAAAATCTATCTAAAGATTTAGCATGTGCTTATGGGGAGCATGGTCAGTATAGTGCATATCAGATCTCCATAGCTCTTGTATCTACAAGGAAAGAGAAAACTTGTTTCAACATTGGTTCGCCCTTTTCCCTTGATGTCAAAGGGGGAGAGTAACTTGATATTTGAATAATGCTTATGTTTATGTGTATAACAAATATCTACAAGTTGTGGTGATCAAACACCAACACGGTTGCCATCAAGTCCAAAGGGGGAGATTGTTTGCATTATGATGTAATGTGTTGTCATTGATGGCAATCTACTCGATGAGTTGCCTTTTGATAGAAACCTACTTGTTGAAGATGTAAACTTGATGTATCTACAGGCCAGTTCGGATGTAATAGAGAAAATAATACTAGTTAGTGACAGAGGAATGATGAAGGTAAATTTTCAGGAAGTATACACAGGTTTGATGAAGGGAAGCCACGTATATGCAGGTGTACACATGTTCAATTCATGTATACACGGATTTTATGAAGGGAAGTCATGCATACACAGGTGCATACGCATGTTCAATGAAGCTAAGTCGTTTTTATATGTAGAACTAGTATATACACAAGTTTGGTGAAGAAAAGTCGCGTATACACATGGGTACAAAGAAGCAAAGTTGTGTATGTGTTGGCACACTAATTTTAATAATACCAAGGGTCTTTGCCATGGTATTAGCCCTTAAGAAGAAGAAGAATCTAATTTCAATTATTTAGAATCTTGTTTCTATGCTAAAAAATAAGGGAAAGAAGTGCACCAAGATCATTATAGTTGGGTTGACTTAACAAGTCAAGAAGATTGGAAGTGTGACAGTTGTTAGGGAAATGAGAGTGGATGAGTGTAAGGGCCAGACAGTCTAAAATAAAAAAATTTCATCGTCCACCCTCTCAGTATCGCAAAACTAACAAATTCTATCATCCCAGGGAGTCTTAGGAGTAGACCATCGCCCGGTTTCACTTCAGAGCTCATAAGAATTAGTTCTAATCTTAGCGATGTTCACATTTTTCTTTGAAATGGTCAAAACAAAAAGGTAATTTTGGTTCTCAAGGGTGGGGTTGATCACCTCCTTATAATATCTTAGCTTCATTTTACCCTCCAACTCCTTATCATCCCATAGTTGATCCTTAAATTTGGAGGTGAGAGTATCATTATGTGTTTTTTTCTATTAATATTTATAATTTTTATACTTGCTGAAGGCAAGTAAATTGTAATTATTTTGGGTCAAAATTCTTTGACTCTTAATTAATTTGCAATTTTTAGAAACCATTTCCGAAGTTTATTAAAGTTTTTGTAAAATTAAATATTTTTTCTTTTAGAAATTGAAAATTATTTTTTGAATTTTCAAATTTTGAATTTCTAATTGTTGATTGGTGGATAACTAATTTTATGCAGTTTAAAATCAAATTTTCATAATTAAAATTTGTTTAAAATAAAATAAAAAATAAACCTCTAATCCCCAAGTGTCCTCATAAATTAATTTAAAAAACAAAAATCCAAATTTATGGAATTTTACTTAATTAAAATTTAAAAGAAGAAGAAGAAGAAGAAGAAGAAGTTCTCATTATGTTTCAAGCTTTTACTAACTATGGAAACTGGGTGATTTAAAAAACAAAAGTAGCACTGCATCTTAAACTAATTTTGGATAACTAATTTTATGCGGTTTAAAATCAAATTTTCATAATTAAAATTTGTTTTAAAAAAAATAAAAAATAAACCTCTAATCCCCAAGTGTCCTCATAAATTAATTTAAAAAAAAAAAAAAAAACCCAAATTTATGGAATTTTACTTAATTAAAATTTAAAAAAGAAGAAGAAGAAGAAGTTCATCTTAAACTAATTTTTTCCTTGGTCATTTCATTTTTTCCATTGGTGATTTTTATTATTGAATAGACTTGGTTAAACCATTTTCCTCAATAAACCTTACCTATATTATATATTTTCACATTTCAATTTTAAATCATAGTGCCAAAAAAAAAAAAAAAAAAATCTAATTCAACTCTACCATAAATGATATTTTCTCTTTTGTCTTCACAATTTTAATAATTTTTTAGAATTATAAAGTAAATAAATAAAATTTAGAAATAATTTGTAGTCACACTTAAGCCTTTTTGTAACTAAATTTTTTATTTTAATATACTAAACATTGTAATTCTTCATATTAAAAATTCATATCAATTTTATTTTTTCAACATAGAAATTCAAACATAAATTATTTCTTTGTCATTGAATTAAGATGAGTATAAATTTGAAGCTAAATAAATTGTTTGTTACAATAGATAGTTTTTTAAGAAATTATATATATAATTTGATATAAATATAATAGACATTGTATTTTCTCCTTCTTATTTGGTCCCATAAGCTAAAGAGGGAATAAAATGTGCACAAACACATTTCAATAAGTGGTTAACTTTTATAAGAAACTATAATGTTGGGGCTAATGTTTCATCTAAAATTATCTATGCACCTATCTCTATTTTTCTCCTAGGTTATTTAGTCCATTAATTACTTGTGTTACCTCCCTTTGTCCTATTCAAATGTGTTTCATTATTAAATTTAATGTGAATTTTTGGAGTTTGTGGTGGATTTTATGGCTCAAATCCTGCTGAAAAATTTGAGGTGAAATATTGATTTGTGTTAATTAAACTATTTTTTTTACTACATATATCGATTCAGTACTTGAAAAACCCCTAGGGAACTTTGATTGTGCAGAGTTTACCCATCAAACTTGTGATTTCAGTGAATTCCTATCAGATTTTAGAAAAATTAGATTGGAAAATTTTTCAAAAAGTTGTATTAAAAACAACTAGTTCAATAATTGCTATCATTTACTTTTTGCATAATAAGCAGGACTATGCATATTACACTTGTTTATAATTAAATTTATTAAAGTATGTTTTTTAATATAATAATAAGTCATTTTAAATTGAAAATATGGAGGAAAAATCATAACTCATGAAAATTGAAATAATAAATAAAATGAAAAAATTCAAGATCAAAAAGTTAAATAAAAAATAAATAAAATTAAAAACAAAAAATAAGCAAGTAATAGAAATATAAACAACCCATAATAAGACTCTTTTTTTATGAGAAGAAAAAAAAAACAAACTAATTTTCAATATGTTGGAAAACACAGTTTACATCAAATCGTGCATAGTTCCAAAATGTTCTACATCATTACAAAAAGGGGAATAATAAGAAAGACCCCATAATGTCAACATAAAAGAGGCCATGATTGAAAAAGATAGAACAAGATAAGTTCGGAAAAAAAAACTTTGCAAACATATGGTCCCCCATATGAGAGGGACATCATCTCGTTAGATCAAACCAAACACTGAGAAACAAGATATCATAGCGATCATCAAAGCCAGAAGTCAGCGCAAAAACACGGGCATAATTCCATAGATCAACACAAAAGGATCCAAAGTATATGTCTATGGTATGAGGATGTGACCATGGTTGATCACATGGCCAGACTTGGTGTGGGAGAAATGTATATATACATCCTCCATAAACAACCCTTTCTTGGACATATTGTCAGCCTCAGTGTTTTGTTCACGGAAGATGTGATGCATATAAACAATATGAAATTGTTTTAAGAGATCATATATCCTCTTGCGCCAGTATCTGAGATGTGGAGGGTCGAAGAGAGTAGAGCCTTTGAATGCCTACACAATAGACTATGAGTCCCCATAGATGTATAAATGATATAGAGCCAATTTCCTAGAAAACCATAAAAAACCCCATAGTGCCAGCAGTTTAGCCCCGGTGTTCGTACCATCTCCTCCTCCCCAAGATGAGATGTATTTTTCATTCAAGTCCTGGTGTAGAACAACGCCATACCCACAAATACCATATTTTCCCGCATTGTCAAAAAAACCAACAGGCATCATAATTTCAGTTCTCAGCATGCGGTGGGATAGGTCACGAACCTTGTGAGGGCGAGGTGGCATATCAGAAAGCCAAGATAGAATCTTGGTCAAAGTGCAGTAGGGGTTTGATATATATCCATCAAATATAATCCTGTTTCTTGTTTTCTAGACTCCCATAAAATAAAAATAGGAATGCGAGAATTATCACCCCTTTTTTTCATGGTCCATTCCAAACAGTGATAGATAGTAGTAATACGTTGAGCCCCAATGTGGAAATGATTGAAAGTGAGATCCCATACCTGAAAAAACAAATTGGCAGGTAAGAAATAAGTGTGTAGCGGTCTCCTCTTAACATCCATAGAGTGAGAAAAAACCAATTCCAATGTATCCCTTCCGGCATAACTTATCCCACGTGAGGAACTTGTTCTTCCATACTGACCAAACAAATATTATAATCTTCAAAGGATCCACATCCTCCAGATGGGCATGAACCAGGATCAGACACGTCCCAATAAAGGAGAACGAATAATTTGGTATATGTCTTTGAAAATCAAAACACCTCCTCGCATTGGACCATCCCATATAATCTCATCTTGAGTCCCTTTTCTTGACAGGTTGGCCTTACGTAAATCATATATATATATAAATTCCATTCATTGGCAGGATTTTGTATATGCGGATATTGGAAGCATCTTTCCATCGTGGTATGCTACCTTCCAAACCAACAATGACATGTTCCAGAAGGAAAATACCCCTCTATTGTAATGTTGCAATTGTATCCATTGAGATATAACAGTGTTTCAAGATACCAGCAATGTGATCTATACCAATCAATATATCATTTCCCCTACTGAAAGCCCATTTGGCCGAATCGAGAAGGAGACTCTTTACCTTTTGAAAACTTCTCTAGATGTAAGAACCTCGGTTGTGACCAATTTATGAATATCGAAACCATTGAGCAATGTGTATACCCTAAAGATATTTAGCAGATATAATCCAACTCCAAATACCATCATGAAAGAGAGCCTGCCACAAGGATTTAATGAGAAAAGAGTGTCCAAAGCAATGGGTATACCCCAACCATCAACATGTTTGGGCCTAGACAAGACCTTCCAAGCCGTAATATGATACTTTTGGTCTGATTGTCCATCCGTCCATAGAAAACATGACATCTTGGACCGAATCTTAGCAATAATATGAGAGGGGATGGAAAATAAATGCATCTAGTATGTAGACATCTGCTGTAACACAAAAGTGATGAGGGTAAGTCGTCTGCCAAGAGATAAAAATATGTTTTCCCGCATAAAGAGTTTTTGATGAAACCAGGAAAGGAGCCAGCCTCAATCCCCTCCATTGTATGAGTTCAGATTTAACCTATATCCAAGATATGAAAAACCCTCCTTGATGTGTCTGTGTTGAATCTAAAATAAGTTAGCAATAAATCTAAAGACTTCCGGGTCTCCCTCAGAGTGATAGAGGAAAGTCTTATGGAAATTGATTAGAAGACTTGAGGCCTCTCCATAACTGTTGAAAATATAGTGTATCACCTCCCATTGCTCCCCATCACCCTCTCTGAATGTAAGAATTTTATCAGCAAACAATAAGTGAGTAACCGTAATCAAAGGATTAAATTGAAAGCCCCTGAAAAGTTTGAGGCTCTTTGCATCAAATATCTTCCTACTAATGCCATCCATTACTAAAATAAAGAGTAGAGGGGATAAATATTCCCTAACGAAGTCCTATTTGTCCATGGAAAAAATCAGTGGGGAGTTCATTGACAAGAACAACATATCAAATGTCAGTGACACATGAATCCAATCCATATTTCGATGATCAATGCCAATATATAAAATGATAAGTCAGAGAAGTCACTAATCTACATAGTCATATGCTTTTTTCAGACCAATTTTCATCACAACCATATTCCTCTCATCAACCTGAGCAAAGTGTATACATTCTTGGGAAATAACCACTACATCATGAATCGATTTACCCTTCAAAAACCCAAATTTTTCAGGGGTAATATGGGCCAGTAAGGGATCCTTTAGTCTCTCCGCGATGACTTTGGAAATCAATTTATATAGAATATTGCATAATGATATAGTAAAAAAATCCCCAAAATTTTTTGGTTCTCCAACCTTTGGAATCAATGCAATGAAAGTGGATTTCAGTGCTCCAGAAATATGTCCACATAATCTTGATTCCTCCACCGTGGCACAAATGCCATTCCCCATCAAGTGGAAGAAATGGAGGAAGAATTCAATCGTTCAGCCATCGGGGCCAGGACATTTATCCTTTCGAAAGGACGATAAGACATAATGAATTTACTTAATAGAAACCAGGAAGAAAAGAGAATTATTTGCCTCCATATCAAACATTACCGGATATTCCTGAACAAACCAAAGTTGATCCTCAAGGTTTTCAGCAATAGTAGTCATGTAGCTTTTTTCAAAATGTTTTTTAGCTTCTACTTTAAGTTCCTCATCATAAAATTTGAAAGATCCATCTTCCCCCCTAATGCTCTAGATCACATTTTTATTTCTTCAGTGATTTGAAAATTTCTGAAAAAAACTTAATGTTCTGGTCACCATCCCTTATCGAGGTCGCCCTGCTCTTCAATCGACATGTTTTCTCCTGAATATATATATATATAAACAAAGTCTAAGGGCTTCAATTTCTGTATTGATAGATTTTAGTTCAAACAATAGGTCAACTTTCTTCTTCCTTTCCCAGATTCACACTTTGCTCTTAAGTGCAACCAACCATCTAGTGAGTTTTTCCATAGTTTGTATCGCTTCTCCATCCAGACCAGCCCCCCAAACTTCTGTAACCAGATCATTAAAATATGTATCCTCGAGCCATGTGGAATTGAATTTGAAAGGGATACCCCTCCTTAGCCCCTCCTATCTCCATATAAAAATAATTGGGCAGTGATCAGAAATGTCGTTTTGAATCACCTTAGATCTGTAGTTTCCCAGTTTCTCATACAAACCCTGGTGAATAAGAAATATATCTAGTCTTTTCCCAACATAATCAATTCCATGTCTACCATTTTTCTAGGTGGGAACCAATGGAAATGGAAAAACATCATGTAAATGGTGTTCATCACACAATTGAAGGAGATAATTGAAGAGAGGGTCCCTATGTGATGTAGTACATTGTGTTCATTGGAATATAAAATAGCATTAAAAGCACCTGCAATGATAAGAGAAATGACATTAAGAATTCTAGAGCCCTGGATCCGGTCTCAAAAACGACGATGGTCTGAATATGGTGCATATATGTTTGAAATATGAATCCTTCTAGTCAAGCCCCGAATATTACTTGAGAGAAAAATGCCAGCAAAAAAACGGTATGCCCTAAAGTTTGCATTGCGGGGATACCACGTGGAAATGAGACCCCCCAATAGTCCATTTGAACCAGATGCGGACATGGACCATTTTGTAAGAATGCCACAGAAATATTCAATGGCCTTGTGGGCCAGAGCGATGGTCTCCTGAACAAGAATAATGGAAGGGTGGTGGGACAAAAAAGGTGACAAAGGGAGAGTCTTTTAGTGGCATCCCCTAGGCCACAAATATTGAAGGAGAGGATGGTCATCATGAGGTTGAAGGACATGGAAACTCTACTCTAAGGGCCATGAGAAGGGAGGAATCAAACACAGAAATGTCACATAGTCCACCTGAGTAAAAAATGATTTGTTTACCATGGATCCGACCTAGAAAATGTCTGCTGCTCCTGCAATTTTTTCTACGAGTAGTAATGTTCTTGCCAGATCTAGGGCTAATTATGGGGGAGGTGGGCTTTGGTCTAGCATCATATACTGTGAGAACAACCAAATACAAATTTGGATTGTGTTTTAGGAACTCCAGAACATTGTCAACGAAGTTGTGGGGATAGGATAGGTTTAAAGGATCCAAAGGAGGGCACGAATTCTCATGAACAACAGAGGATGAGGGATCTGTCAGGTTTGATAGAGGCATATCCAAGGGATGTATAGGGAGGGAAAAAGGTGGAGGATAAAAAAAAATAGAAAATGATGTGGCCGAGCCCGTGGGCGAAGGTGAAGATGGGATGGTCCCCGAGCAAGGATCCTCATGAAGAGAAGAATTATCTCCAAATTGAGAGAGAGGCACCTCAAATTCAGAATTGATAGTGTTATCAAGAGATTTGAAAGTACATAGTTTAGATGTAGTATCCTGTCGAGTGGTGTCATGATCATACAATCCCGACCAGAACATCTATACTGGTGGAGATTTCCCCTTAGAGATGCGCGTGCATGAAGTCGATGCGGGAAATGCTCCAAAAGGTGCCCATTATGGTGGCATAATAAGCATGAGAAAGGCACATTCCAATAGTCAACCCATTGTTGAATGCAGAGGGAGCCCCATTATAAAATGATTTGTTTTGAGAGTCCACCAGTCATATTAACCTCCACAAGTAACTAAGCAATACATTTGTCTCATGCGCCTAGGGCCCTTGGATCCATGTAAACAAAAGAACCCAATGCATTTCCAAGGTCAGTGAGTGCCTACTTCGACCAAAATTCAAGAAGGAGAATGGGAAGCTTAACCCAAGTCCATCTATTCCACTGAGTGTTGGTAATGGGGTTGAAACCCACATACCAGTGGTGAAGAAATAAGAATTTTTGGCCCTGTACCCACGGCATGCCCATAAATTTCTCAGCATCCACTGATGGAGATAAAATTCGCCTTTGGGCTAAAATTCACCCCTAAAATTATCCCTGGAGAAAGTGAAAACTGAACCATCGTTTTAATAAAATGCTGACCTTTGGAGTGTATCCAAGTAGTGGTTTCCATTGTGACAGTACCCACGCCTCCATATCCATGTCATTACCCCCTGAAAAATATCATCTCCCAACTAGTGCTCTGTTTTGAAGACTTTGAACCCAATCCCACAATATATCATGTCCAAAACTGAGGATTTTTGGCTCCATATCGCATTTGATGATCCTGGTCCCCTGTTTGCGCCTTCGTTGCACATGAGTCGAAAACTGCTGAGAAACATGGGAGGGTTGATAAGACGATACCCCACTCCCACCTTCGACACCATGTGTCAAAGACACACCTCGCAGAGGTCCAGTGGAAGAGTCTAGAAGGGGCACATCGTAGGTCCCATTCAGTTGTGTAGCCGCGTGGTCACTTGGCCCCCCCTAACCCGGACCCATGCCCATCATAGGTGGTATACCATCCAAGCGTTCTTCTTCCAACGTGGCATGTAGAAAAATTTCCTATGGTGAGGTGTACCCATCCAAATACACCAAATAATCCTCCATCTCAAATGTGAGGCAGACGGGATGAAATGCAGGAAATCAATGATGATCGCAGCTAGTTGCCACCAAACGGTCAAGTGGTGGAAATACCCGCGTGGTACATGCCCCATACACAAACATGCACCAGTATTAAATGAGAAAATACCCATGGAACGAGGAGTGTCTCCGTCGAAACGTGCAACAAAAGGAATAATATTAAAAAATATCCCGGTGGCAGAGGATCGCAGCACATCCAAGAGAGACAAATCTGATGGAATAAATGTACTAAGCCTTGGAAGAACTAACCCAACCAAACATATACGGCAAGGAATGTAAACCAAGAAAAGGAAATGATATAACGAAATAAAGAGCCACTGATCCCAAGGAAAACTCTATGTCAAGGATGAAAAAGGCAGGCAAGAATAAATGCGGTAAGTGGTAGGACAACAAAAATCCCCGCGTCCCCCTGAAAAACACAAGATAGAGAAAAAATAGGCGAGGTCCCACCATTACCCTGACTTGCATCCACTCCACCAACCCTGCGCTACCGAGTCCACTGCCACCCCCATGCCCCCAACGAACCAAACAAGAGAACACAAAGAACACTGCCACACAGTGAAACAAAGAGAAATAATGGCAAGTCCATAACACCTGACCTCATACCATCCACCCACATCCAGGAAAAACCCAAAAAGTAGAAATACCAGGGAAGAAGAAAAACAAAAGAGGTACTTGTTATGCAGGTAAATCCTCTCTGTGGACAGAGACGATCCCTCTAGCCCTAAAGTGGGTCTAGAAACAAAGGGACACACTAAAGTGTTGCTTCCTAATTATTGAATGAACAAGGGAAATGGTAGATCGACCTACCTGGAATCCAACGCTGTCATTGTTGCTGTAGTAGTGGTGGCCTCATGCTCCTGCTTTGGCAAGTCATAATATGTTCGCCATTACGCTTGGATACCTGCACAAAGAACAAGGAAACAAGAACAACATACAAGATGACAACATTCCATTCATAACTATTAACTAATCAAAGAAGGCTAAACATATTGTGTTAAACAAACATTATAACACAATAGTGGAACCAAACAGTGGTCATGTATATAAATGAATAGAAGGAAGAGTTACAACCGATGCTTTCACGTCGTAGTCTCCTCCAGCGGGGTTCAGATGAAGCACGTCTCAGATGTTCGTCAGGGAATTCGGATGAGGTAAAGGCATGGACTCAATTTCTCCTCAACATAATTCCTTCTATCTATCTTCTCTAGTCATTCAGCTATAGTATCAGTTCTCCAAGTTCAGCTAGCTTGTTCTAAGAGAGATAGCTTCTTTTATAGAGGAAAATGAGGAGGTTGGGATCACTACAAAGGTGGGAGAAAGTCCTATCCTTTAGGAGAGTTCCAAGGGAGGTGGAAAATACTAACTAAAGGAGGGAATCTGTGGTTGTTTCAGTTCAACCACTCCCAATGAATCATCCTCGAGGTGGTTGGAATAGAACCTCCACCTCTATTTTTAAAAAACATTCCATAAACAGCTTGGCGCGGGTGCTTAACTAGTACAGAGCGCCAACTGGCGTGTGCTCAGTGTTAATTTTCCAGCTCAGCATGAGAGTGTAATTGGCTACTCGTGCCAAGGCAAAAACAAGGGTTTTTACAGTCCTGCTCAGGGAATTGTCAATAGGAGGAATTTTACTTTCATGCAAAGGAATGTAATGATGGTCTTTGCAAAGCATGAAACTTCTTATAAGTCATAGAAACGACCCTCCAATGGGCGAGATGGGGATTGCAGGGACAGTGACAAAATGTTGTGTAACAGTACTATTCACAACAATAGCAACACTAGTAACCACATATATGACACCAGTGATGACAAATATTAAAACTAATGTCTCGAAAAGGCCTTGAAATGATAAAAATGTCCATCCACTTGTGCCACATAAAGGATAAAGTTATATCCTCTATGGTCTCAATGTCGGACAATGAACCACCAGAGAGAAAACCTTTAAGCCAAGACGGCCAAAGTACCATCTGGTCGAAAAAGGGCAGTGGCATCGAAGCAGAAATAGAAAAAAGGCGTGGGTAGTCAGTCAGACAAAAACAAAAATGAACCAGAGCATATCCTCGGAAATAGCACCTATGAAGGTGGAAAAAATTTGCAATCCAGATATGTAAGAGAAGAAAAATGGCGCTTATGAAAAGGATGAGGATATGGAGAAGCTCCTGCAAGGTAGTTAAGAAAAAAAGGAAAAGGGCTTAGATGAGAATGACTGAGAGCCCAACATGAAGAAGCTGATAAGAATAGACGAAGAAAAAATGTGGAACGCAACACTACCCACAGTATAGAACATGCACTTATGATCCGTGTGGAAAAACAAAGTAAGAGATGTCCATGAATCCAAGGGGTAAAGGAAAAGTAGGTAGACAATGTGAAGCAATAGCCATATAAAGAAGCACAACAAGCATAAGAGGAAAATAGCACCAATGAGTGTGCTTAGTTGTGAGCCAGGAGAGTCAGTGGAGAGATGCATGACTCCACTGGAAAACTCGAGCCATGGGTACAATATGAAAGTATAGCACCACAAACCCAAAATATCTACCAGAGAGAAACGAGAGAAAACAGGGTATTCGACGTACCAGCTAAACAAAACAGCTACAGGGTTACATCATACCAGGCCAGTAGTGAAGCATCCAAGTTCGCCAAAGCTCCCGGTCACCTTACAAATAAATAAATTTAAATAATAATAAAAAATAACAAAAATTGAATTCCAAAGTTAAACTATGGACAAGTGGAAAAAATTTTGGTCAAAGACAACCTCATCGAGTTGTCTTTAAGTGCGACTTTTTGAATAGTTTTCTAGTTTATTTTCTGATCTAATTTGTCTAGAATCCTACACGGATTCATTGAAATCACAAGTTTGATGGGTGAAATATGCACAATCGAAATGCCTAAGGGTTTTTTGTGTAGAAATTATACAATATGCATGTATATCTTGGATTCACTCAATATAAAAATGTACTAAAGTTAAATACTAAATCGCTTCTACAAATATTTTACGGAATTAAAAAAAAACAATGGCTAATGACATGAACATGAAGAAAGATCAATCACACACAACACAGATAATTTACCGGGGAAAGCTTACAGCTAAAAACCCCACTATCTTCTATTGTATATTAAGCATGGATTATGAAACAATTACATATAAAAATCTTATCACAAGAGCCCTCTAGTACTCAACTAATTGTCTCACACTGTCATATACAAAACTGACCAACACATAGCCAATTCTCAGCCTCCAGACAACCTTCTTTGCTTGCGCAATCCCTGATGGTAAAGATCCTTAAAATATAGGAATTCTTGCCCGCCTTGACTGCGCAAGTATCATGGGCACTCCAATGGGTGTTTGCATGCATGTGTGCAAGTAGATAATCCTACAACTGATAGTCAACCTCCCTTTCACCTAGAAATCAACTGGGTCTCCACTGGATCTGAAATGCATGCAGCTAATAATAGTATATCCTCAGTTGCATGTGAGATCACTGATTGTGAATTAATTAATATTTAATTCACTAGATATCTCACTAGTGTATCTTTAGTTACAACTATCATAACTGAGTTTAACTCACTTAACTGAGTTAAACTGAATTACAACTTGCACCAACTCATGCACCACTGCACTTCGAACTTTGTTACAACTAGAATTACTCTACATGCCTCACCAACAAACTCTAACTCGAAATCCACTAGCTAACTGAATTTATCACTTTCATTTAACTCATTCAAGTCCACATTGAGAATATATTATAGTTTAATGTCCATCTTAATTAAGGTATAACCAAAATAGACATGCACCCAAAAATTGCATTGTGGGCCCCACCCTAGTCTAGGTGCTTAATGCAACTAGGTGTTGAATGTAACCAGGTGCTTAATGCACTAGGCGTGGGTGCTGAATCTTCTTGTTGAATCTCAATGCTCTGTCTCAACAAGAAAGGGATTATCCTTCACCCTGTAGAAATTTGCTGAATAATGATTAATTATCCACCGAGACTATCCTGATCACATATCAATTCGAATTCATATGCAACACATAATCTCTTCCACTCAGATCATCACACATGCAGAAATAAAACAAGCGATAGCACATCAATTCATCATACACATTAACACAGTATGTATGGGGAAAGCTTATAGCTGAAAAGCCCGCAGCTATTGTGTATATTATAATGGAGAAAACATGTAACAAACTCAGTACAATACTCCTCACAAGTACTCAGTACTATCTCATGAAGTTACACACAAACTAGCTTGGTTTTGAACAAGTCACGGGTTCAAAACACATCCACTAATTGCCTACCTCTATTGCGCAATCATGGCCTGTCTAAATAGAGATCCAAGGTTCGAATCTCCTTGGCTTGACAGCGCAATCATCATGGGAAATTGCCTCCAAGTGTGGTGCAAATCTCATGCACAACTGATGTCACAACTGATAGTTGTACTCACCCTTTCATCTACCTCTTTCACTGGTCTCCACTGAACTGATCATGCACTGTAGTGAACTGATGTGTTCTTGAGTTGAATAATGAGTTACTAATTAATGAATTAAATAATATTTAATTCACTCCCCTCATAACTAATTGATTAGCTAGTTAAACTAATCTCAATCAGTTCAACTAAAATAAACAGAACACAACTCCACTATCTGTCTCATTAACTCCTCCAAACTTCTGTCACTGAAGTCTAACTGAAGTCAACCATGCATGATGCCATCAAACCCTTGGGAACCACGTGATTCCTCTGTCGGATGCATGAGCCACTTCTGTAGCTCGAACTGAAGTGCTCCAAGAGAGTAAACTGTTGTTTATAGTCTAAATATTATTAAGGGTAAATAATATTTGACTTCCCTATTTTAAGGAGAGGCAGTCTAAAAATAGACTTCGACTTCTTTGACCTCAAAAATAGAGTCTCATCTATTTTTACCAACATGACACATACTTCAAGAATCTCAAACTGGAATCCCCGAACCATGCTCCATATGTCTAAAAATAGACATAGTCTAAAAATAGATTTTGCGCCAGAATTTGCCTGCGGGCCCACTTAGTGAAGGGGACTTCATTTCACTAAGCTCCATCATCTTGCTGCATTTTCAACACACCCCGATCATGTCTCTAT
Organism: Pinus albicaulis; assembly: GCA_034641835.2. Classification (NCBI taxonomy): domain Eukaryota; kingdom Viridiplantae; phylum Streptophyta; class Pinopsida; order Pinales; family Pinaceae; genus Pinus; species Pinus albicaulis. The sequence continues at coordinate 117,971,692 of CM076576.1, forward strand.
GGTATTCAAATTTTCTCTTGGTGAGCACCTTTGTCAAAATATCTGCATCCTAATCTTCCGTGGGAATGTACTGAAGCAACATGATCCTCCTCTACACACAATCTCTGAGATGATGGTACCATATATCTATATTCTTGTACCTATCATGAAACACAGGATTAATCGAGAGTTTAATGCAACTCTGATTATCACAATAAATCACTGTCGGATCCATCTGAGAACCAAACAAATCAACCAAGATCTTTCTCATCCAGATAGCCTCACATGCAACTTGACTTGCTACCATGCATTCCGCTTCCGCTGAACTGAGTGCCACGGATCATTGTTTCCTGTTGTACCAAGAAATGTTGTCAATCCAATGCTAAAGATCCCCCCTGATTTGCTCTTTCTGTCTAATGAACTGCCAACCCAATCCATCCGTGAAGCCACATGCAACTTCACTCCATCCGTCCATCTATACCATAGACCATACTCTGATGTGCCCCTCAGGTATCTCAGGACATGCTTCCCAACCTTCCAAAAGTGCTTGGTAGGCTTAACCATAGCTTGACTCAGCTAGTTAACTACGTACCAAATGTCCGGTCTCGTGTTCACCAAATACATTAGCAAACCCACTAAATATCAATATACAGTAGCATCCACTACCTCTCCAGAAGTAGCATCCTCTTTCCTCCAATTTCCTGGAAGAGGAGTATCCATGGGTTTGCATCTATCCATGTTACACTTACCCAGTATCTCCTTTGCATACTTTCCTTGAGACACAAAAAGTTCACCATCCCACTGTCATATTTCCAATCCAAGGAAATAATGGAGTCCCATGTCCTTCATTTTGAACTCCCTTGCAATATCCTCCTTGCATGAGTGTATCAGCTACTCATCACCAATCAAAATTAGATAATAAAAATAAAGAACAATGATCAATAGCTTACCCTCAATCACAATCTGGTACAAGTTTACATCTTCTTCACTTTTTGTGAAGCCCAGTCCGGTGAAATAACTGTCTATCTGAGTGTACCAGCTTCAGCCCATACGATGTTATTTTGAGCTTTAACATATGCGACTCACTATTGAAGATTTCAAAACCTTCAAGCTGCTCCATGTACACCTCTTTCTCAATTATCCCATTTAGAAACACAATTTTCACATCCATCTGATGAATGCGCCAACCCATCTGCGTTGAGAGTGCAAGGATGGATATTATGGAAGAGTACCTTGCGACAGGCGCAAAAGTCTCATCATAATCTATCCCCTCGATCTATGAGAATCCTTGGGCCACAAATCTAGCCTTGTATTTCTCCACACTCCCATCAACATCTTGCTTTACCTTGTAGATCCATCTCGATCCAACCACTGATTTGTCGACCGGTCTTGGGACTATCTCCCATGCACTTTTCTTGACAATGGAGTCATACTCCTCCACCATTGCATCAACCCAAGTAGTCTGCTGGACTGCTTCCTGAAAGCAAGATGGTTCAGTCACAATACATTTTCTCATAAGAGCCATGTATCCATTAAATCGGTCAGGAGACTATCTCTGTCCGCACTGTGAAGTAGGGGCTCCTACATTCTGTGTAGCATCATGTCTCAGCCTATCAGCTTCCGTGGTGCGCCTTCTGCCATTTCTAATGGATGGATCTGCATGAGTGTTTTCCTCCACTCCATGAATCTCCTCATGTGGCTGATCCACAACTTGAGACTCATCCTTGGGAACCAATAGTTCCTCCTCTGCACGCAAGTCCAATTCCCTCTTAAGGGAAAATCGCATGGCTTTCTCCTCATCAAATTTGATATCCTGTCGCACAACAGTCATTATGTTTTTTGGAAAATACACACGATAATTATGGGGTGTTTCAATCTACCCCACAAAAATCCCAACCTTAGCTGTTGGTTCCAACTTCTTCCTGGCATCCTTGGTCACATGCACATAAACAGATGAGCCAAAAATTTTAAAGTGTGAAACATCAAGTTTCTTACCAGTGAAAGCTTTTTCAGGTGTACTCATGCCAAGTACTTTATGAGGACAACGGTTTTGCACATGTACTGTTGTATTGCATGCTTCTGCCCGCAGATGCATCGGTAGGCCTTGATCATACAACATCGTTCATGTTGCACCCACAATAGTTATGTTATTCCTCTCTGCCGTCCCATTCTGTTGTGGGTTATGAGGTGCTATGAGTTCTCTTCGAATTCCTTATTTGCTGCAGAAGTTCTTGAATTCATTAGAGATGTATTCTCCACCATTATCGCTCGTAAGAGCCTTCACTTGCTTCCCCAACTCTTTCTCCACTAGTGATTTAAACTCACAAAACTTAGAGAATGTTTGATCTTTCTTCTACATGAAGAAGATCCAGCACTTACAATAAAAGTCATCAATAAAGATTACATAGTACTTATGTTTTGTTGTTGAATCAATCAAGAAAATACCACACACGTCCGTGTGAACTCTCTGAAGGATCCCTGAAGCTCAGTTTTCCTTTTCATGAAAGGTGGCCTTTACATATTTTCCCATAGTACATCCCCTGCACGTGTTTGACTGCACAAGTGTACCCCTGGGAAGATCAATAGAAATCTAATGCATGACTTTCAAGGCTCCATGGTGAAGATGGCCCAATTGTCTGTGCCATAATTTGCCCTCATCTCGGCTCACCACTTGATCTTCCTTGCCCATCATTGCTGTGCAACCATCTACTTCTAGCTCATAGATATTCTTAACTCGAATCTGTAGAAATTTGTTGAATAATGATTAATTATCCACCGAGACTATCCTGATCACATATCAATTCGAATTCATATGCAACACATAATCTCTTCCACTCAGATCATCACACATGCGGAAATAAAGCAAGCGATAACACATCAAATCATCATACACATTAACACAGTATGTATGGGGAAAGCTTATAGCTGAAAACCCCGCAGCTATTGTGTATATTATAATGGAGAAATCATGTAAAAAAATCAGTACAATACTCCTCACAAGTACTCAGTACTTTCTCATAAAGTTACACACAAACTAGCTTGGTTTTGAACAGGTTACTGGTTCAAAACTCACCACTAATTGCCTTGCATCTATTGCGCAATCATGGCCTGTCTAAATAGAGATCCAAGGTTCGAATCTCCTTGGCTTGATAGCGCAATCATCATGGGAAATTCCTCCAAGTGTGGTGCAAATCTCATGCACAACTGATGTCCCAACTGATAGCTAACTCCACCCTTTCATCTACCTCTTTCACTGGTCTCCACTGAACTGTCCATGCATTGTAGTGAACTGATGTGTTCTTAAGTTGAATAATGAGTTACTAATTAATGAATTAAATAATATTTAATTCACTCCACTCATTACTAGTTGATTAGCTAGTTAAACTAATCTCAACTAGCTCAACTAAGTTAAACCGAACACAACTCCACCAACTGTCTCATCAACTCCACCAAACTTCTGCCACTGAAGTCCTAACTGAAGTCAACCATGCATGAGCTCACCAAACCCCTAGGAATAGCGTAATTCCTCTGTCGGATGCATGAGCCACTTCTGTAGCTCGAACTGAAGTGCTCCAAGAGAGTAAACTGAAGTTTAGAGTCCAAATATTATTAAGGGTAAATAATATTTGACTTTTCTATTTTTAGGATAGGCGGTCTAAAAATAGACTTCGACCTAAATGTCTAAAAATAGAGGTCCATCTATTTTTACCAACATGACCAATACTCCAAGAATAACATACTGCAACCCCTGGATCATGCTCCATATGTCTAAAAATAGACATAGTCTAAAAATAGACTTTGCGCCAGAATTTGCCTGCGGGCCCACTTAGTGAAGGCGACTTCATTTCACTAAGCTCCATCATCTTGCTGCATTTTCAACACTCCTTCTCAGCAAGATATGGATTATCTGCAACCCCTATCCTGCCTCTGTGGAATTCGAACTTGCTCCTGGTGAGCGCCTTCGTCGGGATGTCGGCATCCTGATCCTCCGTGGGAACATATGAAAGCATCATGATTCTCCGCTGAACACAATCTCTGATATGATGGTACCTGATGTCGATGTGTTTGGATCTATCATGAAATAATGGATTAGCCGAGAGTTTAATGCAACTCTGGTTATCACAGTAGATCACTGCAGGCTCCAAATGCAACCCGAACAATCCAACGAGGATTCTTCCTCATCCAAATAGCCTCGCATGCGACCCAAGCTAGCTTCCATGTACTCTATATCGCCAACCGAGTGCCACGGATCTCTACTTCCCCGTCGTACTATGGAAACTACTATCGACTCAATGTCATCACGAAAACTCCTCTGCAGCAAGTGCTTCCTAGTCCGTTTGGGCTCCCTCGGCCCAATCTAAGCGACTCAGGAAGCCGTAAAAGCTTCGCGTCCATCCTCCCGTCTCGGTACCATAGACCATATACCCATGTGCTCTCTAATATAGCGTATCAGCATGCTTTGCCTACCTTCCAAAAGAGCTTGGTAGGCTTAACCATAGCTTGCAAAAGATGGTTAATCAGATAGCATATACTCTGGTCGTGTATTGACCTGAGATACATAAGCGCCACCCCACCAACTGCCGATAGACATGGGCATCCACTACTCACGGCAGTAGCATCCTCCTTCCTCCAACCACCAGGGAAGAGGAGTGTCAACAGCTCATGCAGCTTCTCTGCATGTTGAACCTCTCCTGCAATCTCCCGAGCATACTTGCTCCCAGAAACAAACAGCCCTTCTCCGTTGTACATGCAAATTCTAATCCCGGAAATAATGAAGGATGCCCAGTCCTTCATCTCAAACTTCCTCTGGTGCAGATCCTCCTGCATGAAAGTAGTCAACTGCCATCAGCTGAGTCAAAATCGGGATCATCTACACATAGTACGATGATCAACGACTTCCCCTCCACCACAATCCGGGCACAAAGTGTTAGATCCGCCACTCTTGAGATCCAAGTTCGGTGAAGTTGTCTGTCTCATCCGAGTGTACCAAGCGACGAGGTGCTTGCTTTCTGTTCTCAGTACAAAGGCTCTCCTTTGATCTCGGCACACATGCAACTCACCATGAAGATCTCGAAACCTTCACGTCTGCTCTATGTACACCTCCTCCCCATAACTCCATTGAGGAACGCAGCGCCTTACATCCCATCTCGATGGATGCCATCCCATCTCGCACTCGAGAGAGCAAGGATCGTCCGTATGGAAGAGTACCTTGCGACAGTGCAAAAGTCTCCTCATAATCGATCCCCTGATCCGTGAAAGCCACTACGACAAATCTCGCCTTGTACTCTCTCCACACACCCATCACCGCTAGCTTTCCACTGTAGATCCACTGCGAACCCTGACCACTCGATTTCCCACCCTGTCTTGGGACAATCCTCCCCATGCATCGGTTTCCCGACGATCGAATCATATTCTTCTCGATTTCATGGCATCTACCCATGCGGGTTCTCCACAAACTTCCTCAAAAGAGGATGGCTCCGATCACAACACATTGACTCATCAAGAGCCATGTATCTAGTGTACCGATCCCAGTGGATCGCCTCTGCTGTTCGCGTTGTGTTGTAGGTGGTCCTACAACCTTCTTCTGTATCTCGAGCTACGTCGGGCCTTCAGATTTTCGTAGTGCGCATGCGCCCTCCCGATGGTTGGTCAGGCCGGCATGGGTAGAGTTTCTTTCCACCTCCCGCACCTCCTCTGTGGCTGATCCACATTTGGAAGCTCCTCCTTAGGAACTAACATCTCATCATGCATGCACAGTGTAGCTCCTCTCAAGCGAACACCGCATGGCTTTCTCCTCTCAAATTTTATATCCCTGTACGTACACTCTCTTTCGATCGTCTCGACAAATACACTGAGACAGTTGTGAGGTGTATCAAGATACTCCCACAAATATCTCCAACTCGACGCCTGCTGATCCAGCTCTTCCTTCTCTGCATCCTTCGTCACATGCATGTAGACAGGAGAACCAAAAATCCGCAAATGGGAAATATGATGCCTCTCGCTGTAATAAGCCTCCTCCGAGTGTACTCATGCCAAGAACCCAGAGGGACAACGTTCTGCATACATACGACCGCTCGTATTGCATGCCTTAGCCCACAAGTGAAGGGGTAGGCCCCGATCATGCAACATCACCCGTGTCAAAGACCCACGCCCATCGTTCTCTATTCTTCCACTCACCACCCTCGTTCTGCTCAGTGGGTTATGGGGTGAAAATGTGAGCTCTCTCCGAATCCCTTCGCGCCGCTTAACCTCCTTGAAATTCAGCTGAGATGAATTCACCACCGTTATCACTCCTTAGAGAAATCACCTTCTTCCCGACCCTTCCCAACACGTGCTTTAAACTCAGCAGAACTTCACGAATGTATCAGCTCTTCTTCGGCATGCAAGATCCAAGACTTTCGAGAGAAATCATCAACAAAGATCACATAATACACTGCGTTTGGCACGTCGAAGCAACCGAGACAGGACCACACACGTTCTCGTGTGAAATCTCTCAAGACTGCTCGTGCGACTATCCCTTCTTCTTGTGAAAGGTGGTTTTCAGATACTTCCCTAAAGTACACTGACTGATCTCACTGGCGCAAGAGTGCTCCTTAAGAAGCCTGTAGAGAATTCCAAGCACGGATTTTCAAAGCTCCATGGTGAAGGTGGCCCAATCTCCTCGTGCCACGTCGTCTCTCATCATTCCGGCTCACCACTTCTCCCGCCTTGCATGCCACTATTAGCAAGACCCATCTACTTGCAAATCGATAAAGGTTCTGGTTCAAACCCCTATCTTCCGGTCTCCTCAAGTAGTCTTACCACATAGCAGGCTTTTCCTTCGCCGAAGACCACATCATACCCCTTATCCTCCTCCAACATCAAGCCACAACAGATCAAGTTCTTCTTCAATCCAGTACATGCATGACATCCTTCAATGCTAGGGTTTACCGTACTCCTCCGAAATGGATATGGCACCGATACCGACGTGACTAGATTTACCATCATCACCTATCATCGCCATGTCGTGTGCACACCCACTCTTTGTCCTCCGTGATTCGAGAACAAATCCCAATCTCCCTGTCATAGAAATGACTGACGAGATCGTTGTCCAAGAACCACACCGATCCCATCACACTTGAAACCAAGCATGCGATCGATGAAAAGTTTAGCCTTGAATCTGTGAAGCCAAAGCGCTCTCCATCCGCAGCATCTTCCCCTGCTCGTTTGTTTTTCTTCTTCTTGGACAATTGGTAGCATAATGTCCGTGATCATGGCACGTGGAAAACACTTCACTTTCGCCATATCCTGCCTCTCTTGCCCTTTCGTGCACCGGAATGAGAAGTTTTCTTACTCTCTTCCCTTCTTTGCTTTGGCAACCAAAGCGCAATTTCTCTGTCATCGCCTTTCATGAAGATCCATCCCGAGTAGTCCTCCTTATCTCCTCCCGCATGAGATGCGCCCGCAAAGGCGTTCCCATCTCGGCAGCCTTCTCCTGCACTCATTGACACGCTATCCTGATAAGGAGTGTGCTAAGCCTTCGGAAGACTCAAGGAGAGACAGTCGACCATGTCCTCATCTTCGACTACCACCCCCACACTTCCCAGCCATCTCCGCATTGGAGTGAACTTCGTGAGGTATTCTGGGTACATGCATACCGTCACCTCTTTCTCCATCTTGATGTTTCGAGCTTATCTTTGAGCACTAGCTTCCTCGCGTCTTACATCTGAATAGATCCGTCAAAGCTTTCCACATTAAATATGGAGAGAAGCCTTTCCATGCAAGGCCGGATACAATATGATCCTTGACGCCCTCCAACAGATCCTTCGACATTCTCGCCATCTTCTTTTGCCATGCTTCGATTTCAGATCAGGACGTGGGCCTTTGGACATCTCAGTATCCATGAAATCCCTTCAAATCAGTTATCTTCACACCGCTCTCCATGCGATCCCTTCCATGCAACATAATTCGACCGCTTCAAGTGTATATTCGAGTCGCAAACCGTTGGAAAGACGATTTTTCAACATTGGCACCAAGAAAACAAAACCACCGCAAAATTCGAATTCCACTCAAAGTTTCGAACCTGCCTTCAGATCCGTGAGAACAAATTATTTCTGAACAATGACAGATCACGAGGCAGTGGGTACTTTCACTGGATATATCACCTTTCAAAGGGAAATGATGGATCCAGAGGCTACCTGCCCGCATGCGCACTGCGCTTCACCGAAATAAGTTTGTAATCATCGTGATGATCAATCTTCGCTTCAATTAGCTCCGATACCATGTAGAAATTTGCTGAATAATGATTAATTATCCATTGAGACTATCCTGATCACATACAATTCGAATTTATATGCAACACATAATCTCTTCCACTCAGATCATCAAACATGCGGAAATAAAATCAAGCGATAACACATCAAATCATCATAGACATTAACACAGTATGTATGGGGAAAGCTTATAGCTGAAAACCCCGCGACTATTGTGTATATTATAATGGAGAAATCATGTAACAAAATCGGTACAATACTCCTCACAAGTACTCGGTACTATCTCATGAAGTTACACACAAACTAGCTTGGTTTTGAGGCAGTTGCGGTTCAAAACTCACCACTAATTGCCTTGCATCATTAACGCAAATCATGGCACGTCTAAATAGAGATCCAAGGTTTGAGATCTCCTTGGCTTGACAACGCAATCATCATGGGCAATTCCTCCAAGTGTGGTGCAAATCTCATGCCTGTTGATGTACCAGCTGATAGCCTAACTCCACCCTTTCATCTACCTCTTTCTTGGTCTCCAGGCTGTCCATGCCTTTATAATTGGCCCGATGTGTTCTTGAGTTGAATAATGAGTTACTAATTAATGAATTAAATAATATTTAATTCACTCCACTCATTACTAGTTGATTAGCTAGTTAAACTAATCTCAACTAGTTCAACTAAGTTAAACCGAATACAACTCCACCATCTGTCTCATTAACTCCACCAAATTTCTGCCACTGAAGTCCTAACTGAAGTCAACCATGCATGAGCTCACCAAACCCTTAGGAATAACGTAATTCCTCTGTCAGATGCATGAGCCACTTCCAAGGCTCGAACTGAAGTGCTCCAAGAGAGTAAACTGAAGTTTATAGTCCAAATATTATTAAGGGTAAATAATATTTGACTTCCCTATTTTTAGGATAGGAAGTCTAAATATAGACTTCGACCTATAGGTAAAAAAAATAGAGGTCCATCTATTTTTACCAACATGACCAATACTCCAAGAATAACATACTGCAACCCCTGGATCATGCTCCATATGTCTAAAAATAGACAGTCTAAAAATAGACAGTCTAAAAATAGACAGTCTAAAAATAGACTTTTGCGCCAGAATTTGCCTGCGGGCCCACTTAGTGAAGGCGATTTCATTTTACTAAGCTCCATCATCTTGCTGCATTTTCAATAGAATCCCTATCCTCTAGGTTTGACTTGTTGTTTTATTTCGCAGGAAATCTTTTCCATCACTAAAAACAACGTCATAGCCTTTATCCTCCAACATTGCGACTAAGACCAAATTTTTCTTCAGACCTATTACATGCATTACATATTTTAATTGAAATGGTTTACCTGACTCCCTCTGAAAGGTAATGGTACCAATCCCGATAGCACTGTACCGTCCGTCGTCACTCATCTCAATATGCATTTGGAGATCTTTCTCCTCCAAGTCACTGAAAAGCTCCTTATCTCCCATCATGTGAAAGGAAGCGCCACTATCCAAATACCACATAGATCCCAATGCACTGGACACCATGCATGCGATCAATGAGAAGTCAAGCTCAAATTGCGAGGCAAGGGCCTCACCAACTGTAGATCCAACAACCTACTTGTTCTTCTTCTTTTGTGGACAGTTAGTAGCAAAATTCCCATGCTCGTGACAGTGAAAACACTTCACCTTGGACATGTCCTGCGTCTTTCCATTCTTGGACTCAGATTTTGAATGGAATTTCTTCTCCTTCCCTTTCCTCGCCTTGGTAGCCAAAGCACAATCTTCTTCATCCTCATTCTTAGATGAAGATCCATCTCTATTATTCTGTTTGAACTCCTCCTGCACCAAATCCGACCACAGTCGTTCTCAATCTGGCAATTTTTCCCTTCCATTGATAGAGTCTTGATAACTGTGCCAACTCTTGGGAAGTCCTAGGAGAGCCAAGTTCACCAAATCATCATCAAAAACTGTTATTCCAATGCTCCCCAGTTCATCCCGACATCGGACAAAATTTGTTAGATATTTTGGAATGATGTCGCCCTTTTCCATTCTGATCTTCCTGAGTTTATCTTTGAGCGCCAATTTCCTATGGTCGCTGCTGCTTTGGAATAGATCTGTCAAAGCCTTCCACATTGCATATGGTGTGGCTTTCCCATGGAGGATTGAGACAATGTGGTCTCGTACTCCCTCCAACATGGTCCTCCTTGCCTTTGCCACTTTCTTTTGCCATGCATCAAGATTTGCAGCATTTGTAGCATCGGGTTTAGGAACATCTTCGTCAATGAATTCCTTCAACCCATTGTCTTTGAGCACTACCTCCATCCTGTTCTTCCAAGAAATATAGTTCGAGTTTCCCTTGAGTGCATACTCTAACCTCAATCCATTGAAAGCCATTTCAATCTTGAATCCGTTGTAGCACCAAGAAAGTATTTCTGCAAATTCGAATTCTATCCAGTCACAAAGTCAACTCTTGCTTCACTTCTGCAATTTCCTGTGCTCTAATACCATGTAGAAATTATACAATAAGCATGTATATCTTGGATTCACCCGATCTAACAATGTACTAAAGTTAAATAATGAATTGCTTCTACAAATCTTTTGCGCAATTAAAAAACACAATTGCTAATCACATGAACATGAAGAAAGACCAATTGCACACAACACAGAAAATTTCCTGGGGAAAGCTTACAGCTAAAAACCCCACTATCTTCTATAGTATATTAAGCATGGATCATGAAACAATTACATACAAAAATATTCTCACAAGAGCCCTCCATTACTCAGTTAATTGTCTCACACTGTCATATGCAAAACTGACCAACACATAGCCAATTCTCACCCTCCACACAACCTGCCTTGCTTGTGCAATCCTTGATGGTAAAAATCCCTAAAAGATAAGAATTCTTGCCTGCCTTGACTGCGCAAATATCATGGGCACTTCAATGGGTGTTTACATGCATGTGTGCAAGCAGATAATCCTACAACTGATAGTCAACCTCCCTTTCACCTAGAACTCAACTGGGTCTCCACTAGATCTGACATGCATTCAACTAATAATAGTAAATTCTCAATTGCATGCGAGATCACTGATTGTGAATTAATTAATATTGAATTCACTAGATCTCTCACTAGTGTATCTTCAGCTACAACTAGCACAACTGAGTTTAACTCACTTAATTGAGTTAAACTGATTTACAACTTGCACCAATTCATGCACCACTGCACTTCGAACTCTGTTACAACTAGAATTACTCTACATGCCTCACCAATAACCTCTAACTCGAAATCCACTAGCTAACTGAATTTATCACTTTCAGTTAACTCATTCAAGTCCACATTGAAAATAAATTATAGTTTAATTCCCATCTTAATTAAGGAATAACCAAAATAGACATGCACCCAAAAATGGCATTGCGGGCCCTGCCCTAGTCTGGGTGCTTAATGCAACCAGGTGCTGAATGCAACCAAGTGCTTAATGCACTAGGCGTGGGTGTTGAATCTTCTTGTTGAATCTCAACATTTTGAGGGCGCTGAATTCAAATCAACGAGAAACTCTAAAAAGTCGCACTTAAAGACAACTCCCAAACAACATTGAATGTGTAATACCATGGTTACAATAGGTATCATTAAAAAGATTTTGTAGACATGGGATATACTTTAGATCCCTATATCCACTTAATATTGATTGATAAATTAATTAAAATTTTGAAAACTCTATTACACATTAATTATCATCATTTCAAATTTTCTTTTAATATTATTAATAGAACAAAAGTAGCAAATTAAGATTAATTAAATTTATTATTTTTATCTTTTAATCCAATGAACTATCTCAATATATGTTAGATTTAAGACTTTTGTAAGTTATAATGTAAATAAATATCTTTCCAAATAATCACATTATTAAGATTTAATTGACTTTTAAAACAAAATAATGTGATTCATCCTTAAAACAAAGTAAAGAAATTAACGCATCTTCATAAAACCTAATTTAATAAATTGTAAAACCAATTTACACCATCATAAGTTTTATATAACGTTAATTTTAACACTAAATAATACTCTTGATCATGTCAACGTAAGATAAATTTACAATTTCCAATAAAAACATTTTGTCGAAAAATAAATTTAAATTTTCAATTGAAAATTCAACTTTAATTTAATTTAATTTGGATAAAAATGTAATTTTACCCAATTCCGAAGAAAAAACATCAAATAGGAATATTAATTTTACAGAGTTCTGATCAACCTAAAAAACCAAAACCTAGGATTAAAAATTGAACCCTTGGGACTGTGAAAAATGGGCCGATAACTCTAAATCATCGAGTTGTCTACCTAAGCAATGAAATAGCTTGGACGGCAGTTTTTTGCCAGGCAACTAAAATTCAAGAAATCAGATAGTTGGAGTGTTTGGAAACCATTTTTGATAGTGAAAATGGATTCAGCACTACCAAAAACCTTTTAAGACACTCAAAATACTAAAGTTTAACATCTGTAAACATAATTCTGATAAAATCTTCGCCAAAATTTTTAAAAATCTTTGCCAAATTCTAAGCCAAAAAAATTGCCCACTAAATTAATACTACGTCATGATTACGCTTTGGTAATCCAAAGAAATTACAAACTCCACATATGCTAACCACTTGGATGCAGCGCAATCCCCAGTCTAGGTACATGCACCTTATCTGGTCAATCTCCTCCCTCTACATCCGACACTAATCTCATTCTATTCATTGCTTTTCCAACCTCCCAAACCCTCATTCGCAGTCCAGGAAAATGGGAAGCACCGACGCCAAGAAGCCTCTCAAAATCATTGCAGGAGCTGATGACTTCGGCTGCGCGCTCAAAGATTCCCTTATCGAACACCTCCGATCAAAGGGTATCGAGGTCCAGGATCTCGGCACCGATAAGTACTACAGTGTCGGGGAAGAAGTCGGCAGAAGAGTGAGCGAAGCCCAACACAGTGATAACCAAGCGGAAATCAAGGGCCTGGTGGCCTGCGGAACCGGTGTCGGGGTCTCCATTTTTGCCAACAAGTTCCCAGGCGTCTATTCTGTCACCTGTGATTCCGTGGAGGATGCCCAGGACTGCAGGTCGATCAACAACTCGAATGTTATAGCAGTTGGAGGAATGTACACCACCCCCGAAGAGGGCAAGAAGATACTCGATGCCTGGCTCGACACCCCTTTCAAGGCCCCCTGCCGTGCCAGCAAAGGGAATCCATGGCCGCCTGAGATCGCTGGCTTTTTAGAAAATTCCTTGCAGGAAATGCCCAAAATACCCGAACCCAACAAGGCTCAATCAGAATCCTCCTGCGCTCTCTGTTCATTAAGCAAAACGAGAAACTTCCAGGATGTGGATATCATGCCCGGGGGATCCATGAGCATCGTGCGAGAAAGCCCTACTGCTGCCATTGTCAAATTCAAGGCCGGAAGCATCGAGCCGGCCCATCACCATACCTTTGGGCATGATCTACTTGTCGTGTCTGGGTCGAAGAGAGTGTGGAATCTCACTAAGAACCAGAGCTTCGATTTGGGCCCTGGGGATTATCTCTATACTCCTGCGCCTGATGTGCACAGGGTGCAGTATTTCACGGATACTGAGTTCTTCATCAGATGGGATGGGCATTGGGATATATTTCTGGACGAGGATTTGGCCACAGCAGCCGATCACATTAAGGCGAATGCAAACGAATCCAAATAGGTGCTTTTTGCCTGTGCGTAGAACCTCATATGCAGGTGCAAGCAATAAGTTATGTTCGTGGTACTATGAGTGTGCTGTTTAAAGTTTCTGTATTTTTTTGCGTGTGCGTAGAACGTCATATGCAGGTGCAATCAATAAGTTAATTTCGTGGTACTATGAGTGTGCTGTTTAAAGTTTCTGTAGTTTATTGTCTAGGGATGAATTCTGTATTATATTTCCTGAAACTATGTTCAGGGCTCTTATATATATAAAATTAAACTATATATTCAGAGTTTGTCTAATACCCTTTGTCATGTAAATACAATTTCAATGGACATCAAACTATTCTCATAATTTGCATGGATTCTCGCAACATATCGTCGGCAGGTTTTTTTCCTTTAATTTTTGTGATTACTTCCTTCTGGTCGAGGAAGGTTCCCGACCTTCAGGTCTTACCTGAGCTCAGGTAAGGTCCTGGTTGTGAGCTCTGTCAGTCAAAGAGAGGGCATGGCTTGCCTGAATAGAGCTAGCTCACTCAGTAAGAACTTTCAAAACCTTAACTGACCTTGAGTTCTTTTATTTTTGTACAAGAGAAGCAAGGTGCCGGGTGGGGGCAAGGTTGTGCAAAATTTCCCGCCGTGTTGAATGTACTGTGTGTAGGTGTGAAAAGGTTGAGTTCTTTTAGTTTTGTATTTGCGCAAGAGAAACAAGATGGACATTGGAAGTAAAGGTGTGCAAAATTACACTCCCTCAAGATGGTGGGGTTTGGTGAAAGTGAGCAGTGCACTCATTAACTGAGGATGGATGGGACGTGTACTGGATGGATATAGCTGGTGTAGGGTTAAAACTTAATATGGATGGATGAGATGGTGTAAGGTTAAAACTTAATTATATGGATGGATAAGATGTGTAATTGGGAGAAGGTAGTCCATACAGCTTAGTATGCAAGAGATGATGTGTCGAACGAAGAAAAATTATAAATTATAATGAAATAAATTAGAATAGATTTATTAAATATTTTTTTTAGTATCTAATTTTAGTTTTATATTTTTTTGAGGTCTAATAAAACTAAGATTAATATGTATTTATGTTAATTAAGAATATGTGTTTCGTTGTAAGGTTATGGGTTGAAATTCAGGGAAGGAGTTGAGTATGTGTGTTATATAATTTAACATTCAAACTAAGGTACAGAGGCGGGTTTTTTGTTTTATGAACAAAGAGATCTCATACACTAATTTAGTGTATAGTTTAGCGGTAAATTTAAAATTAAATTATTATTATCATAATAATCCTTCTCCTCAACTTATTTAATTTTACATTGTTATTTTAAATTTGAAAAAGAGAAACTTTACTGTGTAAAAGTGAGGAGTAAAGACTTGCACACCATCACAAAGGTGTTCACAAAGGTGTGGATGGGGCTGAAGGTGTAGGTGCACTCTATATCTCTGTATGGATGAATTATATCACTAGTGCAAGGTAGTGTAAGGTATGCAAGGCATGGTAAAAGTACCAATTTAATATAGATGAAATATGTAATGTGTGCAGCAATTATAAATTAAAATGAAAATAAAATTGAATTTCATAATTTTAAAAGAAATAAAAATTCCCAATATTTATCAGTGTTAAAAGCATAAATTACAATAAACTAGCATAGTTTAAGCATCATCTTAGCGACTTAGAAGATGAAGGTTAGTATGGATTTATGCTAGTTACAAATTATAATATTCCAATTTCCTCCCAACATTGTGTTATTTCCTTTTTGCATAAAAGGAGCCAGGTGCAGGGTTGAAAATGGGGAGCGAAGCTTGCAAAATAAGATTGTGTTATTTTAGTTTTGAATAAGAGGAGCAAGGTGGAGGGTTGAAAATGCGGAGTGAAAGCTTGCAAAATTGCACACCCTCATGAGGTGGGGATGGGATGGGGATGGGTGTGAAGGTTTGCAGTGTGCTCTACAAACATCACTGGTGTAAATTGTACAGTACACTGCAAAATCTCTAAATCATGGAAGAAATGTGTAATGTGTTCATTACTTTAAACTAAAACGAATTTAAAATGGAGTTTCATAATTAAAAAAAATAAAAAAACAACCCTGTCAAAAAAATAAATTATAATAAAAACTAACATAGATTGATTTAAACGTTAGTTTCTAAACACAGATCGATTTAAACCTTAGTTTCTAAACACCCACATGTTTCTTTTTGATTCCCACAAGTGCCTAATAGAATGGTTAAGTATGAATCTATTCTACCTATAAATTGTTATCCTCCACCTGAGTCTGAGTTCTTTCAGTTTTGCACAAGAGAAGCAAGGTACAGTGTCAGGTTGGGGACTGAAGCTTTGCAAAATTGCACACCCTCATGAGGGCAGGGATGGCAGTGAAGGTGTGCTGTGCACTCTGTAACACTGTGTGGACATTGCTGGTGTAAGGTGTGCAATGCACTCTACAGCATAGTACGGATAAGATGAGTAATGCATACAACATTATAAACTAAAATGAAAATAGAATGGACTTTCATAATTTAAATGAAATTAAGAAAAAAAATACCATTAATGTAATTTTTTTTATAATAAAATAAACTAGCATAAATATATTTAAGCCTTGGTGTTTTAAGAATCCAAAGATGCTTATTTTTTGTTGTGGGGAAAACAATAAACCAGAAAGAAAATAGGAGAAAAAATAACTGAATTGGAAACTGAAGGATAAAAACACTTGGAAACTCTGATTAACCAAAAATGATTCTCCGTGCTTTACAAGCTTCTCGAGCCATCTTATTTAACCTAGACATATTTCGTTATTCCAACTACATCTCGTTATTCAAACTACATTTCATTATTCCAACTACATAGGTAATAAGTAAATTTACATTTTGTTGTCATATTTTTAACATTTTTATCCCTCTCATTTTCTAACCTTTTGAGATTGATTTGTATTTTTGCATAACAAAAAGCAAGGTGCAAGGTGAGTGTGGGGAGTGAAAATTTGCAAAGTTGCACACTCTCATGAGTGTTTGGGGGTGGGCGTGAATGTGTACAATGCACTCTATAGTTCTGTATGGATGAGATGTGTTTTGTAAGCTAAAATAAATATAAAATTAAGTTTCATAAATGAAAATAAATAAAAAATACTATTTAAAAAATATAAATTATAATAAACTAAACTAGTATAGATCCATTTTAATACAAAACTGGTGGTTTATTTTTTATCACTCCTGTTGTGGTTTATTTTTTTATCACTCCTGGTACCCAATATTAGACTAAATATGGATCAGTGCTAATTATAGTCCTCCTCATGTATGTGTACAGTAGTTGTCAAAAAAGTTTATCTAATGGATGAATAAGTTCAAATATCTGCATTTGAAACTTTTGCTCATCGGTCAAGTGCTTTCTGTGACTGTATTAGGAAATTGTGTTAAGAACTCTTATGCATGTAATTACACTAATATCTGAGAGTTGGGAAATTGTGTTAAGAACTCTTATGCATGTAATTAGACTAATGGCTGAGAGTTTGCCTAAGATTTATTGTGATATAAATAGAAAGTACAAAGAGCATCAAATGTATTTACAGTGTATGGATTCTGGCTGGCTTTTTATTTCCAGGATTTTATTTTCTCCAATTCCAAACTTTTGCTTTTGCAAGTTATCCATTGGTCAACCCTTGGGTACGAATTTTGATCTTGAACGTCAGTCTTACCTGAGCTTAGACAAGCTCTTGGTCCTGAGCTCTGTCTGGATCTTTCACCTTACTTGCCTAAGCAAAGCTAGGTCACTCAGTTAAGTCCTTACCTGAGCTCCAGGTATTTTTTTCTCTGCCTGATGCATGAAGTTGAACACAGTAGCTGTCTATAGAATTTTATCTAATGAAAGAAGCGAGATCAAGCGTCTGCCTTTGAACCTCTCACATGTAGGTCAAGTGACGCATATGAACTCTATGCAGTATGACCATCTAGGAAATTATGTTTGGGGTCTTTATGCATATAAGTATTCTAATAATTTGAGTTTGCCTAAAACCCACTTTTATATAACCAAAAATTTCAATGGGCATTAAACTATCCTTCTTGTTGAGTTCTTACAACCGTTTATCGGCAGGATTAAGTTGTGTGTGTTTTCAGCCTTCAAGAGACTTGGGTTCTATTATTTTTCTTCATGCATGTGCACAGTAGTTGGCTATATATTTTTGTCAAACAAATTATGTGATATTGGTATCCATGTCCTCAATAGGTCTACATGTTAAGGACTTGTATACAGATTTTTAGGACCAATGACTCAAAATTTTGCCTAAAAGATAAAACCGGTTGTGACAAAAATAGAAATTTCAGTGAAAATCAATCTATCCTTACAATGAATGGAATCTTGCAACAATGTACAGGCAACATTATATTTTGTGCTTCCATCTTTTCTTTCAGGTAAGATCCTGTCTGGTCAACCTTTTGTTACAACTTACAAGAGTTGGTCATAATTGAAAGGTCAAACCTCAGGTAAGGTCTTGGTTGCGAGCTCTGCTCAGACCTTTCAGGACCTTATCTGAACTTCATTTCTATTATTTTTTTCCCTCATGCAGGTTCGCAGTAATTCTATATAAATTTTTATTAGGGAAGATTAAGTATCCGAATTTCAATCTTTGGCACTTGGGTCTAATTGTTCCCACGATTCCTTTGTGGTACAATTTATCACTTCACATTGTTTAGGATTTGAGAGTTTACGTGAAAGGTCATGCTAACATTATTGATCTGATTTTTATTTTATTATAATGTTTGATTATACTACTTAGAACTTAGAAATCTTACAGGTCCCTGTTGAAATCCTTCATTCTTTTCCACTAAGGCTTCCAATGCCATGCTTGAGAACATTGTGGATTGATTTTTATAAGAGAATGAATTCAGTAACATGATGCTGTTCAAGAAAGTTGAATCTCTTTAGGAATCTGCCTATAAGGACATAGTATGTATGGACTCTGTATTATGTAATCACATTGAATAGAGAGATGGGTTAAAAATAGAGAGGGTAAATTGATTGTGTTTGATTGTTCTACGACAACATGAGACAACGATGGATGCTTCCATGTAAATGATAGCGAGTTAGAGTTGTAGAATTTTGTATCAGATTTGTTAAGGAGCCTGAAGAATTCCATAATCAGAATGATGTGATATGTGTATTATTAATTCAATGAAGGTTACATTTATACTTGAAAAAACAATTATGTTTACATAAATAGAATTACCTAATTATAACTAAACCCCTAACTATATATAAAATCTTGAAGGATTACAACATTTTTTTCCTTAATAGGAAGGGACATCTGAAATACAAAGTAAAGATGTAATTTTTTTGAACTTTTCACGCCCCAACGTTTTGGTAAAGATATCTTCAATTTGTTTTGATGTTAGACAATGTGTCAGAGGAATTGTTTTGGCCTCTACATGATGTCGAATAAAATGATATTTGGTGTTGATATGTTTGGTTCAATCATGAAACTTTGGATTCTTGGCCAATTGAATTGCAGAAGAGTTGTCAAAAAATAGAGGAGTTGAAGTTCTTTGTTTTCCCTGCAAATCTCCAAGTATTTTCCGAAGCTAAATGATTTCCATAGTGGCTTGAGCGGCTGCAACATATTCCGTTTCGGTGGTAGAATCAATATGAACAGATTGTTTGTGTGATCTCCAATTGATCGCTGTTGATCCGAGATTCATCAAATAACCAGAAGTAGAGACTGTTGGGTCAATTTACAGGGTAAACTAGCACAAGTATTTAATTATCAATCCGGGTTTGTAAACTTGGAAGCATGTCCAAAATATATGAATCTCAGATATAGTCAATTTTAGAAGACAAAATACATTAAACTGAAAGAAATGCATATTACAAATGTATTCTAGATTCTAAGATGTAAGGAAATGCATATTACAAATATAAAATTTAACTAAGCAATTTCTGATTTAATATGTGATAAGTGAGGGAGGAGACCCATAACTTAGGGGTTCTTGTTTATCTTTCTCCATAGTATTACTTTCATGAAGAGAAACCAAATAACTGATGGACAATAGTTTATGATGCATAAAAAGTAGGAGAAGAGGCTCTTAACTGAGGAGGTCCATGTTGTCATTCTTTCAAATTATATTCATCATTGTTACCATTGCATTAAAACTAAAAAATTAGAAAATAACTCAAACAAGGAAAAGAATATGCATTTTAGTTGTTGTTCGTTGATCAGAAAGAAGAAGAATTTAACTTAAACTCTTGTTCGTCCCTTCATATGCAGATTAGAATTGAACAAAGATTCATTAACAAACATAAAAAATCTTCAGACATCTAAATAATTGAATAAATCTGAAGCAAAACTAGTTCATAAAAATTAAGCTAAATTAACCACAAAGTGTACTTAGCTTGGTGTGAGGGCTCTCCACTCTTGCTTTTCACACTTGAATTTCTCAGCTACTGCAAATTCATTCAATCATCTACAACATTGAACATAAAAAAGGTGGAACTGGTTTCTCAAATTAACTCACAATATTCAGAAGTCTTAATATGAAATTATACAAATTTTTCATGTTTGAATGGTTTGGTTTAAATACACAAATGATAAACAAACTAAGCTACAATGTCTCTAACAACATTATCCACTCTAATCCCATCCATATAGGTCGAACTCATCCATTCAGTTGCACAAAATTTGGAAAAATCCCAAAAAATACTAATTCTGCTATTTTTCCTAGGGATTTTTGAAAAATAGATCATGTTTGATCAGTGTTGACCGGGCCTGTTTTAGCTCAGTTTGACCGAACCAATAAATGATTTTCCATCTATGGTTCTCAAGTTTTCCAAATCTATGCTCAGCCTATGTCTAGGCGCCCTGCACATATGACTTCCATGAAGCAATTACGAGAATTTTCAGTTTTGTCAAAAAATACTCTTAAAACTTAATTTTTACAAAAATATTTAAAAATTGAAAAACATAATTTATTTCTCTGAATATGCATAATAAGGTCAAATTAAAGCATATGTGAATGATACAAGGTGGAAAATGATGGAAATTAGATGGATTTTTTTAATAAGCAAAATTGACCAAAATTGAGGGTCAACATCTCCCCCTTGTTGATCTTCAAGCATGTCCTCATGTTTGCTTTCTCCTCTTTGATCTTCTGAGTGCTGATGTGCCCATTGTCCTTGATCTTGTAGTTTCTTGTTGTGCAGCCTGATGAAGACAATCAATTCCTTCATACCTTCCTTCCTTGTAGATGGTGGCATTTACCTTCTGTCTCTCATATTTATATTGCCATGTTTTCTTCTCTTTGACCCATCTATAAGCCTGTTTGGAAATGAGAGTGTTCTTTGTTTCAAGCTTGCTAAGTTTTTTGGTCAACTTCTCATTCTCTTTGATTAAGTGTTTATTGTTTTCTTTGTACATTTTGTTTTCTTCCTTCAAGTGATTTTCCAAAATCTTGTTGGCCTCCAACTCCCTTGTCTACTCTTCTATCTTTTTAAGGTGTTCTTCTCATTGCAGCTCTCTTTCTTCTCCCATAGTCTCTTTGGAAAATGAATGTGAGGGAGTGACTCCTACCCATGCATGCTCAAAGTAAGAATCCTTCTCTAAAGGCTTTGCTTGGGCATCTCTTTCCATTCTTTGCAATATTTCATTGATTTGTTTGGATGATGTTGGAGGTTCAACTATTTCTACCTCTGGATCTTTTTCTTTTTTCACTTGGTTCTTCATATATTTTCTTCCTAGGAACAAATAAGAAGGATGTCTCTTTCTCAATCATGACACTATCTTGTTTCTTCTTGGATCTAGTTCTAGGATACATTGGAGAATTCATAATGCTCCTAGCCACATGCTTTTGCACAAATTTTTCCTTTGTAGTTTGTCCCTCAAGATTACGCTGAACCAAAAATTCTCTCCAAATCAACCCCTTTCTTCTCACCTGATGTTCTACAAGTATTTTTATGAGCCCTTGATAATATATGTGTGCTTCTTTTGCTTCAGTTTTATTTCTAACACCCTTTATCATTTTGATCAAACTCCTTGAGAAGAAATATGATATAGATTAATCTTGGATTCTCCTTTCATGTGTTGAAGTAGTCTAATGTGGTAGAGATATACTACACTGAATCGGTTATTACATGTAAAATATCTTTGGATGATCAATATTAATTCAAATCATGGTTCACTCAACCAGTTTCTCGAGATTCCTTTTGCTCTATCAAAAGACTCTTTTCTCTTTTTTATAAAAAGAATGTCCAACCCTTCTCTTTGAAATGTAAGCCTTTGTGGTATTCTTCTACTGCTAATGGAAGGTCTAGAGCTTGTGAAAGAAATTTTGGGTTTAGTGGTTTGAGAGGTCACCCACTATTGTGTGTCCTTGTTCATAATGGTTTATGAATTCTTGTGTAATCTTGTCATTATGCTCATTAAATTTATGAAGGAACCTATCAATATTGCTTGATACAATTTCTCGATGGTTTTTTTGCCCCAGTTCTCTATTTTGAATTCTATTAGCTCTATTTTGTTTGCCATGTGCTTTGTATATCAATTAATGTACCCGTTGTCAATCCTAGAGACAGCGGTGAGTTGCGAAAGACCAGTGCCTAGGACATCTTAGACAGCAGAGAGCAAAAGCAATATATTATGATAGGGATGACTAGCAGAATGGAGCTCTCATGCTATTTCTTTGTAAATAGGAAATTTAACTTGAACGGGACCAAAACTTTCAGAAGTTAATAACAGAGAAAGCGATATTGCAGAGGCAAGATGTGAAACTCTAACACGAAATATAGCAGACAATTCAAAAGCAACTTAACTGCAAAGAGGGCTGGATTCTAAACACTTCATAGAGATTGGTAATCATAGAGTATCTATTGCATTCGTAGAATAAAGAGGATACTAACTACTGTTGAGACAACATCCAGAAACATATACCAGCATGTAGTGGGCTTGTGAAAATAAGAATCCATACATGAAGACAACATTTGTAAATAACATCTCATAGCGGTCAATATAGCAGAAATGCAGATGAGTTGGAAATGAAACAGTATATCACACCTGAGCCATATTTAAAGTGCCGAAAAGCTTATGACATAACTATCGACGAGGATAAATTTATATCAGAAACAGTGGGCTACTCGCATTCCAGAATGTGACACAAGATAAATGGATATAAACGAAATTAATGGCTAAGCTACAACACATAAGAAAGAAGTACACACTGTAAAGCACCAAGATCAGAATCCTCCTTAAAGATCAAACTCCTTCTCATTGAAAACCCAACGGGCTCTTCACATTTGTATTAAAACTTTCACAAAATGCGTACAAGACATTCTTTTACAGTGAATTCTTCAGAAAATTTGGAACCTGGTTCACTCTTTTGATTTTGCTTATATAAACACCTCCATACAAGAGCAAGAAGATATTTTCTGAAAATATCTTCTTCGCATGCCAAAAATTGGTTAAAGGTCCTTATCAAAATGATCAAAACTTATGATGAGGAATGCAGTCCTCTCATCATTTACGGTTAGGCACTAGGTCGTTTTAAAACATAATTTAAAAACAAACGTCTGGGCAGAAGGTAAAATACTGAGGTGAAATGTAAATTCCACCGGAAACTTAAAGACAACTAATCAAAGTAAAAGTAAAAAGGCTGCTTGGGCCGAATCATGAATTATCAATGTTTTATGAACGAGAAGGGGTAGAAGCTGTTGCTGACACAGGTGGCGGAACATTTGCGGACGAGCTGGAGATCTGACTGGCGAACTGAGTGCATCTTTGCTGGCTGTCTGCTGATGGTTCGAGCATCGCTACGAATTTTTCTACCTTGACATAGGATTTTGTGAGGTTGTTGAAACTTGCCTCGGTGGGGAGCTTGTGCTTTATAATATGAAGGAGGGAGAACTCTTGGCGGAGGGATGAAACAATTCTTTCAGCCTTTAACCGAGCGGTTTTATCCGACAGGACGTCCGTTCGGTCTTTTTCTTCCTGTAGGCGTGTCTTATACTCTGCCAACGGTCGTAGAACGGAAGGAGTGGTTGGGTCCCAACAAGACGTCAGTCCAGCTGTTATAATTTCGTCCCACACTGCATCAAATCGACCCACGTTTGCTACCACCTGTTGCAGGGCTCTCGAAGCTGTAACTCGGGCCTCCTCCTTGTCAATGATTTTCTGGCATTCAAAGGCTTCCATGAATCGACTTGGTATGCCATGCTTCTCCACCTCATCAGATTCTAAGTCATTCAAGAATGCAATATAGTTTCTGGCGTGTTGGGCTCTACCAGACAAGTTGAGGTCTGTCTCTTGTAATTTCCTGTTGAGATAGGGTATAGCAGATTTGTTTTCTCCCATCGTTCTTAGGAAACCCCACTGTTCCATCACCGCTGAGATTATGTCCGACCAGATTATACCTCTCGCTTCACTGAGGGTGATATTGCCCTTCATGTGGCTTTTGAGGTCAATGATGGTTTTCTGCTGGTCGGCTCTTGTCTTCTTTTCTTGCTCGATCTCTTTCTGCAGTGTCTCTATTTTCCTGCTATTCTCAGCGAGGAGATTTTCCAAATCAGTGATCCTTTTCCTAGCGGTGGATGCCTGCTTCTCTAATATATCATTTGCAGCGTTCGCTGCATTCAGTTGCTCTGACATCGGACTCATCTCTGGTGGGGTTGTAGCAGGCGCACAGCTGTGCGCGTCCCAGATGTTCTGCAGCTCCGTCAACCTACTCTGCAGAGTAGTGATTGTTTCAGCCATTCTTTCTTTGTCCTCCCTCTCCTTTGCTAGTGTGTCAGCGAGTTCCGCTTTTTCCTTTTCTGCTTGCGCCAACTCGACCGTCTGCACATGCTGGGAGGCCGGTATGTGGACCTTACTTTTCAATGACGCGACCTCTTTCTGCAATTGTTCTATCAAAGCACGCTGCGGGTTTGTTTCTCCTGTATCCTTTCCTTTGATTAACTCCTGGAGGCCGCATATTTGATTCGCCCGGGCACGAGAGTTTTCCTGTTCATTCTTTAGGGTTGCCCTCACTTGTTCATGCTTTTTCTCCAGTTTTCTCAGCGCAATGGTGACCCGCATCACCTCGTCCTTCAACATATCACCCACGACCTGAAACAGGTTACAGATATCGGTTGCTGGCACCTTGGCCATGTCGATTGCATGTTCGAGCACCCGGTAACTAGTGACACCTGTATCGGGATCCATGATGGCCTCAACCATAGACAATACCAGGTGTTCTGTGTCCACATTCATGGTCGCAGAAACCCTGGTGTGATATTTATCTATATACCCTTCCAGCTCAGCGTTGTACTTATCCCTGATCGTTCTATTTGTCTGGTTCCTTGCAACTGCCCTGGGTGAGGTATGATCTCTGATGGCCTGTGAGACTTCCGAGAAGTCGGAAGAGGTGATACTGTCTCTCAGCACTTTTATCCCGGCTTTACTCTTGTCCAGTTGACCATACGGTGTAAACGGTTCTAGCAGCTGCTCTTTCCCTATGACTTCTGCCTCACTGGAGGCTGTTTTCTGCTTTTTGCTAAGGGGAGAACCTGCTCCTGAGATACCTGCTTCTTCTCCGCCTCGGCCTTTATTGACGTCCTCTTCTTCCCTTGTGGCAGATGAATCTGTCTCCATCTGCGAAACCAAAGGCCAAGTTTCAAGGTTAGCCCTCCACTCTATGAACGACCTTGATTCGTGTGTATAAGGTGTGAACTTGTTCCTCTTTCTCCTGTTTGAGATAATTTGCCGAGGATCATAGGCCCAACCCTTCCTCAGCCTTAGGTCCATGCCTTGCAACAGTTTCTCGACAATGGGAAGGGCATGTCTTGAATTCACAACAAAAGGGCCGATAGTGATAGGGAGTCTCAGGATGAAACCCTTCTTTGCTGGGACAAAGTGGAGTTGGTCAGCCTTGAGGGTTTGTCGAATATACTCCAGAGCATAAACTCGCCGAACGGGAAACACAGGAAACTGGTAACGGGAAACCTCGGCTCCGTAGACCCAAATTTCAGTGTAATTGTCAAATAGATACCAATCCCCAGTGCTCTGGGATTTTTCGGCTTGTAGCCAGCTCTTCATTTCAGGAAAAATTCTAGGTGAGGGTGAATCGTGGATAATAGTATAGGCAATGGACATGAAATCATTTATGAACCTGGAATAATCCTCTCCCTTAGGCAATTGGCGTACAAAACAATTCCAGTCAAAAACTGGTCGGGGTTGGGAATTCTCCTCATATACCCTATCTAAACCCAAACCCTCAAACTTATCAGCGTGCTAATGCAGGAAAAGATAGAAGACCATCGAGCAAAAGCGGAAGTGACTGCTTTCTGAAAGCTCTTGGAACTGGGTCCGAATGTTTGCAGCAAGGAAGCCAAAGATATCCAACACTACCCCCTTTTAAGACATTAACCACAAGAAATAAACACATACCCTGGTGGTTTCCCCCAAAGCGCCTACTCCTAAAAGACCAGCGATGAGGGCAAGGATGGGCTGCACTTCCTCTTTGAACAGACTCAACGGGAAAGGTTCTGCAGCAGGAAGAGACGTAGCCTGGTTGCTGGTGATGGAGGAAATGAAGTCGTTTTGGCGCTCACATGGCAGTTTGGTGAACTGGGAGGTTAAAGCCACTTCACTGAAACTGATATAGGTGGCGCTGGTGGGAAAGCGGAGGGCTTGCTTGATAATGTCGGGGGAAAGAGAAAATCTTATTCCCCTGAGGAGAGGTAAACGTGCCTCGACGCTCGTCGTAAGCATCTTTGAGCCAACAAATAAAATCAACCACAGAATCGACTGAGGGGGTAATTTGATGGTATAAACTAGACACAACCACCCGGTATCGGTCTCTATTCTCAATATGCCGTCTAAAAAGATCGGGTTTAATGCTGCTGATGTGAAAAGGGTATTGAGGATCACGGATTTCGGCTTGCAGGTCGATGAAGGGCTCGAACCTGGGTGGGTTTCTGGTTTCTCGAACAGATTCCTTCATGAAACTTAGTCATTATACCCTCTATCTCTTCCTCTGTCAGGCATAGGAGCAGGATCCCTGAGGGGTCCCTCCAATACAGCCGGCCGTCTGCAACCATAGACCTCTGTGACTTCAACCTCAGTGCTCTGTATTTAGCTTTTTCACAGCTTGGCGGGCAACTTAGTGTTAGCAGATATTCCACTATTTCCTTGTACCACTGGCTGGTGAGGTACTTCATATGTGTCTTCTGGGAAGCTATCTCTACTCCCTGTGGTTCTTCTTTCCCTTCAGATGCCTCGTTTGCCACCATGGGCAGATTTATACCCAAAGCTTGGCAATTTGACTCAGATAAGATTTTGGCTAACCCCTGCCCCTTGATTAACTTAGTAGGGCGGATGTCCAGCTCATACTCCTGTATTTTGCCTATCCATTTCCCTCTTTTACCTTCACTATCTCCCTGGACAAGGATATCTTTGACAGCTGCTGTGGGCACAAATGCAGTGATGTGGGACTGGAGGACATACATATGAAAAGCTTTGAGGGATTTCACCAGCGCATATGCCTGTTTTCCAATATGTCATATTTCAGCTCAGCATCACGAAGCACCTGACTGAAAAAGGTAATAGGTTGCTCGTACCCATCTTCGTTTTTCTGCAACAGAACTCCTGCTACTGTATGAGGTGATGCAAAGGAAAATATCATAAAAGGTTTGGTATAGTCTGGCCCAGCTAACACAGGAGCTTCAACAAACGCATTCTTAATCCTGGCAAAAGCTTATCTTGATTCTTGTGACCAATTAACCTCGTTGTTCTTCTTTAGCATGTCGGTAATATGCCTAACTATCTCAACATAGTTAGGAATGAATCTTCTCAGGAAATTTATACGACCCAGGAATCCCTGAACTTCCTTCTTATTTCTGGGGAGGGAAATACCATTTATGACTTCCACTCTCTTAGGATCTATCTTTACTCCGTATTTGGTAACAATATGTCCCAAGAGCTTGCCCTCTTCCAGTGCAAACAACGACTTTTGTGGATTAAGGGAGAGGCCATACTTTCTGCACTTCTCAAAAGTTCTGCGCAAGTGTTCAATGTGTTCTGCATCATCTTTTGAAAACATAGTGATGTCATCCAAGTATACCACCACGGACTTATCCTGCTCCCCGATAAAAGCAATATCCATGGCCCTCTGGAAAGTGGCCGCCGCGTTGATCAACCCAAAAGGCATCCTGGCATACATAAACGTCCCCCATGGAGTGGTAAAGACAGTTCTCTTTTGATCTTTTGGCAGTACATCCCCCTGATTATACCCAGAGAATCCATCCATCATCGACATCCGGGAAGCTCCTACCACTTTCTGCAAGATGTGATCCATCTTGGGCAGTGGATAATTATCCTTTAAGGATGCTCTGTTCAGGTTCCTGAAATCGACACATAGCCTTATTTCTCCATTTTTCTTTCGCATAGGGACTAAATTTGCTACCCACTCAGAGTATCTCAAGGGTACAATGATTTTGGCCTTCAGTAATTTCTTAATTTCTTTCTCGATAGAGGGTAGCAGCAGGGGATTTATCTGTCTTAACTTCTGTTTATGTGGTTTTGCATCTGCCTTCAGTGGAATTTTGTGCTGCATAATGCTGATATCAAAAGTTTTTAGGTCTTGATAAGACCATGCAAACACATCTTTATAGGACTGAAATAACTTCTGGTAAAGCTGTTTATATTCATCCGGGACCTTCTTGGACAGCTTCACGATCTTGGGGTCAACCTCAGTGCCAAGATTCAAATCTTCTACCTGATTCTCCTCCACAACTTTGTTCGGCTGTAAGGGAACATCATTCTTGTTAAACAACCTTTCTAATGGCACTAATCCTCAAGGAATGACATTCCCTTTCAGCTGCAAAAATTTGTGGCCAGCTACCTTTTCTTCCTACTTATCTCCTGGGGTAACCTCTGTCTCTTCCTCTTCACAACTATCAATCTCCATGTTGGAGAATTCCTCAACTGTTTCCAAAAATCTCTTCACTTGCTCTTCATCTTCAAATACTTGCCAGTTTTTGATATTGTTTGGGATTGATGGCCGATATCGTACCTCAATTTCATATCTCAAGAGAGGATTATGAGGTGGACGAAAAGTACTGGCAGCCACTGCAAGGGAGTCTGCCATTATATTCTGCTCCCGGGGCATGAACTGGATATTGAATGCCAAGAAGAAATTCTCCACCAGATCCCAAACTTCATTCCTATAAGCCCTTAGCCTAGGATGTTTGGCTTGGCACTGATTTATCCCCTGTTTGACTACCAGTTCAGAATCTCCCAAAACCTTTAGACTTCATATGTTCATACCCCTGGCTGTCTGCAGGCCCAGTAGAAGTGCTTCATACTCGGCCACATTATTTGTGGCTTCATACTCCAGCTTGAAAGATAAAGGGACCCATTGGCCTGCAGGAGAAATCAATAACACTCTAGCCCCATTACCTTCCCTGGAGTTAGCCCCATCAAAATGAAGTGTCCAGATTTCTGATTTAGGACTTTCTATGGACTGTTCTGTCTTGATCTGGCAGAATGAAGGTTCATGAGCATACTCTTGATCTTCCTCCAGCATTAAACATGAGAAATCCCCCTCCCTGCTATACACTGAAGAATTTACTGAATCATCTGCCTTGGTAACTGTCTTGACAAATCTGGTCTCCCGATACAACCTCCTCTCTTGACCACCAAATACAGGGATAGTGGCATAGGTCAGGTCCAATTTGATCGATCCACCAATTTTGGTCCCCCAAGACCTTGACAGTGGCATGCCAAAGCGAGCTGGGATGTCAGCGACGACTATATCCATCACTACACTTTTCGCTGGGATCTGAGCCAAGTTAACCACTAAGTCCTTTATCATGCCCAGGCACTTAAATCTTTTGGAGTCAAATGAGTATAGGTCTTTGTATGGGCGGGTGATATGTAGTCCTAGTTGCTCCATGACCGAGAGGGGTAAAAGATTATGAGAGGCTCCTGAATCTAACATGCAGTTATGCAGCAACAGGTCATGTATTACTAAAGACACATAAAAAGGGGGAGTGGCAGCATCCAATTCTTCGACATGTGGGCCAAAAACAACCATAGGTCTTTCTTCCTGAAGGTTCAGACTGTCTGGAATGATTATTACTTCTGGAGGAAGCATAAAGGACGTGACCTGGGACTGATATGTAGGTTGCTTTAACAACTCGGTCAAGGGGACTGGGATTTTCACTTTCTCAAGCTCCTTCTGTAAACTGAAAGTAGAGGAGGACTTATCTACTGACACTTCTTTTAGTTCTTTATCTTTGGAGTCTTTGTTCTAAGGGGAAGGTTTGACTTCTTTTAAGACTGGTTTGACACTGGGGGGTGTAGCCACTTGTGAAGATGAAGGAATTTGATCAGCAGACTGTAAATATTGGTTAAGGGGCCTCTTACCTTTGTCCAGGGTCTTTTGAGGAGTTGCTTCCTTCCGAGAAGGTGCTTCTTCTTGGGGTGTGTCCTCCTCCTGGTCCTGAGTGCGAGTTCTCTTCCTGGAAGATCTGAGGTCATATCTCCTATTGAATTGGGCTTGCATGAAATCGACGAACTGCTTGCAGTAGTCATCAATCTCAGGGTCTTTAGTATCTTCAATAGCTTTCCCTTTTGTGTGTGCTTGCACCTCCATTTCGCCACTTTCATGTAAGGGACATTCAACTTCATCACTGTTTGAGAAAGCAAGGTATGCCTCTTCTTGCTCATAAGCAGTGTCTTCGGTAGAACCCTCT
Organism: Pinus albicaulis; assembly: GCA_034641835.2. Classification (NCBI taxonomy): domain Eukaryota; kingdom Viridiplantae; phylum Streptophyta; class Pinopsida; order Pinales; family Pinaceae; genus Pinus; species Pinus albicaulis. The sequence goes on from CM076576.1 coordinate 118,002,289, forward strand.
ACTTTCCCTTCCAAGTATAGGGGGTGTGGTACCTGATCTTGCTGCTCCTTTTGTCCTCTTTGCAGTATCTGCAAGGGTGGCTTTCTGTATTGAGGGTTAAAGCCTCCGTTAGGAGAATTTTTAAAATTCTTGGAGGATGAATTCTTTGTCTCCATTTCAAGCTTTACCAGCTTGCTTGAGAGATTCTTGATCATCTTGTTCATCTCCTCAATCCTGTCATTAGCTGAATCTCTATCTTGGCTTGAGGTGGATACCTCTTCCTTTCCCCTTCTTCTCGTATCCTGCTCAGATTTTCCCTTGGATTTACCAGTGGAGGCAAAGTTTGCCTCAAGCTCCAGTGCATCTGTCTGAGCATCATCTAGAGTTGGTGGCTTTCTTTCTCTCAGAGAGAAGCCGAATTCCGAGTCAAAGGCTGCCACAAACACAACCTTGGCAGCAGTCTGGTGTGGTTTCATTTCGGTGGGAAGGCTCAGGTACAACTTGTTAAATCTCTTAATAAACTCGGCTACCCCTTCATTGTGTCTCTTCTTGAGTGTATTAAACTCAATCAGACAATGCCCGTGGTCTTTCTTCTCTCCCCATTTTTTGAGAAAAGTGTCTTCCATTGCTTCCCACGTGTTTATAGAACGGTCTCCCAACGTCTTGAACCATTTATTGGCTTCACTGTCAAGGGACTGGACAAATAGTCTTAGGACTACTTCAAGATGTTCTACGTTGAAATTTTCTGCGAAGGAGCAGAAGACCTCAAGGTGTTTTTGAGCTTCAATCTCGTTCTCTCCATTGAAACACGGCAGGATTTTTAGATAATCCTGTGGCAGGTCGTTTAGTACTTGAGGTAATGCCAGGGGGGCATATTTATTCAGCAGGAAGCCTGGAACGTTTGCCATTGGGGGAGGGGGTGGAGGTAACAGAAGGATTTGATGTGTGAGCAGAGGAGGAGGTGGAAGTGAGGTGTGGATGATGATGGGAATATAGTGAACAACAACTTGGGATGATGGAGACAAAGGCGGATTATTAACAGCCGATACTTCAGTGACTTCTTTGACTTCTTCAGCCTCTGGAGTGGGGTGAAATGTATAACGGGTGGTATCTATGGATTCATCCTCGTCTTTAACTGGGATGTTTCCAGGAAGTAAACTGTCTGAATAGTAACCGGTTTCTCCCGCAGCGGAGTCAAAATCTTGTACTTGGGCCACTTGAGAGGAGGAAGAAGGAAATTCCTCTAGAGAGAATTGTGGGATCTCAGTATGGATAAATTGTCTCTCCCTCCAATTTCTTCTGTGTAAAATTCTTTCTGGGTCAGACACAGAGGGAGTCTTTCGCTGAGACGTATCTGACCTAAGGTGTGGCTTTCGAGGAGCTAGGACTGCAATTAGATTTATCTGAAAAATGAATGTGGAGTCGCCAAGGTGAGGGATATACAACTCTCAACTTTCCATGCTCACCTAACTGAAGAGTGAATAGGGTTTTGTCGAGGCCTAGGGATTTCAATTATTCTCAATTTTGTCCCCGGCAATGGCGCCAAAAAGATGTTGTCAATCCTAGAGACAGCCTTGAGTTGCGAAAGACCAGTGCCTAGGACATCTTAGACAACAGAGAGCAAAATCAATATATTATGACAAGGATGACTAGCAAAACAAAGCGCTCATGATATTTCTTTGTAAATAGGAAATTTAACTTGAACGGGACCAAAATTTTTAGAAGTTAATAACAAAGAAAGCGATATTGCAGAGGCAAGATGTGAAACTCTAACACGAAATGTAGCAGACAATTCAAAAGCAGCTTAACTGCAAAGAGGGATGGATTCTAAACACTTCACAGAGATTGGTAATCATAGAGTATCTATTGCATTCGTAGAATAAAGAGGATACTAACTGCTGTTGAGACAACATCCAGAAACATATACCAGCATGTAGTGGGCTTGTGAAAATAAGAATCCATACATGAAGACAACATTTGTAAATAACATCTCATAGCGGTCAATATAGCAGAAATGCGGATGAGTTGGAAATGAAATAGTGTATCACACCTGAGCCATATTTAAAGTGCCGAAAAGCTTATGACATAAGTATCGACGAGGATAAATTTATATCAGAAACAGTGGGCTACTCGCATTCTAGAATGTGACACAAGATAAATGGATATAAACGAAATTAATGGCTAAGCTACAACACATAAGAAAGAAGTACACACTGTAAAGCACCAAGATTAGAATCCTCCTTAAAGATCAAACTCCTTCTCATTGAAAACCAGACAGGCTCTTCACATTTGTATTAAAACTTTCACAAAATGCGTACAAGACATTCTTTTACAGTCAATTCTTCAGAAAATTTGGAACCTGGTTCACTCTTTTGATTTTGCTTATATAGACACCTCCATACATGAGCGAGAAGATATTTTCTGAAAATATCTTCTTCGCATGCCAAAAATTGGTTAAAGGTCCTTATCAAAATGATCAAAGCTTATGATGAGGAATGCAGTCCTCTCATCATTTACGGTTAGGCACTAGGCCGTTTTAAAACATAATTTAAAAACAAACGTCTGGGCAGAAGGTAAAATACTGAGGTGAAATGTAAATTCCACTGGAAACTTAAAGACAACTAATCAAAGTCAAAGTAAAAAGGCCGCTTGGGCCGAATCATGAATTATCAGTGTTTTATGGACGAGAAGGGGTAGAAGCTGTTGCTGACACAGGTGGCGGAACATTTGCGAATGAGCTGGCGATCTGACTGGCGAACTGAGTGCATCTTTGATGGCTGTCTGCTGATGGTTCGGGCATCGCTACGAATTTTTCTACCTTGACATAGGCTTTTGTGAGGTTGTTGAAACTTGCCTCGGTGGGGAGCTTGTGCTTTATAATATGAAGGAGGGCGAACTCTTGCCGGAGGGATGAAACAGTTGTTTCAGCCTTTAACTGAGCGGTTTTATCCGACAAGACGTCCGTTCGGTCTTTTTCTTCCTGTAGGCGTGTCTTACACTCTGCCAACGGTCGTAGCACGGAATGAGTGGTTGGGTCCCAACAAGACGACAATCCAGCTGTTATAATCTCGTCCCACACTGCATCAAATCGACCCACCTGTTGCAGGGCTCTCGACGCTATAACTCGGGCCTCCTCCTTGTCAATGATTTTCTAGCATTCAAAGGCTTCCATGAATCGACTTGGTATGCCATGCTTCTCCACCTCATCAGATTCTAAGTCATTCAAGAATGCAATATAGTTTCTAGCGTGCTGGGCTCTACCGGACAAGTTGAGGTCTGCCTCCTGTAATTTCCTGTTGAGATAGGGTATAGCAGATTTGTTTTCTCCCATAGTTCTTAGGAAACCTCACTGTTCCATCACTGCTGAGATTATGTCCGACCAGATTATACCTCTCGCTTCACTGAGGGTGATATTGCCCTTCATGCGGTGTTTGAGGTCAGTGATGGTTTTCTGCTGGTCGGCGCTTGTCTTCTTTTCTTGCTCGATCTCTTTTTGCAGTGTCTCTATTTCCCTGCTATTCTCAGCCAGAAGATTTTCCAAATCAGTGATCCTCTGCCTAGCGGTGGATGCCTGCTTCTCTAATATATCATTCGCAGCTTTCGCTGCATTCATTTGCTCTGACAACGGACTCGTCTCTGGTGGGGTTGTAGCAGGGCACAGCTGTGCGCGTTCTAGATGTTCTGTAGCTCCGTCAACCTACTCTGCAGAGTAGTGATTGTTTCAACCATTCTTTCTTTGTCCTCCCTCTCCTTTGCTAGTGTGTCAGCGAGTTCCGCTTTTTCCTTTTCTGCTTGCGCCAACTCGACCGTCTGCACATGCTGGGAGGCCGGTATGTGGACCTTACTTTTCAATGACGCGACCTCTTTCTGCAATTGTTCTATCAAAGCACGCTGCGGGTTTGTTTCTCCTGTATCCTTTCCTTTGATTAACTCCTGGAGGCCGCGTATTTGATTCGCTCGGGCGCGAGAGTTTGCCTGTTCATTCTTTAGGGTCGCCCTCACATGTTCATGCTTTTTCTCCAGTTTTCTCAGCGCAATGGTGACCCGCATCACCTCGTCCTTCAAAATATCACCCACGACCTGAAACATGTTACAAATATCGGTTGCTGGCACATTGGCCATGTCGATTGCATGTTCGAGCACCTGGTAACTAGTGACACCTGTATTGGGATCGAGGATGGCCTCGGCCATAGACAATATCAGGTGTTCTGTGTCCACATTCATGGTGGCAGAAACCCTGGTGTGATATTTCTCTATATACCCTTCCAGCTCAGCTTTGTACTTATCCCTGATCGTTCTATTTGCTTGGTTCCTTGCAACTGCCGTAGGTGAGGTATGATCTCTGATGACCTGTGAGACTTCCGAGAAGTCGGAAGAGGCGACACTGTCTCTCAGCACTTTTATCTCGGCTTTACTCTTGTCCAGTTGACCATACGGTGTAAACGGTTCTAGCAGCTGCTCTTCCCCTATGACTTCTGCCTCACTGGACGCTGTTTTCTGCTTTTTGTGAAGGGGAGAACCTGCTCCTGAGGTACCTGCTTCTTCTCTGCCTCGACCTTTATTGACGTCCTCTTCTTCCCCTGTGGCAGATGAATCTGTCTCCATCTGCGAAACCAAAGACCAAGTTTCAAGGTTAGCCCTCCACTCTATGAACGACCTTGATTCATGTGTATAAGGTGTGGACTTGTTCCTCTTTCTCCTGTTTGAGATAATTTCCCGAGGATCATATGCCCAACCCTTCCCCAACCTTAGGTCCATGCCTTGCAATAGTTTCTCGACAATGGGAAGGGCATGTCTTGAATTCACAACAAAAGGGCCGATAGAGATAGGGAGTCTCAGGATGAAACCCTTCTTTTCCGAGACAAAGTGGAGTTGGTCAGCCTTGAGGGTTTGTCGAATATACTCCAGAGCATAAACTTGCCGAACAAGAAACACAGTCAGCTGGTAAGGGGAAACCTCGGCTCTGTAGACCCAAATTTCAGTGTAATTGTCAAATAGATACCAATCCCCAGTGCTCTGGGATTTTCCGGCTTGTAGCCAACTCTTCATTTCAGGAAAAACTCTAGGTGAGGGTGAATCTTGGATAATAGTATAGGCAATGGACATGAAATAATTTACGAACCTGGAATAACCCTCTCCCTTAGGCAATTGGCATACAGAACAATTCCATTCAAAAATTGGTCGGGGTTGGGAATTCTCCTCGTATACCCTATCTAAACCCAAACCCTCAAACTTATCAGCGTGTTGATGCAGGAAAAGATAGAAGACCATTGAGCAAAAGCGGAAGTGACTGGTTTTTGAAAGCTCTTGGAACTGGGTCCGAATGTTTGCAGCAAGGAAGCCAGGGATATCCAACACTACCCCCTTTTGAGACATTAACCACAAGAAATAAACACATACCCTGGTGGTTTCCCCCAAAGCGCCTACTCCTAAAAGACCAGCGATGAGGGCAAGGATGGGCTGCACTTCCTCTTTGAATAGACTCAGCGGGAAAGGTTCTGCAGCAGGAAGAGACGTAGCCTGGTTGCTGGTGATGGAGGAAATGAAGTCGTTTTGGCGCTCCCATGGCAGTTTGGTGAACTAGGAGGTTAAAGCCACTTCGCTGAAACTGATATAGGTGGCACTGGTGGGAAAGCGGAGGGCTTGCTTGATAATGTCGGGGGAAAGAGAAAAAATCTTATTCCCCTAAGGAGAGGTAAACGTGCCTCGACGCTCGTCGTAAGCATCTTTGAGCCAGCAAATAAAATCAACCACATAATAGATTGAGGGGGTAATTTGATGGTATAAACTAGACACAACCACCCGGTATTGGTCTCTATTCTCAATATTTCGTCTAAAAATATCGGGTTTAATGCTGCTGATGTGAAAAGGGTATTGAGGATCACGGATTTCGGCTTGCAGGTCGATGAAGGGCTTGAACCCGGGTGGGTTTTTGGTTTCTCGGACCTGAGGGGTTTCTGGTTCGGATTTCTTGGGCGTGCCCCTTCCCATGACTGACATATAAAACTTTTAAAAGACGAAAGGAAAGCAGAGAGCAAATGAGGGACGGAATACCTATGCAACAGGGAAATATTCTCAGGAAAACGACGCGGGGGTGTTGATAGCGACTGGGTAGACCTTGGCACTGGTTCCCACCTAGTATATACCGTAACTGGAACCCTGCGACTTTTACTGGAGTAAAATACCGGAAGACTGTTATCTTTCGACTGAGCATTCTAAGGTAAAAAGGCGGATAGGTAAAATAAACGGGGGAAAGTGTCGTAAGGACACTGACAGTGGAGCACGCGGCGCGTAGGGATTGGGTGTCGGCTGAGAACAGGTGAACGCCGCGTGCCGGGTTTAATACTGGTACGGGCCTTAGTACCAGCTTGCCTAGACACTTACCTTACCTTTCCACTGCAATAAAACATATGGTTCTTGGAACATCTCGCTCGTAGGACGGGTTAAATACACAACGTACCAGTGTTTAGGGCCCACATTCCGCTCTGCCACGTTACCGAAATCCCAATTGCTTTGATCTGCCACGTCGCTCTTTATCTTGGGCCCACACCGTGATGCTTCAATATAATTCCGCAGGGGTATGGGTCTGTTCCCTCTTCCGCCTCTCGACCCCCGCGGAAATCCTTGTATGGAGAATTCCCTCACGTGCGCATTTGGGGCGCGGCCAACTTTTAAATTATTTTGCTTTGCATCCTTTGTACCGTATCTTTGTGCTTTTTTGAATTACCGTTCCCCTTTTTGCTTTATATTCTGACCTTTTGCATACACATGTTTCGTTTTAAGCACAACACTTGCCTCCTCATCATTTCTCATTAATAAACTTTTTTTTAAAATGTTTCCCCATCTGCCATATCATTCAATACCTTTCTATCCAAGGTTAGTTCAACAAAAAATGACTAATGTTAATTTAGGATCAACAACAATTTGGATAGTTAACATCCTCATCATAAACAAAAATACATGTATATATATACCTTTGTCTTTTTATTCATGCAATTTGCATTCATGGATAATTATCATGGCAATTTAGGCTTACCTGTTTTTTGAAGCTCCTCAAAAGAATGAATTTATTGCCTTGCTTGAATCTTCTTCAACTCTTTGTTCTGCTGCAAAAAAGAGTCCACTACTCTTCAAAACTAATAAAAAAATTTCTCTGTGTGTACAAAGACCATAAAAATACCTTAACAATGTTTTTACTGCTCCATAACTCATGCTTCGGTCTTTGTTTTGCTAAAATTCTTCTCAAAAATTCCTTCTCTGTTTTAAAAAATTCTCATTTTGCATATGAAAATAGGACAAATTTTCTCATCGTGTATGAGAATAGGAAAAACATTTCTCACTGTGTATGAAAATGAAATTTTTTTTCATTGTGTATGAAAAATAGGACTATGTTTTTCATATGTATCAATTTCACAATTATGCATGAGGGAATTTGTGATTCAAGCTTGATTAATATTGTGGATGTCTTTGAGTTAATAACTCGTGTTCTTGTGTTTAAACAATGTCATTTTAATTAGAACTCCTCTTCAACATCTCTAAGGATTCACTCATTACATAGGGGGCAAAGTCGATTTAATGGTGGCAAAGTTTCAAATTCATAACTGAAGTTTAACTCATAAAATAACACATCTCAAACACTATCTCGAGCTTAACTACCCCTAAAATCTGTTCAACTACTGATAGAAATCTGGAAGTGATTTCTTACCTTTTCTCATTGCGGAATTTTTGGAGTTTGTTGGTAAGCTTGGTCAACTTGGCAAACAGGTGATCTCGACCTTCAATCCTCTCGTTAAAACCGATGCATTTCTTCTTTATTTCTCCACAAACTTCTTGATATGCTCGCCTATTTCTTATGTAACTTCTTCTCTGTTTTACACAACCCTCTCTTCAGTGTTTGCATTTTTCTTACTTGTTTCCTCCTTCCACGAGGGTGTTGTATGCGTGCATATGAGTGCACAACGTTATTCTCCTTTTTCTGAGCTTAATTCCGGTTGTGATGGTGGAAGAAACGCTTAACACAGAGCTTGGTTTGTGTTATAATAGTGAAAGATAGCAATAACATTACACAAAGTTTGTTTGAATGCGTTTTGACCGTTTTACCACTCTAGCTCACACTTTGACTTGCGTACTCGTGGTTGCCCATGTGTCTCTATTTTGACTACGTTCTTCTGCCTCCTCATTCCACGGTGTATATGTCTGTCTTATCACTATAATTCTGCATTATCCACGTTCTGTGAAGTTCATCCTTCGTTCATGGCTTCATTCATTTCGTTGCATGCCTAATTTTGTTTTTATTTGCAATGATACATATGTCTTTTCATCCTTTCTGCGTTTTTACATGTTGTATATTGCATTTCATACATTAGTCTTTGTCATTTTATATGCTCATTATTAATTTGTTTTTGAAATGACCATATGATAGGTCATTTCAAAATCAAATTTTCTTACAATGACACTAACTCTTTGTGGTTTTGTAGGCAAACAAAAATTCCTTATGGGAAAAAATATTGAGTCTCAATATTTGATAAAAAAATGCTTATGTTTATGTTGGAGGATAATGGAGGGGTGTACGGAATTAATGTAGGAAAATTTATATGGAGTTAATGTAGGAAAGTTTTTAATGTAAAATGTATGGTAGGGTAATGGATATAATAAGATAACGAGTGTAATACCATTATGATGAGGTTAGGATAAATGTAGGATGTAAGATGATAAATGTAATAGAATGCATATCCAAGTTAAATTAGTTTTACCAATTTTAGAATTTTTTTCAAAATCAAAGGTTCTAAAAGCATTTTTTTTACACTCACTATACTTTTCCTTTCGCAAAATAGCTTGATGTCAATACTCGTTGATGATGATCTTTGTTGATTCGTCCATACTCGACTCATTTTAATGATGATGTTACTGTACTTTTCCTTTCACAAAACAGTTTGATGTCAATACTCGTTGATGATGATCTTTGCTGGTTCGTCCATACTTGACTCATTTTAATGATGATGGTTCTTCAAAGATGAATTCAGATGGAATGTAGACGTTTGTAACTTCTTATTTGAACCTCTTGATATAGATTATGTTTTTTCATGTTCTTTTTGCATCTAATATTGATTCAGGTCCCTTCTAATGAATATTGATGTTGTTTAGGTCCAATCTGCAATGATATTTTGAATGAGGTTTCAGGTCCATTCTGCAATGTTATTCAGGTCTCTTCTGCAATGACATTTTGAATGATGTTTTAGGTCCTTTCTGCAATACAATTGTTCAAACTATTTGCAAAGTTTCATTATGAACCTTCCCCTTGCTTATGTTAAGACTTGTCCTCAAGTTTTTGAATATAGGAGAATTATTTCCGCAAAATCAAAATGAAGTAAAAATAACACAATTGAGAATTCATATTGACCAAAAAAGTTGGTTTTCCGATATGAATTCAAGTTTGTATTGTGTCAGTTTCTTAGATTTTTACAACCAAACTCCTTTATTATTATTATTTATTTATTTTTTGTTTTTTGTTTTGTTTTTATTCTAAAAGCAAGGTAGGCATATTATTATGTCGTTTCATTATTTCCATGTTATTTTCTATTGAGACTCTTTTCAGAAAGTCCTCTTTATTGATACATTTATTATAGACCTTAAGCCTATGTCCATTGAATAGAAATGAAATTGCTGTTTCATCGATTGTTTTTATTTTAACTGCTCCATTGTCAAAATTTTCTTCTATCTCATACGACCCATGACAATGAGTTGTAAACTTTGCTTTGAAATCTTTGAACTTGGAGCCAAAAAGTAGAGCCCAGCTTCATTTATGAAATTTTTTATTTTTAATGAATCTATCATGCCATTTGATTCTCTGTTGTTGCACTAGTGTTGTATGCTCCATTGTTTGTCTTATTTCATCTAGTTCATTTAATTGCATGACTCTCTGTTGATGTGTTTTAGATAGTTCCAATCCCAATTTTGCTGCAATTTTATATGTATGAATTTGAAATTCAATGGGTAACAAAACTTCCTTACCATATACCAATTGATATGGACTGAATCCAGTTGTATTCTTTCATGTAATTATGTATGCCCATAGTGTATCTCTTAACTTTTCTTAATCCTTTATATTCATTTGCATTATTTTCGTCATGATATTTTCTAGGACTTTATTAGTGGACTCTACTTGTCCATTTGCTTGAGGATGATGCATGGTATATTTTTTGTGTTTGATTTTATACTTTTCCGTAAGATCTCGGACAAGTTTGGAGGTGAACTGTGCTCCCTGGTTTGTAACAATCCATCTCAAAACTCCAAATCTGAAAAATATTTCCTCAAAGAGGAATGAAACCATTGTTTATTTTGTTACTCTTGTCATTGCTTTTGCTTCTACCCACTATGTAACATAATCTGTACACTAGAATGTACTTATTTCCATTTGAAGGTGGGTTAATTGGTCCCACAAAGTCCAGAGCCCATTGTTCAAATGGTTCTATGAGTACTTGTGGCTTCAATGGCATTTCATCTGATATTACAAGTTTTCCAGTTCTTTGGTTGTTGTCACATCTCTTAACATAGGCTTTCGAATCCTTGAATATTGTTGACCAGTAGTAGTCAAGTTTGAGCACCTTGTAAGTTGTCTGTTTGTTTGCAAAATGGCCACCACATGGCTCGTCATGACATGCGTTCAAAATATCTAGAATTTCATCTTCTCTAACACATTTTCTTATTAATAGATTAGAACTAGTATAAAAGAGGTCATCATTGACTCAGCTATATCTAGCACTTTCTCAGATTATTTTTCTTTTCTGTTTATTGGTGAAATGGGATGGTAATATTCCAGATGATAAATAGTTGGATACATCTGCAAACCATGGGGTTTTAGCTTCCATTTGAAGGTGGGTTAATTGGTCCCACAAAGTCCAGCGCTCATTGCTCAAATGGCTCTATGAGTACTTGTGCCTTTAATGACATTTCATCTAATATTACAGGTTTTCCAGTTCTTTGGTAGCGGTCGCATCTCTTAACGTAGTCTTTTGAATCTTTGAAGATTGTTGGCCAGTAGTAGCCAAGTTTGAGCACCTTGTATGTTGTCTGCTTGTTTGCAAAATGACCACCACATGGCTCGTCATGACATGCTTTCAAAATATCTAGAATTTCATCTTCTCTAACACATTTTCTTATTAATAGATCAGAACTAGTATAAAAGATGTAACATAATATTTGTACACTAAAATGTACTTATTTCCGTTTGAAGGTGGGTTAATTGGTCTCACAAAGTCCAAAGCCCATTTCTCAAATGGCTCTATGAGTACTTGTGGCTTCAATGGCACTTCATCTAATATTACAGGTCTTCCAATTCTTTGGTAGTTGTCACATCTCTTAACATAGGCTTTCGAATCTTTGAAGATTGATGGCCAATAGTAGCCAAGTTTGAGCACTTTGTATGTTGTCTGCTTGTCTGGAAAATGGCCACTGCATGGCTCATTATGACATGCTTTCAAAATATCTATAATTTCATGTTCTCTAACACATTTTCTTATTAATAGATTAGAACTAGTATAGAAAAGGTCACCATTGACCTAGCTATATCTAGCATTTTATCTGATTATTTTTCTTTTTTGTTTATTGGTGAAATGGGATGGTAATATTCCAGATGATAAATATTTGGCTACATTTGCAAACCATGAGGTTTCAACTGTTATAGCAAATAAATGTTCATCTGGAAAATTTTCTGAAACATGATTTAGATCACCAAGTGAATGAAGCCTTGATAGAAAATATGCTACTTGATTATCTTTACCTGCTCGATTTTGAAAAGTGATGTTAAATTCTTGCATTAATAACAACCATCTAGTAATTATGGCATTTGTAATTGCTTTGTTCATTAAGTATCTAATCGCTGCATGATCTATATGAATGAATACTTGATAGCCTGTTATATAATGCCTAAACTTATTAACTGCATGCACACCAACTAACATTTCTTTTTCTGTGACTGTATAGTTCAATTTTGTTGTTGTTAAATTTTTTCTTATGAAGTATATGGCATAATTGGACTTATTTTCTTTCTATCCAAGTGATGCTCCTATAGTTGTATCAGATGCATCAATGGATATATTAAATGGCAATGAACAGTTTGGTCCTCAAACAATGGGTACAACTGCCAATTTTTCTTTTAATATTTCAAATGCATTTTGAAAATTTGTTGTCCATTGGATCTCAACATCTTTTGCAAGTAACTTGAATAGAGGTAGAGCTATTTTACTAAAATTTTCAATGAATTTTCTGTAATAGCCTGTATATCCCAAGAAATTTCTTACTTCTTTCTGTGTTGTTGGTGGCATTAAATTCACAATGACTTGTATTTTTGCTGGGTCCACCTTGATCTCTGAAGAAAAAATGTGGTGTCCCAACACTATCCTTCCAGTTAAAATCGTAAAACATTTTTCATTGTTGAGGGATAGGTTTGTCTCTATGCATTTTTTCAAAAAAATTTCAAGATTACTCAAACAATCATCAAGTGTTCCTCCATATACAGTGAAATCATCCATGTAGACCTCTACACATTCATGAGTTAGATCAACAAAGATTGCAAGGACTGCTCTTTGAAAAGTAGCAGGTGCATTACATAACGCAAAGAGAAAAACATTATATGCATATGTTCTCCACGGACAAGTAAATTTGGTTTTATCCTCGTTTTCCAATGCTACTTTAATTTGATTGTATCCACTAAATCCATCAAGAAAATAAAAGAATTTCTTTCCAGCGAATGAATCTAGTACTTGGTCAATAAAAGGTAACAGGAAATGATCTTTTAATGTGGCTTTATTCAGTTACCTATAGTCTATATATATTTTCCACTTTCCATTTTTCTTTGGCACGACAACTAATGGAGAAACCCATTGACTATAAGAAATATGATAGATGAATCCAACTTGTAACAATTTATGCAGTTCCTCTTTCACTATTTCTTTCATCATAGGATTCATTGTTCTTTGTGGCCGTCTCACTACTTTTATATGATCATCAATATAAATGTGGTGAATACATGTCTTTGAATGAATTCCTTGCATGTTTGTATAATCCCATGCAAAATATTTTGAATATTATTGTAATAATGCAATTAATTCTTGTTCCTGTGATGATTGTAAATTATTACCAATATTAAAACTCCTTCCAGGATTGATTTCAATGATTTTACTTTATGAATTGATAATTGAGTTATCAGGAAAAATATTTTCAAATGAATTTTGCAATGATTCAATTGTACAATTTTCCTGAAAACATTGATTTAAAAGATGATTTGCAACTTTATATTGTGTTATTCTTAGTTTCTCAGAAATATCAGATTCTGAGATGAAAAGATCTAATAGATCCTCATTTTCTTCCTCTTCTCTAAAATTAAAGACTTGATTAATACTGAGAACAAAATGAGTTTCTTCTTGTTTTTGTTCATCGAGCCATAATAATTAAGAAGGAGATTGTGCTGGAGGATAGAGTGTAACATGTTTCCTTTCAGCCCCATGTGCTATGATCATACTTCCTGATCTGCATCCAATGAAGGCATCTGCTATGGCTAACCATGGTCTGCCTAGAATCAAAATATGGCCTCCTAGATTTTTTTTTTGCTGCAAGATTAGAAAGTCTACAGGGTATTTCCATGAATCCAAAGAAATTATGATATCTTCTAATATTCCCTCTGGTATAACTTTAGATCTATCCGCTAGCTCCAAAATTGTAGTAGTAGGTCGAATATTAGGTAGTTTCAAATATTTCATAGTTTTTGTTGTCGTGACATTTATCACTGATCCTAAATCCATTAAAGTATTTGGAACTGAAAATTTATTGATTGAAATGGTAACCATAGGTATCTGAGGATCAATATATTTTTCAATTATTGTTTTTGCAGACATGAGACTAGCTAATTTGCCAATGATCTGGATTGTGGGTGGATTTCTTCTTTTTCTGCTAGTTTTCTTAATACATAACTCCTTTATTATTTTTTCATAAATTGGAATATCTTTGATAGATTGCAACAAAGAAATTTTGGCATAATCATTTTTCAATTCATCCAAAATATCAAATTCAGGAAGAGACGTTGGAATTTTCTGCTCTACTAACCTCTCTCGATAAGGTGGTGTTTGAGTCATAATAGACTTTCCTTTCTGAATTTTATTTCCTGGATGAAAATTTTCAGATTTTTCTCCTTGTTCAGTTTGTTTTTCTATGATCGGTGGAGAATCTTTGTGTAATGTTTTCCCATACCTTAAGTGGACATCTTGTATATAAATAATATAGTATGTAGGAAAATATGTTGCTTCATTCACATTGTATGTTGGTCTCTCCACCTTTTTACTCAGACTTAACACTGGCTAAGATGGTAATTGAGTTGGTCTAGGTGGGGGTTGGTTAGAAGGCAGCTGAAGCTGTTGTGGTTGAGTTAGTAATGGTGCAGGATTTTGTTGTGGAATTGGCATTGGTTGAGGATGTTTATAGAATTTTTGGTATTGAAATGGTTGTTGAGGATATGCTTGTTGATATGGTTGTTGGTATTGTTGATGATACATTTGTTGAGGTGGCTGGTTTCCATAACTATATCCTCTCTAACCTTGTGCAGGTTGGTTTTGGTATTGTTGTGGAGGCCAAGCTTGCCATGGCATCGAAGCATTCCATGAATTTTGAGGAGGATACTGATAATTCTGGAGATTTTTTGAAGGAATTGTTAAGGAATCCTTGGTTGCCAAGGTATCCATGGTGCCATATAGTAAAGAGAATATGTCCCTTGTACTTCTTCCATTTGCAATTCTTTAAGCTTTGGACAGTTTTCAGTTGAATGATTCTTTGTACATAGTACACACACTTAAATACTATCCAAAGGACATTCTCTCAGTGGATATTTCTTCCTACACTTAGGACAAAAGATTGATAAGATTTGATCTTGTTTTTCTTTTATTTATTTGCTTTCAAAACATCAATTTGTGTGTCTAAAGTCCTCAAAAGATCAGTTTTAAAATTTTCTAGCAAACTTCTTATTTATGCTCTTGTTACTCCTCTTGTTGCAGATTTAGAAGCTCTTGATGTAACATCTCTTTTTCCACTTTTTGCTCTTCCCCTAGAATATTTTTGGCATAGTTCAACAATCTCATCAAATGGCAAGTTTGAGATATCTCCTTTGTCCATCACATTGAGAATATCAAGGTATTCATCTCTTATACCTTTGAGAAAAATTGTGTGGATGGTATCAGGATTCAGAGTGTTATTTGGATTTTTGTAGATTATAAAGGAATCTCTCCAAGTACTCTTCCAAACTTTCATCTTCTTGTTGTGTCATTATTAAAATATCTTCTTTTGAGTCTCTAGGCCTGCAATAGGCTTGATACTTTTTGAGAAAAGTTCTCTTCATGTCATCCCAAGAAACAATGGTATGTTCTCCTAGTCCCATAAACCATTTTAGTGTTGCTGCTTTCAGAGTAGCATGAAAGAGACGAAGTTTATGTGTGTCATCTGTGTAGCTATAAGTACGATACAAGATGTTAAACTCAAACATAATTGAATCAAGTTCTTCAGTTGACATTCCATAAAAATTGGGCAAAACAGAAAGTGGAACATTTTTCATTTTCACTTCTTCTCCTATGACTGCTCTTGTGTCTAGTATTGGGAAGCCAAAGGTAGAATCCTGATCATTGTTTGGTTCTATATCATTCTGTCTTTTGTTATCATACTCTATTTTTTCATCTTCTCTCTTTCTCTCTGATTCTATTCTCTTGTCTTCCTCTCTTTTTCTCTGTCATTCTTTTTGTTGTCTCTCATACTGAAGTCTTTGTTCGGGAGGAATAATTGATATATTAGATCTTTCTCCTTCCTCATTCATTTTCTCTTCAGTGGTTTTTAAAGTGTCAATATGAGGTTGAAGTGGCGTTTCCTCAACTAACTTTATTTGTTCGAGCACTGGTTGCTATAATTGTTTAATAATTGGTCTCTTTGTTTCTTTATGTTTTTCTATGAAAGGGGTTTCTTTTGATGTTTCTTTTCTTTTCACCTCATAGGCTAACAATGTTTGTCTTTCAATAAGAGTCAATCTTTGTTACGATCTTTGTTTTTCTTCTAGTTCCTCTAGAGTTGGTCTCTCAACAACTGGTGTAGTTAGTCTTGATGGTCCTGCTCCTATGTATGGTTGAATTTTTGGGGGATTTTGTTTATTAAATCTACATTTCTGATCTCTTTCTCTAGGCATAAAGAAACATAACTGAAATAAAAACTAAATTTTGTTGTTTTTGTTGTGGGTTTTTTTTTTTTTTTTTAACCTCCCAATTGACTATGTTAATGTATGATTCCCCGGAAATGGCACCAAAAATGTTGGGTCAAATTACTGGGTAAACTAACACGAGTATTTAATTATCAATCCAAGTTTGTAAACTTGGAAGCATGTCCAAAATATACGGATCTCAAATGTAGTCAATTTTAAAAGACAAAATAAATAAACTGAAAGAAATGCATATTACAAATATATTCTAGATTCTAAGATTTAAGGAAATGCATATTACAAATATCAAATCTAACTAAGCAATTTCTGATTCAATATGTAATAAGTGAGGAAAGAGGCTCCTAACTTAGGAGATCTTGTTTGTCCTTCCCCACAATATTACTTTCAGGAAGAGAAACCAAATAACTGATGGAAAATAGTTTATGATGCATAAAAATTAGGAGAGGAGGCTCCTAACTGAGGAGTTCCATGTTGTCATTCTTTACAATTCTATTCATCATTGTTACCATTGCATTAAAACTATAAATTCAAAAAATAACTCAAACAAGGAAAATAAGATGAATTTTAGTTGTTCTTTGATCATATAAAAAGAGAATTTAACTTACACTCTTGTTTGTCCCTTCATATGCAGATTAGAATTAAAAAAAGATTCATCAACAAACATAAGAAATATTCATACATCTAAATAACTGAATAAATCTGAAGCAAAACTAGTTCATGAAAATTAAGCTAAATTAACCACAAAGTGTATTTAGCGTGGTGTGGGGGCCCTCCACCCTTGCCTTGCACACTTGAAGAACTTCTCAGCGACTGAAAATTCAATTAATCATCCACAACAATGAACAAAAAAAAGAAGGTGGAACTGATTCCTCAAATTAACTCACAATATTCAGAAGTCTCAATATGAAATTATATAAATTCTCCATGCTTGAATGGTTCATAAGCTTGGTTTAAATAGAAAAAAGATAAAAAAACTAAGCTACAATGTATTTAACAGCCTTATCCATCCAAATCCCATCCATCTAGGTCGAAATCATCCATTCAGTTACACAAAATCTGGAAAAATCCAAACAATACTAATTATGTCCTTTTTCTTAGGGATATCTGAAAAACAGGTCATATTTGATCAACGTTGACCAGGCATGTTTTAGTTAAATTTGACTGAACCAATAGATGTGTTTCCATCTGTGGTTCCCAAGCTTTCCAAATCTATGCTCAACTCTTGTCAAAGTGTCCTGCATGTTAGTGTCAGTATTTGCATACTACCATCAGTGATTAAAAATACTCTTTTCATATCATTTTAGGAGTCTCACTCAGAAATTTTTGATCATTCCATTAGGTCATGCAAAAAATTCACTCACTGATGGTAGCCCTAGTCATAAAACTTCACTCTCCCTCAAAAAATTCATATTTTCTGGCCCACCTTCATGTCTTGTTGAGCATAAATAGTTCTTGAAAGTTCATTTCATTATATCATTATGTCAGTCAAAGTCACCATGGAGTCTGGTCATTCAAGGTCCCATTAGGTCACTAGGTTTCATTTTCCAAGGTCCAAATAAAACACCATTTCATTTTCATAAGGTTAACAAAAGTATGAGAGTGATTGAAATAACATTCCTTTATCATTTGAAGAGGATTTTCCAACACGAAAGATGACCTCCAAGGAATATTTCCAAAGTTCTAATTCTGCTTTCAAGTTGTGATTTTTATTCTGCAATGTAATTTTATTCAAAAAGAGAGATGTAATTTATTTTTATTTTAATGTAATTTTATGTTCATTATATATAATAAATACTATTCCCAAGCTGCGAACTCAACTCTACATGCCAAAATAAAATAACAAATGTCAAATCAAAGAGTACCTACTCCAACATGATCAACCTGCAAAGAAAAAAGTCAAAGTGTAAAGGGTATTTTCCAAAGGTTTGAAAAGTGAAATTTAAAACATTAGCAAAGTGGGTTTTAGATAAATAAAAAATCAATTTAAATCAAGTATTAAAGCCCTCATAGCATCAAATTCTACTTCATTTATATCCTACCATCATCAAGCAAACTCAACATAGCTCAGAGATCAAGTTTAGAATTCCAAATTCGCAAAACAAGGGCAGCGCTGTGCGCCTGCCAAAGGGAGGGCACACTTGTGTGTGGCGCTGTGAGCTTGATTTATGCGCCGTGCGCTTGCCTATTTTCTTCAGCAATTACCAAAAACACCTCAAATATTCGTGTCATTACCTCCAGACTTCAGCGGTGGTGCCCATGGCCTCTAGCAAAGCAAGTAAGCTATGATTGCTCCATTCCTCTTCTCCATCAATTTGATTTTGTGTTTGTGAACTTTGTTAAAATAAGCTAGTGTCTTTATTCAAGTTTAAAACCCTAGTTTACCCCCAAAATTCCCATTACATTCTCAAATCCCAAATTACAGTCCCTAAACCTTCATTACCCTTCCCACATTGTAAAAAAACTTTCCTAAAACGCTACGCTACATTTTCCTTTCTCTAAAGCCTTTCATCCCTTAAAACCCTATGCCCTAGGTACATTATTTGCCTAGGATCCCAATTCCCTACACCTGTAATTAATTTCCTATTCCAAACCCCTCTACATCCCTACTCTTTGTCTCATCCCTTAAACTCATAAATCCATACCCCCATTGATCAGGAGCTCAAGTCAGAGCTATGGAAAAAGCTCAAAATTGAAAGTGTTCAAAATCACTTGCAACTTGAACAACCAGATAGGCCTCGTCGATACGAACTTGGTGCCGTGAACGACACTCAAATCCGACATCATATGTGAAAGTTATGCAAGTTTGAAGTTTTCAGTAAACTACAAAAAACTGAGTTTGACCAGGTTTGACTTTTAAATTTTGAAAAATTAAAAAATGAATATTCCAAGGAATATTCTTGAAATATTCCCTAGAATATTCCACCTGGGCCAATCCTTTATTGACAAGTGGCAGCGCAGGATTTGTTGTTGGTTTGACTTTGGAATTTTCGACTAATCAATGGGTGCCACGTGGCAAGCTCGGAGGCCGCCACGTGGCCCCTAGCCTGTGAAAAATTTTCATATGGTAAAATATTTTACAGTTGGCAGGATTCGACCTCGGGTCGATGGTCTACCAACCCAAACGCTCGACTGGGCGGGCTACACTATGTTTCTTAACACTTATGGCATTCACCTTTCTCTTATAATTTGTATTTGTTTTGGGTGGAGCATAAAAGAGCTAGCCCCCTTCTGATATGACCTCTACACATGACCAAAGTTTGCAAACCGAAGGCTTATTCCTGTCAGTTTAAATTAACCGCCACAAAACATTTACATGTGACCACTACTAATGTTATGCCACGGTCTATTTAAAACAATTTATGTTTAACGTCTAAACTTGAGGTTAAATTGGCGGTTTGGGTAGAGGCACTATATGACCGCCACCACAAACAGTTAATGCCAACAGTTAAATTGACCGGCGGATTTGGAGGTGCGCGCCAAAGTTGGCGGGATGGCCATTTTAGTCGGCCTAACTCCAGTTCACCCACATTTCATTAGGGGATTTTTGAGGTCTAAAACGGGCCTCCTAAGGAAATAATAAAATAATAGCTAAAACAATAAAATAATATTTATGAATTGCAAATTCACTTTTTGCACCAAAATCCATGTAACCATAATTAAATTCAATTCAAAAGTTGTACCAAAATAAAATTAATAAAAAAATTGTATTGATGTGACTATAAATAAGAATGAGCTTTTCAAGAAAAAGTCATTATCATTGAACAACTAATGCATTTGTCCTTTGTACTTAAATAACTTAAAATAAAATATAAATATAAATTTATAGATTCTTTTTTTTTTACAGAAACGGTTATGAGATATATTAACTGCTGGGTCTAAATGCCAGATTTCGGGTTACAATGAGAGGGGGGAGGGCCCAGGAAGTATCTATAGCCAAGAGTGCTATGAGACTTGTGGACAGCTTCCAGCTCTTTTTGACTACTATTATGCACTCGATTTTTGTGATTTCCCCTAGCTTAAAAATACAAACAAACTGATTCAATAGAAAGCAGTAAAACATTTAAGCTGGCAGATTATGGAATTGAATCCCATGTTTCGTCCTCATCTCGAATTATTGCTCCAGCAGAGATGAGGACAGCTTTATTTTCTTCAAGGTCTGCTTCTTTGTTGTTTTCTCTCAACACATGATAGTAGCTCAACTTTTTAAACAAATTCCCCAAAGTTCTAATTCTGGATATCAGCCTTGCCAATCTAAGATCCCGGGGGGAGGAGTTTGTCACCATAGTTTTGATTATCACTTGGGAATCCCCAAAAACATTAACCTCCTTGATTTCTAGATTCAAGAGTGATTTAAGGCCTTGAAGGAGGGCCAGTGCCTCTGCTTGAATGCTGGTGCTGATCCCCAGACCCCATGCAAAGCTGTGGATCAAAACACCTTCAGCATTTTTTACAATACCTCCTGCTCCAGCCCTTCCTGGGTTGCCCTTTGAGGCCCCATCAAAGAATAAAGAGTGAACCTGCTGCTTGGAGATCCATTCTTGAAACTCAGCATTGTTCTTCCCCCTTATTTTCCAATCTTCAATGAGGGAAGTGTTACTGGTGGCTTGAAGAAATTGCAGATTTAGGGAGGTACCCCAGACTGAATCTAATTGAGTAAGATTTGAGGCATCTTTTTGATTATCCAAGCTTTCCTTTAATTGGAATTTTATTTGGCCGCCACCACCTTGACATCATGCTTAGTATCTCTAAAGATTCTTCTGTTTCGCTCAAGCCAGATCTGCCAACAGCAGATTTTGGGGAGGGCGGACCATGCCTTTTTTATCACTTTGTTTCTGGGTGGAGGTCCGGGGTAACTGTTCTGCCAATTTGCAAAGAGATTAGGAATAGTGGAGGGAAGGAAAAATTTGGGGTTCCAATAATCCATCAGCTCACTCCAAACCTTCACAGTGAATTTACAATTCAAGATCAAGTGTGTGGCCCATTCCACATTTTCTCTGCACAATGAGCACCTGGACGGACCATGGAAACCCCATTTCTGCAGTTTGTCATCTGTAAGAATTTTCATGTGGCAAAGAAGCCAACAGAACATGTCGATTTTAGGCAGAGAGTGCAGACGCCAGATCGCAGTCCAAGGGGCAGGGTCCGGGGGGACGTGAGGCCTCAAGGTGAGCTTTGCGTAGCCTTGGGCTACCGTGTAACCTGCAGCCAGCAAACCCCAGCCACGCGAATCTCTTCTGCGCAGATGAGAGGGGGCAATACCATTCAGCATGGAGCGAAGACAATATAAATTTATAGATTCTTAATTATATTATATGTTATTAATTAAAATTTATATTATTTAAATTATATAATAACATGTAATTAATATACTATATAAAAATAATATAATATAATATAATATAATATAATAAATTTATAGGGATATGCATTGTTTCTTTCAAGAAATATGAAATGACAATAATATTATTTTATTCAAAAAGTGTGAAATGACATTTATTATGAGTACTTTACTTTGACTTTAAAAGTACTTAGAGCACTACCATGGTTAACCATGAGTTTTTATCCACCATTGAGAATGTGACAAGTAAGTACCTTTAACTCAAGCACTGCCACCTCAACCATTAGGGATGATGTCATCCCTTAAAATGTGATTGGTTCTCATAAAGTGAATTTTGATTGTACATTTTCTTTAGGAGGCCCATTTTAGACCTCAAAATTCCCCTAATGAGTGGGATTTTTACATGACATTGGGCAGAAGTTTGTTTCTGCCATAACTTCTCCAATATTGGACCAAATTAGATTAAATTTTGGTCAATTTTGTGTATTCTGAGCATTCTACTACCTCTGGAACCTGTCCCGATGGCTCTGGAATGCTGAAAATAGTCAAAATTGGTTTTTGGTTCACCTCAAATGGTTAAGCATAGCCCAAAATAGCTCTAACTCCCTTTTGGCCCTGATGGCTCTCATTCCTTCCCTGAAGCAAAAGGGGCTGAAGATCAACTCTAATGGCTCTGAAACCTATTCCAATGGCTTCAAAATGCTCAGAATACTCAAAATTGACCAAAATTTCGTCCAATTTGGTCCAATATTGGAGAAGTTATGGCAGAAACAAACTTTTGCCCAATGTCATGTAAAAAACCCACTAAATGTGGGTGAACTGGAGTTAGGTCGACTAAAATGGCCATCCTACCAAATTTGGCGCACTCCTCCAAATCTGCTGGTCAGTTTAACTATTGGCATTAACTGTTTGTGGTGGCGGTCACATAGTGCCTCCACCCAACCGCCACTTTAACCGCAGGTTTAGACGTTAAACATAAACTATTTTAAATAAACCGTGGCATAACATTAGTAGTGGCCACATGTAAATGTTTTGAGGTGGTTAATTTAAACCGACAGGCATAAGCCTTTAGTTCGCAAACTTTGGTCATGTGTAGAGGTCATATCGGAAGGGGGCTAGCCCTTTTATGCTCTGCCCAAAACAAATACAAAGTATAAGAGAAAGGCGAATGCCATAAGTGTTAAGAAACATAGTGTAGCCTACTTGGTCAGGTGCTTGGGTTGGTAAACCATCGACCCAGGGTCGAATCTTGCCGACTGTAAAATATTTTTCCATACGAAAATTTTCACAGTCCTGGGGACACCTGGCGGCCTCCGGGCTTGCCACGTGGCACTCGTTGATTGGCCGATAATTCCAAAGTCAAACCAACAACAAATCCTGTGCTGCCACTTGTCAATAAAGGATTGGCCTAGGTGGAATATTCTAGGGAATATTCCTTTTTTAATTTTTCAAAATTTGAAAGTCAAACCTGGTCAAACTCAGTTTTTTGTAGTTTACTGAAAACTTCAAACTTGCATAACTTTCACATACGATGTTGGATTTGAGTGCCATTTACGGCGCCACGTTTGTATTGACGAGGTATATCCGGTCGTTCAGGTTGCAAGTGATTTTGAACACTTTCAATTTTGAGCTTTTTCCATAGCTCTGACTTGAGCTCTTGATCACACCTCCCAAATGAGAAGCTTTTGGACCCCAAAAGCTCACTGAAATGCTGAAATTGAATTGTACAATAAATTAGAGAATAACGACATCCTCTTCTCTTCAGCAGCCAAAAAGTTTCCTGACTTGCCAACTGTCCTCATGGCGAATTTTTGTTGAATGAGCCATGTACTTGTGCCGAATCCCGACCAAGTTTTCTCACCATACCAATCTGCCATTCTGAAACCAGCAATGACCCTTGCTGAACTTTGTTCCATATTTTCTTGCATGCCTTTCCATCACATGGAATCTTGCATCACTTTGCACCAACACTTCATTTTCTGCACTAATCGACACCAAAGGCACCTTGTGCAACATACGACATCAACAACAAGTTGACATGAAATGTGCTATACAATTGACACAACAATTAATGTAAAAAGTGTGCCACAATTGACACAAGTCGACAAACATGTGTGACACAATCGACACAAGTCGATAAACAACAAGATACATCTTTACAATCATGTGTATGTATCATGTACAATGAACTATATACAGTTCGCTAATTACACATACAATCCTCTATGTACATGTGCAAATTCAACTCTTCTTTTCAAATACCAACATGTATATCATCCAAAAAAAACATGTGGGTGACTAAGAGCTGAACTAAAAGACATTGCTGCAATATAAGTGAGTATCATACTCATCTTTTACACCTCCATAGCAAAATTTTGTAACAACAAAGAAATTCCTTCAACTGAAACTGCTTTTTACATGCAATCTTGCATCAAGCTTTTCAACTGAAATACATGCATACAAATCTGAAATTTGCATGTACAAAATGAGTATGACTTACTGCATTAAGAATTTAATCCACTTCCTACCAAGCCAACTCCATGGCGTCTTTTCCTGCTGCAACATTTCTACATGTGAATCTTCCATTTCCACATTGATAATGGAATCCATAGATCCACTTGCGCCAATCTTTTTGTCCTCTAGCTGCATGTGCTTTGGACGACTTGTTGGATGAAAAGTCCAACAATGAAAAACATCATGCCCCTTATTTTGACAAAATGCGCAACTCTTAAGTACTTTTTGGGAAATTTTTCTTTGCCTCTTCTGCCTCCTTTGTGCTTTCTTTTTCAACTAGCATCTTGAAGCAACATGGTTAAATCCACCACAAAATGTGCAACAAAACTTTATTTCATTTGAACAAGAAAAATTATCATTTTTTGCTGAAACATAATAAAATTTATCATGTGAATAATTATACCTCTTTTGCTGTTTAGAATGTCCATCCTTTTTGTCCTCATGAGATGATGAACTAATAGAGGCTACAAATTTATTTTTCAGACTTACATCACAGTTCTTGTCTTGAAAACTGTTTGAACTTGAAGTCTCGCCATAAGTGACATGTTTACCCTCTACTTGCTGCAATGAAAGCTTAAAACAATGGCAATCATCCTTAAAACAATTTTGACATTTATGCAATTTTGAACTTGGAATAAAGGTTCTCTTTAAATTTGCATCACATGCATTCAAGGATTTGGAGTCTTTGCCATTAAACTGCTCATATCGAAGACCAACATTCTTGGGTCGCTCCACAACCGAAATAGGGTCAACCATGCCTTGTGCATGCTTGCCCAAACCTTTGCCTTCATGATAGTCCATCTTAAACATTAATTTGGACCCTATACCCCTTGTATGTTTTTCAAAATAACCAACACACTTTTCAATTGAGGAAATTGAAGACAAGTTGGAATGGTTTACCTCTCCCTCAGGCATTTTCTTAGATAAAGCTTCTTGAGCTTGAAGGAGTTGTTTCTCCATGTCATGAAACCTTTGGAGAATTGCTTCCTTCTCATCCTTCATAGCCAAAAATTGTGCATGAAGCTTAACACTTTCTCTTTGATCCTCAATTAGAATCTGCACCATGTCCTTCACATTAAAGAACTCATTCTTCATGTCATCATTGAAGAATCTTGTGAAGGGGGAAATTTCACTTGTAGAAGAAGTTGACATTATGTAAATGGTCAAATTAACAAAAAGAACTTCCAAAGAAAAGTTCTCAAAGCTTTCAAACAAATGACAAGATTTTTAACCAAATGTCTTTAAAGACCCCTTCTTATTCAAGCATCCATAAAACACAAACTCCAATAACTTTTGTAGCAAACACTAATCAAGTGGGTTTGTTTTCCAAATATAATCTTGAAGTACTTTGGGGTAAGGAAATAGCCTACAAATCTTTATTCCTTGATGTAGCCAAAGGCTGCCACACCCACAATATGCATATAAAATTTTAAAAATGCATACCAATATGCATATAATCCAATAATCTGGCGCGAAATATTTTTATTTAATCTTCAAAAGAATATTTCCTCACTTTTTAAACCATGGTTATAAAACCCAACAATAATAACTTCATATGTGGAAGCTGTCCCTTTTCATAATATTGTGGTTATAAATCATAATTAAACACCCGTTCATTTAAATTTTGAATATACGAAATAGACTTTGGTTAAACCCCATTTTCCAAACATCATACATTCGACTCCACCCTTAACATTTCATTTGATTCAAAAGTTCTACTTTGGTTAAAACCCAAAGCACCAACATAATATTAGATCCGGGTCCCACAACATTTACCAACTCACCTTTTTTTGTTTAATCGATCTATCCGCTTCCTTCATCCAACGGTAGTCGCCAACACTTCAATCTGATCATGCATAATCCAATGGATTTCGGATCCAAATAAGCCCGATATTTAATGATTTTATTTCACGCGAAATGGGTGGTATTGAGGCACCACGTGTCAGCCCACAACACTATCACGTGCTCTCAAAGATTACTGCCTTCCCTCTCAAAGCTGTGCGATAACACCTCTTACCATTTTGTAAAACCACTTCAAGGTTTCACTGTGCTATCAGTAATGCGATTGCCGACGTGAAGTTGTGATGGCGATATCGCTTTGCTACATCGCACTTCCCACATCTTATTACAAATCGACTCCCAAAGAACATCGCAAATCGCATAATTAACATGTATTGTAGATCTTAAATGAAGGCGTTATCCATTTGAATGCGATATGCGATGCCGATATCGCATCACAATATCTCAACCCCCCGATTTATATCACAAATCCATGTAGCGCGCAATTCCGTATCGCATCGCAATATCGCTATTGCATTAACAAGTGACTCCTCATCGCAAACCTAAACTTCTTCCGCTGAATGCGATATGCAATTTAATCTAAACTTTCCATCTCTTGCTTCAGATATGTGATAAGATATCGACCGTTTGCTCGTCCTTCCTGAGCTTCAAACTTATCATTCTCACCTGCATACGCATCTGGAACATACGATTTCAAGTCCGATTTCTCTCTAATGTGTCATCGATCCATTCTGTGATCGATGATTGAGTTTTGACACACTCAATTTCACGCAGGATTTCAAGATTCATAAAACCTGAAATTTAAATAAACCATGACAGAAACAAAATCTTCAGTTTTTTCCAAATTCTTCAACTCCAATGAACACACAGAGAATCAATCATTCAATGTATACAATATAAACTCAGAAATTTAGTTCTCTGAATTAAACCCAATATTTACATAGGAATTCTCTTCCTCTGGCCTGATCTTCTGTATCAGTGGCCTTTTCTTCCTATTTCCCGTAGGCTTCCAATCCAAACTCTACCTACCTCTACCTATCTCTACCCCCTTGTTTTTTTATCCCTTTGAGGGTTACAATTTATACAAATATTTCTAAAACCAATTCTGGTTCCAAATCCTCTAGTTTCTCAACAATTTCCTATGAATCCTCTAAGTCCTAAAATCTCTACTAATCCCTAAGGATCCTCTCTCATCCTAAAATCATGAACCAATTCTAATTTAGTATTTATAATTAATTCCTAAATCTCTCAATCCCTATGGGTTCTCAACTAGACTAATTCTCTCATGTTCTCCAACATTCGAGAACATTTACAAAATTCCTCACAATATTTAATTAATTCTCATTAAAATCACTCAAAACATCACATAAGAAACCAATTCCCTTGAAAAAATAAAACCCCTAAGTCTATTACAATACAAAGAGATTTCTGAGCCTAATGCTCCTGCATTAGACTCCCAAAGTAGAAATTTATCATGATCTCCTGATCATGTGCTTCCAACCTTTGCCTCATGGATCCCATACTTTGTTTTGCTGTTGTCCATAAGTTGTATCATTCTTCTGTTGTACTTCTTTGGGCTTCCATATTTTGTTCTGAATTTTCCCACTAGTTATACTTTTACATTATTTTCTTGTCTTTTCCTTGCTGTTGTTTCTTTGCTTTCTTGCTGCTGTCTTCTTCTGAGACACCTTCATCATCAATATTCTTATGCTTTCAATTTCTATGTCCAGTTTATATTCTAACTGGTAACCACTTTGCCTTTTGTTGCTTCTTCCAATTTCTACTGCAAATATTACTCCAAACACTGTTTCTTTGGACATTGCTATAGATGTTGTTGCCTCCCAGACTTCCTGAATATCTCTTAAGATATCTCCTTGTGCAATATCATTCTTCTGCTCACTACCTGCAAATTTATTTTCAAAAATTAAATTATCTTCTGATTCTTTAATCACAACAACATAATCATTCACTGTTCCTTGCATACTAGTAAGCATAATCAAATTTGAAAAACTAGCATCTATTTCTGCTTCTTCCATAACTCCAGATATTTTCCCTTCAGTGTCTGCAATTCCTTTCTCTGCACAATTATTTCCAGCAAGAATTTCAGCCATTCTTTTTGTACTTGTTTTATCTCAAACACATCATCAATATGCTGCAATTTAGTTTCAATAGATCCTTCTTCTTCTTCTTCCTTGACAACCTTCAGTGATTGTCCTTCACTTCCTTGATTGATTCTGGCAATCAATTCAACTTCTTCAAACTATGCATATTCATCCTTTATCAGAATAGAATTATAACTCTTCACCATTGTGGCAGTTCTAAAAGTCTGTCCCACAGTCTTCTCTTGGCCAATCAGACAAGCCAACTCCTCCTTGTCATCAACAGTAACAAGTTCCTTCATATGAGACATGACTGTATCACCTTCCTTGGAATTTATGAGTTCCTTCTTCTGCAACAATTCATCTTCATTCAAGACAACTCCAAAAGATGGATTGTCTTCTGCAACACCTGTAAACATAGTCAAACTATCAATTTCAAAATTAAAATACCCAATGGTCTCATTTGATGATCCAGTCACCAAATCTTCTTCTAGCAGTTCCAAGTCTCTTTCAAGACACAAAAAATCTTCATTGTCTTTCTTTCTAGCTTCCAACGTTATCTCCATTGTTCCAATCACCATGATAGAACGATGATCCTCCATTATGTTTTCATCTAACATAGTTTCCCTTTCATTAGATTCTATGACATTTTCCATTTGTTGTCCTTCTTTGCCTGCATAATTAACACATGAATTATCAGTATTAAAAATACAAGGTCTCAATGCCTCTTCCTCCTCTAGCAACATATCAATATACTACTTTGAGTTTTTGTTTAATTCCTTTGTCAACACATCAGTATGCTGATTTAAATTCTCCATGAGACTATCAGCTAGTATCTCCTTCTTATCTCCTATTTCAAGAATGTCTCTCTACTCTGGTTCACAATAGTGAACTTCTTCAATTTTCTGAATCATTATTACATCCTTATCCTATGTTTCCTAACTGCCATTCATGACAATTTCTTTGTCTTTCACATTCAACAATTTATCCTGCGTATAGATCCTCTGCTTTTCCAACTCCCTTCTTTGAAGATCTAACTTTCTATATAAATTAACAATTTCAATTGGGGTAGAATTTGGAAACTTCACACGAATTTCCATACCTTCACTTGTTGTTGACCAATCATCAGATGGCCCCTCTTCCTATACTTCAATACTCTGTTGTTTATTCCCATGAGACCCCTCTGTCTACTTTTGTTTATGAGATCTTGCTATCTCAGCATCATTCTGAAAAGAATTCAGATTCAACTTTTTCTCCTTAACAAAATTCAAAGTTTGTTCAACATCCTGTGATGTACCTGCAGCCATGCACAATTCATTAGTTTTAAAAACATAAGACCTTTTAGTCTCATTTGCTTCTTCAAGCATTTCTCCTTGAGCAGATTTGCATGTGGAATCCTCAAATTCTATCCTTGAATAAAAAAATCTAAGTTCTTCTTTCCATAAGGCAATCTCCTTATATCTCCACTTAATTTGTAATGGGTGCCAAATTACCCTATTTCCCTTCAGTGGAAAGATCCATCCTCCTCTCTAGTTTTCCTCTTCTTGTAGCCATCCCTCTAGTACCTCCAGTTGTACTTTCATCACTACAATATCTCTTTCTCTATTATCATCATTCATCTTATCTCTGTGGCATTCTTTAGAACCTCTTCTATGATCCTCCATGATCATCTTCTTCATGAGCTCCTCACTCACTATGAGTTGCATTAAGCCTCTGCAACAAAAAGTTCTCCCTGCTGCCACTTACCTCACCAATCCCCTCTCTGGACTTGGTATTTTGGCAAGCACTGGTTCTCTATCTCTGGAGCCTCTTAAACACTCTCTTCTACTCTCTCTAGGCTTATATCCTCAACTCACCTTCTCTTGAGAACACTTCAGCTGTTCTCCCTATCCAAATTTTAGCTAGAATATTTAGGTTCACTGCCATCATCACCAAAAACTTTGTCTTCATCTTGTCTGAAACCATAATTCTGCAATCACAATTTTTAAACCAGATTAAAATTATCTCACCTTCAAGATCTATGCATGATCTTGTCCTCTTCATTCACTTGTACTTTGATTGGAATGTCTTCATTTATTTCTGCAAATGCCTGTTCACTTCAATTATGTGTATCTGCTGCTTATCAGATTTAATATCTGATCTCCTCTTTCTTCCCTCATCGCACATGTATTTTGATTTAATTAAAAAAATCTTTAAATTTCAAAAGAGCTTTTCCAGCTTTGATACCAAAATGATGCAGCCAAAGGCTGCCACACCCACAATATGCATATAAAATTTAAAAATGCATACCCACATGCATATAATCCAATAATCTGGCGCATAAGCTTTTTATTTAATCTTCAAAAGAAGATTTCCTCACTTTTTAAACCATGGTTATAAAACCCAACAATAATAACTTCATATGTAGAAGTTGTCCCTTTTCATGACACTGTGGTTATAAATCATAATTAAACACCCGTTCATTTAAATTTAGAATATACGAAATAGAATTTGGTTAAACCCCATTTTCCAAACATCATACATTCGACTCCATGCTTAACATTTCATTTGATTCAAAAGTTTGACTTTGGTTAAAACCCAAAGCACCAACATAATATTAGATCCGGGTCCCACAGAATTTACCAACTCACCTTTTTTTGTTTCCTTCATCCAACGACAGTCGCCAACACTTCAATCTGATCATGCGTAATCCAATGGATTTTAGATCCAAATAAGCCCGATATTTAATGATTTTATTTCACGTGAAATGGGTGGTATTGAGGCACCATGTGTGAGCCCACAACCACTATCGCGTGCTCTCAAATATTACTTCCTTCCCTCTCAAAGCTGTGCGATAACACCTCTTACCATTTTGTAAAACCACTTCAAGGTTTCACTGTGCTATCAGTAAAGCGATTGCCGACGCGAAGTTGTGATGGCGATATCGCTTCGCCACATCGCACTTCCCACATATTATTACAAATCGGCTCCCAAAGAACATCGCGAATCGCATAATTAACATGTATCGCAGATCTCAAACCAAGGCGTTATCCATCTGAACACGATATGCGATGATGATATCGCATCGCAATATTGCAACCCCCCGATTTATATCGCAAATTCATGTAGCGCGCAATTTCGCATCACATCACAATATCTCTATTGCATTAACAAGTGACTCCTCATCGCAAACCTAAACTTCTTCCGCCGAATGCGATATGCGATTTAATCTGAACTTTCCATCTCTCGCTTCAGATTTGTGATAAGATCTCGACCATTCGCTCATCCTTCCTGAGCTTCCTCCTGTCTTTAAACGTGTTGATTGAACTTGAGCTTCAAACTTATCCTTCTCACCCGCATACACATCTGGAACATATGATTCCGAGTCCGATTTCTCTCTATTGTGTCATCAATCCATTCTGTGATCAATGATTGAGTTTTGACACACTCAATTTCACTCAGGATTTCAAGATTCATAAAGCCTAAAACTTAAATACACCATGACAGAAACAAAATATTCAGTTATTTCCAAATTATTCAACTCCAATGAACACACAAAGAATCAATCATTTAATGTATACAATATAAACTCATAAATTTAGTTCTTTGTATTAAACCCAATATTTACATAGGAATTCTCTTCCTCTGGCCTGATCTTCTGTATCAGTGGCCTTTTCTTCCTATTTCCCGTAGGCTTCCAATCCAAACTCTACCTACCTCTACCTATCTCTACCCCCTTGTTTTTTTATTCCTTTGAGGGTTACAATTTATACAAATATTTCCGAAACCAATTTTTTGTTCCAAATCCTCTATTTTCTCAACAATTTCCTATGAATCCTCTAAGTTCTAAAATCTCTACTAATCCCTAAGGATCCTCTCTCATCCTAAAATCATGAACCAATTCTAATTTAGTATTTATAATTAATTCCTAAATCTCTCAATCCTTATGAGTTCTCAACTAGCCTAATTCTCTCATGTTCTCCAACATTTGATAATATTTACAAAATTCCTCACAATATTTAATTAATTCTCATTAAAATCAATCAAAACATCACATAAGAAACCAATTCCCTTGAAAACACAAAACCCCTAAGTATATTACAATACAAAGAGATTTCTGAGCCTAATGCTCCAACATCATTCCTTTCCAAGACTTAGCTATCAACAACTATCTTTTCAACCAATAAAATAGTCAATCTTTTACACTATTTTAACACCTTTCGCACAAAAACAAATGCTCAACCTAAGCTTAACCAAAGCTCTGATACCATCTGATTTGAAAATGGAAGTACTTGAAAATGTGTGCAAGGTATCTATTTCCATTTAATTAAATGTGTGAAAAATTCTTCATGTCTTGCTGATTAAACAAAGTGTTTTTGGTAACTGTTTATGAGTTTATGTGTGAGGGAAAATTAAATTAATTTGATGTTTAACATATTAAATCAAAAATATACAAGAAGATAACTTCAGCATAACATGAAACAAATGTTTCATGAGCATTTCACCCCTCCTGGGCTACGTCTGTTGGATCAAGCCTCCCAAAATGAGCTTGTCCTCTTGTATTAAAATGCTCCAAAATGCTAATATAAGTTGAAAAGTGTCTCAATAGACAAATCTGACTGTAAGTACAGAATCAGAAGACATGAAAATGCTAAGAATTCCTTTTCATATTCACTAAACAGTGAAGAATTACCATAAACAGTAACTTCTTCAACAAGGCCCTGATGGCTCTTTGAACTCTTCTAAAGCCTTTCGGGCTGTAGAAGTCCTCAAACAGTTATGAAACCTTTTCCATTAGGTTCAAAAGGTCGAAAAATAGCTGAAAATGGAAATGGAGTTATCTGGAGTTGTACCTCACTGTTTGAGGTGATCCAAAAACCATTTTCAGCTATTTTCAACCTTCTGAACCTAATGGAAGAGGTTTCAAAACTGTTTGAGGACTTCTACAACCAAAAAATCTTCAGATGATTTCAAAGAGCCATCAGGGCCTTGTTGAAGAAGTCACTGTTTGTGGTAATCTTCATTGTTTAGTGAATATGAAAAGACATTCTTAAAATTTCCACGTCTTCTAATTCTGTATTTACAGTCAGATTTGTCTATTGAGACACTTTTCAACTTGTATTAGAATTTTGGAGCATTTTAATACAAGAGGACAAGCTCATTTTGGGAGGCTTGATCTAACAGACGTAGCCCAAGAGGGGTGAACTGTTCATCAAACATTTGTGTCATGTTATGTTGAAGTTATCTTGTTGTATATTTCTGATTTAATATGTTAAACAACAAATTAATTTAACTTTCCATCACACATAAACTCATAAACAGTCACCAAAAACAATTTGTTTAATCAGCAAGACATGAAGAATTTTGCACACATTTAATTAAATGGAAATGGATACCTTGCACACATTTTCAAGTACTTCCATTTTCAGATCACCCATCTCCCTCAATTTCCCTATCCCATTCCCTATTCCTAAAAACCACATTCCATCGTCATCACAACTCCCTAGGATTTTAACACTAAAACACCATGGCAGAAGAAGAAAATAGACCACACAGTGAGAGAGAAGAAACAGAGGAGAAGAGGCCACACAAAGGGGGGAAAATACTTAGACTTGAGCCAACAAATACCAGGGAACTAATGTCATCTCCTATGGATGTGACATGTCTCAACATGTTGGATATTTTTAATTCTATGAGAAAATTCATAGGGTCCAACACCATGTTATGTTGACCAAAATTTTCTTCTCTAACCTCTATGACAACCATGTTACTCTTGTTGGTGTCACTTTATTGTGTCCACTGCCATTATATCAGTTGCCACTGGGATCCCAAATGCCAGGGAGAAATTGTTCAAGCAAAAAGACTTTGAGGAGCAATACTATGAGCCATACATTAAACCTAGATACAAAAATGAAAGAAAGAGGATTTTTCCTTTCTCTTACCTCCTGGAGAGATATGCTCCCATGATGAATATCATCATGAAATACTTTTCATGTGAAGGTAGATTTTCTAGACTTTATACTTATCACATCCGGATACTTATGCACTTCAAAAGGGTCAAGATGCTCAATATACCCTACTACGTCTTTCAGAGAATTGATAAGATGGAATTTATTGTCTAGAAGAGAGAGTATGACCACCAAATGAACAATATTTTCCATCATTCCCTCATTAGAATCATAGTCCTCCATCACCTCAAACAATTGAACATTCCATGGAGTTCATTCATAGCTAATGACATATTCACTGCTCCACCTATTTAGCATGCCCAAGATGTACCTTCATCATCTCATCCTTCCACATCCATTCCTCCATCTCTGCCCATAGTTCATGCATCATCATCAGATCAATCTCCTTCATCTATTTCACCACCATCATCTCCATCCCACAGTGAGACTGGGTCACCTAGAAGAGATGAGATCAATGAGCCTAAGCAGGCTAATGTGGCTGAGATAGAGCCATTGGAAAAATAATACCAGAGGGGTCATAGGCAGGTGTTTTCTCCACAAATTGTGGAAGGGGCCCTGCATTATTCACCAGCAAAGCAGGTACATAAGGGGAAATAAAAGATGGTAGAGGAGGATGTACATGAGGCAACCATTCATGATAAGGATGACCTCCATGAAACAGAAAAAGATTTTGACATTGTTGACCTAGATGAGCATGATGATGATGATATCACTAACATAATAATAAAGGAGAAAGAAGTCAATATTAGAGAGCTTCAAACTAATCTTGATAGGTCTAAATTTGTCATTGAATTTCTTGAGCAGGAGAACCAGCAGTTGAAAACAAAACATGTCATTGATGAGGTTAAATTCATCAAAGCTAAAAGAGAGGCAGAAAAATCCAAATTTTTGCTTGAAGAGACACTTGAAACATATGGTGTAACAGATGAGGCAGTAGAAAAAGTGCCAAGGAGAAGGCCTAAAACTAGAGAGTTGAAAAGAGCTCTAACACTAGAAAGGCAAAAAGGGGTTGATCTTGCTAATCAACTAAACTTGAATGAACAACTTGCAATGGTAGTCAATGAGAACCGGGAGCCATGGCTTGACAGGGCTAACCAACACTTAGAGAAGCTTTTGGAAAATGAAAATAAAGATAATGATATGTTGAGGAAGAAGGTCAAGCACTATGCCAAAAGAGAAAAAATTGCAAGGGCAAAGCTCAAAACAAAAAATGCAAAGATTGAAGCCCTAACTAAGAAAAAAGAGAAAAGGAAGTTGAATATACTAGCTGAGGCTACACTCCAAGCCTAGTCACACCATCAACACTCACTTCACCAATTTTGAAACATTTTGGGTCATTTTTGCAAGTTATGTTTTTTTATGTGTTCCTAGACAATGTTATGACAACAAAATTGTAAAGTGAGCAGCGCCCTTGGCATTGCACTCTTTTTTGAGCCACTTTTTGACCAAAAGGCCACCACCATTGGATGTAAAATGAAAAATACATTAAATAAATCCACGTTTCCAGCCTTGGTTTTCAAAACTAGCAGGTCAAAATGTCAAAAAAAAAAGCAAAACATCATGGTTCTGCCTTATTTTTGGCCTTGGCACTGCGCGCTGAGCAGTCTTGGGAGGATCAATTTTTGACAGGGAAAATTGACTTTATTTTGCAAACTGAAGGCATATCTAGAAAGTAGACTTGAAGGGATTTCCAACAAGCCATCCTGAGCCCAGTTTGGACACCTAAAACTTAGTCAAAAGCAGCTTGCAACATGGAGGGTGCACCTAGCACTGTGAGGGCGCACCTGTCATAAAAATGGCGCACTTGACTAATTGCTGATATTTTTGAATTTTCACTGCAAATTTGACTTTTAACTTTGAAAATGATGATTTAACCTATGCAATTGATGATGGTAAACATAATTATGATGTGGATAAGTTACCTAGGGGTAGATTCATGTTGTAAAGGTGATCATCAAGTCAAATGAATTAGTCTCAATGTAATTAGGGAGGAGTCACTTAGAGCTCCGTATACTCTAGCTATCAGTTAGGATTTTTGTGGATCTCTTCCTCAACTCAGGGATTCAACCCCTGAAGATGAGAGAATGTTTTTTTGATGTCTATATCTTCCCTTTATTCACTCTTAGCAAGGGTTGGAATCAATTGGATGTTGTTGTATTGATCAAGGACTATAGTGTAATCGGTTTGGCCAGAAATTGATGAAGAGTTGCAACTATTTCTTTGGAACACCTGTGGTATGAATGTTTATCATTGTTTCTTCTCCTCTTTCATTTATATGAATGTTTTGTAAGCTCATAAACCATTTCATTTCTATTATATGATGATTTTAAAGTTGATAGGTAGAATACGTGTTCTTTCATGCTCTGTTTTGGGAAAGTTTTCATAATTTGTCTAGTTTCTTCAGTTTAGGAAGAATACATCTCTTATGCTCTTTGATCAGAACTGGATAATGGACCTAAGTGATAGCTCAAAATTCAAAGTGTTCGGAAGTGTGCCGAACCTGAGTGACCAGATAGATCTTGTCTTCCTGATTCTGGCGCCACGAACAGTTCGAAAAACTGACACCATATGAAGAAGTTATCGCAGTTTGAAAAGTCCAGTAAACTGCAATTTTTGGACTTTTACTAAGTTTGACTAGATTTTGAAAAAAAAAAAAAAAGAATATTCCAAGGAATGTTCCTCGAAATATTCCCCAAAATATTATGTATGGGCCAGTGAATTTATGCTAAGTGGCATTGTATCATTGGGCAATTGGTTGACTATTTTTTATTCGGACCAATTGGAGGTTGCCGCATGGCAGGCTCGGAGGCTGCCACATGGCCCAGGATGGAATTGAAAATTATTTTGGAGCCGACCAGGTTTGATCACGAGACCTCTCGCTTGTAGCGCTCGAGTCTTACCATTCGGCTACATAGTGGTGCTTAACTATGGAGTGGCATGACTTACCTTTATTTTTTATGAGCGCATATGAGGGGGGCCTGGAAGGGCCAGCCCCAAGGGCCAACCCTTCCCCATGTGCCAAAGCACCCAAAACCAGGGTCTAAAGATCAGCAATGGCAGATATGTATTAAACATAGTTTAATTAAGTTTTAAATGTGGTTAACACATGATAAGAGGTATTAACACTAATTAGTGTTTATCCGATTTAAGAAGTGCTTAACCGACCTCTAATTGTAGACTAACATTAAGATAAAATCCACTTTAGTCTGGCAGAGCTTTTGGAGCGTGCCCAGATTTAGGGGCGGTTCTTATTTTAACTGGAGCTAAGTTCAGTTTCTCCACATTTAGTGGAGCTTTTTAAGGGACAATGGACAAATCTTGTTTAGGCTTTATCTTGAGTAAGATTCGACCAATTATGGAGTGTGTATAGTCAATTTAAACTATTTCAAATATTCCTGATTCCTTGATGAGGGTTTCAGAGCCATCGGAGGACTTTTGAGCAAGTTTTTTCTTTAGAGAAGTTCTAGGGGCCACCAGGGCCACCATGGGCCAACAATAGTTTGAGGCCTAGCTAGTGCAACTAGAGGCCTTATTCAGAAATCCAATAGTCAATTTTGGATGTTTCAGATGTTTTGTAACTAATGGTGTGGTCTGAAGAGCCTGTAGATGAATTTTGAAAGCCGATATGCTTCATTGAAGTTCCAGGGGCCACTAGAGCCAACAAGTGCCAGTAGTAGTTTGAGGCCTAGCCAGGGCATCTAGAGGCCTTATGTAGCAAAACAATAGTCATTTTTTACTATAATGAGAATTATGAATCCAATGGAGGAGTTTGCAACAATTTTTGAGGAATTCTAGAGGTCGAGAACCCATCATATAAATTTTTAGTGACCCTAGTGCCAAGGGGTGCCACTAGGTGTTGGAGGTGAAACCGGAGTAGCCGGAGGCTAATTTCAGTGAACCAATAGTCTATTCTGACTATTTTTGGTATTCTAAATCCAATGAATGGGTTTTCAGAGCCATTTGAATATTTCTGAAGGTATAAGAGCCACAAGGAACTTTTGGGCAGCCTAGTGCCAACCGTGGAAGGAGGCCTAGATTGGGGATGCAGTGCTCATTTTGAGAAAAAGATTAGTATATTTTTGGTGTCTAATATGTGATGGAGATATTAGGTGAGGTTTGAGAGACAAAAAAATGATTCTGAAGGAGTTAGTTCCATAAAGAAGCTCAGTGTAGCTCATAGCACCGACATAAGGAATTAAGTCTAAGGGAGCCTAGATCTATTTGAAATGTGATGACAACCATGACAGGGATATATATGGTATTTTAATCCCATTGGTTCAATTCAGTAACCATTAGAGTTAAGTTTGGAACTTGTAAAAGAAATTTTTCCATAATCCCAAAGAGCCAAGTCAAGATGACAAGAGCTCAAGGAGACGTAGCCCACAATATTCGGGTGAAATCCTAGATTAAATTTTATGTTATGTGTGGATTTTTATTTGATGAGTTATATTTTTGTTACACATGTTTAATTTCAGCAAAAAAAAATGGACTTAAATCACTTAAACAATTAAAAAACATGCACTTGTTTCAAGTTTAAAATTCTGCAAAAGTCAAGTACAAGCTAGATCTTTTATTTATTTAACTAAGTGGGAGGTTCTTGAAAAGCATAACAAGTTATCAAACCCATTTTTAGATCACTCTTCCTAGCTTCTCATTAGTCTGAAACCATATCACAAAATCACCTTAAAGTGCTAAGCTTTCTACCTACCTTGCCCCATTGAATGTACTGCAATTCCCATCTTTTTTTCCCTGACCTAACATTTTTGACCTAATCCTTATCCATCAAACCCAATAAAAACAAAAAAAACCCTTTTTCATTTCATAGCTAGCCTAAAATATTTTCATCCAACCCTCATGGCTGTGATTTTTGTGGAGAGATCCCTCTCCGGTTTGGTAGGGTAAGATACCAAGCCAAAATATTGGTTTGTGGCTACCTCTGTTGGGATTTATTCTTCAACCTTAGAAATCTGGCGGAGTGATAACATACTGGCGCCGTTGCCGGGGAACGAAAGATTTATTTTCCCTGGGTGTACGACACAAATTTTTTTTAATTTGATCCTTTGGATGATAGGGTTAAGTTTCAAAATGGCTGATTCGATAATTGCAATGCTAAGATTGTAGAGTTGGCTTCCAGAAGTTATACCAGATAAAATCCCGACCTTGATCTAGTTGATCCAGTAGATGATCCAAAGAAGATATTTCAAAGGCATAGATATCAAACTATAGACATTCAGTCAGGACCTGTTCCAATGGTAAGATCAGTTTCTCAACCTGCTAAAATAATTTCTCTTGAAGATATACGACATGATCTAAAATTTGAATTGTCATTGTTTAAATCCAAGTCTGGAAGCTCTTTATCTGACATAGTATTCGATCCTTTAAGATTATCTGAGGTCAAGTCATTTTCTGAATTAGACCTTAGTCCTCAGAAATATTGGTTTTTCGAAGATATTAAGCCCAAATTTGACCTTGACACCAAAGATTGGATCCAATTCTACCATCAAGAGGAAATTTCTGTCTCAACTCAACCTCAAACTCAATCAATTGTAGTTTATTCATCTGCACGTTCGACCTCATCATTCATAGCTACTAATTCAATACCTACAAATTCTGTTCCTTTACCTATTCAGCCAATCTCTCCTGTTGTCAATCTAGTACTTCACTCAGCAGGAATCATGGCAAGATTTTCCCCACTTATCTTACTAGCCTAATTGAATGACTTACCTCAGGGTTATGGCCAAAGACTCCCCTTGTTTGATGAAAACTCCACCATATCTGCAAGACAAAATATTGTTCAGGTCATTGACTTCATAGATTTGGAGGAAGTCGATGTTGAAAATGCAAAAATGAGGATTAAAGCCCAAATTTTCTCTGGAGATGTCAAAGTTTGGTTCAGGTCTGTCATTGCTAATTCAATTTCCACACTAGACCAACTCACTGATTTTATTATAGCCTGGTGGGAGGTAAAGAAAAATCACTTACAGTTGCTTGCCAAGTATGAGAATATTAAAAGAAATCTC
Organism: Pinus albicaulis; assembly: GCA_034641835.2. Taxonomy (NCBI): domain Eukaryota; kingdom Viridiplantae; phylum Streptophyta; class Pinopsida; order Pinales; family Pinaceae; genus Pinus; species Pinus albicaulis. The sequence continues at coordinate 118,042,230 of CM076576.1, forward strand.
AATGAATCAGTTCAAGATTTCAATACTCACTTTAATAGGATTTACAATGTAATTCCCGTTGAGATCAAGCCTCCTCAGGCTTAGCTCTCATACATTATCCAGATGCATTTGATGCTGACATGGCCTACCAATTAAGGGAAATAAATCTAGCTACATTGGAAGATATGAAAAAGAATGCTATCAACGTTGAAGCAAATCTGTTGATGAAGAGAGTTAGAGCTAGGAATGGAAGGAGAGTTACTATTAAATATGATCCATCCACTTCATCTTTCAATGCTAATATGGATACTTTGATAAGAAATATTGAACGGATGGTTGACAGGATGTCCATCACAAAGAGACAGGCTGAGGTCAGAAATCCTAACTATAGAGGTCATCAACAACCTCAGTTAAGGATTAAGAGTAGAGAAGAGCAGGATCTTGAAAAAGCACCATAACAAAAAAAAAAAATCAGGACACCCTTGCAGCATAACTATGCTCAAGGAGAAGAAGAATATGAAGACACAATTGTTGAGGAAAACCTCCTTTTCAAAGCTAACGATCTTCCTATGTTTTTGACCGAAGATGATGCGTATTTTGAAAAGAAAGATCAACCTAGAGGTGAATATTGTATCCTTGCTAATGATCATGAATTAGAGACTGAATGAGATGATTACTAGCGGGGGTACTTGAATGCACTTAGTTCACAAAATAGGCAGATGTCATTAAGGAGCATAGATGTACCGATTAATCCCATTCAGAAGAGAGCATCTCAACAGAAAGACACTCAAACAAGGAAGAATCCTTTGAACAATCAGAGTAAGGGAAAAGAGTGTGTGATCACAAATCAGAAAAAAACAAATCAGCCATCCACAAGTTCAACAAATAAGGAAAAGGAAAATTAGAAGAAAGAAGTTCTTTCAAAGGACCATGATGGACAACGAGACATTGTCATTAAAGAGGTAGAAAAAACTACTCCCTTTAGTTTAGATACAAAAATTTCAAATTTAAAAGTGTCTATCCCCTTAACCGAGCTTGTTAAGAACAACCAATACAAGTTCCTTGTTTTCAACATGCTTAAATTAGACCCTTTGTCCGACATGGTAAATGTTGAAGATGATCAACCTAAACTCATTTTTGGTCCTGCTGTTGATGGTCAATTAGAAGATAGTGATGTTCCTCCTTTTTAATTGAGTTTAAGAATCCACTAGTAAATTTTACATAATTCCATGTTAGACTCCGGAGCCTCCCAAAATCTAATGCCAAAAGCCATAATGGAGAAGTTGGGCCTTGACATCACTCATACCTACCATGACTTATAGTCCTTCAATTCAGGTAGAGTCTGATGTATTGGTCTGATTAAAGATTTGGTAGTCTCCCTAAAGCATATTCTGGCAAAGAATATTTTAATGGATGTGGTGGTAGCTGACATTTCGCCACTCTTTGGCATGCTGCTGTCAAGATCCTTGGGCAAGGGGGGGGGGGGGGGGAATTACAAGGCACATTGCAATTAGACTTTTCTTGTGCAACTATCTTTGTTTTTGATAAATTGAGAAAATTGTACCGTGAAACAAAGATGAAATATATGATCACAAACAAAGAAAAGCCCAACAATCATTCGATAAATGATGTACATACAAATTTAGAGTCATTTATTTTGTTTAATGATAGTGGCTTAAATGATGTAGATAGATAATTAGTAGACGTAGAATATGTTCCAGAGATCCATAACTGTATTAGAGAAGTGATAGCTAAAGAAAAGATGAATATGCCTAGCTTATTAGAAAAACCATAAGATGAATCATTGAAAAATTCAAAACAACAATCAGAGGAAGTCGTGAAGATTCAGATTAACCATTGGATAAAGTGGAAGAAAGTTTGAAAAAGCATGAAGAAACAGCTCAGAAAATTGAGCCAAAACATAAATCAGAGTTTCAACATTTAGAGGATGAGAAGGATGAGAATGGTTTATGGTCCATGGACTTTGATGGTGCCCTGGGGAAAGACAGGGTAGGCATTGGAATCTAGGTCCACAATCCTTTTCATCAACAGAATAAGGTCCCTACAATTGTAAGGTTGTGCTCTTATAAATTAGATTTTTATTGCACTGATAATGAAGCCGAGTATGAAACACTGATTACTGGCTTAAATATCTTGAAGAAATTCGGTGCAAGAAGGATTGCAGTGTATGGTGATTCAGAACTTGTAATCAAGCATGTCAAAGGTGAATATCAAGCTAACCATCCTCGAATGAGACAATATAGGAATGTTGTAATTGATATTTTGAAAATGTTTAAGGAGTGTATACTTACAGTGGTGCTAAGGAATGAAAATCTCATGGCAGATTCATTGAATAAAGCTGCAAGAAATTTCAAAATCCCCATCTTTTCAAACAGGGAATTTGATATTCATGTGAAGCACTGGCCCACTATTCCCGATAACTTGAGATATTGACAAGTTTTCTAGGATGATAAGCAGATAAACAACTTTCTCCAAGGTGAAGAAGAATTTGAGAATTGTTCTATAGATCAGATTTCTGATAAAGATGACCAGGATATAGAAGAAACTCAGATGGATATACTACAGGTAAAAGATAACAATATTCCAAAAGGTCTCATACCTTTGGAAGAATTGTTTGATCAAGATGATGTAGCAAGGAAGCCTACATTGATGGCTACGGAAAATGGTGTTAAAGATGTAAACATTGGGACAACCGACAAACCAAAGATGGTGAAACTATCCAAGTCCTTATCTCCTGAGGTAAAGGATCAATATGTTAAATTAATTTCTGATTTTTTTGATGTTTTCGCATGGGAATATGCAAATTTAATGGTGTATGAAAAGAACATCATTCAACACACTATTTTGATCAAGTCTGATCAAAATCCCTTTCATCAAAAGTTGAGAAGGATAAATCCCAGATTGATTCCATCAATTGAAAAAGAGGTAAATCGAATTTTCATGTCCAGTATCATTGTCCCGATCAGATTCTCTGATTGGATTTCAAATTTGGTCCTAGTGAGAAAGAATATTGGAGAAATCCATCTCTGCATAGATTTCAGAAACTTGAACAAAGTGTCCCTCAAGGACAACTATCCACTTCCAAAGATGGACCATATACTTCAAAGAGTTGTCGGTTCTTCCCGGATGTCACTATTGGATGGTTATTCAGGCTACAACCAAATTTTGGTGCACGAAGATGATCAGGACAAGACATCATTTACTACACCTTGGGGCACCTTCAAATATGCCAAAATTCCATTTGGTTTGAAAAATGCAGGGGCCACATTCCAGCAGGCCATGGTCATAGCATTCGCCAATGAAAAAGATGTTTTATTGGTTGTTTACTTAGATGATTTGACAGTGTTTTCAGATTCTGATGATGATCATTTGCACCATTTGAGAATTGTTTTCAAGAGATGCAGGAAATTTGAAATATATCTCAACCCAAAGAAATTTCTTTTTGCTATGGAGGAGGGAAAACTCCTTGGTCACATCATCTCCAAGGATGGGATCCATATTGACCCTACCCGTGTTCAAGAAATTCAGCAGATTTATTTCCCTCGCAACAAAAAGGAAGTACAAGCATTCAACGGTAAGATGAATTTCTTACATAGATTCATTCCTAATTTAGCGGAGCATCTTAGAGAATTTAAAAATATGTTGAAGAAAGATAGTGATGTGAAGTGGTTCGAAGATGCCCGGAAATCTTTCTATTTAGTTAAGATTGCCTTGACTACTGCCCCGGTTTTGATAAGTCCTGATTATACTAGTGATTTCATAATATTCTCATTTGCTTCTGAGCACACTATGGCAGTAGTCTTGATGCAGAAAGGGGATAAAACAAAGCTACCAATTTCATTTTTTAGTCACAATATCAGAGATGAAGCCCTTCGCTACAACATCATAGAGAAACAGGCTCTAGCTTTGGTTAAAGCATTGAAATATTTCAGAGTTTACGTATTACATTCACACACTCTTGCGTATGTACCTAATGCAGCTGTGAAATAAGTTCTCATGCAGACAGACCCTGAAGGTAGGATAGGAATATGGATAGCATCTTTACTGGAGTATGACCTTGAGATCAAGCCCACCAAGCTGATCAAAAGTCAAGGCTTAGCCAAGCCCATGGTTGAGGCAAATCTTCATGCCCTTGACATCAACTTGATTTCAGATTAGTCCGAAAATTAAGAAGAAGTGAATCTCATTCAAGTATCCGATATCTTTTTGTAATCTCCATGAAATTCTGATATTGTTAAAGTTTTGCAACACCTAAACCCTCCTGTAGGCATTACTAAGAGTCAAGACATATCTTTGAAACTCAAAGCTTCAAAGTATTGCATACTGGATAATGCACTTTACTGGAAGGATCCCAGAGGTGTGTTGTTGAATTGTTTGGTTGAAGAAGATCTAAGGAAGTGATGAATGACTTCCACAAAGGAGATTGTGGGGGGCACCTATATTGGAAGACCATGACCAATAAAATATTGAGAGCAGGATATTATTGGCCGACACTTTTTTCAGATGTGTACAAAGCAGTAATGAGCTTCCACGAATGCCAAGTTTTTCAGGGTAAGATAAAGCTTTTCTCGTTGCCTCTTCAACCTATTTTAGTACATGCACCATTTTAGTAGCGGAGCCTAGATTTCATAGGCAAGATTCACCCAACATCATCCGCATAGCATAAGTGGATATTGAAAACCATATATTACTTTACAAAGTGGATTGAAGTGATCCTGACCAGGAAAGCAACAGATTCTATCATCATTCAGTTTTTAGAAACTAATATTTTGTCCCGTTTTGGTTGTCCTACTAAGATTATCACAGATAACGCGACAACATTCAAGTCTAAGAAGATGACTGAGTTCAATGAAAAATATAACATTAATTTGGGACACTCTACAACCTACTACCTGCAAGGTAATGGATTGGTGGAGTCCTCTAATAAATCCTTGATCAGTATCATTAAGAAGATGTTGGAGGCGAATAAAAATAATAGGCATACGAAGTTGATTAATGCATTATGGGTTGATCGGGTGAGTAATAAAAATTCTATTGGTATGTCTCATTTTTAAGTTGTATATGGTTTCGATACTATGTTTCCTTCATCATTAGCAGTCCCGGTAATGAAATTTCTACAAGAATCAGGAACTAAGGAAAATGACATATAACGACGTATTAATAAAATGATACACCTTCAGCAGACAAGGGATGAAGTATTTCAAAATACTTCAAAACTTCATGACAGGATAAAGAAGATATATGATCGGAAAAATAAGGAAGAAAAATTCAAGATAGGAGATGTGGTACTCCGATGGGATGTCAAAAATGAAGAGAAGGGTAAGCATGGTAAATTTAAAAATTTATGGAAAGGGCCATATCAGATTTAAGCTTGTCGGGGAAAAATGCTTATTTTCTTGAAGAGATGAATGGAAAAGAGTGTTTAGGAGGACCAGTTAATGGTAGGCTCCTGAAACGCTATATTTTCTGAAACAAATTTCTTGATCAATTTTCCATTTCATTGTAAATATCAGTTACATTTTCTGCAAGTGTGAATTAGAGAGTCACTGGAGTTCGGAGCTCGAAGTGAAGGCCATGGAGTTTCACTGATTTTCTTCCATTTTCAAAAGTTCAATTTTCAGTCAAGTAAGTCAGTATTGAGTCAATTTTCATTCACTTAAGTTTGCATTGAGTTATTATATTTATCTGAGTTATTAGTTTTCAGTAAAGTTTTTCAATTTGATTTTTTTAACCTATTGGCCCAATGGAAGAGTCACTGATCTGCAAAATCCAGAGTTTTGTGGTCCTTGACACCTCTTTTAGAACTATCATCCCTAATAAGGTTGATGTTAGTGTCAATATTTGCATACTGCCATCAGTGGTAAAAAATAATCTTTTCATATCATTTTATGAGTTCCACTCAAATTTTTTTAATCATTCCATTAGGTCATGCAAAAAAGTCACTCACTGATGGTAGCCCTAGTTATAAAACTTCACTCTCCCTAAAAAAATTCATATTTTCTGGCCCAATTTCATGTCTTACTGAGCATAAATCAATCTTGAAATTTCATTTCATTATATCATTATGTCAGTCAAAGTCACCATGGAGTCTGGTCATTCAAGGTCCCATTAGGTCACTAGGTTTCATTTTCCAAGGTCCAAATAAAACACCATTTCATTTGCATAAGGTCAGAAAAACTATGAGAGTGATTGAAATAATATTCCTTTATCATCTGAAAAGAATTTTCCAACATGAAAGATGATCTCCAAGGAAGATTTCCAAAGTTCTAATTCTTCTTTCATGTTATGATTTTTATTCTGCAATGTAATTTCTTTCAAAAACAGAGATGTAATTTATTTTTATTTTAATGTAATTTTATGTTCATTATATGTAATAAGTATTATTCCCAGTTTTCCAACTCAAATATACATGCTAAACTGAAACAAAAAATGTCAAATCAAAGAGTACCTACTCCAACATGATCAACCTGCAAAGAAAAAAGTCAAAGAGTAAAGGGTATTTTCCAAAGGTTTGAAAAGTGAAATTTAAAACATTAGCAAAGTGGGTTTTAAATAATAATAATAAAAAATCAATTTCACTCAAGTATTAAATCCCTCATAGCATCAAATTCAACTTCATTTATCTCCTACCATCATCGAGAAAAATCAACATAGCTCATAAATCAAGTTTAGAAGGCCAAATTCGCAAAACAGGGGAAGCGTTGCGTGCCTGACAAAGGTAGGGCGCACCTATATGTGGCATTGCACACCTACTTTATGCGTTGCACGCTTGCTCATTTTCCTCAAAAATTTCTAGAAACGCCTCAAATATTTGTGCCATTGCCTCCAGACTTTAGCAGTGGTGCCCATGGCCTCCAGCAAAGCAAGTAAGCTATGATTTCTCCATTCCTCTTCTCCATCAAGTTGATTTTGTGTTTGTGAAGTTTTTTAAAAGAAACTGGTGTCCTTATTCAAGTTTAAAACCCTATTTTACCCCCAAAATTCCCATTACATTCTCAAATCCCAAATTACAGTCCCTAAACCTTCATTACCCTTCCCACATTGTAAAAAACCCTTTCCTAAAACCCTACATTAAATTTCCCTTTCTCTAAATCCTTTCATCCCTTAAAAGCCTAAGCCCTATGTACATTATTTTCCTACACCTATAATTAATTTCGTATTCCAAACCCCTCTACATCCCTACTCATTGTCTCATCCCTTAAAATCATAAATACTTACCCCCATCTCCCTCAATTTACCTATCCCATTCCCTATTCCTAAAAAACACATTCCACCATATCACACCTCCCTAGGGTTTTAATAATAAAACACCATGGCAGCAGAAGAAAACATACCACACAGTGAGGGAGAAGAAACAGAGGAGAAGAGGCCACACAAAGGGGGGATAATACTTAGACTTGAGCCAACAAATACCAAGGAAATTTTGGCATCTCCTATGGCCATGACATGTTTCAAACATGTTGGATGTTTTGAATTTTGTGAGAAAATTTAGAGGGTCCAACACCATGATATGTTGACCATACTTTTCATCTCTAATCTCCATGACAACCAAGTTACTCTTGCTGGTGTCACTTTTACTGTGTCCACTTCCATTATATCAGCTGCCACTAGGATCCCAAATGTTGGGGAGAAATGGTTCAAGCAAAAAGAATTGGAGGAGAAATAATATGAGCCATACATTAAACCTAGATACAAGAATGAAAGAAAGAGGGTTTTTCCTTTCTCTTACCTCCTGGAGATATATGCTCCCATGATGAAGATCATCATGAAATAATTTTCATGTGAAGGTAGATTTTCTAGACTTTATACCTATCACATCTGGCTACTTATGCACTTCACACGCGTCGAGATGCTCAACATACCCTACTACCTCTTCTGGAGCATTGATAAGATGGAATTTATTGCCCATAAGAGAGATTATGACCACAAAATGAACAATATTTTCCATCATTCCCTCATCAAAATCATAGTCCTCCATCACCTCAAACAATTGAACATTCCATGGAGTTCATTCATAGCTAATGACATGTTCACTACTCCACCTATTCAACATGCCCAAGGTGTACCTTCATCATCTCATCCTTCCATATCCATTACTCCATCTCATCCCACATTTCATGCATCATTAGATCAGTCTCCTTCATCTATTTCCACCATCATCTCCATCCCACATTGAGATTGGGTTACCTAGCAGAGCTGAGATAAATTAGCCTAAGTAGGCTAATGTGGCTGAGATAGAGCCATTGGAAAAACCATACCAGAGGGGTCATAGGCAGGTGTTTGCTCCACAGATTATGGAAGGGGCCACCAACAAAGCAGGTACAGAAGGAGAAATAAAAGATGGTAGAGGAGGATATACATGAGGTAGTCATTCATGATGAGGATGACCTCCATGAGACATAACAATATTTTGACCTTGTTGACCTATATGAGCATGATGATGATGAGATCACTAGCATAATCATCAAGGAGAAAGAAATCAAGATTACAAAGATTCAAACTAATATTTACAGGTCTAAATTTGTCATTGACTTTCTTGAGCTGGAGAACCAGCAGTTGAAAACAAAACATGTCATTGATGAGGTTAAATTCATCAAAGCTCAAAGAGAGGCAGAAAAAGCCAAAGTTTTTCTTGAAGAGACACTTGAAACATATGGTGTAATAGATGAGGCATTTGAGAAAGTGTCAAGGAGAAGGCCTATGACTAGAGGGATGAAAAGAGCTATAGTATTAGAAAGGAAAAATGAGGTTGATCTTGCTGATCAACTAATCTTCAATGAACAACTTGCAATGGTAGTTAATGAGAACCAGAAGCCATGGCTTGACAGGGATAACCATCACTTAGAGAATATTTTGGAGAAGGCAAACAAAGATAATGATACATTGAGAAAGAAGGTCAAACACTATGCCAAAAGAGAAAAAATTGCAAGGGCAAAGCTCAAAACAAAAAATGCAAATATTGAATCCCTAACTAAGAAAAAAGAGAAAAGGAACTTGGATATACTAGTTGAGGCTTCACCCCAAGCCTAGCCACACCATCAGCACTCACTTCACCAATTTTAAAACATTTTGGGTCATTTTTGCAAGTTCTGTCTTTTTATGTCTTCTTGGACAATGTTATGGCAGCAAAATTGTCAAGCGTGCAACGCCCTTAGTGTTGCGCTCTTTTTTGAGCCACTTTTTGACCAAAAGGACAGCACAATTGGATTCCAAATGAAAAATACATCTAATAAATCCACTTTTCCAGCCTTGGTTTGCAAAACTAGCAGGTCAAAATGTCAAAAAACAAGCAAAAAATCATGGTTCCGCCTTATTTTTGGCCTTGGCACTGCGCGCTGAGCAGTCTTGGGAGGATCAATTTTTGACAGGGAAAATCGACTTCATTTTGCAAACTGAAGGCATATCTAGAAAGTAGACTTGAAGGGATTTCCAACAAGCCATCCTAAGCCCAGTTTGGACACCTACAACTTAGTCAAAAGCAGCCTGCAACATGGAGGGTGCACCTAGCACTGTGAGGGCGCACCTGTCATAAAAATGGCACACTTGACTAATTGCTGATATTTTTGAATTTTCACTGCAAATTTGACTTTTAAATTTGAAAATTATGATTTCACCTATGCAATTGATGATGGTAAACGTAATTATGATGTGGATAAGTTACCTAGGGGTAGATTCATGATGTAAAAGTTATCATCAAGTCAAATGAATCAGTTTCAATATAATTAGGGAGGAGTCACTTAGAGCTCCCTATACTCTAGCTATCAATTCATATTTTTGTGGATCTCTTCCTCAACTCAAGGATTCGACCCCTGAGGATGAGAGAATGTTTTTTTGATGTCTATATCTTCCATTTCTTCACTCTTAGCAAGGGTTGGAATTAGTTTGATGTTGTTGTATTGATCAAGGACTATAGTGTAATTAGCTTGGCTAGAAATTAATGAAGAGTTGCAGCTATTTCTTTGGGATACTTATGGTATGAATGTTTATCATTGTTTCTTCTCTTGTTTCATTTGTATGAATTTTTTGTAAGCTCATAAACCATTTCATGTCTAGTATATGATGATTTTCAAGTTTATAGGTAGAATACATGTTCTTTCATTCTCTGTTTTGGGAAAGTCTTCATAATTTGTCTATTTTCTTCAGTTTAGGAACAATACATCTCTTATGCTCTTCCTAGCTCCTCATCAGTCTGAAACCATATCAAAAAATAACCTTAAAGTGCTAATATTTCTACCTACCTTGCCCCATTGAATGGATTGAAATTCCCATCTTATTTTCCCTGACCTAGCCCCTTTGACCTAATCCTCATCCGTAAAAACTAAATCAAAACAAAAATAACCCTTATGCATTTCATAGCTAGCCTAAAACCTTTTCATCCAACCCTCTTGGCTATGATTTTTGCGGAGAGAGCCCTCTTCGGTTTGGTAGGGCTAGATACCAAGCCAAAAGATTGGTTTGTGGTTACCTCTATTGGGATTTCTTCTTCAGCGTTAGAAATATGGTGAAGTGATAACACTGCACATATGAATTCCATGAGGAAATTATGGGAATTTTCAGTTTTGTCTGAAAATACTCTTAAAATCCAATTTTTACAGAAATATCTAAAAATTGGAAAACATAATTTATTTACCTGAATATGCATAATAAGGTCAAAATAAGGCATATGTGGATGATATAAGGTGGAAAATGATGGAATTTAGGTGGATTTTTAATAAGCAAAATTTACCAAAATTGAGGGTCAACAGAAACTCCATTCTCTTTATCTCCATCAAAATCAGAATCTTAATAATTGACAAAATGGAAGTCTAAAGTTTGGTATATTTGATGTCGTAAGTTTGGGTTCCTTTTAAATATTTCAGTACTCTTTTTGTTGCTACCCAATGACTCTCACAAGGATGATGCATAAATCTGGAAAGTATTCTGACAACAAAGGTTATATTAGGACGAGTAATAGATAAATAAATGAAACTTATAAGAATTTTCTTGTACTTTGTTGGATCTTCAAACAGTTTTCCTTCTTTTGAAGTGAGTTTCAAATTCTGCCCCATTGGTGTAGTGTTTGAAAGTGTAACTAGGTTAGGTATTTATAATGACTTGTAATTATGATTTTATGTAAATGACAAAGAATAAATATATATTTTCTTGCTTCATGGGTTTCACAAGAAAGAATTTTTCATAGGTCAAAAGACTTCTTCTTGATGCGTTTAGGATGTGTCATTAGGTCATAAAAATAATTGAGAAGTCATGTATATGATGTCATACTTCAAATATATTGTCACTACTTCTTGATGTCGACCTGAAATCAGATAATATACCTCCTCCTTGAAGTTGGATGATCTCATGTCTCATGTTGGCTTGAATAGAAGTGTAGGAATTATATATATGGAGGCAATGTGCTCTGTTGAAGAAACAAGAACTTCAGACAAGTATCATAGTGTAGATTATATAGTGTGTGGATTACACAGTGCGGTGTATAAGAGACATATATATAAATAGCGAATATTCTAATTGAAGGAAGTGTGAAAAGTGTCACTCTGATTTCCAGAATTTGGTCTATGATAATATCCATGCAATCACAATAGTCCGAGATCGGTTTCTGGAGTATTACTATTTGGTGGTGTTCTGTGTCAAACAGTGTAGAAAGAAGTCATGTAAATGTATATCTTGAAGAAAGAAACAAAAGTTTGTTGGAGACCAAACAGAGACCAAGTTTCTCTGTAGTGACAAGTGCAGAATAGTAAATAAAAGGAGGACCGAAAATAAAAAGTTGAGGAGTTCAAGAAATAGTGACAAGTGTCTTGTAGAGTTAAGTGTCTTTGTTAAGGGTCTTGGTCTTCGTCAATTGAAGTATCTATAAGAAGAGATTTGTGGGTTTTCCCCTCAAGAGCAGGGGTTTTGGCCCTGGCTTACAAACTACATATTGTGTCATTGTTCTTATTGATTTGATAGCTATTTGATGTATATCTTATCGTAATAACAATAATCAAAGATAAAAAGGCTAAAGCATAGCACAAGTAGTTATTAAGAAGATAATTTGAATTAACCATTTCCTACAGAATTTTCAACGTGGTATTAGAGCTAATGTCAGTCAAGGGCATCATCAAGTTCATCAAGAATATTTAAAGCCAGCTAAAATAAAGTTTCAAGAAGATTTTGAATCTCCTATTCTCCTCCAAAGAGATATCCAACGTAGAAAAAGGTGAAGGTATTTTCTCAGCTCTATCTGGAACTTTTCAAGACGAAGATGCTTGGGTAATTGATAGTGGCGCTTCAAGGCATATGACATGAAATTCAAAAAAATTAAAGACCTTAACAAAGGGAAAATCCACCTATGATGTAGAACTTGGAGATAACAACAGTTACCTCGTAAGAGGCATTGGATCCACATCAATAAAAATTGAAGATGGAAGCAACATTCACATCAACAATTTTTTATTTGTTCAAGGTTTGCAGGAGAACTTGTTTTCAATTTCAAGCTTAGAAGACAAAGGAGATAGAGTAGCTTTCATTGATGGAAAATACTCAAATATAAACTTAGCCAAAATTACTGGCATTCGAGAAGGAAGACTTTTCATCTTGATTTCTCCCATAGCTCAAGCCCCAGTTCACATTGAAGTCAGTCCACGTGAACTATGGCATCGAAGATTTGGACATCTACATTTCAAAATCCCTCCCTCCCTAAGTTCTATTGTAGATGGAATTCCAAATCTCAAAGAATATCATGAATGTATTGCAAAGGATGTGCATTAGGTAAAAATGTCAAAAGACCATCAGTAAGCAGTGCTTCACGGTCAAAAGACATTCTTGATCTAATTTACTTTGATGTGTGTGGTCCTATGGATCATGATATCTTGGAGGTCATCTCTATTATGTAATTTTAATAGATTACCATTCAAAGAAGACATGGGTTATCTATTAAAGACCAATGATGAAGTTTTCACAAAATTCCAAGAATTCAAAGCTGAAGTTGAAAATCTTATGGAAAGGAAGATTAAAATTTTAAGATCTGATAATAGTGGTGAATATAAAACCAAAGAACTAATTGCATTTTGTAAGGATTTAGGCATTAAAAGGGAGCTAATAGTTCCATACTATCTTGAAAAAAATGGTGTTTAAGAAAGAAAGAATAGATCCATTGAAGAATGTGTAAAAGAAATGCTTCATGATCAGGATATTCCAAATTTCCTATGGGGAGAAGCAACTAAAAGTACAATACATATTCAAAATATATGTCCTCACAGATCACTTGATAATAAAACTTCAAAAGAAGTATTTACTAGAAAGAAGCCATCCATATATCATCTCCGAATATTTGGGTGTCTTGTATATATCCATATACCAAAGGACAAAAGAAAGAAGTTGGATCCCTCTGGAATGAAGGGAATTTTTTTTGGATATAGAAACTCATCAAAATCATATAGGATCTACATGAATAATGGTCATCACATAGAAGTTAGTTGTGATGTCTTATTTGATGAAAGTATAGCTTTTAAAAAATCAAGAGATCTCCCCATAGACTTTGATGATGAAAAACTTCCTATTTTTGAGGATGATGTAAACCAAGAAGAATCCAACCATGAAGAAGAAGGTCCTAGCAATCTTGTTCAACCAATGATCATTCCTAAAACAAGAAAAATACCTAATTGGTTGAAATACACATTACTTGATGCAGAAGGTCATGAAGTAGCCAAAGGGACATTTAGAGAAAGTAAGGGACCCAAAAGATATTTAGGGTACGTTGCATACATGATGAAACTAATAGAAGCAAAACCAACTACTTTCGAAGATGTCGTACAAAAATCTGAATGGAATAATGCCATAAATGAAGAATACCAATCTATCATGAAGAATGGAGTATGGGAGATCATACCTAGGCCTATGGAAAAATCTGTGGTTACTTCCAAGTGGATATATAAGATCAAACATGCTATTGATGGAAGTATAGATAAATATAAAGCAAGATTTGTAGCTAGAGGTTTCTCTCAACTTGAAGGCATTGATTATGAAGATACCTTTGCTCCCACTACAAGATACACAACAATTCGATCATTGGTCTCTCTGGCTGCATCATACGAATGGAACATCCATCAAATGGATGTCAAGAATGGGTTTCTGAATGACACCATAGATGAATAAATATACATAGAACAACCTGTTTGGTCTCAACCTAGTCTCCTAAATTGAGTTCATTTAATTGTCAACCAGGGTTGGTAAACTGCTGAAGTGAAGTGCACTGTATGTGCCTAGGTGTTTGTTTCTTAATGCGTTGTATTTAGTGTTTTCTGATGTTTTTGGTCTTTTGATGATTTTATGTTCACAGGAAAAAGAACTAAATGCTGGTGGAAGGAAACTACTGATTAAAAACAGAGTAAAGCCTAATTGGTTGATGACAAATGACAAGTGAAAATACTGAAACAGAATCAAACCTAAACTATGACTAAGCAGAATACCAAGCTTGATAATGACTTCAAGAAAATGAATCAAAACATAAACTTAACTTGTCCAATTCTTTTATCAAAGGTATTTTGGGAGAGCTTGAGAAATGGTCAGCTAAGTATACAAATTATCCTAACTAAACAATTAAACAATCAGCTTATAATGAGACAACATTTTATCCATGATTAAAGATTTGTGGAAACATATTTGGAGAAAAATATTGTTAACATCATAAGATCTTCTACTCTAAGACTAGCTCCTAACTCTATTCTGCAACTTAGTTTGACACCACTACACTTCACTCAAAGGTTATAGATTTTTAGAATAGTCTTTTGAGGAAAGGTTTGTTTGTGAGATGATAAAGGAAGTTGCAAAAGTACTTCAGGCCTTGGGATGATACTATCTTCTGTCCAGATAGTTATGAGTCAATTATAGATTTGGAACAAAATAAGGTTTTGTAAATAATGAAGGCCGTGTTGTTTAGGTTTAACAACTAATGTAATCTAATATGAAATGGGTGACAACTAAATGTGGAGTGAAAATGCAATGAGTTAAGCTAAAACTGAACTTAAGATGTCACTAGTCTAAAACAGTGTTGAACTAACACACCATTATCAAACTTAAAACAAATAACAGAGCATGAGTTAAATGCAATTTGACTCCGGAGTATCCTAACTAAGTTATCATGCATTAATCTATGGGATTATACAGCTTGTTTTGTCCATCATGAATGGTGTTTTGGAAGAGCTTCTTAGAACAATCCTGGCTGTACAATTCAGTGAAAATGCAAACATAAAGACTGAAAGCAATTTAAAAAATAAGATATCACAACTATCTCCTACCCATCATTATGATATTTTGGAAGAGCGTTTTAAGAGCAAGATCAGCTATGTTACTTAGTGTAAACAAACAACTGAAACATTCCGTATCACAGTCATGCCTTATACATCATAAGGATTTTTTGGAAGAGTTTGCTTAGTATAAGTTCAACTGTGATAATGGATAAAAGAAATTACAATTAAATCCTACAACACTATAGCCATTTCCCATTCATTATCATGATCTTTTGGAAGAGTTTATTCTTTTGGAAGAGTTCTTAGAACAAGTATAACTATAGTGGCTAATGAAATTAACTACGAACTCAAACTTCAAAAACGTAAAAACAACTAAGATACTTATCTAAATTACGAAAGTAAAGCTGTGCAGGAGGCAGGGGCCCTCTACCACCAGACGGAATCTAACTCCAAATCAACTCAACGCGTTCAAAGCAATGCTGTCTTCTTCATTAAAGGAAAAATAACTTGAAACAGAGTAGTCTCGGTCTTCAGAAATATAGCATGAAATCTAAGAAAAATATAGCCTATCTCTCGGTTTCCCAAGTGTTTTTATAACAAATTTACATAACAGAACTTGCAACAATACAGGGATCCTTGTCTTTCCTTATCAAAATCACATTAGGACTTTGAAGATGGCAACGTAAAGAGAAAAAGGACATCTGGACTAGGACAGTCCTATTAGAAGTCTGCCTCCTTAAATGAGTTCCCACGTACCAAAACCACATCCAGAATTCGGTTCTTCCTTCATGGTGAGCAACGAATGATGTGGACATGACGTGGAATATACCCATATGTGGTTTTTCTTGAGAGGACACCTGGAACATGGCTGAACGTGAAGACAGCTGCAGAATTGCCGGTTAGCTATGGAATGTCTGCATTCTGTAGCCAGTTTGCATTATAATGACAAAATCACAAAACTTAGCAAGTTAGCCATGTTTAATCATTCTAAAAGTAATTTTAACTAATTTCATTGATCAATTGGGTCTGGGATAACAATGGACAAAGGAAAATGAGGCAAAGTAAGATGAGAGAAAGCACAATCTTGGGGCTCAACACAACCCTTGGGTTTTGAAGTCAAGGATAGGGATACATATGTATGCAGATTAAAGAAAGCACTATATGGTCTCAAACAAGCTCCAAGGGCATGGTATGCTAGGATGGATGCATATCTCCAAAGAATAGGCTTCAAGAAAAGTTCTGCTAATGCAAAACAATGTATCAAGGAAGAAAAGGGTGAACTAGTGATCATCCTTCTATATGTAGATGATCTTCTCCTTACTGGTGTAGAAGGACATGTTGAAGAAAGCAAGAAACACCTAGTAATTGAATTTTATATGAAGGATCTTCGACTGATGCATTACTATTTGGGACTAGAAGTATGGCAAGGACCTAATGAAATTTATTTGGGTCAAGGGAAGTATGTGATCAAAATGTTGAAGAGGTTTGATATGATGGATTGCAAACCTATGTCCACCCTGATGATCACAAACCTTAAAAGACTTATAATTTTTGAATTAAGTCTGGGGGATCCTTCCAGATATAGAAAATTAATTGGCTCACTGATGTACTTGGTGAATACATGACGAGACATATGCTTTGCAGTAAATGTTCTTAGTCAATTCCAAGTGGAGCCAAGGCAAGATCATTGGATAGAAGCAAAACATCTTTTGAGATATCTTCAAGGGACCATCAACTATTGTCTAAAATATGAGAGAAGGAATGATGTCCAACTGAATGGATATACTGATTCCGATTGGGGAGGAAGCGAACAAGATGGAAGAAGCATTACTGGTGGATTCTTTATTTTGGGATCCTATATGATCTCAAGGATAGGCAGAAAGCAAGACATTGTTGCTTTGAATAGTGCTAAGGTTGAATATGTTGTAGCCTGTGAAGTGAGAAAATAAGCGACCTGGTTGAGGAAGTTGTTCTCCGACGTATTTGAAGGACCGATGGAACCTACTGTGATACTGTGTGATAACAATAGTTTCATACGTTTGTTTGAAGATCCAATATTTCATGGAAAGACAAAGCACATTAACAATAAGTATCACTATGTACAAGAGCTAGTACAAAACAGAGTGCTATAGCTTCAGTATGTTCCTAATGATGAGCAAGTAGCTGATATATTGAAAAAATCACTTCCAAACAAGAAGCTTGTGTACTTAAAATACAAGCTTGGTTTGGTGGATATGTCCTCCCTATGTGAGAGGGAGAAACAGACACACATTCTTGTCTTCACTAGAGGAAAGAATGGAGGATTTGGTAACCATATGGCATCTGATACGCTTTGAGAATGTGGAGCGATATTATTTGAGGATTAGTTGCCCAAGATAAGAATAGTCCAATGAGTTCATACTCGATGAACACCCGAGTGGAGTATGTACCTCGAAGAGAGAATGGCGATGTAAGTCATTGGTCTCGCCAGCATTGTAGCCCATTGTCTAGTTGAGAGATGGGGCTGTTAGTCAAGGCATTTCACTATGACAATGTTGGTTGATATGATGCTATAATATATGGGTTACAAATCTGACTCTTCTTATGAGATATCTTTAGATTGAGAATGACCAAGTACCATTATGAATACCTCCCTAGCTAAGAGGGAGTATCGAAAAGTGTAACTAGGTTAGGTCTTCATAATTACTTGTAATTATGATTTTATGTAAATGAAAAAGAATAAATATATATTTTCTTGCTTCATGGATTTCATGAGCAATAATTTTTCATAGGTCAAAATACTTCTTCTTGATGTCTTTAGGATGTGTCATTAGGTCATAAAAATAATTGAGCAGTCATGTATATGAATTCATACTCCAAATATATTGTCACTACTTCTTGATGTCAACCTGAAATCAGATAATATACCTCCTCCTTGAAGTCGACTAATCTCTTGTCTCATGTCAGCTTGAATAGAAGTGTAGGCACTATATATATATATATATATATATATATATATATATATATAGAGAGAGAGAGAGAGAGAGAGAGAGAGGCAACGTTCTTTGTTGAAGAAACAAGAACTTCAGACAAGTATCACAGTGTAGATTATATATAGTGTGGATTAAACAGTGCAGTGTATAAGAGACAAAGATATAAATATCAAAGATTCTAATTGAAGGAAGTGCGAAAAGTGTCACTGTAATTTCCAGAATCTAGTATGTGATAATATCCATGCAATCACAACAGTCCGAGATCAATTTCTGTAGTATTAACATTCAATGGTGTTCTGTGTTAAAGAGTGAAGAAAAGAAGCTTTATAAAGGTATCTCTTGAAGAACGAACAAAAGTATGTTGGAGGCCAAACATAGACCGAGTTTCTTTGTAGTGACAAGTGCAGAATAATAAATAAAAGGAGGACCGAAAAGAGAAGGCTAAGGAGATCAATAAATAGTGACAAGTGTCTTGGAGAGTTAAGTGTCTTTGTTAAGGGTCTCGGTCTTCGTCAATTGAAGTATCTATAAGAAGACATTGCGGGTTTTCCCCTAAAGAGGAGGGTTTTTGGACCTGGGTTACAACCTACATAGTGTGTCACTGTTCTTATTGATTTGGAAGTTGTTTGATGTATTTCTTATTGTAATAACAATAATCAAAGATAAAAAGGCTAAAGCGTAGCACACACAGTTATTAAGAAGAGAATTTGAATTAATCATTTCCCTACTGAATTCTTAATAGTAGCAACAGGATCACAATCCATCATACTATATATTTTCAATAACTTACCAACATATTTATTCTTAGAGATAAAAATATGTTGTGGTTTTTTATCAACTTAAATTCCAAGATAATAATGAAGTCAACCTAAATCTGTCATATCAAAAACCTTTTTCAATTCCTTCTTAATAGATGATATATATTCATGATTGCTTCAAGTGATCATAAAATCATCAACATATACAACTAGATATACAATTGATCTTCCAACTTTCTTAATATAAAGAGTTGAATCATCTAGGTCAAAATGTTTATAATTTAACTTAAGAATATGTTCAGTTAGTTTCTCGTACCATGCTCGTGGCACTTGTTTCAAGCCATATAAAGACTTCATTAGATTGTAAACCTTTTGTTCATTCCCTTTAAAATAAAAACCTTTTGGATGAAACATGTAAACATCTTTCAAATATCCATTTATAAAGGCAGTTTTGACATCCATATGATAAATTTTCCATTCTTTTTGAGCTGCAATAGAAAACAAAGATCTAATAGTGCCCCATTTATCTGTAGGAGAAAATGTCTTGTATATTCAATACCCTCTTTTTGTGCATATCCCTTTGCTACAAGTCTTGCATTGTGCTTATCAAGTGAATCATCAACTTTATACTTAGTTTTATAATTCCATTTGCAACCAATAGGTTTGATGCCAACAGGAGTATCCACCAACCTCCATGTGCCATTTTTTATGAGAGCATCATATTCATTTTGCATTTCATATTTCCACTGATCATAACTAGCAACTTCTTCAAAACAAGTAGGCTCAAAATCCACAAGAAAATTATATTCACAATTAGAATAGTTACCCGAGGAACTTCTAGTCTTAAATCCGTCATATTTCTTTGGAAATTTTCGAATACGATTTGATCTTCGCAAAGGTTGTGTAGGAAGTTTCTCATCTTCTTCATCTGTCTCAGTTCTTTCCATTTATGTCCCTGTCAACTCTGTTGTCATTTCTATCCCTGCATCCTTGTAGAAACACTTGCATCAAACAATTACTCTTCAGCAATGGAATTATCATCCTTGAGAGAAGGAAATTCCACAAACTGATCTAATGTAGGAATCCCCCCTTCAGAATGTGGAAGTATATTATCTGATTCCTAATAAAAATTTTGAGGCACAAACTTATCTATCTGATTAAGTTGTCTATCAACAGTGAGGGAATATTTATCATATTCAACAAAAAATACATCTATTGACAAAATAAACTTTGTATTCTCTTCATCATACAATTGGTATGCCTTAGAAGTCATAGAATACCCCAAAAATATACATTTTCTACTCTGTTCACTCAAATTATTTCTCTATTTTTTAGTAATCAAAGCATAACATTGACAACCGAAAATTTTGAAATGTTTAACAACAGATTGACGATTATACCAAATTTCGTATGGATTTATGTTGTTAATGACAAAGGAAGGGCACCAATTTATAATATATATTGCACAGAGCACTTATTCTCCCCAAAATATTAATTTTACATTCTTACAAAACATCATTGACCTAACCATATTAAGCAATGTTTTGTTCATTTGTTATGCAACACCGTTTTGTTGTGGATTATATGGTATTGTGGTTTGGTGTTTGATGCCATTCTCTTGCAAATATTTTTCAAAAACATGTGAAGTATATTCTCCCCCATTATCAGTTATTATAATACCAATACTAAGTTGAGCTTAATTTGTAATCAAGAGATGAAATTTTTTAAACACATCAAAAACTTGTGATTTTTCTTTAAGCAATAAACCCAACACATCCTTGAATAATCATCAATAAAATTCAGTACATATTTATTTCCATTCTCAGTTGGTACATTCATAGATCCACATAAATCAAAGTGTATGAGACTTAATTTCCTTGTAGCTTTAGAATTAGAATTCTGAAAAGACTGTTTGTGATGCTTTCCCAATATACAAGCATTACTTGGGGTCAATTTTCTTGGAACTGTTGGAAGTCCTTTAATCCCATGTTGTCTCATAATTCTAATGCTTTCATAATTAATATGACCAAAGCGTGCATGCCACAATAAATAATATGTTAGAGTATCATTTTGTTGAATCATATAATTAGTTTTCAATACAACATACAACATACCTTTCAACTTCAACAATTTATCCTTTTCCACACTAGTCATTACAGTTCTATTGTTAGTCGCTCTTCAAATTTCCACTTTACCATTACATGTGTATGGAATGTCTCTATTGTCTTATTTGTATAAGATATAATAAATTTCTTTGGAACTGTGGAATGTAAAGAACACTGTTTAAAGTATAATCAGAAAGCCTAAGAATTTTTAACTGAATAGAACCAACCCTTGATGGTTTGATTTGAGACTTATCAACAAAATACACTACTCCATCAATATTATCACTAAATTATTCGAATGAATATATTCTAAAGGTTATATGACAAGTGTCACCTATGTCTAAAATCCAATTGTCATGCCATGAATAAAAATAGGTACTAAATATATCTTCCACATGAAAGTTAGGATGAGCAACAAGATAATGTGCATTCTCAGAAGATTGCCCTTTTTCTGGAATCATTTGATCTTTATTTTCAAGCATTTTTTCTTTTCTTTCATTAATTTTCTCTAAGGGAATTCTACAATTTGCAGCAGTATGTCCAATTTTACCACCTCTAAAGCATTTTACAACTATTTTATCAGAAAAAATTCTTTGTTTATAATTCTGTTGTCTATCTCCCGGAATAATTCTGTCCCTTGCCTCTATAATTCTTCCTACCTCGACCTCTATTACCCGTAGTATTTTTGATAGATTCTTCTTGAGGTTTTTGGTCATTTTGAGAAAGACATAAGGCTTCAATATTACAATTATGTGATGCTTCTTTCTTGCCAAGAGTCTTCTCTCTTCCTACAAATTTCCGTACTAATTTGTCAAAATATAAATCTTTTAATTGCCTACTAGCTTAGAGAGATTCCAAGTAGTGTGAATAACTAGGGTAAAGAGATTTTATAAAGGCAGTAAGTTGCATATCAACTTTAACTACAGTAGATTCAGTTTCATGATTTATGGCTTTAATTTCAAACACAAGTTTTAGAGGATCATTATCTTTCATTTCCAAATTAAATAACTTCTACAATAACTGAATTAACTTCAATTCAGAATGTGAATCATAAATCTCTTTTAGTTTTGTTATGGAATCATATGTTGTTTTACTATGAGTAATGTATCTGCTTAGCTATTCTGAGACAGAAGTGGAGATTAAGGCCTAGACCTTCCTATCCTTACTTTTCCAAATTGCTAACTATTTCTCCTCATCATGATGATTTGGTGCATTCCCTTCTTTTCCTTCATAGACGCAATCCCATAAATCATTAAAAATAAGTGTATTTTTAACCTTCTTGAACCATTCCTATTAATTTTCCTTTCCAGACAAAACAATGCCAATTAAAGATAGCAATAACTTCATCCTTTTCAGATAATTTTATAGAACTACAGCAAAAAAATGTGTTTTTAATCACGAGCACATAATTAATTTTTATTTTAAAAAACATATGTTTTAACCACTACCACTGGCACATATAAAAAAAAAATTGTTTTTATATTAGC
Organism: Pinus albicaulis; assembly: GCA_034641835.2. Classification (NCBI taxonomy): domain Eukaryota; kingdom Viridiplantae; phylum Streptophyta; class Pinopsida; order Pinales; family Pinaceae; genus Pinus; species Pinus albicaulis. Next base: position 118,064,782 of record CM076576.1, read on the forward strand.
AATCAAACCATTCGATGCTTCTGTTTCAACCACAATCTCAGACACAGATTTCTTAAAAAAAACTATGTTTTAAAAAAACTATGTTTTAAAAAAACTATGTTTTTAACTTACATTTTGAACCATTCGGGGCTCTTCAATATGTCTGATCTGATCCAAATAACGGAAGAGAAAAAAATTGTGATGATATCCTCCTCGTCTAACACATCAGCAGTTCTCTCAGACTGTAACGGGGTCTTCAGAAATTTGAATGAAGCATCACACAACACCAAGTCACTGCACATTGACTTGGAATCTCACTGCATTGAATCCAAACACTCGCAGGTTGGCAGTCACGTTCTCACATCGGTATGCTCTGATAAAAAACACAGGGTTTTCTCTCTGATCACAAACACAATGATTTGTCCTCTGTGCCATTATATAAATGAGAGAGAGAGCAGAAAGAGCGATTAAATACTCACAACATCAAATGACTAATATTATTGATCACATAATATACAAATATATAGGACACAAATAAATGAATTCAAGACATCTATATCATGAATATGACTCACACATAGGAATAAACATCTTCTAGACTAATGCCTAGGGAATCACACTGAGAACTACACATGACATGGAAGCATTACTTCCAACACCCTCCCTTAATGCGTACATGGAAAACAAATATTACAACAACAATATGATATTTTTCTTACTGGTCTTCATCAACACTCACATCCACTTTGGAATCTTTCAAACACTGCTCTTTATTCACCACCACATCTGCGAGCTATCACTTGACCTCCATTTAAAACATAATTGCTTCAGACCATCTTTGACGTTCTTTGCTGAATTGACGCTTCTCAACCTCTCAGAGCACAACGGGTTAGTCTCAATGCTAAACCATGATATGGACACACCTCCATATGTTGAACACATGGTCTTCTGTTGTATTCTCTAGTTATCTTGGAAGGTTGTCTGGGTACTGAATGTATTCATACGTCAATTTTACAAAATGAAATTTTAAACACATAATCAAACCAACCTGTAAGTTGATGTTCTCGGCTCCACAAGACGCCACCAGCTTATAAAAAATTATACACAATCAAATTAGTGATATGTTCTTGTGTCACCATATGCAACAAGAACCACTAATTTGATAATATATTAATTTGTTCTATAATTGGCTCTTCATTTGATTTTTCACATTACAATTGGATAATAACACACTATAATAAAACTACAACACACCCCACACAATCTACAATATATAAAATAAATAAATGTGGTCTTTAGAAAGGAAAGAATACTCCTCCTCCCCTACTTGCAGAAACCATGACTATTTCTACAATTTTTTTGTTTTTTAACGCTCGAAAACTTTATGCTGCTTCCACTCATAAATTCCTCCAACTTCACCAGGAATTCTTTGTGAGAGTCAACTTCAGCACTGCGACTATGTTTCTCTTTTTGCAATAATAAACATCACAAGGAACATAAATTCGTTATAATATTTTCGAGAATTTTTGAACACTATGCATTTCTGCTTCCGTCCCATGGATGGAAGCTTTCCGAATCCCTTGCGCATGAAGCAAAATAAATACCTCATGGATGAAAGCAAACAAATGCTTCTTAGCTATATTATCACAATGAAAAAGGTCTAAACCAAGAAGAAAAAAAATCTCTTTACCCGATCCTCATCCAAGTATGCCAATAAGTCAATATATTCTCTTGTTTTAGCAACGAAAATGGTGGAAAATGAAGCGATGTCGTTGCAAAAGGATATGTATGCAACAGAGAAAATCGTCCCAAATAGCGATATGCTCAGAAAACCCTCAACATTGCAATTACATCATACGACCTCAACAACCTCTCACGCGTCTCCAAATAAATTCTAATCACTCTCAATTTGGTTGAGGTCGTGGGAAAATTTCCACCAGCACGACATGTGGAATCTGGACAAAAAATATAGATCTCTTAGAACATAGAGTAGAATCTCTCCACTACATTACTTCCAATGCAGATATGCTTCGGACGCAAGATTTTAACGGTTCAAATAGTCACTTAGAATTGGACACGACACCAAAGAAAGGCTTTGATCCTTTGCAAATAGTGATTGCATCATCGCTGCTCTATGAATGTGACCCATTATTTTTGGCCGATCACAGATCTAATCGAGTTTCAAAGATAGATTATAATTCCAAAAAACACCAAGCACGATCTTTTCTTTCGCGAACCCCAAAATTCTTCTTCCTCTTCACACGAATCCATGATCCTCAACCGTCTCTGCGTAGATCGACAATCTTGACAATGTCACGGCCCTCTTCCTTTCAAACTTGGATGTGCATGTTTTAAGCCATTCCCTTTGCCACATGTAATGATAGGAAACACCTTATATATACCTGGATCTGTAGATATCCTAAATAAAATGTAGCATAACTCTTGATTAAGATCAAATCCAGATCTAGAAAACCACACTCACACACATATCTAAACAGGTAGAATCTCACAACAGAAATCAACTGTCACACACCTATATTAATAGATTTATGTAAAAAACAAAACACTCAAGTCTCTCTCACATTTTCTTGGCCTTCCCATAAGGGAATCAAAATAGATCTAGCTCTAATACCATGATAGAAATTAGAGAGAAAGAAGAGAAACTGATTAATGTTATGAAACTAGCTCCCAAAATAGAAGAAAAGAGAGATCGATGCCTTAGAAATCAACCACTTCAAGGGGGAAACCTCCTTTACATTACATAAATGAACAATTCTTGGATGATACAAATGAAAAAACCTCCTTTCTATATATAGGAGTCCATAGGGTCACAATATAATCCTAGCCAACCTAAAAATAATAATGTAAGGGCACAACAATAACAATAGTGGGATTTTATGGGGCACAATAACAACAAAATGGGGACTACAAGGGTAAATCAATAAAAATAAGGGGGCTACATTAACAACAATAAGGGACTAAACTAGTAATATAGGGACCTAACATGCCCCTCCTTCAAAAAATTGTTGTCCTCAATACTTGAGTAGTTTTGGATGCTTCTGTATAAAATTCTCATCCTCCCATGTGGAATCTTCAGTGGGTAAGTTATTCCACTTGATGAGATACTTTGAAATTGATTGATTTCATAAATGTCGAGTTCTTATTTCCATGACTCCTTCAGGTTCCAATATGATTTTTCCTTCCTCATCAAGTTCTGGAAATATTGTTTGAACTGGAAGTTTGTCACCTATAACCTTCTTTAAGCATGAAACATGGAAAACTGGGTGCACTCAGGAAGAAACAAGAAGCTCCAATTTGTATGCCATAGTACCAATCTTTTGCAACACCTTGTAAGGACCATAGTACTTTGGCGATAATTTATTATCCTTCTTAGTTTTCTTGAGGGACATTTGTTTGTATTGTTTTAGCCGTAAAAACACCTAGTATCCTACACCAAAATTTCTCTTGTTGCGATGTTGATCTGCCTATTGTTTCATTCGATGTTGTGCCAAACTTATGTTATCCTTTAAGAGTTGGAGAACTTGTTTTTGATGCTCGATGTGATCTTCCATTGCTTTAACCTTATAATTTTCTCTTAAATATGATGTGATGGACGATGGATGATATCCATAAAGTGCCATAAATGGAGTCATTTTTGTTGCAGTATGGAAGGAAGTGTTATACCACCCATTGTGTTTGCTTATCAGATAGATAGAGGTAAGGACTTGACCCATTGTGTTTGCTTATCAGATACAAAACAACAAAGATATTCTTCCAAACATTTTTTCACTATCTCAGTTTTCTCGTTGGATTGAGGATGATAAGGTGAACTATGAGCTAGTTTAGTACCCAAACAATAAAATAATTCCGTCCAAAAATTTCCAGTGAAAATGTGATCTCTATCGCTTGCAATAATATTTGGGTTTCCATGTAGCTTTTGAATTTTTTCCATAAATGTAGTAGCAATTGTACTTGATTTAAATGGATGAGATAATGCATAAAAGTGTGCATACTTGGTAAGTCTATCAACTACCACCATGATGACACTCTGTTACATGGATAAATCCTTCTTGTGGACAAGAACGATCTCCCTAGTATCCTAAGAATATCTAGAAACAAACAACCAAATGCAAACCATTTTCTCTAGATCATTTGTGATTCAAAATTATTAATTAGCAAAGTACGAGGACATGCCCCTACCTGAGGTTCAACGCTTGTTGTAATATTTATATCCAATAGCACCAACAGAGGTCACTTTAGCATGTGAGACCTGCAATCAAAGACATAAAAAAGGATCAAAAGCACCTGTAATATATAATAATTCAGAAAACACTAATCTATCTCAGTGATTAAGGAATACAAGAATTAAATTACTCAAATAGATACATGAAAAATTTAATGAGAAAATAGAATCCATTTGTATTAACTTGTATAATAAGAAGTAACCTTACAACCTTTTCGCCTTGATGTTATACTGGTTCTTCCAGGGTCCTGAATAACCGTTTTCCCTTGGTTTGATAAGACTTCTCCTCTCTGAACTAGCATGAAACTATGGATATGAGTATGTGTTCGTTCTCATACAATTGATGCCAAGTATATAGACTATTATTTCTTCAACAATTCTCCTAAAAAACTATTAAGTTCTAAGTACCCTTGATACTGAAACATGAGCTCAATTTATAGGAAAATGGTGATGGTTTCAGTTCCATAAAGAGGGGGATAAATTCCTCTCATGAAGGGATTTGAGCTCCAAATACCAAGGGATAAACTCCATTAATGAAGGGATAGAGGTTCATGAATGGAGGGATGAAACTCAACTGGATTACGCTTATAGAAGCCTCCAGTTGGGAGAATATTCGAACAGTTGTGCTTCTAGAACTTACTTTTTCTTTTATTTTACCTTTTACGGGAGTCCACATGTTTAATAAGTAGAACGTGCGAGATGTGCTGTAGTTTATAGAGCAAAATGTTGCGGGTCTGCAACCAAGGACTAGGAAAACTGTGGAGTTAGGCTTTTTAGGGTTTTAATGAGCTTTTCTGCAATTCCAAGACTTGGTTTATGAAATTTGGGGTTTTTGACTTCTAAGGAAGCATAATATAGGTGATGATGAACCCATATAGACAAATAAATGTCATGGTGACAATTTTAAATGTAACAGGTTGCCCCCTAAAGTGCGAATTTTGTGGTAGTTCCAAAGAGTGAAGTGCTTTATCATTTCGAGGATTGGATTGGAGACATACCAGTTGAAACTTGTAAAAACATTCAATGCAAACATATATATGTATATCATCACTAAGGTAGGCATTCCCATACTCAGATAAAAACTAACTAAATGTTCTGATATAGAAATGATTTTAATATTACATCAATAGTAGACATAGCATGGATGCAACCATCTGCCATAAGTAGTCTACTGTATCATGAATAATAAAATTTCTCACAGCCTAGATGGTGGAAAATAGATCCAGGGTCTTGATTTCCGCTACCTAAACTAGTACGATTCTATCCATGTGATTGATTGTGTCGAAGTCGAACATGGTAGAAACCACTTGATTACCAGTCAATGATGTGAGTTGTTAACAAGTGTGAGAGAAACCACCAATAATGACAATGGCTCTGAAAGTACTCAGTACAATCCACGAAGTGTGAATAAATGATTTGCAGTCAAACACTTCACGGAATCATTCGATCGAAGGTTAACGATACAACCTGTCGTCGAAGGGGAGAAACCTGCCATTAGGGCATGTAGATCCCAAGGTACTGATCGGATTCTAGATGATGAGCTATCGTCGATAGAAAGTGACCCATTGTAGGAAAGCCTATGACACAAAACCATTAGATCAAGTTTTGAAGCAATATTTGCAAGGACCGACTCAGGGATGGTCAATGCGAATGGAGACAAATGTTTGCAATGAATGGTTTATTTGAACTATCTCTTGAACACATAACGACATTGCAGATGGTTTGGTGATAATTGAACTAAAACTAATACCCAGAAACTGGCTGAAGACTTTCAATGTGGTTTGATTAACTTTTAGACAAAGGATTTTCCCAACCCAGATACGAGTGTGACAAAAGTGTCGTGTTCAAGAGTGGTGTACTGCTTTTCAAAACAAAGTATGACAACTGGATTCATTTTCTCTCTTTTCCCCCACCATTTCTGGAAAGTACCTCTTTATTTTTGACAAGCTTGAGGAGTATAACATTTTGTTGTTGTGTAAGCTCATCCTTCGAATGAGTCCAACTTAGTATTAAAATCGAACCATAAGGAGTGGTTTGTTCCTGTTTGTAATCGACAGGTCCTTTACTGTTAAGTTTTAACGAGTCCAGTATAGGTGAAACTCAATGTTTTTCAGTTTTTGGGAGTCAGAAGAAAAACATAAGAAAACTCTGTGCGTGTACTTTATCGTAAATTTAGCCTCTCAGGCCCGAAAAAGGATAAAATAATGCAGGAGAGAACTCTATTGACCATGATTAGTCAACGTATACCTTTTTCGTAAATAGTCCATTTAAATCCGAAAAAGGAGTAAACTTATACTGAAGGGACGACTGCACATTTCCTTTAACGAGTTCAAATAGTCAAGTACTCGGCAATATTTTCATGTTTAGAGAGTCTGAAAAGGGCTTAAAATAAAACTCCAGGGTTTCACTTTTTTGTAATTTTCAAGAGCTCGAAAAAGTGATAAAATTATACTCATCATCAAAATAATTCTTTTCACCAGAGAAATCTGGTTTATGGACAAAAATTCGAAAGATTAAACATACCTGTTTCCAATAAGTAAAAACATTTGAAAAATAACTTTTTATAGTGGAAAATAAATAAAATAATATTTTATTCATTCAAAAAATCTTATAAAAAGTAGTTCAACAAATTCATTTTCACCTTTTGTATTCAGAGTTGAAAATTGAGAGTTCTTGGCAGAAAAAGTTCTGGAGGTGATAAGGGGAGAACTCACCGCTCAAATAAAAAATCGTCAAATCCAGGTAATCTATGACACTCTTATCTTCATTTTCATCCAATTAAATTCTCTTTTTTGGCTTTAAAATCATTTTTGAGAGGATAATAGGTACAAAATTCCGCTCTCTGGGGTCTGCGGGTCATCCATGTGTTACTTGCAGACCCCGATAATTTTCCTAAAGGAAAATTGTCGAGCTACCACGGTTTTCATGAAGAGCGCGTGCGGAGGTTCGCACTATCTCTGCATGAAAACTACAGAGGCATCGTGGGAAAAAGAAAATTGTTAAATTCTCTAAAAAATGGTTAAAAATTCCCACTCTAAAAGTTTCTAATCTTCAAATGCGTCCATTTGCATACTATTCCACAATGCTGGAGTGGAGAGAATGCGAGCACAAAGAAGTAGATGAAGTGACAATGAATAATCTAACCACAATGCGTGTATTGAGAAATTGTGGATTGTATAAATTTTGGGCAATTTAAGGCATGAGGGCACAAGTGGAACTAATGACGTGGTTGGTGAACAAATGGGACGTCCAAGAACAATGTTTTATCATTGGCAATCATTGACTAGAACTTGAGCTCGAAGATATTTACTTTCTCACTGGTTTATCCAAAAGAGGGGAAAAGATCTCTTTGTTTGTAGCTAGGCAAGGTGGCCTGCCTATTGTTAGCTATAAACGATATTTTTGCAGTGAAGAAGTTGATCCCAAAGATAATCGTATAGATATAAAGACTATCTTACATCTTGATCTTAAAGTGATTGTGTTCACTGTAACCAAGTTGTGTGGGAGCGCGGCTCCACATGTGGCTACCAAGTCTCAAATGCAGACATCAGTCGAATGTTACAGAGGTACCATTTTCAATTGGTGTGAAGGGGTATTGGCTAATATGAAAGGCCAATTAACCAGAGAAAAAAAATCAAAGTTGAAAAACTTTGGGTATGGTGCCATCTTGGTTTCTTTTGCTTTAGAGAGGATTCCATTCCTCACCCCTCAGCTTATCCCTGTTGATCTTGGTGAAGTTCGAGAACCTCGTATGGTACGATGGGTTGCACTGATGTCCCGCCATGGTGGTAACGGCTGCGTGGTAGTTCGATTCACTCCGGCATATTTTCATTAGTTGTAGAACCAAATCTTCACTATTGAAGATTTCCCATATGCGGGTATAAATTTCTGAGGTGATCTCGAGGTGTCCTTACCTCCAGGGGCACAATGGGATGAATCAGGTAAATGAATCATTTTGATGTGTTTTAATTATAATTTTTTTTTTTTTTTAATCGTCCAATACTGATGACAAAATTTTAAATGTAGATGTTGCTCCACGAAGGCCAACGACACTCTGTTGTTTCGAAAGGAAGCAAAAAGAGCCTGTCACACAACCACAAAATCAGGTGGCAGAAATCGTTACTAACATGGAGCACAACCTAGAGAGGTTGACTATATATATCCCAGAGACATCGACGGATGACATTCCTCTTCGTCTCCAGAGACATGTTACTGGTGTTCCTAGCCAGTTTAGGAGATTCCTGCGCAAGGTGGCGCAGGCGATAGTTTACTACCATGATCATCACCATGGATAGTGGATGATCATCGTGGACTGTTGTATTTTGTTTTTTGTATCACTATCTTTCAAATCATAAGGTGTTTTAAACCTGTGATCGCAGAAGATGTAATATTTTTTGAAAACAAAAACTCCTATCTATGATATTACTACTTTCTCTGACTATCTTGTTCAACATGTATCGAATGATGTCTTGGTTTACTGTTTTAACATTGCAAATTTCAAATTAAAACACGATTAGCTAATGCCTCAACCAATGTGTTTAAATTTCTTGAAATGTGTTGATATTCGATATAATCAAAATGTATTTCCAAGAGACTATAGGATTTAAACCTGTACATAAATTATCTACAAACAAATCTTAAAACAAAAAATAAACAATAGTGAGAGCATAAAACATAAAACAGATAAACACATATATTTTCCCCTGGATCCCAAATCAGGACGACCAACTTGATTTTTCATTATATTCCTTTTAGTGTTACAACACACACACACACACACACACACACACACACATATATATAGATATGCCGAAGCATACATAAACCCCAATCCATTAACCCTATATTAGAACATAACCATAGTTCCCTTGATCGGATCTACAAAATACTAGGGGTCGAAAACCATTGTCCCCCAAAGCCATGTGCAAACTCATGCACAAAACCATGGGTGGGTCCACTTATGAGTGGGTCCGCACACCAAAAAAAAATTTTCAGGGTGCTTCCGCCCCCCTGTGACCCCCCTGCTACACCCGACGCAACGTACAACGCGTGGGACTAGTTGTGGAAAGAATAGAACACATACCCAACATTCTCCCCTTTGTTGTTTTCTTTCCGTAAGGGAGGCCACAAGAGAGCTTAGTCATTATCCCAGCTCTGCAACACCCATTATTTCTCTACACCAAGAAAACTTCTGAGTGCTCACAAACTTCATCAATGCATCTGCAACATTCTTCAAAGTAAAGTGATATTGAACATCAATGTGCTTTGTCTTTGAATGATAAGCAGGGTTCTTAGCCAAGAAAATTTCACTTTGGCTATCACAGTCTATCCTTATAGCTCGTTGCACCAACCCCATACTTGAACATAATCTTAGAAACCAAAATGATTCCTTGCTTGCATGAGTGGTTACCATGTATTTTTCCTTTGTAGTTGAAAGAGGCACTACAGACTGTCTTTTACTCATCCAACTGACTGCACCTCCAAATAGGCTAAACACATACCCACTTGTAGATCTTCTTTGGTCCAGATCTCTAGCCCAGTTTGCATCAACAAAACCACGAATTTCCAACACTCTTTCCAATCTTGGTCTTCCCTGGTAGCACAAGCCATAATCATTAGTGCCACGCAAATATCTGAAAACCCGCTTCACTGCTACCAATTCTCCTTGCCTGGGTTTGACATAAATCTTCTCAATACTCCCACTGCATGCGCAATGTCTGGTCTAGTATGGACCATTGCATACATCAGGCTACCCACTGCACTTGCATATGGAACACGAGACATATCCTCCTCTTCTTCTTGTGTCTTGGGACACTATTCAATAGACAACTTTACACCTACAGGAATCAGAACATTCACCGGTTTACTATCATGCATATTGAACCTCTGCAATATAGTCTCGAAATAATTCCTCTGGTTTAACTAGAGCTTCCTCTCTGCCCGATCTCTCTTAATTTCCATGCCCAAAATATAGTTTGCAACACCAAGATCCTTCATGTCGAATTTGGAGAACAGTTGGGTCTTCAAATATTGGATAATTTCTTTCTAATTTCCAATCAACAACATATAATCCACATACAAGACCAAATAAATAACACGGTCACCAATTAATTTAAAATAAACACAATGATTCTCCTTGCTTCGAGTGAAGCCAAGTCCCCGTATATAGGTATCAAATTTCTGATACGACATCCTTGGTGACTGTTTTAACCCATACATAGACTTCTTTAACCTGCATACCAGTTTTTTCGTTCCCTTCACCATAAAGCCTTCTGGTTGTTTCATGTAGATCTCCTCTTCCAGATCCTCATGAAGAAATGTTGTCTTCACATCCATCTGTTCTACCTCAAAATCAAATGCAACAGCAATAGATAAAATTAATCTAATAGACATAACTTTGGCATCAGGAGAAAAAATATCACCAAAATCAATTCCCGGCACCTGGGAATAACCTTTTGCTACCAACCGAGCTTTGTATTTCTCCACCTGGCCTTCTACATTCATCTTCTTCTTAAACACCCATTTTCTCCTAATGGCATTCCTTCCAGCTGACAACTCCACCAGATCCCATGCCTCATTTTTATGCAAGGATGCCATTTCATCAACCATGGCCTCCTTCCAGAGTTTTCCATCCTATGAATCTACTGTCTCCCTTACAGTTCTGGGATCATCATCAGTTATAGTTAAGGAAAAAATTGAATAGAAAGCATATGGACTATACCTTTCTAGTTTCCTTCTTTCCCGAACCGATCTTCTCACAGCTGGAGTTTGTGGCTCTTTCTCTTCTGAGTCTTCTTCTGTTGTAGAGTCTGATTCATCCTCCTTTAGCTCAAAGTATATCTTCTCAGGTTCCTTTGGTAGGAATTCATGTTTAACAACATCTTTCACCTCTCTAAACACCACATCTCGGTTGTACACAACCTTCCTTGTTTTTGGGTTCCAAAGCTTGTAACCCTCTAAACCATATGTATACCCAATAAATATGCACCTTTCAGATTTATTATCAAACTTGGTCCTTTTCTCCTTTGGAACATGTACATATGCATCACATCCAAATACCTTCAAATGTGAAAGAGAGGATTTCTTACCAGTCCATACCTCATGTGGAGTCTTATCCTCAAACACCGATGAAGGTGATTTGATAACCAAGTAACATGCAGTCTCCACTTCCTTTGCCCATAATTCTTGTCCTAACCCGGTACCACTGATCATTCTTCTTTCCCTTTCCATTAGCATTCTGTTCATTCTTTCTACAGCTCTGTTTTGCTGAGGTGTGTATGGAGTAGTCTTTTTTCGTGCTATACCACACTTCTTACAGAACTCTTAAAATTCCTTCTTGCAGAACTCCCCACCATTATTTGTCCTCAACACCTTTATCTTCTTCTCTGTCTGGTTTTCCACCAGAGCTTTAAATTCTTTCAATCTGTCAAAGAATTCAGATTTCTTCCTCAAGAAATATATCCATGTATTCCTTGAGAAGTCATCTATGAATGAAACATAGTACACAGACTTACCCAGTGATGGAACCGACACAGGTCCAAACACATCACTGTGCACAAGCTCTAATATCTTGTTCGCCCTCTTAGCACCAGAAGGAAAACTCACCTGATTTTGCTTCCCATGTACACAATGTTCATAGGAATCAAAATCCAAGGAGCTATTAGACATACCTTCTACCATACCATTTCCATGTAGTATCCGAAGGCCCTTCTCTCCAATATGTCCAAGCTACCTATTGCAATAACCAGACTGTCCCACGAATCTAGTAGAGAACACAACAAACTGATGCACTTATCTTCATCTGAGATTTTAATATCAACAGATGATAGCTGACTTACCACAATATTTAAGGCGTTCAGATGCTCTGTCACCGAGTCTCCATCCTTCATCCTCAAGTTATACAAATTTTTCCACAAGAACAATTTATTCACCAGAAACTTAGATTGGTATAAATTCCCTAGCTTGTCTCACAAGGTCTTCGTTGTAGCTTCCCCAGATACATTCAAAAATACTGAATATGAGACACACAACCGTATTGTGTTCTTTGCCTTCTGATCTAGTTTCTTCCAGTATTCATTTGACATTGCCGTTGGTTTAATACCCAGTTCTACCGCGATCCACTGGTCCTTATCCACCAGTAGATCCTTCATATTGAGCTTCCACAACTCAAAACTCTGACCATTAAATTTCTCGATCTCTATCTTCCCGCCGCTCGCCATATTCTTTCACCGCAAGAATCGATCCTGCAGATCTCCCACTGAACAAGGTCTACCTCAGGCCCGAGCAAAAAACCCCTCAATAGCAAAGGTGTCCCCTTGAAGCCGAAACTTCTCTGATACTAAATGTAGGTTTTAACCCTGTACATAAATTATCCACAAACGAATCTTAAAACAGAAAATAAAAAATAGCGAGAGAATAAAACATAAAACAGATAAACATAGATATTTTCCCCTGGATCCCAAATCAGGATGACCAGCTTGATTTTTCATTATATTCCTTTTAGTGTTACAACACATATATATACATGCCGAAGCATACATAAACCCCAATCCATTAACCCTGGATTAGAACATAACCGTAGTTCCCTTGACTGGATCTACAAATTACCAGGGGCTGAAAACCATCGTCCCCCAAAACCATGTGCAAAATCATGCACAAAACCATGGGTGGGTCTGCCTATGAGTGGGTTTGCACACCAAAAAAAAATTTGACAGTGCGTTGCTCTGGACCCCGACAGGGGGGCTTGCCGCCCCCACTGTGATCCCCCTGCTATGCCCAGTGCAACGTACAGCGTGTGGGGCTAGTCGTGGAAAGAATATAACACATACCCAACAGAGACGAACCTTCAAAAATAATCTCAACAACACTGGATTTTTAATTGCGTATACTCTGTTTAAAAGTAATACAATGATTTTTGAATCTAGCCTAATGATCAAATTTCGAATATCAAATGAAATGGTATCAGATAATAACTCAATCACTGCGCTATATTCTGCAATATTATTCGTTGTTTGACCAAGGCTTACCCCATGCATAGAAACTAACTCATCAGTGGGTGAATAAATAACCCAAGTTGCGGAAGAAATATTTCGTATACTACGATAGATACCATTAGCAAAACCAATGTACGTTTGAAGGGATGTCAACATTTGAAATATCAAGAGTAATCAAGATAAGCAATGATAGTAGTAAAAGAAAACTTAAACTAGGCATACTTTTCTAATCTAGGGCACACTAACTAGAAAAATAACTAATATACAAGTTAGATCTTCACATAAGAATCAAGCATAATATCTCTTCAGATAAAGTCCATTTCTAGGTTTATCTAAAGAGACCCCATTATAATCAGTCAATTCATAAGCCCCTTTTGCAAGCACTCGCTTGACAATGTAAGGACCATGCCACATTGGTTCAAATTTCCCAGCTCCTAGATTATCGTTATCTTGATCATATATTAAGACTAGGTCACCTTCTGAAAAAACACGAGGTGTCATACTTCGATCATACTGAGGTTTAATGAATTTTTTATGAGCTTCAGCTGCTAATGCAACAGTGTGTCGAGTCTCATCTAATTGTGCTAAGTAAAAAATCGTTTTTCCTCCTCAGAGGTAGCTGGTAGTAACTCTGTGGCTAATTTGAGTGACGATATTTTGCATTCAATAGGCAGCACAACTTCTAAACCATAAACCAGTTGAAAAGGAGTGAACCCTGTCGCAGTTTTTACTGAGGTTCGGTATACCCATAGTGCCGAAAAAAACATGGTATGCCAATTCAATTTATGAATTCCGATAATTTGTTTAATCATGGTGGTTAAAACTTTGTTAACAGCTTCAACCTGAACATTAGCCTGCGGGTAATATGGAGTAGAGTTATCATGGCGCAGGACAAGTTGATTGGAAAGTTCGGTCATCATTATATTTCTAAAATGACTCCCATGGTCAGTAATAATAGCTTTGGGTACACCAAAATGAGCAATAACATGATTGAAAATGAACGTAGCTGCAGTTTTGCCATCTGCCGCAAATGTAGACATTGCCTCGGCCCATTTGGTAAAATAATCTACAGCAAGAATAATATTCCCATGCCCCATGGCCGAGTGAGGGTTACATGTAATGAAATCTGTTAGTGTCAATCTTTACAACCTTCCTCCAGTGATCAAACATGCTCTTAAAAAGTGATTTTAAGCTGTCAAGGTCAAATTTTGTCATTTCAGTGAGTCTTCAAGCAAAATTTGGTCACTAGGTATTAGGTCTAGGGTTTGTTTTCGCTCGTTTCAAAGTTGTCCAAATGTCGGTCCATGTCACCATTCAACTGAGCGTACCATCATTCGTAGGGTTTTCATCATCATGTCAAGTTCCACTGGGTCATTTTACACCTTGTTCATGCTTCAGTTGTGCCTAGGTAAGGTTTATTTCCCTCTCCTAGGGTTTTGAAGGTAATTTCTTTTGGATGGTCAAATCATCAAAAAAACTTGTATCCTGATGTTCTTATACCTTCCCCTATCCTTAATTTACCTTATTAAACACTTCACATCACTGAGATCCCCCAAATTCCTCATTTTCACACAAACCTTAGTTTCTTGCTACAACTTGGCAATTTTCTTGGCTAGGCCTGTGTTTTTCCCTTTTGGACCCCTTCCCCTCACTCAATATTTGAAATTCCACTTTCCCATGCTTCCTAACATCCCTCCCTACTTCCAAAAATTTTCTAAGGAATTTATAAGCCCCTTATCCCCTTCATTTCGCTTCATTTCGACAAATCCCTTGTTCCACACATCGGGATAGGTTTTACTGCTATGATGTTTCTAAGAAATAAAAGATGAATTTGGGAAAACTGAGAGGGGTTTTTTTCCAGAATAGGCCAAGGAAGAAAAAACTCCTTCACTTTTTACACAGGTGTCATGGTTTTAGAGAAATGTAAAAAATACCGCTGCCTCAGGAGTATTGATGCACCTCTGAAGTGACATTGGGAAAATCAAGATTTATCCTAGCTTGGTTGGCCAAATGAATTTCTTGATGAGTAAAATGATAACTAGACACAAATATATTTCCAATGAGCTATCATGAGCTCAATTTGAAGTTGAGGAAGACCTTCAAAAGTTGACTGCAACAGCACTCTGCCTTGAGGCAGCCTCATTTTGCACATTTTGACCAGTCTTGGGAGATTTGATTTTTGACAGGGAAAATGAACTCCAAATTGAAAAATTCTAGTTTTTTTGGAAATTAGACTCAATAATATTTCCAACGAGATATCCTGTGCCCAATTTTGACACTAGGAAGGTCTCCAAAAGTCTCCAGCAAAAAGGCACGACGCGTTGGGTTTGTGGCGCGATGCGTTGGGTTGTGGCGCGACGCATAGAGCTGCAAGCTCTTTTCACCACAATTTCATTCAAAAATTCAATTTTCTCGGTTTCCTCTGGTCCAAAGTAAGTCAAACAACTCTTCCATTGCCAATAAACGTGTGTCTTATGATGTTTATGAGGATTTAATAAAACAAATTCAAACCCTACTTCCTCACTCAAGAAATGTTTCCTTAGGGTTTATACATTGGTTTTTTGTGGCCATCACTCCCTCAATTTTATTCCCTCACTGTTTTATAGTTTCATAAAACCTTTTCCCTATCCCCCATATCCCTCAATTCATCTACCCCTATCCCATATTCCCATTATCCCAAAAGCCTAGAGACTATCCCTAAAACCCTTTAATTCCCCAAAATTTAATTGGCAATATCCAAAAATTCCCCTCATCCTATCCCTCCATAGTCCCTCACACATTTTCATACATTTGGCAGCCAAAACCAAAGACACCTAAATTCTTCATACTCATCTAAGACAATACAGACTTTGGCAAACATGGAGACAGATTCCTCTTATGATAGAGTTGAAAAAGGCCTCAAAGCGTCGGAAAAGGCAAGATAGAATTCAGATTTTGGCCGAGGCTTCCTTGGCCCAGCATAGTACATGATGGAGGACACTCAGCCCAAATTTCAAGAAATTTGGGACACATTTTTCAAATTTTGTTTTTTTGGCCTAAACACAGATTTTTCAGCTATACGCGTTGTGCCACTTGGCGCGCGCTTTTGATGGGAGGCTCCTCTTGTGTAAAACTTTATATTTTTGAATTTTTCATGAAAATTTATGCATGCATACCCATGGCCAAGTTATTTTGACAGGTTTTGGGCTTCCAGAAGGGTCAAAAACACCCTAAAAATGACCTTTCTGCCCCTTTTTGGACACACAGGAAGTAGTGTTGGGAGAACTCATTTTTGGATGGGAAAATAGAAGCCAAATTCATAAATTTCACTTGTTTTGGAAAGTAGACAGGTAGACCTTTCCAACAAGCCCACTTGGAGCTAATTTGGACACCGGGAAGGCCTTCAAAATCAGCTCCAAACTAGCGCGATGCATAGATAAATCAGGCGCGACGCATTGGGGATTTTTGCTCATTTTGGACTCAGTAACTCTGTTTTTCGCCTATTTTTTGAAATTTTGACTTTCTTACTTCTAAATGTAAAAATAATGATGTAATTTGATGTAATTTTATGGATCTTGATGTAATTTTGTTAAATTTTTACTCATGGAGGTAGATTCATCCATCAAAAGGTGAATTGCAACTGAATGAATCAGTTTCCTGTCTTATAGAGGCAAGTTGTTCCACTGCCTATTTTCCAGTTCTCAGTTTAGATCTTGTTGAAATAGCTCCTAAAATTGTGAGCTCGACCCCTAGAGGCTGGGGATGAGTTATTGTTTCTTATATCTAGTAATTTTTCAGTCATTAGCATAGGTTGGACACTTGGGATTGCTTTGAGCATCATTGTACATTCATCTCTGCAGTTTGGCAAAGGAATAGACAAGGGTTTGTAGCACTGCTTGGGATTCATGTGGCTCTTTGTTTTGATGATGTGTTTCTCTCTATTAATGTAAGTTTACTGGTTCTTTATGTGTATCATCTTCCCTCTTATTTCTTCTTAAGTTAAACAAACAAGGATAAAGGTGGAATTCATTAAAATTTGCAGTGCTCTACCTAGGGTTTGTTTAATTTTCTATGTTTTCAACTATTTGAAGAGGATTCCTGAAGGTCTCTTGCCCTCTTCAACTCCTCACCGGTCTAAGCCATCCATTTCATTCAAAATTTAAGTGTCTAAACAATTGCCTACCTTGCCCCATTCATATCTCTACAAAAACTAGGCCTCATTCCCCAGACCCAAAATCTGCCCTTCCCTTTGATCCAAAAAACACCCTTGAAAATTAAATCAAACTCTTTTAAATCTATACCTAGCCTAAAATCACCCTTCATTCAAGTCATCTCAAGCCTCACTGATCATTTTTTTTTGAGATTGACTAGGAGAGAGCCCTCTCCCAATCTGGTAGGGCTAGCTACCAAATTAAGCATGGTTTGATGTTACCCTAGACTCTACCTCCCTTATCCTGAGGTAGATTTAGGTAATAAAAAAATAAATGCCCCATTTCGCAAAAGGATCGAAAACAATTATAGGGTGAAGAGGATCTGGTGGTGCACGCATCTTTCGATCAAATATTTGATAGTTGTGGCATTTTCAAACCGCGAGAATGCAATATTTGAATAATGACAGCCAAAAATAGCCAACGTGCAATATCTTTTGGGATGTGGCATACCCAGACATATGACCACCACACGCTCCAGAGTGGCAGTCATTCAAAACTTTTTAGCCTCTTCATGAGTTAGACATCGTCGAAAAACAGAATCCGCACAACAACGATAAAGTGTGTCTCCAACAATATTGTATTGCTGAGATTGGTAACGGATTTTTCGATGATTTTAACGTGAGAGTTCAGGGAGAAAAGTTTGTGTTTGAAGATAAATGATGATATCTCCATACCATGGTGTTGGACAGAATTGTGAATTACGGATAAAACACGCTTCCCTAGACAGGTGTTAATCTAGAACAACAGATTAAAGACTATACGACTACTTTTCCTAACTAAGAACAGACACACAGAATGTATTAGAAGCTTACTTTGGATCCAAGCGTTTCTAAATGGTTCCTTCTGTCAATTCCATTGTAGCTTCAAATTCCAGCCGGCTGTGCAAAATATTTCTTGTAATATTGAACACTAAACAACAGAAGATAGCAATAATACAGATTTCTATTCAAGTTAGTTTGCTAAATCAGTAAAGCATAAACCATATACATCAACTAAGATCTTGCAATATGGAAAATCAAAACCAATACAAATGCATATAGGGAAAAATAAGTTGTACTCTTTATTAATGATAGAAGGAGAGGTTACAACCTAGTGACTGATTTGAAGTGACCATCTCCAGCAACATTCCTCAACCTCATCATAGTATAAATCTCTCCAGCAGTTGTTACACAAATCTATCTCTCAATTGAAAATCCACCAGCATTTCTCTACTCAAATTCTCCCCTCCAAGCACTCAGATCTGTGCTAAATTTATAGAGGGGCTAAAGGTAGTTTTACAATCAATGACTTTCCAATAATAGGCAATACATGTTCCCAATCTTGTAGATGTCAAATGGACACTTGGATTCGAAGCTTGACACATGTGAATTCTTCTAGAAGGCACTAGCCAAGTGGAGATTCTGGAACAATGAGAATTTCGCTCCCAATGTACCAACCCACCTGCATATGCAACGCTCTTAGTCCCTTTACAGGCAGCGTTGATGAGCTCTCATATGCCATATAATAAAATTCAAACCTTGGAAACCTTTGCTTGATGAAAGTAATGTATGACTTGTATTATTCTTGTCTTATGGCATGTAGCAACTTGAAATGATAGGGAATGATAGACCCTTAGTCATTGGTCCTGGAGATGATGCCTAGTTAACCAGGTCATTGGGAATGATTCCCAAATTGACCTATAACAAATTTCCCCCTAAAGCATGAGGTCAAAATAATAAAAAATGTGTTTGAGATGCTTTACACTGTGATGGGTTGGAGATGAAGCACAGTGGTCACTTGCATCAATATTACAATACATTACATCATGATATATCCTCTTTGATCATAATTGATGAGGGTAGGCATTCCCATATTCAACACATAAACAATCTAATAAGATGTACATAATTCAGAAAGTCGTCTTTATTGGAATTTTTCCCATATGCAGACATGCCTACAGATATAGGCCCATTTTTGGATGGAAATTTTTATGTAAAGTCACCATACAGATGATGTGTACAAAAATCCTAAAATTGTAGCCCGGATGGCTGAAACTAGATCCAAGGTCTTCTTATCTCATTCACTCGATCATTCGGGTGCAAGTCTAGCCATGCAAATATATGATTTGTAGTCGAACATGGAAATACATCGTTTGATTACCAACCAATAATGTGAGTTGTTAACAAACGTGAGAGAACCACCATTAATGTCAATGGCCCTCTAGGTACTGCAGTACATTTCATAAGGCGTGAATAGATGATTTAATGTCGAACGCCAAACAAAAATCTTTCGGTCAAAGGTCTGGAAGAGAGGATCTTGTCGATGCTGTAACAAGCCTCATGGTACTGGAATCTGATGTTTCTAAGTGAACTTCCTAGATATTTATTTGTCGTCGACAGGAAATCAGCTTATTGCGAAACGAGAGTTACTAATTTCGGAGACAAGGGTATGACTTGATATAGCAATTTTCAGGGATGACGGTCATGAGAATGAAGGTTTATGAGTATTGCAGAAGGATGAAGTATTCACTAGATGAATTCTCTTGAACATATCGGTGATACTGTGATGAGTTGGCGGCATTGACCCAAAACCGTAGTGAAGGTATGATGAACTATAGGTATGAATGAACCGTCAAGAAGATTACCCAACCCAAACAGTCACAGACATGGAGTGAAGGAAGTGTCATGTTCAAGAGTGACTTGCTAACATAAATAATTCTTGATCATTTTTCCCAAATTTTCCCCGGTCATTTGTCGACCAGTACCTCTTTATTTTTTAACAAGCTTGAGGAGGATAAAATTTTCTTGATCTATAATTCAACCCTTCGGGCGAATAAAGTATCACTATTTAATAATTTAACGAGTCTAGCGATGAATGAAACTCGATTCTTGCCATGATCGACAAGCCCGTCGCTATTTTATGTTTTAACGAGCTTAACGACAGTGAGAGCCCAGTCCTTTTTCATATTTAGAGAGTTTGAAAAAGAGGACGAAAGAAAACTCCATAAGTACTTTTTCGTAAATTTGTCACTCAGATCCAAAAAGTGTAAAATAATATGTGAGAGAACCTCTTTGGTCATGTCTAACCAAGGTATTCCTTTTTTGTAAATAATCTATCTCAGTCTGGAAAAGGGTTAAACTTATACTGAGTATATATCAATTCCTTTACTTTTACGAGCTCGAAAATACAAGTGCTTAGCAATATTTTCACATTATCGGAGTCTGAAAAGAGCTGAAAGAAGACTCCAGGGGTTCCTTTTTCGATATTATCGAAGCTCGAAAAAGAGATAAAAGTGCGCTTCAAATCCTTTTTCGTTTTTAACAAAGCTCGAAAAATAAGGAGAAAAAGTATGCTTTGTGGTCAAGTCATTCTTTGAAATAAATCTGCACGAATAATTTGTTCATCAGTTGTAAGACCTGTTTTAGAGCAACATCAAATGGATTAAAAATACATGTTTCACGATAAAAACATAATAAAACTGTAGTCATAGCAATAAATATAATTTTCAAATAATTAACTGACTATTAAAAGCAGTTTTACTATTCATTTTTACCATTCCATAGTTACCATTTGCATTTTGGAGCTCTGAACTTGATTTTTCCCCCGAACTTCAGTCATTGATTACAGTCGTTTCTGCGGACGGATTTCATTGCCGTTTGATCCAGGTTAATGCAACCTCCTCTTTCCTTCAGTATTCATTTCATTTCCAATTTTTGCAAATTTTTAGGGTTTTAAGGTCCCTACGGTAAATTATGCCCAAAAAGAGGGCAACACACCCCTAAATGTCGAAACCTACGTTGCATAGCAAGTACAGTGAAGGGTACTTGCACATGCAACACACTGTCTCTTGTTAGGGAGTGCGTTGGGCGCAAGTTAAGTTTTTGATTTCCATGTTATGCCCAAAATTTGCCTAGTTTTTTGCAATGAATGGAATCTAATGGATCTTACGGTTGTATTTCAGGTTTCCATCAGATTATAATGATGATTACATGGAGGGAAAGATAACATGAAGAACAGGATATGATTGCCCTAAATGATCCGGGTACAGTAAGGGCCCTAAGAGATTGTGGACTTCTAAAGTACTTCAAATTGTCAGGGATGAGGCAACAAATAGAACTCTTGGAGTTCTTAGTTCGAGCATGGGATCCAACTATTGAGGCATTTCATATTAAGAACCAAGTGGTTCCTATAACAGTTGAGGATGTATACTTTCTCACAGGTTTGTCGAGGAGAGGCTTGCTTATTCCACTCTCAGGGTCTGTTGTTGGAGGGGAGACTGTGAGAGATTATACCCTATAGTATGTTATCTAGGGGCAGAGCCAAGCAAATATGGAAAGATAAACATCCGAGATGTTAGAGATTTTCCTTTGAGAACTATCCTTTTCATGATCACTAAACTTGCTGGCACCGTTACACTACATGTAGCGAATATATCATAAATGCAGTATGCGCTAGAGTGCTTAGAGCCAATAGTCTTCAGCTGGCCTGAAGATGTTATTTATCATATAAAGGAACAATTGAACAAAGAAAAGGGAGGAAGGAAGAAGAATTTAAGTTATGGTTCAATCCTTATATCCTTTGCTTTAGAACGGATTCCACTGATGCATCCACAACATGTGACACTGGATATAGCTAGTCCTAGAGATCCTCAGATGCAGAGATGGGGTAGAACTCATGGGTTGGCATGAAAGCCAATCGACTGTTGTGTTCTCTACTGCATTATTTGCATGGTTCCGGTGATAGATTGTCTCCATCAACGAATATGCATACGTAGGCATAGACTTTCGAGGAGATCCAAATTTAGCATTACCAGAAGGTGCTCAGTGGGGTGCAATGGGTAAGAATGTTTTGACCATGTTTTTGATTTTTCTAAGATTTATACAATGTTTTTTTTATTTTTTATGTTTTCCCAAGACTAAAATAAATGTTTGATGTAATGCAGATGTTGGTCATGTTCAACCAGTAGAGGAACTAGAGCATGAAGTAGATGTGCCAACAGAGAGGGCTGTCAGGAGAGCAGTCCTTCAGGATCTTGATATAGCTGAGACTCTGGCTGAGATTCAGAAGCACATAGAGGGGTTGACCTTCAGGATTCTATATTGCTAGATCGAAGAGTTACCCATGCGACTGCAACAACACACTATTGGGTTTCCTAACCACTGGATGCAGTTACTCTGTAAGATAGTTATATCTATAGCATGCTACCACGGGCATCACTAATTTATTTGTGAAATTTTGCATACATTTTGAGGTCAGATGACCAATGTGTCTTGGGCAAATTTTTTGTAAAAACCTATAACTATCTATCTATATGATTTCAGAGTTTTTCCTATGTTTATTGTGCAATCCTATTCAATGATGTGAATGCCTTCTTTACATATGTTGCAAGTGTCTGTCTAAAACTTGATTAGCTAATGAATCAGTTACTATGTTCTGATTTCTGGAAATGTGTAGATATTGAATAAAATCAAAATTTCTTTCCAAAAGTTGAACTCTTAAGAAAAATATATGCAGTTTTGGATTTCTAACAGTATAAACACTAGTAAGTTGTAATACCACAAGTTGTGAGTCTAACCTTATGATTATGTGGTTAATACCAAATGAAATGGCATCAGAGAGAAGTTTGATCAACGCGCTATACTCAACAATATGTTTTGTCGATCTACCAATACAAATCCCTTGAAAACTCACTAACTCGTCGTTTGGAGTGAAAATGGGCCATGCTGCAGAGGATAGATTCTGCGTACTACGACTAGCACCATCAACATATCCAACAAATGGTTCCAAAGATTCAAACATCTACGATGAAATTTAAAGTGGATTACCAACATCAAGAAGACTCTAAAAACAAATTAAGATAGTGAATGCAAATCAACATCATATATACACAATATAATACAAAACATTACTACGCTCATGATTAAGCATAGTAACGTTTCAAATACAACACATTTCTAGGCCACGCCAATAGAATTCCATCATAATCAACCAACTCATTGGGACCCTTAGCAAGAAATATTTTGAAAATATAGGGGCCATGCCATAATGGCTCAAATTTCCCTATACCTATTACATCAGCTTCTTGATCATAAAGAAGGACCAAGTCGCCCTCTGAGAAAATGCGAGGCTGGAAATTTTTGTCGTATTGTGCCTTTATACATCTCTTATGCGCTTCGTTGACCAATCGGGATTCATGACGTGTTTCATCAAGATGGATGAGGTTAAGGAGACATGCTTCTTCTTCTGAGGTGTCAGGTAACAAGTCTATTGCGAGTTTTAACGATGGTATTTCACATTGGATAGGTAAGATAGCTTCTAGACCATACACCAATTGAAAAGGAGTAAATCGAGTTGCGTTTCTCACTGAGGTTCGATACGCCCACAAGGCGGAGTACAGAATCAAATTCCAGTCTCTTTTACAAACTCCTATCATACATTAAAGCATACGTTTAAGAATCTTGTTGATAGACTCAACTTGTCCATTTGATTGTGGATAATAAGGAGTAGAATTATCATGTGAAAATCCTAACTTAGCAGTCAATTCAGACATCATGTGGTTGCGAAAATGCTTCCCATGATTCTTAAATATAGGCTGTGGGACCCCAAACCGTGCAATAACATGATTAAAGAAAAACAATGCAGTTGTCTGTCTCCTGTTGTTGAATGTAGGCATCGCTTCGGCCCATTTGGTAAAATAGTCGACTACGACAATAATATAACCATGTCCCCCGAACGAACGAGGATTACAGGTCATGAAGTCAATACCCCATTTCAAAAATGGTCCCACAGAGACAACAAGATGCATTGGTGCTGGCAGTTTGTGGATTTTACGTTAAAAAATCTGGCATGCATGACAACTTCTAACCGCGAGGATGCAATCTCGAAAAATAGTAGGCCAAAAGTAATTTGCACAGAGTATCTTCTACGTGGTAACATATCCAGATAAATTTCCACCACAAGCCCCAGCATGACAATCATTTAACACTTTTTCGGCCTCCTCATGGGTGAGGGACCTCCTTAAAATGGTATCGACACCACGATGATAAAGTGTATCGCCGATGATAAGATAATATTTGGATTAGTATCGAATACGTAGATGTTCAGAGTGAGAGGTATTAGGTCTAAAAGTTTGGGTTTGGAGATAAATGATGAAATCTCCATACCAAGGATCAGATGATCCGATCAGAAACAGAGACTCGTTAGGAATTGATGGTTCCGGCGTAGTTGCAGTACTATCAGAGGGAAGGTCACATAGAAGCTCAACCAAAACTAAAGACTTATTTGATTTGGATTTGATGAATTCCAAATAAAATTCATGCAAAATGACAATCCATTTTGAATATTCCCCCCCCATCAATTGACATGATAAGATATAAGTCATAGGGTTTCAATCCGAAACTATAGTGGTTTTTCAGAGCAAGATATACTGGTGAAATCTTTGGACAACTTGAACAGTTGCCAAGGAAATATTTTCTACGTATGAGCATTTAACTTCTTTATCATTGAGATTACGACTCAAATAATAGATCGGATGTTCAATTCCATCTTCTACTTGGACTAATACCAAGCAATATTCGTTTTTGCCATGGCGATATATAAGAAATAATCATTTTGATAATGAGGAGGATACATTAATGATGCTCGGACAAGAGTGTCCTTGACAGCTTCAAAAGAAGCTTGCGCAACTTGGTCTCAATGGAAGGGAACCCCCTTTTTCAATAGTTGAGTAAATCCTTTAGCCATTTCGGGCATAATTTGGAATGAATCTTCTTAGGAAGTTAGCCTTTCCTTGAAGTTTCTGTATCTGAAGTAAATTTGACTGCGCAGGTAAATCAAGAATGGCTTGAACTTTCAATAGGTATATTCAAATTCCTTCTTTTGAGACTACGAATCCAAGCAGATGACCAGAACCAACATAAAACACACATTTATGTGGATTGAGGCGTATTTTGTAGTGTCGGCAGCGTAAGAAAATGGCTCTCAAATGCATCGGGTGATCAGTCTGATCTTGTGAATGTGCTGGTAAATCATATAGATATGGTTGAACAATGTGCTTGATGTCATTGAAAGCATAATCCATTGCTCTCTAAAAAGTTTCGCCAGCGTTCTTTAAACCAAAAGGAAGTTTCCTATAAGAGAATGTACCCCAGGGACAAATGAATGTTGCCTTATGTTGATCATCTTGGCAGATATTTATTTGATTTTAGCCAGAAAATACGTCCATAAACGAAAATATTTTTCATCCAGCACAATCGTCAATAATCTGGTCAATAAAGGGAGTAGGATAGTTGTCTTTTGGACAAGCATGATTAATCGACACACACTCTAATGGTTCCTTGTTTTTTCACGACAAGAATGATATTGGAAACCCACTCAGTCAGTGGAACAGGGTAAATGAAACCAACATGCAAAATTTTTTCAACTTCCGCTTTGATGGCAACGATTTTCTTTGGATGAACAGGATGAAGCCGTTGACGCACCAGTTTGACATCAGGATACATATTAATAGTATGTTCAACTATACTAGTATCTATGCTTGGAATTTCCTCGTAAGACTAAGAAAATACATCACGAAATTCACGAAATAAAGAGCGATATCATTTGATTTATGATGGAGAACAAGATACACCAACATGAATATTTTCTACAATGCCAGGTTTGGTCGAAATATCAATAGAAGTTGTTTCTTCAATATTTGACAGATTTTGCTTGGAATCAATTGCATTAATTGGTAAAGAATTCGAAAAGAAATTTTTGATTGATGGGTGATATAGTTCACTAAGATAGTTTTCTTCATAATCAGGAAGATGGGAACGATGATGATAATCTTCCCATGTTTCTCCTTTTGACATCATACTTCCAAAATATTTTCATCTGTCAAAAAAATTGAGGAAAATGGATCAGATGGAGTACCAAAATCTAAGGAATGATCAACCCAAACACTCGGCTATGCTGATTTTGGATTTGCCTCCCAAGCCAAATAGATTGATTGGTCTGCTAGATTAATAGGGCTAGGCGGTAAAAATTCATCCAACATAGAAATATCAGAATCACCTGTACTCTCCCTTAAGGCAGATAGAGTGGAAGAGATAATGTAGTAGGTCTCTATACTTGAAATTTCTGCCTACGTCATGGGCGGCGGTAATGCAAAGGTTCCCATGAGGGTGGAATCCTTTAAGAGTCCTACACCAATGTTCTGTATTTCTATTTGGGGTATGTGAACAAATGGAATGCTTCCAGTTACCTATGAAGCAGAGGCAAAGAAGGATAGTTGGTTAATGACTGTGATCATACCTTTATGTGGAAAGGAAATCATTCTAAGGTATGTAGAAAAAATTGCAGTCATTGCATATACCCATGGCCTTCCAAGTAAAATATTATAGTCAAGGGGTCCTTCAACGACCTCGACATCAACATTCACTATTTTTCCCCCTAGTTCAACATGCAGGTTATTAATAATACCACAAGGTTTATATGTTTTTCCATCAAAATCCTTCAACATCGTTGATGATTGTGATAAGCGTGGCGAGCCAAGTTATTTCCAACAATTTAAAGACATAATGCATGTAGATGCTCCCTCATCAATAATAGTGCGATGAACAAGGTGATTGAGAACATTTACTTGTATGGATAATGTCAATTCTGCTGGTAGTTGCGATACATAGCCCGTATGATTAAAGACGACAAGATTAGAATCAATCAGATCAATTCCACCAATGGCCGAAAATAAAGCCTGTTTTTGGGAGGGAAAATTTTGTAATACCTCAAGAGCAGACATGGCTGAAGGGGATTTAACCAAATCTTCAACTATATTATAATTTTGTGCAGCTCTTGCTCGAGGATTATATGTCGATTTGTGAATTACTCCCTTTGGTGGCTTGATTGTCAATTCAGGAATAACAGTAGGCAGTACTGATTCCGTAGACGGATTCGTAGTTGAGGTATTAGGTTGATCAGTGGCCTAACTACCATAATATTTATTATGCGTTGACACCAAAATATCTGTTAAAGGTTTCATGATGGATAACATTAACACTTGGGAACTAGGAGATGGATCCGTAGCAACCAAATTAGTGTCCGGATTTGGAAATGGGTCTGTCAACACAGCTGACACATGGGAAGTCTTGATGATTTTTGAGAATTCAGCGTGGTGAGGAAAATCCCTAACAAATTTTTCCTCATTATAGATTATGCATGGATAACGAGGTTTCTGAGGTCCAGACGGTTGATTAGGTGATATTTCTTGTGGGTTAGAAGTTTGCTTTTTCTTTTATTCCCCTTTTTCTTACTTCCTGGTTGCTTGTCACCTTTGCCTTTGTCAAATGACACGACATTAATTTCGAAAGTAGGAGCAGGATCAGATGCATTAGTGTGGTGTGTGCTTGCAATGCCTAGCAAGCCGTCTTTGGCATGAGAGTCCTTTAATTAAGGGGGAACATTGAAATTTGATCTCGACGTGTTAGGAATTTTTTTATAGAGCGAGCCAGACTGAGTGTAAATCAATTGTAAATATTGGGCACAAGCAATAACTTACTCTTCTATGATGAATCCACCCTTGGCCACATCCTCAGTTATAGATTGTAACAGGGACTTAATGAACCATTCAGCAGGGAGCTGATCCGGAATGAATGTCTTAACCATTCGTCGTCGACGACGACACTCATGAATATGATCAGAGATGTGAGTAGCATTAGTTTGTTTGAAATTGGTCAAGAGTTCTGTTCCAGTTTCATATCTGATAGGTAACTAGAAATGAGTCAAAAAGATAGTAGCTAGGGTAGTGAAATTGTCAAAATAAGCTCTAGGTAACTCAATGTACCATTTTGCAGCTGGACCTGTAAGCGTACGCTGGAAAAGACGTAGCCGAACAGAATCATCATTCAGGGAGTTTGATGAACACCATAAATTATAAGTCATGACATGAGTCGACGTATCTTCTCTAGGGTTTCCATTGAACTTAGGAATATCTTAGGGTAATTTATGGGGTATCATCGGCCACCAAGGAGCATAGTTCATTAGATCATTGGTTAACCGATTTAAATATGGTAACTCTAAAGTTGCAACAAAAGGCAATTGTCTATTAAGGTCAGGTTGAGCATAGCCAGGGTAAGATGGAATTGCTTGAGCAACAGGACTTTGAGCACCAGCATAAGGAATCTGCTGCTGGTGACCCAGATAGGGGTTGTTTTGAAAAGCAAACGCTTGAGGATTCTGTTGACCAAAACCTGGATATGATACTTCTTGAAATGAAGTTTGAGGCATTTGCGCCTGAGGTTTCCAAGGGGTCTGTCGACCAATGTTATAACCCAAATTAGGATAACTTGAATTCAGTTGATATGTATAACTAGGTTGCGGTTGCAACATCCCATAAAATGGTAAACCAGCTTGTGAATAAATGATTCCGGATACAGGTTGTTGTAAATTAACCAAAGGATTTGGAGTCTGTGGACCCAGCATTTGATGGTATTGAGTTGAAGGACTTTGTTGATAAGGTTGATGTGCAACATTTTGATTCTGTAATAGGGGTAAAGATGTATTAACAAGCGGTAATGAGGTGGGTGTAACAAGTCGAACTGGTTGATACGAATGTACAACCGTTTGTGAATGGATAGGCAAAGTGGGCTGCCATTGACAAACATTCATTTCAACTTTAGGTTGACCAAAAGTGATGGAGTACTGTCATATTGGGTGACCAAAGGTTTCCCCCTAGCATGATGAGGATAATAAGATGGAAAATATTGTTCTCCGAATGTTGGGAGTCCAGTTGATATGGTACTTTAAGGAATTGACCAAGAAGGACCGACTTGATATTTCCCTGATGATGTGTATAAAGAATCAAGTCGTTCAGTACTAACAATAGGATTAGCAGTTAAAATATTGGATGATGAAATTGGTAAAGACCATGGTATTGAATATGCACAAGAGTAAATTTTAGATAATGATTTATAACCTGATGAGACCATAGGGCCTCCATGAAAAAATGACTCTAGTGAAGTTGTGAACATCGACGGAGTAGCGAGGGCAGGAGTTGATGTA
The DNA here is from genome assembly GCA_034641835.2 of Pinus albicaulis. NCBI lineage: Eukaryota > Viridiplantae > Streptophyta > Pinopsida > Pinales > Pinaceae > Pinus > Pinus albicaulis. The sequence continues at coordinate 118,094,202 of CM076576.1, forward strand.
ATTAGAACAACTGGCCCGACCAAAGATGTTGATTCAGGCATGGTTGTTTGAAAAAATCTATACCCTTTAGAATCAACGGGAGTTTGAATGGGAGCATGATCAATAAAAGCAGATGGAAACGATTGAGGAAAACATTCGTACAGGTAAAGGTCCTCCCCAAAATGGGTTGGAGTTAAAGGTGTATCGTCTTGTGGGATTTATTCAATCACAATTAAACCAGGTGGAAGTATTTCACTATTAGGCCCAAAGTATATTTTAGGTGGGTGGCTGTGTGATATAGGAGTTTTGATGGCTACATAAAAATATGGAATGACCAAGGTAGGAACAACTTCCGGTTTTTCGACTTCTAGATTCAGATGTTCTGGAAAAGAAGAGACAGGATCTGGATCAATTTGTGGTTGAACAACATCGGGTCCAGGAGGTATGATCTCACTGATTGGATGGATCATGACCATGAGTAGCTGTGAAGACTCTGTTTCGACAACAGTAGACGAACCGGGTTGTGTAGAAACAACTTGAGTTAACTCTGGTTTGTGGGAAAATGATGTTTTTCCAGATCGAAGGTATGGATTATACTTGATTCGGCATATCGTGATTGCCTTCGCCTACCAGAAGTAACTTCTGGTGGTAAAGGTGGTTTTAAAGCTAATATACATGAACGATGAGGAAAATGATTTTGTTCTTCCACGATTACTGATTTATTTTAACCAAGAAACAAATAAGAAAAATAAAAGGGTAATGCTAGGAAAAAGGGTTTACCAAGAAAATATGAACTACAAAATACCTCCTGGCGAACCAAGAAGTACGAGCAGGCATTCTCCCCGAATTCTGTGTTCAGTGTATCACAATTTAAAAGGCGGTCGACTCAGTTCACTATGGATGGATAACACCTAAAATTTGTCCTCCCAAATATACCCGAAGGTACGTGGAGGCCCAAGTCTGTATTAGCGCTGCCTGATGAGAAACCGCACAGTGAGAGCACCCCTTTATACTTATCGTATGTTGTGTAACCAGCTCCAAAAATAGAAGAAAAGAGATATCCACGCCTTAGAAATAAGCCACTTCGAGGGGGCAACCTCCAATACATTACATAAATGAACAATTCTTGGATGATACAATTTACAAAACCTCCTTTCTATATATAGGAGTCCATGGGGCCATAATGTAATCCTGGTGGGCCACAATGTAATCCTAGCCGACCTAACAATAATAATTTAAGGGCACAATAATAACAAAATGGGGGTTACAAGGGTACAATAATAACAATGAGGGGGTTACACTAACAACAATAAGGGACTATACTAGTAATATAGGGACCTAACATGCCCCTATCCTTCAAAAAAAATGTTGTCCTCAACGCTTGAGTAGCTCTGGGTGCTTTTGTATAAAATTCTCATCCTCCCATGTAGAATCTTCAGTGGGTAAGTTCTTCCACTTGATGAGATACTCTGAAATTGATCGATTCCGTAGTTGTCGAGTTCTTGTTTCCGTGACCGCTTCAGGTTCCAATATGATTTTTCATTCCTCATCAAGTTCTGGCAATATTGTTTGAACTGGAAGATTTTCACCTATAACCTTCTTTAAGCATGAAACATGGAAAATTGGATGCACTCGTGAAGAAGCAGGAAGCTCCAATTTGTATGCCATAGTGCCAATATTTTGCAACACCTTGTAAGGACCATAGTACTTTGGCGATAATTTATTATCCTTCTTAGCTTGCTTGAGGGACATTTTTTTGTATGGTTGTAGCCGTAAAAATACCCAATCTCCTACATCAAAAATTCTCTCGCTACGATGTTGATCTGCCTGTTGTTTCATTCGATTTTGTGCCAAATTCAGGTTATCCTTTAAGAGTTGGAGAACTTCTTGCTGATGCTCGATGTGATCTTCGACTGCTTGAACCTTCGTAGAAAAAAAATTATAGCAAAAATGCCACGATGACCTGTTTAGGAGCTTGAAAAAAGACCTAACTTCCATAGATGATATCTCCGAAAATATTGCGAAATAAGCTCTGAAATTTTTAGACAATCTTCCTCAGGATTTCAGCTTCGCACCCTAGAAATTTCAGCTTCTGAAACTTCGTAGAAAAAAATTTATATCAAAAATGCCACGATGACCTGTTTGGAGCAGTGAAACCCTAGAATCCCAAAGCTCTGATACCAAATGTTGTGTAACCAACTCCAAAAAGAGAAGAAAAGAGATATAAACGCCTTAGAAATGAGCCACTTCGAGGGGGAAACCTCCAATACATTACATAAATGAACAATTCTTGGATGATACAATTTACAAAACCTCCTTTCTATATATAGGAGTCCTTGGGGCCATAATGTAATCCTAGTGGGCCACAATGTAATCCTAGCCGACCTAACAATAATAATTTAAGGGCACAATAATAACAAAATGGGGGTTACAAGGGTACAATAATAACAATAAGGGGGTTACACTAACAACAATAAGGGACTATACTAGTAATATAGGGACCTAACATCGTACTGTAACACCGCCCGATATACCCGAAAGTACGTGGATGAGTTACGATATACTTACGCACGTGGAGTGAGGTATCACACTTAGAATGTATCGCAAACAAGTTAACGACAACTGCTATGTTTTACGACTCTGGAACACGTCTCTAGCCTAGACCTTCTAAATGTTATCGTTATGGTTCCAATGCTTTGTTAGGTAAATTGAGATTAATTTTATGTTGATCTTTCTTAGCAATTTTCCTTTCAAAGGTTCACCGCGATGATGTGTAGGAAACTCCTAAAATGCAAACTAAGAATGATAAACAATCTTTCACTTTTAGTTTCTTCAATGAAAAATATAGCTACTAAGAGGAAAGAGCAAACAATTTGTGAGCAAACAAATCAACGAGCACAAACTAAATGTTGATTTCCTAATTGTTCCTTTTGCAAAACACACAAAATTCTACATGAAAATGCAATTTTTTCTTTTCAGTTCCTTTAATGTTATGAATGCAGAAAAGAAACTAAGTGCACTAAATCAACAAATAAAATGCCTTCTAATTTCGAGAAATGAGGAATACAAACAACAATTTCTCTTTTGAAGGAAAATTGAGGAATATAACAACAATTTCTCCTATCAGGAAATGAAGAATTTACGACAATTTCCTATTTCAAAAGCAAATGAACTTAATGCGACAATAGAAATACTTTGAAATGAATCTATCAATGATAAAGAAAAACGTTTTAAACAAACAATGAACAAGTTTTCTTTCAAAGGAGGAAGAAATAGATTTATTCACTGGTCAATATGAGGTTCAAAATTTTCAAAACACAACAGAAAACAAACTGAATCAATTTGGAAAGACAATTTCAAGGGAATCTGGATGGTTTCAAGAGGCAACACAGTCTCTAATGGGAGACAGTGCTTTGCAACGCAAGCCTGAAAGGGAGACAATGCTAAGAAAAGCACCGTGTCCTGTCCAAGAGTGCATTGGGCGCAGTGTATAAATAAAACCACAGCAGTTTAACACACTTCTTTTGCAAATTAAGATTTCAAAAAGTTTAATATTTGTGAATAACAACTACTAGGTGAATAAATTGAGAAAATCAGAGGCTGAAACACCTAGAAAAAAGAGAAATTCTCCCCAACGGAGTAGCCAATTTGTTGTACAGAATTGTGAATTATGGATAAAACACGCTTCCCTAGATAGGTGTTAATCTAGAACAACAGATTAAATACTATACAACTACTTTTCCTAACTAAGAACATACACATAGAATGGATTAGAAGCTTACTTGGGATCCAAGCATTTCTAAATGGTTCCTTCTGTCGCTTCCATTGTAGCTTCAAATTCCAGCCAGCTATGAAAATATTTCCTGCAAGAGTGAACACTAAACAACAGAAGATAGCAATAATACAGATATCCATTCAAGTTAGTTTGCTAAATCAGTAAAGAATAAACCATATACATCAACTAATATCTTGCAATATGGAAAATCAAAGCCAAGACAGATGCATATAGGGAAAAATAAGATGTACTCTTTATTAATGATAGAAGGAGAGGTTACAACCTAGTGACTAATTTGAAGTGACCATATCCAACAATATTCCTCAACCTCATCACAGTATAAATCTCTCCAGCAGCTGTTACACAAATCTAACTCTCAATTGAAAATCCACCAGCATTTCTCTACTCAAATTCTCCCCCCCAAGCACTCAGATATGTGCCCAATTTATAGAGGGGCTGAAGGTAGTTTTATAATCAATGACTTTCCAATAATAGGCAAGACACTTGGATTCGAATCTTGACATTTGTAGATGTTAAATGGACACTTGGATTTGAATCTTGACACATGTGAAATCTTCTAGAAGGCACTGGCCAAGTGGAGATTCTGGAACAATGAGAATTCCGCTCCCAATGTGACCAACACACCTGTGAATGTCGGGAAGTGCTTTGCAGAGAAACCTTGCATGGGGATACCTACATATGCAACGCACTTAGTCCCTTTAGAGGCAGCGTTGATGAGCTCTCATATGCTATATAATAAACTTCAAACCTTGGAAACCTTTGCTTGATGAAAGTCATGTATGATTTGTCTTGTTCTTGTCTTAGGGCATGTAGCAACTTGAAATGATAGGGAATTATAGACCCTTAGTCATTGGTCCTAGAGATGATGCCCAGTTAACCAGGTCATTGGGAATGATGCCCAAATTGACCTATAACACATGGATCTAAATTACTAATGATTCATCTACAATGGGATGCTCTACCACAGTTTCTGTCTCAGTATTTGGGAAGTCACACATAAGTTCGACGAACACCAATGATTTATTTGATTTAGACATTTCGAATTCCAAATCGAACTCTTGTAGGATAACAATCCATTTAGAGTATCTGCCCCCGAGTAATTTTTTGGTCAAAATGTACATCATTAGGTTATAATTAGATATCACAGTTTTTTTTCGTAACAATATGTAATGATGAAATATCTGGACAAATTGAATTGTTGCCAAGGCCAATTTCTCCACATGTGAGTATTTAATTTCAGTCGAATTCAAATTTCGACTTAGATAGTAAATCACATGGTCTTTGTGAAATTCATCCTCTTGAACTAACACCATTCGAATGGTGGAATCAGAGGCTGCTATGTATAAAAAATAGTCCTGATTGTAATTGGGTGGATCATATAATGGTGCATGGGTTAACGTGTGTTTTAAAGCATCAAAAGATCGATCAACAATCTCATCCCAAATAAAAGGCACATTCTGTTTCAACAACCTGGTAAAACCTTTTGTTAACCCAACATATTTCGGGATAAATCTATATAGAAAGTTTGATTTCCCTTGAAAACTTTGGAGTTGGCGAAGTGTGGAAGGAGGAGGTAAATTAATAATAGCCTCAACCTTCAATGGGCCGACACAAATGCCAGCCTTCGAAACAACAAATCCCAGTAATCGTCCAGATTGCACACAAAAAACAAACTTGTGTGGATTCAAACGAATCCTGTAATGCCTACATTGCATAAAAAATTCTTGTAAATGAGTAGGGTGATCTTCTATGTGCAATGAATGAGTAGGAAAATCATCGAGATAAGGTTGCACTATATGTTTAATGTCATGAAAAGCATAATACATTTCCTGTTGAAAAGTTGTGCCAATATTCTTTAATCTGAATGGTAGTTTACAATAAGAAAATTTTCCCCAAGGACAAATGAATGTTGTTTTTGGTTGATCGGCAGGAAGTATGTTTATTTGATTATATCCAGAAAATCCATCCATAAAGGAAAACATTTCATTTCCGACACAATCATCAATGGTTTGATCGATATAAGGGGTTGGATAATTTTTCTTTGGACAGGCTTTGTTAATATCCCTATAATCGACACATACTCTTATAGTTCCTTATTTTTTGGTAACAGGAACAATATTAGATACCCAATCTGTTAAAGGGATCGGACAAATAAAACCCGCTTTGAGTAATTTTCAGCCTCATCTTTAATAGTAGCAGCTTTTCGTGGATGTATCTGACGTAATCTTTTCCTGATAGGTTTAGCATTTGGGTATGTTTTTATTTCATGAACGACAATTATGGGATCAATTCCTGGCATCTCTTCATATGACCAGGAAAATATGTCACAGAATTCTTGAAATAGGGCTTTATATGTAGTAATTTCATCGACTGTACATGAAGCACCTATATGAATGTTTTCTACAACTCCAGGTTTAACTGATATGTCAATAGGAACTGTCAAATAAATATTTCCCAAATTGATTTCAGAATCTTAATTTGTAATCGATATTGGACTCTGAGGTTCCTTGACATAGTCAATTGTAAATATAGATGAAAAATCATTTTCAAATCTATCAAAGTTAGGTAAAAACAATGATCTATGATGAAGATCTGATCCAGATTTATGCAAGAACGCAACAAAATATAGATATAACCATAAACACAAAGATGCAGTGGAAATAATGCTTCATTTCATTAATAAAAGAATGACCGAAATAAGCTTACAAATATAATGGAAGAAAGCTAGGGCATTGGCATCATATCTCTGAGAAGAGATGTGATGTACGTGGACCTCTGAACTGTGCTACATTGAGGCTCGAAGGCCTATTATAGACACAATGGAAATATATGAGCTAGGGTACTAATAGCGTATCCCTAAGAAGAGATGTGATAGCTACCAGCCCCTGAACTGTGTTACAATGAGGATTGAGGGCCTATTTACAGTTGAAAAACAATGTAGAATCCAAAACTTCCAAAAACCTAACCCTAGGAGACGAAGCGCCAAAACTGTGGGCCTCGTTTGGGTAAATAGGTGTTTCAACTTCCCGGGGACGTAACTTTGGCATCCGATCTCTGTTTGACGTGCTCAATAGCTCGTTAGAAATATCTGTCCGAGAACTACCACCTGGTCACTCTCGGTTTTCACAAAAAACGTCGTTTAGGGCCTCAAAACATCTCCGGAAGTCCAGGACCCGAAAAAACTGCTAAAAATAGTAAGTTGTGTTGAAACTTAAAAATGGAAATAACCGATGGCAGAGGTTCAAATGGAATAGGTGGGTGGCCACCAATATCCACCTGGATCATTAATGCCCCAAAATGGCTTCGGGCGTGCAGGCCCCGAAAACCTGCTAAAAATAGTAAGCTGTTGGAAGTGAAAAGTTGCAAGAATCGATGTTGCGGGTCCAAATGTGATAGGTGGGCGGCCACCGACATCCACCTGGATCATTCCTCCCTCCTTAGGAAGAAACAATCTCAATTTCATTAAGTTCCTCTGTGGGGGTGGGGGGGGGCAATTTGCTGAACTTGGTATTGGATTTGTCCAGGATGTCGCGGACTTGTTGGCAGACGTGCCAGATGTAGATGCGCCGCTGGTGGGTAGTCGTTGAAGGATATGGGAAATTTTATCCATCATCCCATTCCTTTGTTTCTCGAGGGCCTCGCCGAGCAAGATTTTGATAGGATCTCCTGCTCCCTTGTCTTTCTTTCCTTCTGCCATGGGGGGTCGTCGGGGTTGGCGAGGCTGATCTTGGAAGGGTGCAACCAGATCAAGCTCGAACTCCTTATATCCTGACCGCATTGGGGATATGCAAATAAAATCAAAGAAAGAGCAGACCCGCTCTGATACCACTGATCCAGATTTATGTAGGAACGCAACTGAATACAGATATAACCATAAACATAGAGATGCAACGGAAATAATGCTTCATTTTATTAATAAAAGAATGACTGAAATAAGTTTACAAACATAATGGAAGCAAGATAGGGTGCTGGCAACGTATCTCTGAGAAGATATGTGGTGTACGGAGGCCTCTGAACTATGCTACATTGAGGCTCAAAAGCCTATTACAGACACAATGGAAATATATGAGCTACGGTACTGGTAGCGTATCCCTGAGAAGAGATGTGATGGCTACCAGCCCCTGAACTCTGTTATAATGAGGCTCGATGGCCTATTTATTGTTGAGAAATAATGTAGAATCCGAAACGTCCAAAAACCTAACCCTAGGAGATGAAGCGCCAAAACTGTGGGCCCCATTTGGGTAAATTGGTGTTTCATCTTCCCAAGGACGTAACTTTGGCATCCGATCTCCATTTGACGCGCTCAATAGCTCGTTAGAAAGATGTGTCCAAGGACTGCCACTTTTGATACAAGAAAGATAAGTTTTGTCGCTCTCGATTTTCCCAAAAAACTTCGTTTAGGGACTCAAAACGGCTCTCGAAGTCCAAGACCCAAAAAAATGCTAAAAATAGTAAGTTGTGTTGAAACTTAAAAATGGAAAGAACCGATGGCGGAGATTCAAATGGAATAGGTGGGTGGCCACCAATATCCACTTGGATCATTAATGCCCCAAACTGGATTCGGGCGTGCGGGACCCGAAAACCTGCTAAAAATAGTAAGTTGCTGGAAGTGAAATGCTGCATGAATCGATGTTGCGGGTCCAAATGGAATAGGTGGGTGGCCACCGATATCCACTTGGATCAGGATCATCCCAAGGTAATTCATCTATTGATAAGAATTCACAAATGCTTTCATCAGTATAGAACATTTGTTGAAAGGGATCAGGAATTGATGTTATATCTGAGCTTGATGGTGAAAACGATTCATCATTGATCACATTCATTAGATCAGAATTAGTTGAAAAAGAATTGGAAAATGATTGTAATGCTTGATATGCAATCTCAAAAGGACTCAAAGGCATCATGCCATTGAAAGAATCCATTTATGACTCTAAAGGTACTACCCAAGGATCATCAAATGGAATAGCGCTTGATGTAATCATATTGATATTAGCAATAGTATGCGGTATGTTAGGTGGTGGCATAGAAAAATTTCCCATTAAAATCTTTCATTAAACCTACTCCAACATCTTCATAAGGGATAATCGATTTTCCAACATGTTGGATACTATCTGTAGAAGTTGGGTTGGACGAATAATATGACAACTGATCTATTTTCACGATCTTTCGTTTATGAGGAAACATGATTAATTTAAATACCGATGAAACGACAACAGTCATAGCATAAGACCAACTTCGACCCAGAAGAAGGTTGCAATCTAGAGGGGCATCAACAACTTCCACATCGAGATTAACAATTTTACCTTCGACCTCTATAGGTAGATCCTGTAAAATTTTGTACGGATGGAATCCTCTTCCGTCAAAAGCTTTGAGGTTTGTCGGAGATTGGTTGAGTGTCAGAGAACCAAGTGATTTCCAAAAATTTAACGACATTATACACGTGGATGCCCCCTCATCAATTACAGTACGAAAACAATGTCTGTTTTTGAATAATACTGGAATCTGAAAAGCCATTTGATGAGAGAGTCTTGGCGTAAAATTTTCTAAATCGAATACCATAAGGTTCGAATCCTGAAGATATATGGCTCCAATAGCTGATAAAAGTAATTTCCTTTGTGTTGGACATGATTGTAGCACTTCTAAGGCCGACATTGTTGAAGGAGAAATTGCTAAGTCTTCAACAATGTTGTAGTTCTGAGCAGCTCTCGCATGCGGATTGAAAGATGATTTCTGAAGTACACCTTTATCAGACGGTTTAATCACTAAATCAGGATTTGGTTTCTCAATATGAAGTGGATAAAAAACTATAGGAGATGTAGCTGGTGCTGAATTAGAATTTTCTACTTCTTTACCAGTGATAGTATTTTTACTTCCATTGTCTTGCAATCGTGTCGCAACCATTACTTGAGACATCATCAAAATATATGTTGATGTATTAGAAGAAGATCCAATAATTTTGCTATCTTGAGTAGGAAAAGGATCCTTCAAGATAGCGGGTGTGGGTGAAACTTTGACGAATTTAGATACCCCAGACCTATTTGGGCACTCCTTAGTAAAGTGATCCTCGTTACAGATAAGAGAAGGATAACGAGGTTTTCGTTTATCGTTAGTTGTTTCAATTTTTTCAATTTTTTTCTTTGGGAGATGAAGTATGTTTACATTTATTCTTACCTTTATTCTTACTACCGGTTTTAGATTTATCTGTAGATGAATATACAACATGAATGTCAACAGAAGTTTCAAGGGAAGAATCTCCTTTTGGTGAATCTGGTAAATTTATTATAGGAGAAGTAATCTTTTAATATTTCTTCTTACTTTTATTAGCAGTAACCGAACCAATTACACCATCAATGACATGAGACCCTGAAGGAGTTGCAGTTATCTAACCAGGACGCGGTAAATCAAGAATTTTTTTGTACAAAGTACCTGATTGTGTATATACAAGGTCAAGGTACCGAGCTTGAGAAATGACTTGTTCTTCTGTAATAACTCCTCCCTTAGGCACATCTTCAGTGATTTTTGGAAATAATGATTTGATGAACCATTCTACCAAGATTCGATCCGGAATAAAGACTTTCACTAAACATCTTCTACGTCTCCATTCATGTATGTGATCTGATATGTACATAGATGTAGATTGTTTTAATGAAGTCAATAATTTTGTGCCATTTTCGTATCTGATTGGCAACCGAAAATGGGTTAAGAAAGTTGTTGCTAATGCGTTGAAATTGTTGAAAGAGCCACATGGTAGTTCAATGTACCATTTGGCTGCTAAACCTATCAGCGTTCTCTGAAAAAGTTGTAATCGAATCGAATCATTAATCAATGAGTTGGATGCACGCCAAAGGTGGTAATTCATAACATGGTTTGAAGGGTCCTCTCCTGATTTACCTTCAAACTTCGAGATATCACTGGGAAAATTATTTGCAGGCATTGGTGGCCAATACGGAATATAAAAGATGGGATCATTTTTTAGGCACGAAAAATCAGGTAAATCAAAAGTTGCTATGAATGGCAACTGACGGTTAGGGTCCTGCTGATTAAATTGATAACCTTGTGGGACTATACCAGTACCAGGAGGAGGATATCCAGGATATCCTGGGATAGCCTATGCATTTGGAATTGGAATTCCTCCCGAATAGCCAGGATTAACCGAACCATATTGTGGTTGAACTAGTGTTTGATATGTGTAGCCAGGGTACGGTTGATGCTGGTATACTGGATTTTATGGTACAGGTCCATATTGATATTTCCCTTGGTACAACTGGTAAAAAAACTGTGGTTGGCTTGTTATAGCCGTACTTGTACCAGGTTGTCCTGTAGGTAACTGAGCAATAGTCTGAATCGTAGGTCTAGGCTGTGGAGCATAAAATTGAGGGATTGGTATTGATACCTGAGGGATAGTAGAAATAGGAGCTGCAGACACTCCAGGAATAGGTGTGGTAGGTTGAACAAAACTTGGTGTAGTAGTTTGATTTGGGATTTGAGGTGTACTTGGACCAAGCTGCTGAATAGTAGACACCTCTGGAATAACTAGAATCGTAGGTTGGACAGGTTGAATATAAGGTAGTTGCACATTAGGCTGCAAATTCTGTTGAACTTCGAATGGATCCCACATCATATTTACTCCAGGATACATTGGTCCCATTGAAGGTTGCGTTACATAAAACAGACCATAACCAGGTTGATAATTTTGAACGTAAGTTTGATAGTTAACTGGGTAATTCCCACCTCCTCAAAACAATTGTTGTTCCGGATAGAATTGTGCCCTGAATGGAGGTCGTTGACCTTGGAAAGACGGTTGCCCTGGCATAGGGTACTTTCCTTGAAAATGATGCAGACCCTGAACTGAGTACTGCCCTTGAGGTTGATATTCACCTTGAGGTATGTATTGACCTTGAGGTATGTATTGTCCTTGAGGTTTCCCCCTAGGTTGCAGATTTCTACCTTGAGGTTCCCCCCGTGCAGTAGATTGCGACCTTGAGGTTTCCCCCCAAGCGGTAAATTACTACCTTGAGGTTGCGCCCAAGGTGGTAAATTACTACCTGAAGGTCCAGGGTTAGGAATATTTCCCATCATATAGACTTGTTTCATGCTCAAATTTTCAGTTTGTGAGTCATCTAGACCAGTTGATGATATATGTTTGCTAGGAGAAGGAGCTAGGCTTGAAAAAGTACCAGAAAGTGACTGATATACAATAGGAACAGATGGACCACCATATAAAAAAGGTCTATAACTACCTCTTTAAAAAGGAATTCGGGGTGGCAAATAATTTAGACCAGTATTGTGTAGAAAATATGTCAGCTGAGAATACCAAGGATCTTGTTTGAAAGGACTATAATAAATCGATTCACGTGGCCTAAGATCTAGAGATTACTGAGTTGAAGGAAGAACAACTTCTTCCTCTGTGTCAGTAACTTCTTCAATTCTAATAAGACCAGGAGGAAGGTTTTCGGTGATGCGATACTTTACTCTCGGTGAATCACGACGATGAGGGGTTGGAGTAACAAATTCTAAAGTAGGCTCAGACATAGCAGATTCAGTTTTTGGTTCATAAATTTCAGGCTCAATAGTTGATAATTCACTAGTTGTAGAAGCCAGTTCAACTAGTTCAGAAATTTCAATTTTTTGTGAAGAACTCTTTGCTGGTTAAGGCTGATCTACTTTGTGTTCAGGATGAATAATTATTGATTTTTCTTCCTGTTCAGTTGATCTATTCCCTGATGTTTGTCCTTTTTCAAATTTAGTTTTTCTAACTGACTTGGTGTATACTCAGGGGGTTTCCCCTGCATTCTACGTGATTGTCTAAGTAATTCAGCCACGATTAAAAGATTTAACACACACAATCAAAGAAAATTTCAATAAAAAATCCTAAAGTCTCAAAGGAAAAAACCAAATTGTTCACATGCCTACAAAATCTATGAGATCCAACCACACACAAATAGTAGATTCCCACACCAAAAACACTAGTTGGTGATGAAATCCAACATCATAGAATTTTAATGCAGAAATGGTGGTTGGAACAGTTACCCCGACAGCCTGCTTAATGACACAGACCGGTGCAAGTTTCTCCACTTAAACCATCTCAAGTGAATAGAACCCTCTGGAGAGTCCAAGTGAGTCTAGTTGACGTTTGCTCTAGGTACAGTGGGACCTTCCCTCCACCGTCACCTTGGGAAAGAATCCTAAATTTTATATCCACTAAGGTCACCAACGGGAACAAATATACTTGGGGGAACAGTCTACGATCAGACATACACGCAAGGGTAGAGTAACTAGCTCAATCCCCTTGAAGGCTTCTTGACATAATCCAAGGTTTACCAAAAAGTGACCCCAGGCTCCTCGACAATGGTCTATCCGAGGTTTACCGTTTTTAATACGTGCACATCTGCTATATTTCCCAATGAGATAGGTATGATTACCTCACTGGGTTGGATATGATATCGTGATTAACTCTTTTAGGAAGAGCTTTCCAGAGCATTCATGTTACAATTGGATTTTTCCTACCGCAAGATTACTATGTGTTTGTTTAAAATGCCTTGGAACGTTAATTACAACCTATTCCAAGACACTAGCCTAAGCTATGTTGGTGGAAAAGATCTGTAGAAAATGTAAAATTTCTTGATTGATTTTAATTAAGCGTTATTTTTAGTTTGGCTGTTTCTTAGGAAAGAAGATATGGACGTGAAACTTCGATGATGTATTATGACCCGACTCAAAAATACACTAAGATGCATCTATATGAAAAAAAACTCATTACTTTTCAATGAAACCTATCTAAAGGAAAGATTTGAGAGATTCAATAACTTTCAAAACATCAATTTTTTCTTTCATAAACAAAAAAATTTGAAAAGAAGACAATTTATTGTGAACTCAATTTCACAAAAAAATGATCACTTGTTCAATACAGAATTCCTTATATCTTTGAAATCAGAAACTACAATCAAACTTTTTCCAAAATCAAACTAAAACTTCTAAAAACATAAAATTCAAAACCAAAAGAAAAACTCTAATTTTGAACTCAATCTAAAAATTTTGAGGATGTTTATGCTTAGTTTGTGATCTAACTAAGAAAATTTAAGCTTATCCCAGAAAAAACCAAAAACATCCAATAATGGATTAATGTGAAATTCAGGTCTTATCAAGCTAAAAGGTTTTCTATATTTGCAAATGAAAATAAAATCTAATTTTCATAAAAGCAATATTTGCAGCAACAAGACAGGGAAAACACTCACTTATACAATGCAAATCAACTAAAAAATCACTCAAACACAAAAATTGCTGAAGGAAATTCACACGTAAGGCTTTGACAGTCAAGACAAGTTAGGGTAAACACATAGAACTTGATAATCTAGCTCCAGAAAAGAGAACTCTTAATTTTTCAAAAATTTTCCCTAAGTCCGCAGGTTTTAATAAAAAATAGTGCGGTTCCGCACTATTTTTACACTAAAACTGCGGAGGCTACTGCACTATTTGTAAATAAAAACTGCGAAGGCTAGGAAAAATACTGAAAAAATAAAAATTCAAATTCACTTTTTAGGGATTCTAATAAGTTAACTACCCAACCCAATTTTAGACTAATCAAAAGAAGAAAACTCTTTCAAAAGTCAAACTAAAAATAAAAAAGACAACTGAGTTCATTTCCCCAGTGGAGTCACCATTTTGTTACACGGATAAATCCTTCTTGCAGACAAGAATGATCTCCCTAGTATCCTAAGGATATCTAGAAACAAACAACTAAATGAAAACCATTTTCTCTAGATCATTTGTGATTCAGAATTATTAATTAACAAAGTACGAGGACATTCCCCTACCTGAGGTCCAACGCTTGCTGTAATCTTTATATCCAATTGCTCCAACAGAGGTCACTTCAACATGTGAGACCTACAATCAAAGACATAAAATAGGATTAAAATCACCTGCAAGATTACAGAAATTCAGAAAACATTAATCTATCTCAGTGATCAAGGAATCCAAGAATTAAATTACTCAAATAGATACATGAACAATTTAATGAGAAAATAAAATCTATTTGTATTAACTTGTTGTTGAGGCCTCAGAAATATGTGGCAACAACAAGGGGGATAACCACTCGGTCCAGACCTTAAGACAATTCCTTTTCCGTTTTGGATAGTGGCTTCAACTGGATATAATGGGAGAGTTGGGTTTTTGTTTTGATTGTTGGGTTTCTCTCAAAGGATTTGCATGAAGAATTACTAAAAACTAAAACAAATTTATTCTAAAATGCAAAACTTTGAATTAATTATAATCTGATCTAAGCTGGGATAACTCTAATTTGATGCGATTTAGAATGATATCTATTCAATTTTTGATGATTAAGATCATCACAAATTTAATAGAATTAATACTTTGTAAGATGATTCTCTTGAAAAAATAGTTAATCAAAAGAAAATGAGAAATACATTGCATATATCTGTATATCATACAATAGTGCAACTGATATTTTAGACAAAAACAATTGATTTCATATATAATTCATGAAAGATGGATTCATCACTAATATTCGAAAAAATAATTAGCATACATGATAATAGTATTAGATGTGTATTGCTCTGTTCATCTGATCAGTGATAATAGGCCACATTCAACTCTTCTACCAATAAGTATTTCAAAGAATACAAAAGTGCATCAACAGTGATCAACAAAATGATATATAACTGAAAAGGTCATGTTCCATTATTTTATCAAGGCATCCACAAACTTACTTACAATTAATAATTCTTTGCAAATGTTCTCAATAAAATTCTGGACCCTTCTCTCAATGCATGAGAAGGGTTTAAATACTATACTAATTACTTACAAAAATGGATTATACAAAATATCGTATGAGGTGGTTTCAAACAACCTCCTTCATTCCTAGTATCTAATTGATAAAAATTGAAATTATAAAAACAAACAAACTAATAATCATGCTTGATGATAGGTTATTTCCAACTTTTATTTTTTGCTCACAAATATCAGACATTGGTTGGACTTGTGGAGGTTTGCCGAACTGTGCCTTCATTTGTGCAGCAAATATAGCATCTAGTAAAAGTGGCTGAATTTTCTGAATGGAATTCAGAGAACAATTCAGTGTCATGATTTGACTGTGAGGTTTGACCGGTAGCTGCCAGTATGCTTCCCAATCAGTATTTTTCAACTGTGTAAGTGCTTCTTCTCGGAGTTGTCCTGTGTCTTTCCAACTTTGCTCTAAATCTCTGAGATCAGGAATAGATTTTTTATTTCCTTCTTTGATCAGCCCAGAAGTATGCAATATGTGGTTAATCATTTTGACCATATTTTTTGATATAAATGTTGCTATGGATATGGCCAATTCTGCTTGTTTCACTTGTGCATCCCAGTCAGTAAAGAGGATATCTTTGAAAGTCTCCTTGATTTTTTGGAGGCCTATATTTCTTCCTTCTTCTGAATCTTTCCATTCAATATAATCAAAGATTTTGTTATTGAGTTCATTGAACTCAATTCTTTGATCAATGATTGTATTGGTCAACTGTTCACTAGTTTCCAGGTGTGGAATTATATCTGACATTTGTACAACAAACAGGTTTTGTTGTTTTGAGAGTAAGGCATTTAATGCTAATGCTTCTTTTATGAATTCCTCTGTAGTAGGAATTCCTTCATATTTGGTAATATCTTCTCTCAATTGTTCAATCAGTGAATTTTTGCTAGATAAGTCATTTTCATGACTTATTTTAAGCATTTCCATCTCTTGTTGTACTCTGAGGAGTTTTTGTTCCACTTTATGATTTAAACTGTTTCTTTCTTCATCTAGTTGTTGTTGTAGCTGCATGATTTTGTCATCCTTTTCCTAAACCAAAACAGATACTTCTGCTGCCTTATCCATTGTTACAGTGGTGTATGCACCAGCGAACTGAGATAGTTGAGTCATATTTTCAATTGGATTTGATGGATTATCTTTCCATACTACTTCCATAATTTCATTTCCTGGAGGTGTTTCAATTCTTCTTATTTTCCTTTGCTTCCTTACTACAACTTTATGAAGAGGGTTTTAGAACACATTCAGTGGGGGAATATCAGTCACCTTGAGGACAATCTCATCAGTAGGATTTGCAGGAGTGATTTTTGTGTCTTGAGAGATTGTCTCAGGAGTTTCAATGACTTCTTTTGTTGAAACTATTTGTCCATGTGGAGCCTGAAATTCTGTATTTTTCTATGAAGATTATGCCTCTGGAGTATTTGTTAATGTATTGCTGAATGAAGTCCATATTTTCTCTAATTCACTTTTATTTTTCGGATCTGATTGTTCTGCTATGATTTCTTGACTTGCTTCAGTGATATAACTAGTAATCAAGACATCTTGAGGGATACGTCTGAGTCTTTGTTCTCTGAACTCATTGGATCTTTGTAATTCTTTTGGATTTAAGTTCAACTTAACAAAATTTTGGACTTCTTCAAAAGTCCCAACAGATTGCAAAATATCTTCGACTTCATCATCAGTGTGTATGATAGGCTCGAGTTTGACTGACAGAGTAAATTTGTTAGCAATATTTTCTGGGTTGAACTGCGTGGAGGGTAGAACGCGGAGCTTCAAAAGCTCAATCTTCTAACATTCCTTCAATGCATGATTGAAATTACTAAGTGTAAATGTACCACATGAAATTGGGAAACTTGGCCATAAATACTTCTTATTGTCTTTCAAAGATTTAGTGAGTCCATTACCAACAGTTTGGTAAGCGACTTCTCTTTCCATCAATTTATCTGAAACATATAAAGGAAGAACATGCGAGGGAGCGGAGCTTCCAAAAATTATGATATATGAAAATGACTCTTCAATAAAATATCTCCCTATCATTTGAAGGTCTGAAATGGCTTCTTTAGTGAACCTAGGGCTCATTCTGCCAAACATTAGTTGATGCAATGGTAGTACAACTCCATAACATAACCCGTGGAAATATCGTACATAATTATGTCCCCATATATCTTTATGATTCAAATGAATCAGGGTAGGATCTTCAGGGGTCCATTTCCATCCCATAACTAGAAAGTTGGTAGAAAAAAAGATGGCATAAAAAACATACGCACTCATGAAAAACTGGGGAACATATTTGGAGGAGGAAGTTCTTGTTTGGCGATATTCATTAATTTCCTTAACTAGATTGTCAGAAAGGATAGTCGCCCAATTCATTATATGGAAATTAACACAAGAATCAATTAGGGGCAGCCAATTTATGGAGAACTTAGTATTATCAGGTAGACCATATAATCTGCATAGCAATGCTGCTACAAAATTATAAGGTTTTGCAAGTGACGTGATAGGATACATACCTGTTTTCTCATATTTGAACTTGTTATCTATTTTCCTCCAACCTTGAATTGCTTTGAATAGGTCTTTGTTCTTCTTATAAAACTTTGCAATAAACTGACTATTGTAGATGTCTTGCGGGTCGGGCAGCTTATACATGATATTTAGATCTTCAGCTCTGAAATAACCTAGAATCTCATTCTTGAAGGTTCTTAATTGTTTGTCTTTGACTGTTGAATTGTCGAGCACCCATGTAATCATGTCGGTATATGGTAGAAGAGTAGATCTTGCTACTATCCTATGGATGAAAGAGCATGCAATATCTTTGAACTGTAAATTCGAGGGTGTTGCATCATCGGCAGTAGCCCAAACTTCCACTACTTTTGTCTCTTCATCTTCGAGTATAGTGTAAATAGCTTGCCACTTAGTAGCTCCTCCATCGGCAGTGCAAACAATATCAGAGAATATAGTCGACATTTCTGTTTGTTCCAGTTTTGCAACAATCTGTTTGTCGTGTTTCTGAATCACTTTGCAGATGGACATATTTTGAAGGATAATCCCTATTAAAGATAGATTAAATGATTAAAATGATTGAAGATCTATTGAAATGATCTCTTTCGAAAGAAAAAATTCGGGAAACAGCTATATCATTAATTAATCATGACGCATCCATAACTATTTACATTGGGATGATAAAACACAATTAATACTTTCTGACATGATTTATTTTTGTGTAAAACCTTTATTCAAACCTGTCAAATCAATCGCATCACGCCCTTTGAACCTGTCTTAATGAAGTGTATTATCTTTTGTTTATGTGATATGCGATTTTGCGATATCGCGAAATTGCAAAATCGCAGTATCGCAATATCGCAACATCGCAATATCAGAGTTTTGGTAAGAATTGCTTAAAGTCTTATAACATAAATCTGTGATATGCGATTTATAATGTCGCTTGCGAAACTTCAAATCGGTGATCGCAAAAACGAGATTTCGTTGGTTTATTGTTTTAACTTCTAATAAGAAAATATTTGTGTGATAATGCGATTTGCGATAAGGATGTTTTATTAATTGCCTTTTTTTATGTTTTTTTTTTTGGACATAATCAGTTGTTGTTTGTATTCGAAAAGAGAAAATTGGGAGTCAAAGCTCCATTGTTATAGGGCAATATGTTAGAAAAAAGAGATAGAGAGGGACATCAGTATGAGCGGATTCCCCTGCACTCCAACTATGCTTGATTGTTGCAAAAGATGATCTGGTGTAGATTCGGACAAACTGTGACAGTAAAAAAAGACATTTGCAAAACATGTTAAAGAGGAGTTGTCTTTAAAGACTGTAGAGCCTGCAATAAAATGCCTTCAAGGCTTGTAGAACCCGCATTTGCTGTGCTGAAACTAAGATCAATGTTTCCAAACAGAATCCTAGTTTCCATCGAATTCTTGGGCATGAAAACAACAAAATCCACAACAAGCAATCTAAGATAATTTGTCCTGTTCATGGCAGAAAACAAAAAGACTCAGAAGCGTTGCATTTGAGGCTGCCGAGAGGTTTGTGACAGGCTCTATTTGCTTGAGCATCGGCCTCCTTATTGAGGGAGCGAAGGACATGAATAAAACAAGTTTCATGCATTAGCTGGGTGAGCGCATGGCATCGATTTATTAGTTGTTGGAGAGCTAAATTGGTGGCTGTCCGATTGTGGACCATTAAGCTGATGATGATTGCTGAATCTCCGATCACTGTTGTTGTGCGAATGCTGAGAATTTGGAGCTGACGGAGACCTTGGTATAGAGCGAGGGCTTCAGCGCTGTTGTTGGACAGGGGGCCTAATCCCCATTCGTAAGATATAATGATGTCTCCGTTGGCGTGGCAAATGATTTCGCCTGTCCCAGCCTTGCCAGGATTGGACTTAGAGGCGCCATCAAAAAATAGATAGTACGTGTTACTGCTTCTAACCCAGTCTGCAAAATCTCTATCCTTCATTCTAATTTTCCAACTGTTGTTAGGGATTTGTTTGCTACTGGTATCGTTTCTGTTTTGGCCATAAATTTGGCCCCTGATACTTTGGTCAAGCAGGCATCCAATAAAATTCCGTTCTTCAACGAAAATATCAATTGCATCGATGCTCCTTTGGCACTTGACAACTATTTTTTCCAAAGCGAGTCCTCTTGCCTTGTTATATAGCTTCCTAATATTGATTTTTTTGTCTCTGAAGATTATTTGATTGCATGCTAGCCACATGCGCCATAGCATAGTATAAGGGAGTGCATTCCATACTCTTCTTGCTACGTTGTTCTTCTTGCGCTGCCAAGGGTAGTTCTTCTTCCATAGATATAAGAGATCGGCAATGGTGTTGTGGGAACCCCAGGGGAGCTGGTCCTTCAGGAAGGCTTCTTTCCAGCAAGTTGTGGCAAAGGAGAAATTTATGAAAAGGTGTTGAATAGTTTCCTCAAATGCTTGACAGTTTGGGCATCGAGAGGGTCCAAGAACACCATGCTTTTTTAGATTATCATAAGTTAACACTTTCCCTTTCAGAAGAACCCATATAAAAAATTTTATTTTTGGAAGGGTCTCTGATTTCCAAATAGTTTTCCATTGATTCCATATGGGCATGGGCCGATCACTATTATAGATTTGATGGTAGGCAGTTTTGACTGTGTATTTGATACCTGAAGGGTCCCAATAGAAGCAATCATCTTCATTTTGTTTGGTGGGGGCGATACCATGGAGCTGAGTCTGCAGATTATCCAAGCTTGAAAGTAGCTTGTCAGGGATATCAGGAAAATTCCAACCAGTCCAGAGCTGAGTGTGAATGTCCCACTTGGATATTTGGCTCAACCTGTGAATCCATTTATTGTCAAGGTAGGTGAGGATCTGATGGGTTCCTGGCTTGCTGCTAATAGGTAGTTGTCCCATTATTTTATCAGCCCCTATTCTAGTGCTGTTACCTCCCTTGGGGACCTTAGAAATGTTATAGGCGAGGATGGGAATTGCTTTTTTACACAGACCCCAGATTTTGGTGCAGGCTCTGAGAGGTATATCGTGGTCTAATAGAATTTGCCTCTAAGAATTTAGGTATTTGGTTTCCAGCACATTCTTCCACCATGCAGATTCTCCATTGATAAGTCTCCAGATTATCTTGCCACCAAAGACCAGGTTTAGAAGTTGTGGAGATCTGATCCCCAGCCCTCCATATTCGTGAGGTTGAATAACCCACTTCCAATTTATGAGATTGTATTTCTTTCTTTCAGTTTTCCCCCCTTGCCAGAGAAAGTGACGGAGGATGGCTTCCACTTTGTGATGAAAGTTGGTTGGAGCTTGCAAGAGCGTGAATTGATACAAGGGCAGAGAGGAGAGGTCTGATTTCAAGAGGATTAGGCGTCCTGTTGGGTTAAGCCAAAAGGAGCCCCATCGCTGCACTTTCCTTTTCATTTTGTCGATAATGGTGTCCCAAAATTCAGCTTTCAGAGAACCCACACTCACTAGCATGCCCAGGTATGAGAAATGCCCCCAATCTAATTTGCAAGAGATCCCGAAGATGCTCGCAATGCTTTGGAGAGTTTGAGCAGTTGTGTTCCACCCATAAATGTAGCTCTTAAGGTAATTGATCATGCCTCTGGAGTAACTCATATATCTGTCTAAGAGCGTTTTGAAACGGCGAGCTATAATGTTAGAGGCTCCTCCCATTAACAAGGTGTCATCAGCAAACTAACAGTGGTTTGTATTTTTGACTCCATTCCCAAATTTAATGCCGGTGATAAGGCCAGTGCGACATTTGTAATCAAGAGCCCTGCTGAAGGATTCAACCATCAAGATGAAAAGATAGGGGGAAAGGGGGCAGCCTTGACGTAACCCATGAGAAGATTGGAAGGATGGCCCTGGCCTGCCATTGATGAGGGGGGAGATCCAAGGACCGGAGATGCATGCTTGGACAAGGTTGATGAAAGATGGGGAAAATCCCATTTTCTTTAGGACAACGAGGAGGAAAGAGTGTCTAAATCAGTCGAATGCATTGGCTAAATCTAGTTTTAAGATGAAACCTTTTTCTTTTCTAACTTGGCTGGAATGAATGGCCTCTTGCACAAGCAGTATGGAGTCAGAAATTTGTCTGGTGGCTAAAAAACCTCCTTGATTCTCAGAGATGAGGGAGGGAAGGATAGGTTTGAGGCGAGTAGCTATGATTTTAGTCAAGATTTTGTATGAAGAGTTGCAGAGAGATATGGGCCGAAAACGAGAGAAAGTAGAGGGTCGAGTTTCTTTAGGGAGAAGGGAAAGATGGGTGGCATTGGTGAAGCCTCCGATTTTGTTCTTGCATTGGGCCCATTTTATCAATTTGACAAGGTCTTTTTTTATTGTCCCCCAGTGAGATCTGTAGAAACTGATGGGAAAGCCATCTGGGCCAGGGGCCTTGTCTGGTTGGAGTGCCCAAATGGCTCTTTGTATTTCTTCTTCTTCGATATCCTTGGTGAGATCAGCATTGCTTCATCACTGATTTCTGTGGGCAGATATTGGAGCAGATTTGAATAATCTGCAGCTTCTTTGGTTTCAATTAAGAGTGCACTATAATGTTTTGAGGCTGCCTTTTTAATTGCATCTTGGGAAGTTTGGAGTTGACCTTCATCATCAGTGATGGAGGTGACATTGTTCCTGATTTGTTTGACTGTGATCTGCTTATGGAAAAAAGCGGAGTTTTTATCCCCACCTTGCAGCCACAGCTGGCATGATTTGATTCTCCATTTTTGCTCCTCCATACGGTTGGCACGATAAAGCTGGAAGTAAAGGTCACATTCTCTAGCTTTGGTTTCTTGGGACAGTCCCTGTTCCTCTATAGTGCTGTGTATCTGCTCCAAATTATTTTTGATTTCTGTTTTGATTTTTTCCAGCTCCTTTTAGTGATTTTGAGCCCAGTATTTTAAGGTGCTTTTGTTCCTTTTTAGCTTGCTTTCCCAAATGAACCCTGGAGATCCTTCAATGTGTTGGCGCCAAGTGTGTTTGACAATCTAGTCGACAATGGGTAAATTGTTCCACAGAGGGCTATACTTAAATGGAATGGGACCAAGTGTGCTGTGAGCTTCAAGCACAAGCACTGTGGGGTAATGATCAGATGTTGAAAATGGAAGAATAATAGAGTAAGCCGTGGAGTAGGAGGTAAGGAGGGAGACATTCACTAATATTCTGTCTAGCCACTCCATAATATTGTCTTTACCCAATCTGCGATTGCTCCAGGTGAACCTTCGATTCTTGGGCACAACATCTATGAGATCATGGTCCTGCATTATAACTTCCAGCTACATTCTGCAAGGGTCTTGTGTGAAGCAACCCCCCCTCTTTTCATTAGCGTGGAGTATGAGATTGAGATCTCCTCCAAGGATGATGTTGCTGCTTTCTTCTGCATCAATGTTAGTTTGGAGAGAAGTCCAACACTGTGCTTTATCCCTGTAGTGGTTTGGAGCATAAACGTTGTATATGACAATTTTTTTAGTGCTCATTAGACTCTCTAGAGTGACCTTAATCCAGAATTGGTTGATTGTTTCAGTTTGGTGCTTCCAGGCAATGTGGTTCCAAAGAGTGGCGATTCCCCCTGAAGCTCCCCTAGATTCGTAGATGCTTCCTTCATATTGCTTGAGGCGATCAATAATCCCTCTCATTTCTTGGTATCCTTGCTTTGTTTCTTGTAGCATTAATATTCCTAGTTTTTCCTAATTTATCAAATTATTCAGGGCTGTGATTTTAGAGGGGTGCCCTAATCCCTTGCTGTTCCAAGATAGGGCTTTCATCATTGGGTGAGGGGGGTACGGAGAGTTGCTCGCCCTCCCTGATCTTTATATGCCGCTTCCTTACTGTTTTGTCCCAAGATATAAGTTTCTATAGGGTTTTGAGTGCCCATGGCAATGTCTTTTTGGGCATTTTATTCTCTCTGCTGTTTGGTCGATCTCCTGCCTGGTCCTTGTTTCCTATGAGTGTCCAGATTAGCCCCATGTTCTTTGGAAGAGCTTCTGGTTGATCTTGTTAGAGGAGGGTCATGGGAGAATGAAGGAGAAGGGTTTGCAGGGGGAGTGGGAGCAAGAGAACCCTCCTGAGAAGAAGGAAGAGTGATGGGGGGGTCTTCATCAAGGGAGATGGAGGAGAAGGGGTTAGAGGACTCTAAGGATTTCATGGGAGGTAAGGGCGGAGGAGTCGTCGAGGAGGAAGGATTAGGTTTGAAGGGAGCATATTTGGGAGGAGCTTCAGCTAGCGGGGCAACAACAGTCTTTTTCCTCTTGACATTTTCCCATTGATTCTCGGCCTAGACATTTTCATCATTAATAATTTTAGAGCAGCGATTGGAAAAATTACCATACTCGTGACATACCTTGCATTTAAATGGGATTTTTTCGTAGTCCAGCTGCTATATGTGTGTCCAATCATCCACTTTCAGCTTGATTGCCTCTGGGAGACCCTTGCTGAGATCAACTTCAACGCATATACGTGCACAAGCTTGCATATTGTCCTTGGGCTCACTCCTATCGATGTATTTCCCCACAACATTGCCAATGGCACGAACCGAGTCATCTCCCCAGCAATGGAGCGGGAGATGCGGAAGCCGGACCCAGACCGGGACAACACTAGGGACATCCAACTCGAGATCGAAGTCTGGAGTCCATTTTTTCAAGTATAGCCCTCTGGAGTCCATGAAATAAGGACCGTTTCTAAAGATTAAGTCCTTTTCAGCTCTTGTTTCAAAATTAAATGTGAAGTAACCTTTCCCACAGAAACGAATGGAAATTTTGCCACTGACTTTGTCCGCCCAGTTTTTCTCGATCCAACGTTGAACATTTTTGGGAGATGGTCATAAACCCGTAAATTTCCCAATGAGCCCCCGCTCAGCAAGTGAAAGAGCAGCCATTCTTGGAAGAGCAGGGGGTAGGACGACCTCTTGCAGTCCATCCAACTTCTTGAAATTTGAAAGGGATGGACGAGGGCATTGAAGTGGTAGTGATTTAACAAGGGCAGAGAACACTGTTTGAGCATCGGCCCCCTCCGTAGCACCGTCCGGAGTGGCCATGGCTGGCCTGTGACCATGAGAACAAGAACTGTGAAGCTAGGTCAAGCGCGCAGAGAGAAGCACGATCCATTGCTTAGATTCATCAGAGGCTGATTCGTTTTGTAGAGATGGCGACAAAATTTTTGTATTGGGCCAATGCGCCGCACGCACAACCCAGTGCACCGCGCCAATTATGAGCGCCACACCAGTTCAAAATAACACAACGGAGGGCGGATCTATGCACCGCGATTAGTGAGTGTGCCGCGACCAACACCCAACGCGCCATGACAGTAAACTGAACAGTTTGGCCTTCCAAACCCTAAGTTCCTACATAATTAATTCACCGTGGTTTTTCTTCTTCTTCGGCAGAGTGATTGCATCTTAGGAACTTTTTTTTATGTTTTTATTAACTAAAAAGTGTTGATGTTTTTGGAGTTTGATTTTTATCAAAAGAAAAAAAATGCATTTATAAAAAGGGTCCCTGTTTCTATTTATCAAAGGTCTAGATTATTTTGAAAATAAAAATGGGGGGTGTTCTTACATAGCACAAAAATTGACGACTCACTTGGGAGAACCAGATATCTCTGATTGGTTTATTTTTATATTTATAAACTTTCAAAACAAGAAAAAGATATAAGAATAAAAATAATATGATTCATGAATTAAACAATATTTTTTCATAATATAATCTATTTACCTATCTCATTTCTTCTTAATTAACCCCTTCAATGATAATACATAGGTATTTGTATTAGTTAATACTTAGATTTAAAAAGACAAAGTAGGTATTTTCTAAAATTGGTTTCCTAGATTTTTACTCATTTATCACAGATAAAGCCACTATTGCCAGCAGGCGTCTATAGCCTTGATAGGGTTATATTTTAACCAATAATGATTCATGGTCCCATCTGAATTTGATTTCTCATTTCAAAATATATTTACAACATATTATTGGGTTTCTTTTTCTTGACATATTTTCAAAATCACTGTCCAGGATTGGTGGCCTGATAGTGGCAATGTCATTCATTGATAGTAATTTAGACTAAACAAGCTGGCTCATGATGAGACCCCTTGTCTATTGATTTTTTATAATCATTTATCTATTACCCTGTTATAGTATGCAGTATTGGTAATATCAGTCTAGATTATTTCTCTATGATCTTGATAAACAAGCTCATGATGAGACTTATTTTTCTTTTTGAATTTGTTCATCGTATATTTTTCTTTTATCCTATACTTTGAAAAAGAGATTTTATCAGATGGGATGAATCATTAGCTCATTTAAGAGTTATGAGTTGGTAGATACCTTTTTATAGAGAATCCTTGCTAAGTTAAAAAAAATATTTTTTGACTGATACATAATAACTATATTTTATGATATCTAGAGTCTTTTTCAGAAAGAAAGTGCCTTTAGTAAATTTCAAATTATTAAAAAAAAAAATTATTCAATTCTCATAGTTATAATCATCTTTTAACTTTACTTATTTATAGAAGCAAAAAATCAAAATAATTTATCAAAAATTTTGAAAATTTGAATCAACCAAAAATGATGTTATTTTCAACTCTTATTTTCCTAAAGAAAAATAAAATTTAAAAGCTTGATTTCCTAAGAGAAATATTTTTTGAGAATTTGACGATTCACAGGCAAGGAATCTTTCTTACCTGATAATTCTTGCAATAAAAAGGTGGATAGGCCTATTTTCTCAATGATTAGAAATGGACCAAGCCATAATCTTTGGAATTTGGTATGCTTAACTTTTTCCTCATGTGCCTTATCCCATTTCAAAATAAGGTCTCCAATCTCAAAAGCTTTTGACCTAGTGGATGTTGTGTCAAATGAGGCTTTCATTATTTTTTGATGATGAGCATGTATAGCTTTGGCTTTTTCTCTCTGTTCTTCCATTTTAAAAATTTGATCTTGTCTAAGTTGAAGGGAAGATGAAGGATTTTCATCAATAAACTGCACTAAAGAAAATGATGGTATTGTTATGTTTGTGGGTAGAACTGTTTCTTTCCCACAAATTAACACAAATGGAGAAGTACCTATTGAGGCTTTCTGGGTGATTCTATCTGCCCAAAGAGCAAATAATAGTGCTTTGTGCCAATTTTTATGATTTCGTTCTATAGTTCATTTGATGATTCTGATAAGGTTTTTATTTGTAGATTCAGCTAATCCATTACCTTCTGGATAATAGTTAGCTGAGTATTTTAATTTAAAACCTCTTTTCAAAGCAAATTCTATCATAGAATTTCCAGAAAATTAAGATGCGTTATCAAACATCAAAGCTGATGGGAGACCAAACTTGTTGATTATGAAATGATCAATAAAATATGTAATACTTTATGTATAAACCACCTTTAATGGGATAGATTCTACCGATTTTGTGAAATAATCAATTACAGTTATAATATACTTGTGTTGTTTTGAAGAGTTAGGAGTTATTTCACCTATGATATCTAACCCCCATTGTTCAAATGGTTGTTGGATATTTACTGGTTGTAGTGGAAATGTTGCTTTCCTTTCTCTTCCCACTACAGTTTGACATACTACACATTTTCTCGCATATTCATGTGCATATTTAGACAGAGTTGGCCAATAATAACTAGCATGCAGTATTTTATGAGTTGTGGTGTTTCCTCTGAAATGACCTCCAGCTGGTCCATCATGTAATTCCTGCATTACTTTTTTAGCTTCAGTTTTTTCTAAACATATCAATAGTATAGAATCATAATTACTCCTAAATAACACATCATCTATGAGTTGATATTGATTTTCTTTAAGTCTCAGAGCACGCTTTGCTGTATAATTGAGATAAAATGGAGCATATCTGTTTTTCAAGAAAAATTTCAGTTCAGCATATTGTGATTGAGAATCGTTTAGGCTTACCTCAGACAGTTGTATTTCATTTGATTGATCTTCTTCTGTTGGTAAATGAGAGGATCCAGTTAAAATCTTGCAAAGACCTTGTCCTTTAACAATTTTAGCAGGATATATTTCTACATCATATTCTTGAAGTGCGGTGACCCAATTTGCTCTCTTCTCTCCTACCTCTCGTTGGATTAATAATTTCCTTATTGCTGAGTAAGGTAATATTATTTTAGTATGTGTTTTTAGGAGAAAAGGTCTGGAATGTTTCAAAGCTTTAAATACAGCATAATCTTGTTTTTCCACAGCTGAATAATTTAATTCAGCACCTTGAAGGTTAGAACTAAAAAACGCAATCGGTGCTTCAATGTTTTGATCAATTAACTGTGTTAAAACTGCTGCGTATGATGTATCAGAAGAAAATGTATATAATAAAAATAATTTAAGAGAATCAGGCGTTGTTAAAGAAGGAGCTTCAATGATGGCTTTCTTAATCAACTCAAAAGAATTTCTCTCTTCTTTTCCCCATTTAAAATTTGAATTTTTCTGGATCAATGATTGCAGGGATAAGATGATTTGGGAAAAATCGGGAACAAACTTTTTTACAAAATTATTTTGTCTTAAAAATGATTGCATCATTTTTTTGTTGTGTGGTACAGGAATATTTTCAATTTCTTGAATCCTATCAGGGTCAATATGGATTCCTTGTTTAGAGACAATGAACCCCAATAATATACCTTCTGATAAGGCGAAATAACATTTTTTAGGATTCAAGGAAATGTCGTATTTTCTACATATTTCAAAAATGTTTTTTAGGTGATTAATGTGATTATTTCTATGCTTAGAGTAAACATTAATATCATCTAATTATATAACTGAGCTATTGATTAGTCCTCTGAAAGTTATATCCATAGCACGTTGAACTGTAGCACCAGCATTAACCAACCCAAAAGGCATTTTTTGATATGTGTTTGTTCCCCACTTTGTTCTAAATGTTGTCTTTAATCTATCATCAGGATGTACCATGATCTGATTGTATCTTGAAAATCCATCGAGAAAAGACATCAATTCAAATCCTGCAAATTATTGTAATATCTGTTCCATGGTAGGCAAGGGAAAATTATATTTTTGACAAGCTCTATTCAAATTTCTAAAGTCTATGGAAATCCTAATGTCTCCATTCTTCTTTCTAACTGGGACCATGTTTGACACCCATTTCGAATGTCTAACAAGAAAAATGACTTTGGCTTTGAGCATTTTATTTAATTCAGATTTAATTTGACTTTCTAAATTTGGATGAACTTTTCTAAGTTTTTGTTGAACATGCTTATCATCTGAGATCATAGGTATGTTATGCTGAATTATGGAAGTATCATATGTTTTAAGATCTAAATAATCCCATGCAAAGATATCTTTATATGTTTTCAAGAATTTAATGAATGAAATCCTTTCTTCAGGTTTTAAACCAAGACCTAAGTTGATGTTTTGAGGTTTTTCTGGTGTACCAAGATTAATCAATTCAAATTTTAAAGTAGAACTTTGAGTTTTTGAATTGGTCATCTTCTTAAACCTATCTTTCAAATCATAGAGATCTTCCATTTTGACTACAGATTTGGGAATTGAATTAATATTTGGTTTATCTTCAATCTGTAAATCATGTTCATGTTCATCTATGATCTGACCTTCATAATCTCTGTTTGATGTAAGAAAGTCTACTATATCTGCATCATTATTAAATACTCTCCAATTTTTTACATTGTCAGGAATGGAAGGCCTAAAAATTAACTCAATTGAAAATCTATCTGGGCTAAATTCTTCAGATGGTATAATTCTAGATGCTACATTAGCAAGTAAATCAACACTTGCATTTTGTAATCTAGGAACTGTGGAAATATTGAATGTAGTAAAATGGGAAGTAAGATTCTGAGCTAAAGTTTGATAATGTTTCAAATGTCCAGAAATAAAATGAATTGTATTTCTGACTTGTCTAACAATTATTTTAGAATCTCCATATACTTGCAAATATTTAGCATTCAATCCTATAGCTTTATACAGACCTTGTATCAATGCTTCATATTTAGCAGTATTATTTGTGCATTGGAACTCGATTCTGCAAGCTAGCATTATTTTCTCTCCTTGTGGATCAATTAAAACGCAACCTGCTTCTGCACCATCTTCTGATTTTGAACCATCAAAGTATAAAGTCCAAAATAAAGATTGTTTTGGAATTTGATTGCTAATATTAACACATCTAGAAGCATTTGTTTGGGAAAAGTTTTCAATTTGAGAAATAGCAGTGTTTATTAAAAAAGGTGAAATCTGGGCATTGAATGATCCAAGAAATGATTCAGCTGAATATTTTCCTATGATATTATTGGTGAAGGCTACAGGTTCATTTTCTTCTTTTAGTTCAATGATTGTATGTTTCATGAATTTTTCACGTTCAATTTTGATTTGATTTGGTTTTCCATTGTATGGTAACCACATGTGTGAAAAATCGATAGAAAAATATCCATGTAACTTTTCAGACCAATCCCTACTTAAAATAAGACCATAAAATTCAGGGATGTCTGTGTCCAAAATATCAATTACTTGCAATACCTTTGGATTGGATGATAACCTAATAGATACTGACAACATTTCTCTAATAACTTTGACTCTTGTTCTATCCAATTGAACTATATGTACAACAGAATTTTGAGGAGTGATATTCAATTTTGTACACACCGTTCTTGGCATAATGTTTGAAGAGGCTCCTGAATCAATAAGACAATTATGATCATTTTTGTTAAAAATCTCGTAAGTCAAAAGTAAAGGAGGAGTGTGAGAAATAGATCTATCACCACTTAGAACAAGATCATTGGGATTTACTTTGTTTGAAGATGATGGAGGTTTTCCCATATCTTTAGAAGCTTGTGCTATAATTGGTGGTTGTATAGGCTCTACAGGGATTTCCTTGAGTTCTCTAAGCAAAATTTTATGCTTTTGTTTGAGTTTGGTCATTTCGTGTAACGAAATATTTGCTTTGGTATTTTTCATATCTTCAACTATATTATATTCCATTGTATCTGAAACTATCAAAGTTTTAGAAGTTGTATTAGGATCTGGTGGAATAGAATCTGTCTAAACAGTTTTAGATTTTCTAACTGTTGTTTTCTCCTTGGTGGGGAGAGATTTCTGTTTCTGATTTGATACAGTTGAATCAGAAGAAGGTTTACTTCTTGTAGACATAGGCATAGCTTCACTTTCTTCCTCTATGGGGATAATTAAATCCCATAAACCATTCAGTTCAAATTCTTCCCTAGACTCTATTTCTTATTCAGATGGTGAGGGATCTTCAGTATCTTGATCGGATTTAGCATTCAAAATCACATTTGGAGGCTGAGATGTTGAAGAAGGGTTTTTCTTAAATGGGTGAAATGATTTCTTAGGGGTTGAATTTTTAAAAACCTATTTCTTTATTTCAATCATATCATTTGACATAGTCTTTAATACTTTTTGAAGACCTTTAAGATCAAATGGATCTTTTGAGACCTTATTTTTTGAATCTTGACTAAATGTCACTTTCTTGGATTTCCTATCTTTTATTTCTGATCGTTTTTCTAATGCTAATATTCTTTTCTCTATAGCCAGAGCTTCTTTCATGTTCTCTAAAAGGGTAGCTTTACCAAATCTATCTACAAAAATAGCTATATTATAAGGCAAAGAAGAAATATGCCACTCTATTTGTACATCAACAGTAGGTTTGGAAGCAGTTGGAATTTTGTTTAATAACTTGTTAAATTTGGAGTTGAAATCTTTGATTCTTTCCCCTGAATTTGTTTTAAGATTGGAAAGAGAATTGATTAGGGATGCAACAATTCTATCATCTCCAAATTTTGCAAGGAAAACTTGCTCAAAAGTTTCCCAATCGGAAATAGATCCTGCTAGAAGTGAAAAGTAGCAAGATCCTGTATATCCTTGTAAAGTATAAGGAAACAATCTGACTACAATATATTCATGGCAACTCTGTTTAGATTCATGGCTAACATAAAATTATTGATATGTTCTTCCGTAGGAAGACCATCATCTGGATTATATTTAGGTAACCATTTTTCTGGATGATCTGGAAGAGGATTTGGATTTGCTATCAATACAGCACCAGGATTCATCCAAGGTCAATTGGCCATAATTGGATTAGAAGTTTGTGAATATATAGAATTATATCCATAAGTAGGGTGAATGAATGAAGAACTTACAACTGGAACAGTACTACTTGTAATAGCATTGATTGTTTGAGTAGAGGAAATGGAAGACTGAGAAGATGCAGATTGAGTAAGAGGGTGTGAAGAAGTAACTGAAGGAAAATTTGATGTAACTTCACTTGTATCTGACTTGGATCTGGATATGGAAACCATTTTTTGCAAAATGATTCAATTGGAAATTCAAAAGGCGGAATTCCAAGTTTCTCACTTTTAAATCTAGTTAATATATCAGTTTATCTAAATAGAGAAGTAACACTTTCTTCACAAGCTTCTGGGTTAACAGGATTTTCAGCAGAAATAGATATTCCTTCTAATTTATGAATTAAAGACTGAACTTTGGGAGACTCGGGAGTGAATTCTGAAGCCGATTACTGTCGAGATACTTTAGGAGATGATGGAAAGGTTTCTACTATTTCCGATTTCTGAGTTGGTGATTTAGAATGTGACCGAGAAATTGTAAAATGTTTTTGGGGAGATTGACTCTTATGAGGACTTCTAGTTTGAGGTTTAGACTTATATTCCATTCATAGTTAGGCCCTCCTTCTAGCACCAAAAATGTTGAGGCCTCAGAAATATGTGGCAACAACAAGGGGTATAACCACTCAGTCCAGACCTTAAGATAGTTCCTTTTCTGTTTGGGATAGTGGCTCCGACTGGATATAATGGGACCAGTTTCCCAAAGTTGGGTTTTTTATTTTATTTTTGGGTTTCTCTCAAAGGATTTGCATGAATAATTACTAAAAACTAAAACAAATTTATTCTAAAATGCAAAATTTTGAATTAAGTCTAATCTGAACTAACCCGGGATAACTCTAATTTTATGTGATCTAGAATGATATCTATTCAATCTGTGATGATTAAGATCATCACAGATTGAATAGAATTAATACTTTGTAAGATGATTCTCTTGAAAAAATAGTTAATCAAAAGAAAATGAGAAATATATCGCATATATCTGATGACCATATATAAAACAAACCAATTTCTATCTTTATATCGTACAATAGTGCAACTGATATTTAAGACAAAAAAAATTGATTTCATATATAATTCATGAAAGATGGATTCATCACTAATATTCAAAAACAGAATTAGCATACATGATAATAGTACCAGATGTGTACTACTATGTTCATCTGATCAGTGATAATGGGCCAAATTCAACACTTCTACCAATAAGTCTTTCAAAGAATACAAAAGTGCATCAACAGTGATCAACAAAATGATATATAACTGAAAAGGTTGTGTTCCATTATTTTATCAAGGCATCCACAAACTTACTTATAGTTAAGCATTCTTTGCAAATGTTCTCAATAAAATTCTGGACCCTTCTCTAAATGCATGAGAAGGGTTTAAATACTATACTAATTACTTACAAAAACAGATTGTACAAAATATCATATGAGGTGGTTTCAAATAACCTCCCTCATTCCTAGTATCTAATTGCTAAAAATTGAAATTATAAAAACAAAAAAACTAATAATCATGCTCGATGATAAGTTACTGCCAGCTTTGTTTTTTGCTCACAAATATCAGACATCGGTTGTACTTGTGGAGGTTTTCCGAACTATGCCCTCATTTGTGCAGCAAATATAGCATCTAGTAAAAGTGGCTGATTTTTCTGAATGGAATTCAGAGAACAATTTAGTGTCATGATATGACTGTGAGGTTTGACTAGTAGCTGCCAGTATGCTTCCCAATCAGTCTTTTTCAGCTGTGTAAGTGCTTCTTCTTGGAGTTGTCCTGTGTCTTTCCAACTTTACTCTAAATCTCTGAGATTAGGAATATATTTGTGATTTCCTTCTTTGATTAACCCAAAAGTATGCAATATGTGGTTAATAATTTTGACCATATTTTTTGATATACTTGCTGCTCTATCTATGGCCAATTCTACTTGTTTCACTTGTGCATCCCAGTCAGTAAAGAGGATATCTTTGAAAGTATCCTTGATCTTTGGGAGGCCTGACTTTCTTTCTTCTTCTGAATCTTGCCATTCAATATAATCAAAGATTTTTCTATTGAGTTCATTTAACTCAATTCTTTGATCAATGACTGTATTGGTCAACTGTTCACTGGTTTCCAGGTGTGGAATTATATATGACATTTGTACAACAAACATGTTTTGTTGTTTTGAGAGTAAGGGATTTAATGCCAACACTTCTTTTATGAGTTCCTCTGCAGTAGGAATTCCTTCATATTTGGTAAGATCTTCTCTCAATTGTTCAATCAGTGAATTTTTGCTAGATAAGTCATTTTCATGACTTATTTTAAGCATTTCCATCTCTTGTTGTACTCTGAGGAGTTGTTGTTCCACTTTCTGATTTAAATTGTTTCTTTCTTCATCTAGCTGTTACTGTAGCTGCATGATTTTGTCATCCTTTTCCAGAACCAAAACAGATACTTTTGTTGCCTTATCCATCGTTGTAGTGGTGTATGCACCAGTGAACTGAGATAGTCGAGTCAGATTTTCAATTGGATTTGATGGAGTATCTTTCCATAATACTTCCACAATTTCATTTCCTGGAGGTGTTTCAATTCTTCTTCTTTTCCTTTGCTTCCTTACTACAAATTTATGAAGAGGGTTGTAGAACACATCCAGTGGGGGAATATCAGTCACCTTGAGGACAATCTCATCAGTAGGATTTGCAGGAATGATTTCTATGTCTTGAGAGATTGTCTCAGGAGTTTCAATGACTTCTTTTGTTGAAACTATTTGTCCCTGTGGAGTCTGAAATTCTGTATTTCTCTGTGAAGATGATGCCTCTGGAGTATTTGTTAATGTGTTGCTGAATTAAGTCCAAATTTTCTCTAATTCACTTTGATTTTGTGAATCTGATTGTTCTTCTCTGATTTCTTGACTTGCTTCAGTGATATAATTGGTAATGAAGACATCTTGAGGGATACATCTGAGTCTTTGTTCTCTGAACTCATTGAATCTTTATAATTCTTCTGGATTTAAGTTCAACTTAAAAAAATTTTGGACTTCTTCAAAAGTCCCAACAGATTGCAAAATATCTTCGAATCTATCATCAGTGTGTATGATAGGCTTGAGTTTGACTGGCAGAGTAAATTTGCTAGCAATCTTTTCTGGGTCTAACTGCCTGGAGGGTAGAGCGAGGAGCTTCAAAAGCTCAATCTTCTGAAATTACTTCAATGCATGATTGAAATTACTGAGTGTAAATGTACCACATGAAATTGGGAAACTCGGCCATAAAGACTTCTTATTGTCTTTCAAAGATTTAGTGAGTCCATTACCAACAGTTTGGTAAGGGACTTCTCTTGCCATCAATTTATCTGAAACATATAAAGGAAGAACATGCGGGGGAGCATAGCTTCCAAAAAATATGATATATGAAAATGACTCTTCAATAAAATATCTCCCTATCATTTGAAGGTCTAAAATGGCTTCTTTAGTGAACCTAGGGCTCATTTTGTCAAACATTAGTTGATGAAATGGTAGTACAAATCCATAACATAGCCTGTGGAAATGTGGTACATAATTATGTTCCCATATCTCTTTATGATTCAAATGAATTGGGGTAGGTTCTTTAGAGGTCCATTTCCATCCCATAACTGGAAAGTTGGTAGAAAAACAAATGGCGTAAAAAACATACGCACTCATGAAAAACTGGGAACATATTTGGAGGAGTAAGTTCTTGTTTGGCAATATTCATTAATTTCCTTAACTAGATTTTCAGAAAGGATAGTCGCCTAATTCATTATATGGGAATTAACACAGGAATCAATTAGGGGCAGCCAATTTATGGAGAACTTAGTATTATCAGGTAGACTATATAATATGCATAGCATTGCTGCTACAAAATTATCAGGATTCACAAGTGACGCGATAGGATACATACATGTTTTCTCATATTTGAACTTGTTATCTAGTTTCCTCAAACCTTAAATTGCTTTGAATAGGTCTTCGTTATTCTTAGAAAAATTTGAAATAAACTGACTATTGTAGATGTCTTGTGGGGTCGGGCAGCGTATACATGATCTTCTAATCTTCAGCTCTGAAAGAACCTAAAATCTCATTCTTGAAGGTTATTAATTGTCTGTATTTGACTGTTGAATTGTCGAGCACCCATGTAATCATGTCGGTATATGATAGAAGAGTAGCTCTTGCTGCTACCCTATGGAGGAAAGAGCATGCAATATCTTTTAACTTTAAATTCGAGGGTGTTTCATCATCGACAGTCACCGAGACTTCCACTACTTTTGTCTCTTCATCTTCGAGTATAGTGTAAATAGATTGCCACTTAGTAGCTCCTCCATCGGCAGTGCAGACAGTATCAGAGACTATAGGCGACATTTTTGTTTGTTCCAGTTCTACAACAATTTGTTTGTCATGTTTCTGAATCACTTTGTGGATGGACATATTTTGAAGGATAATCCCTATTAAAGACAGAGTAAATGATTAAAATGATTGAAGATCTATTGAAATGATCCCTTTTGAAAGAAAAGATCTGGGAAACAATTATATCAGTAATTAATCATGACGCATCCATAATTGTTTACATTGGGATGATAAAACACAATTAATACTTTCTGACATGATTTATTTTCGCGTAAAAACTTTATTCAAACCTGTCAAATCAATCACATCGTGCCCTTTGAACCTGTCTTAATGAAGTGTATTACCTTTTGTTTATGCGATATGTGATTTCGCGATATAGCAAAATCGCAGTATCGCAATATTGCAACATCGTAATATCGGAGTTTTTGTAAGAATTGCTTAAAGTTTTACAACGTAAATCTGCGATATGCGATTTATAATGTCTCTTGCGAAACTTCAAATTAGCAATCGCAAAATCAGGATTTTGCTGGTTTTTTGTTTTAACTTCTTATAAGAAAATATTTGTGCGAAAATTCGATTTGCGATAAGGATGTTTTATTAATTGCTTCTTCTTTTTTTAATGTTTTTATTAACTAAAAATCGTTGATGTTTTTTGGAGTTTGATTTTTATCAAAAGACAAAAATACATTTATAAAAAGGGTCCCTATTTCTATTTATCAAAGGTCTAGATTATTTTGAAAATAAAAATTGTTGGGTGTGAAGCCTGATTTTCTTCCTTATTCAGAGATCCTTGTTTTAGCTGGATGTATACCCCAGGAAAATTTTACACCCTTTGCACGCGGGGGGGACTTGTCCCCCCCGCAGGGTTCGGGGGGGGCCTACCCCCCTGGCTAGGGGGTCCGGGGGCCAGCGGTCCCCCGGCAAGGGTCTTGGGGGCAGTGCCCCCGAAGCCAAAAATAGATGTAAAACTGCCTTGTAAAAGTATAGTATTTTTCTAGTCAATCTGGGCCGTTCATTAGGCAGATGATCTGATGGTAGAAGTTATGTTTAGTTTAGGGTTTTTTTCCCTAGAAGGCAACCCCTCGCTTTTATGAGGGTATTGTATTGTGGCTGTGTAATGTATGTGTATTCTCTAAGCAGGAAACAGATAGGGAGACTGTGAGAGAGAACAGAGGATATTACAGTGGATCTGCTGTAGGTTTTGTCTCTTCATTTTGCTAGATAATAGAAAGGAAGTACTGGTTGTTCGGGGTGGACGTAGCCCAAACTGGGTGAACCACGTATATCTGTGTCTCTCTAGTTTTATGCGTTTTTTGTGCTTGTATTTTCTGCATATTTTATGTGTTGCATTGCTCTGTAATATTTAATTTTCTAACAAAAATGGGGGGTGTTGTTACATAGCACAACACTTGTATAATAAGAAGTAACCTTACAACCTTGTCGCCTTGATGTTATACACGTTCTTCCGGGGTCCTGAATAACCGTTTTCCCTCGGTTTGACAAGCCTTCTCCTCTCTGAACTAGCATGAAACTATGGATATGAGTATGTGATCTTTCTCATACCAATGATGTCAAGTATAGAGAGTATGATTTCTTCAACAATTCTCCTCAAAAACTATTAAGTTCTAAGTACCCTTGAGACTGAAACATGAGCTCAATTTATAGGAAAATGGTGATGGTTTCAGTTCCATAATGAGGGGGATAAATTCCTCTCATGAATGGATTTGAGCTCCAAATACCAAGGGATAAAATCCATTAATGAAGGAATAGAGGTTCATGAATGGAGGGATGAAACTCGACCGAATTACGCTTCTAGAAGCCTCCAGTTGGGAGAATATTCAAACATTTGTTCTTCTAGAACTTAATTTTTATTTTATTTTACCTTTTACGAGGGTCTGCAGGTTTAATAAGCAGAACGTGAGGGATGTGCCACAGTTTATAGAGAAAAAAGTTGTGGGTCTGCAGGCAAGGACTAGGAAAAGTGTGAAGATAGGTTTTTTAGGGTTTTAATGAGCTTTTCTCCAATCCCAAGACTTGGTTTAGGAACTTTGGGGTTTTTGAATTCTAAGGAAGCATAATATAGTTGATGATGAACCCCATATAGATAGCTAAATGTCATGGTGACAATTTTTAGTGTAACACACTCTTTCCTTCAGACTTAGGTAAGCCTATGATAAAATCCATTGAAACCTCCTCCCAACGTTGAATTGGAATGGATAAAGGTTGTGGAAGACCCGGGGTCTTAATTGTCTCAAATTTATTTTGTTGGTAAATGAAACATTCTGCCACAAACTTTTGAATATTAGCTTTAAATCCATCCCAAAATAAATTCTTTCTTCACCCTGTGGTAAGTTTTTAAAAATCATGAGTGTCCTCTTAAGGGAGAGGTGTGCAATTCCAAAAGAATATTTTGTTTTAGTTAGGAATTATTACAAATATATAAGTGATCTTTGTACCATTAGGAATCATTTTTCCAACTAAAAGTATTAGATGTACTAGGATCTTGCTGCAACTTTTGAATGAGAGTCCACACTTTTTCGTCATTCTTTGATTCTCCCCTTGCTTCGATTATCCAATCTGGTTGGATAATAGAAATGGCACAAAATAATGCTTCCACCTCCTCATATTTTCTGGAGAGTGCATCTGCAACAAGATTTAGCTTCCCTTTTTTGTAGATGATTTCAAAGTCATAAGCTAACATCTTTGTGACCCATTTGTTCTACTCTTCTGAAGATAGTCTTTGTTCCAAAAAGTATTTAAGACTATCATGATCATTTTTTAGCTTGAAGTTTCTTCCCATTAGGTAAGGTCTCCATTTCTTTAGTACATGTAGTATTGCCAACATTTCCTTCTCATAAATAGCTTTATGTAAATAATTTCCTTTGATTGGACGGATTTCAAAAGTAATGGGTCTTCCTTCTTGCATTAAACAACACCAATTCCATTTTCTGAGGCATCACATTCCACAATAAATTTTTTTGTGAAGTCTGGCATAACTAAGACCGGTGCTTGGAACATTGCCTCTTTAAGATGTTCAAAGGCCTAAGTTGCTTCAAGGGTCCATGAAAATGCATCTTTCTTCAATAATGTTGTTAGAGGTGTTGTTATTCTCCAATAATTATTAACAAACTTGTGATAATACCCTATTAACCTGAGAAATCCTCGCAATTTCTTTATGGTTGTGGGGACTTTCCATTCCTTAATGGATTTAATTGTTAGGGTCTACCTTAACACTCTCCTGACATACAATATGACCTAGATATTCCACCTCTTGTACTCCAAAGATACATTTGGAGGTTTTTGCATATAATTTTTTCTCCTCCGATAGTTTGAGAACCCTGTCAACATGTTGAACATGATACTTCCAAGACCTATTGTATATTAGTATATCATCAAAAAATACTAACACAATTTTTATAAGGAAGGGTTTGAAAATGTAGAAGGTGCATTGGTAAGGCCAAAAGGCATGACCAAAAATTCATAATGACCCTCATGAGTTCAAAATGATGTTTTCAGAATATCTTTAGTCTTCATTCTAATTTGATGATATTCTGATTTGACTAGGTTGAATTATACCAACCTCTAACATTTCTACAATCATACATTCAATTTCACTCTTTTGGACATAAGGATATCTGTAAGGCCTGATGTTTGGAGGAACACTTCCTGGAATCAAATGAATAACATGATCATGATCACGAATAGGTGTGGTACTTTTGGAATTTCAAACACCTTGGAATGATTGTCCAAGACTTTTTGGAGATCTAGAGAAATAAATGATTTTGATGTTGGAACTTCTAGCGAGCATAATTGTGCAATTATGCCTTGTTTTTCTTTCTTCAGAATCTTTGTGATGACATTAGAGCTTATTATCTTTCTTGAATTCCCTGCGATACCCCGTAATTCAAAATCCTTTCATTCCAAAAAAAAAATCAAGAAAAGTTCTTGAAATTAAAAGCTATTGTCCCCAAAGATTATAACCATTGTACTCCTAGTACAACATCAACACCTCCAATTGGAATGGAAATCATTGGATTATTCAATAAATATTACCCCAAGGTTATCTTGATATCATGGCACTTTCCAGAGTAATTTATAGTTCCTCCATTTGCAACCATCACTTGACACTTTGGTGCTGGGTATAGGAAGCAATTAAATTCCTTGGTTACCTTGCAATGAATAAAATTATGGGTACTACCCGAATCAATCAACACTATTACATTTTTCTTCTTGATAGGTTCTTCTATCTTGAGAGTTTGAGGAGTGGTAATTCCTACCAATGCATTATAGTATATGGTCAGACTCATTTCTTCTTTCTCTAGGGTTGGTTCCTGGTGTATATCCTCTTCTTTTGAAGTTTCTTGTTCATTTTCTTCCTCCTCTTAACAATCTATGTAAAATAATTTCTTCTTAGCACAGTTATGACCTTTAGTGTATTTTCTATCTCAATTGTAGCAAATCCTTTTGCTTTTTTTTCTTCCAATTGTTGTGGTGTCAACCTTGTGGGTTGTTGAAGTCTAGGAGTAGCAACACTTCCATATTTATAGATGTGAGTAGTAGGCTTCTTTGTCACCATAATTTTACTTTCAATTTTACTTTCCAACCTAAATGTCTTCTCCAATGAATCTGTTCCCAAAGGTGAACCTCATGTCGGATGCTATCCTTTAAATTCTCTATGAAAACGTCAATCTTGTGTTCCTCTGGAATATTAGTTACCCATATATTCAATTTTTGGAAGTCCTCAATGTGCTCCACCATTGAACCCTTTTGTTTGAGATTTATCAGTTGGCTAAAGAATGTTTCTCTCTTTGTATCCTCATAATGTGCTATCATTTCCTTCATAAAAATTGACCAAGTGACAATTTTTTTACGAGAGAAAAGCCATCGATACCATACAAATGTATTTTGTTCTATATATAAAGTTGCAATATGTAACTTTTGTGTGTTTTGCACATTATGTGGATCAAAATATTGCTCCATCTGTAGTATCCATGTTACAGGGTCCTTGCCATAAAACTTCCTCATATCGATCTTTGGAATATGGTGGGTCTTAAATCCAACATTAGAGTCTATGAGATCATTATTAACATTTATTTTGTTCTCATCATGGGTTTTCTATACTATCTTTTCGCTATTAGGAAGATTTTCTTGTAGCAACTTTGCTAAACCTTCCTTCAAACCTTCCATGTATTTCTTCAAATCTTCCATGTTGCCTTCTATACCATCGATCTTAGCTTCCATTCCATCCATCTTAGTTTCCATGCCATCCATATTAGCTTCCATGTCATCCATATTATCTTCTATGCCATCCATCTTAGCTTCCATTCCATTCTTCAAACCATCCATATTAGCTTCCACGCCTTTCTTAAAACCATCCATTTCATTTTTTGTTACTCTTTGCAAGAGCGAAATTTGATGCACTTGTTCTTGTAATTTTGATATATCATGTTGCACTTCTTCTGCTTCATTACTCATAGTAGAGCCTTCTAAGGGATTCATGGGTATTGAATTATTTTATGGGAATTTTAGAAGCCAATACTGATATCTATGATTCAATATGCCCTTGGAATCACTTCAAACTGATTTTTCAAACAAGACTTATGCAATTTTTTAAAAACAATACACACCTTTTTATTGCTTTTGAGGAGCTCGATATTGAAAATGATGTATCTATGTAATTTTGGATCCCCAATATTTGAGCTTTGATCCTGTAGTAGCCTTCTAAGTCTTCTTTCCAATGCCATAGGTTAGACCTGGTTTGGATTCTTCAAGATAAATTTATGACCGATCTCCCAGAATGTCGAGAGCATGCAAAAACCCTAGCTTCCACAGATCATATCTCCAAAAATTGCAAACCAAGATGTGAAATTTTTACACGAAGTTCCGGAGGATATATTCACAAATGGGTTTTTTTAGCATCTGAAACTTCGTAGAAAAGACATTATAGTGAAAATGCCACGATGACCTGTTTGAAGCTGCAAAACCCTAGAATCCAAAGCTCTGATACCAAATGTTATTAAACCAACTCCCAAAATAGAAGAAAATATAGATCAATGCCTTAGAAATCAACCACTTTGAGGGGGAAACCTCCTTTACATTGCATAAATGAACAATTCTTGGATGATAAAACTGAAAAAACAACCTTTCTATAAGGGGGCTACACTAACAATAAGGGCCTACACTAATAATATAAGGACCTAACAATTAAACACTCAGAACACAAAATGCTTGATATTATTGATCACATCATATACAAATATATATGACACAAATCATCGACTTCAAGACATCTAGATCATGACTATGACTCACACATAGGAATCAACATATTCTAGACTAATGCATAGGGACTCAAACTGACAGCTACACATGAAATGGAAACATTACTTCCAACACACCGGCATGTCTCTAAGGTCCGATCATTCCAAGGGCATCACACAACACCACAGAAGTAACAGTTCACCACACTCAAACGCTCCAAACGCAGAGACGGGTGTTTCTACCCCAAATGTTGAGACGAGGTTTTCTACTCCAAATTCTCGACATTTAAATCACTCCACACTTATTTAAAGAAAAAAAAACATAGACCTCCATTGAGTCACGAGTCCTGCATACTGCGTTCAACCCACGGTTTGATGCCTCGATCATACATTGCATCTCATTGGGGTATCAAAGTTCGATCCAAGCTCTGATACCACTATTAAGGAGTCTGGATAATTCCATAATTCGAATGATGTGATCTTGTATTATTAATTCAATGAATGTTACATTTATACTTGAAAAAATAGTTATCTCTACATAACTAGAAGTACCTAATTTATAAATAAATCCCTAACTATATACAATATCCCGAAGGATTACAACAAGATTGACATCCTGCACAAGTGCATAATCCATGAGAGGAATCTTTAAAAACCCACAATATAATGTTAAATTAAAGAATTCATCCACAATTTTTTCTCAAAGCCCTGGCCTTTTATAGCATACCTGTTAGTCAATTTCGAGGGAACAAT
Source organism: Pinus albicaulis (assembly GCA_034641835.2). Lineage (NCBI taxonomy): Eukaryota > Viridiplantae > Streptophyta > Pinopsida > Pinales > Pinaceae > Pinus > Pinus albicaulis. Next base: position 118,137,705 of record CM076576.1, read on the forward strand.
AGATGTCATCATGTATATCCAAAAGGGATAGTAAAATAAATATAAAATCAACATGAAAAGGATATTTAAGAATGTAATCACTGAAAATAAATATGAGAGTGCCTTTTCATACACGTGCCTGCATTTAAGTAACTCTTTCATGTTAATCCATAAATGATAGTAATAGATAACTAATAGTTGTTGGACTCTTATGTATGATGAGTAGATAACCAGAAGAGCATGTACCACAAGCAAGACAACTACTTGTACAAATAACACCTAGTAGATCACTGACGATGGTAACAACGTAAAAGGAAAAGGGAAAATCATAAAAAAAACAATTACTTGTACAAATAGCACCTATTATATTACAACGGTGGTATCAACATAAAAGGAAAATGGAACACTTATCACAATATCACATTTGGAGTTCAAAATCAAGCCCTTCAATGGTGGTATCAACATAAAAGGAAAAAGGAACACTTATCAAAATATAAAAATTGGAGTTCAAAATCAAGCCCTTCTTGGACCCAAATTAGTTGAAGATAATTTTACCCCTTGGTGGTGTTTACCAAATTCCTCAACTTATCTGTCTTGATTTATGAAATTTTCATTTAGTGTATCGAAACTTTTTCTCCCAAAACATAACAGGAAAAAGCAGAAATTGATGAGAAATTGCCAAAATCTAGCTAACAATTTTCGCAATCCTCGAGAACATATTGAGAAAACTAATTAATTCTAAAATAACCTTGAATGTGGCCAAATGAAAAGAATAGAGAAATAATACCATTAACATAAACATTATAGAAACAACTTTGACTTTGTTCTAGTATATTAAGATCCTATTAAGATCATATGTCGTGACATTTTAAATCTCTTACTTCCATAGTATTATTATTATTATCCAATTTTAAGGTCATGGCCAAGCCAGACACCAAATTGGTGTATGAGACCTTTTTTTTTGTGGGACAAGGGACCCACCTCCTTGCAACGATTTAATTTCTAAGTCTACCAAGGCATACATACTCTACCCCCTCTAGTTTTGAACCTGTGACCTCATAGGAGGAAACACATGCTCTTAACCATTAGGCTCACTCAAACTGTATTTTCTTCCAAACAAATGATTGAAAACCCATTAAAATATTGATTTATCTCTGCACAACATCATTATTGTGGATCCATCAAATTTAGGAAGTGCTCAAATCCTATTGTATAGGTTATATAATAGGAACCAATAAAACCAACAATATCTACCCAAGGAAAATAGTATAGTATTGAGTATTAATATGGAATGATATGGTACTCAATATAGAATGGTGGATATCCCACCATAGATACATGCAACCGTAACAATAGCATATAAAACATCACATAAATGACAATCACAAGCCATACGTGTTCACAAGGCACATAAATGAAAAGCACAAGCCATGAGTGCCCACAAGGCATGATACTATCAACAATGTTAGTATCACCTTGTAACACATCACATAAATAATAATCTCAATCCATTGGGGCCCACAAGGCATGACACTATCAACAATGTTAGTATCGTAGTAGAGGAGGATGCTATCAAAAGGTATTTTGAGACACTCTAGGATGTAAAATGTATTCATTTTCTCTTGTTTGTACAACCCCATATGCATGTATTTTTTTGAAAAAGTAATGGAGCCATTGACATGTAATTGTTTGTACAACCTCATGCATGTATTTTTTTTTAAATAATGGAGGCATTGACATGTACTTTAGGCACTTGGACCTAATTAATATCATCATGGCTTTTTAATATAAACTAACAAAACTTAGCTGCAATTGTTGCAAAAGATTGACTCTGTTTTTCAAAACAAAGTAATTCAAATAAAGGTTACATGGTTTCCTAATCTAAAATGACAAAACTTAGCCACAATGACTCTAATGGGATAAGCTTGTTTTGAACAAAATTACATAGTGATTGTCTATAATTCAACTCATAATTGATTGACTTTTACTGAAGAAAAAATGGATATTTCATTTGATCATCTTTTTGTTTTAACATGATTGAAAACGTGATAGGAAGTAACAATGCATTTTAGAAAATCCTTGGAAAATATGGGCTCTTAAAGGTCGATGCAAATAATATGCAGTCATAAATTCATCAAATGCTTTCTTAGTGTCTCTATCCCATTGAAACTTTGTTCCCTTCTTTAAAATATTGTGTATTGTTTTAAAAATTTCTTCTTTCTTAGTGTCTCTGTCAGATGTAAAATTGTCTCTCTTCTTTAAAAGTTAGTGTCTTTGTACGATTTAAAATTTTCTCTCTTCTTTAAAAGTTTGTGTATATGTTTAAAAAAATCTACAATTTTTATATAAAAGAAGTTGAATTTATTAAATAAGATTGAATTTTTCCCTGATCTTTTAGGGAAAGGGTGACTAGGTCTTTATTATTTACAGGAGAAATTTTAATTCCATGTTTTTTTTAATTAAATTATTGTGGGGTAAAAGAATCTTATTAATCAGAGAAAGTTGCATATCGTTTGAATTTCAAAAAGAGGACTAAAATCCAGGAGATACTTGAAACTAACAAGCTATCAAACATGAACAGACAATTTGAAAACTATTATGATAATCATAAAAACATAGAAAACTCATTGAGGATTCAAGATTTCAAGGGGGGGAATATCTCTGACATTTGCATGACTTTCCTTGAGTTGACGAAGTGTTCACCGTCTTCTTGGATCCATGCCTTATTGCTATTGCGACCTCATTTATGGGCTTCTTTGTCTTGACTGGATACCACCTTAAAATTGTTGAGAAATCAATGTTGTTGTAGATTAGGGTTGATTCCTCTTACTTGATAGTTACTTGTGAGATTTTTTGGCCTTTTATTACTTTATTATATCTTCTTCATCAACCAATTACCAAAAACATAAAATGCATGAAGATCACAAGAACACTAAGAACACAAGATATAGGCTCCAAGTTAGGGAAAAAATCCTCTAAGGGGAAAACCCATAAAGAATTCTTATCTTTTTATAGAATCAGATCAAAGTGAGACATCCAAGCCCCAAAGACTAAGACCAAGACCTCCTCAAGCACCAAGCTATGCCTCCTTTAGATTATTCTTCAAAATGGTCGAAGTCAACAAATTCAACAATAGTAAAATATGCTCTAACTCATAATTTCAACCCTGCAATTCATGTTTTTGGTTCTGGAACTTAGGTCAAAAACTCGGCGTTGCAAGTTTTGGTCATGCATTTCATATGGTTGCCCTCGAAACTCGCACGTGTGGCCTATATCAAGGCAAAAATCAGAAATTTGTTCCTTGGTTTTCTTCTTCCTACTTGGCCTTTTCTCTTCTTCTTCTTCCTTTCTTGCTTAGAGATAGAACTAGTGTTTTTTTCTGTAAATGAGGAAAAATTCTCTCCCTTTATATAACCTTTCATGTGGTTGAATTAGGACTCTCTTGGCCAACTTCTTCTTGTGGGGCTGACTTGGGCTTGGGGGTCGCAAAGACTCTTCTAGACTTCAAATAATATTTTCTTTTGATTACGATTTTCCCAAAAGGTACTTTGACTCATGATAAAAGAATCTTTAGACTTAATAAACCCTAGAAGCATGAAGAACATGCTTCGCATAGAAAATAAAATATATGAAGAACATACTCATCACCGATTATGTCCTTTTAGGATTAAGCTTGTCTTGTATTACCTATCCTTAAAGAGTATCCTCTTCTATAGAAAATATAACAATGAGATTCAATCTGATCTTGTAATGTACTAGAAAAAAATTGAATCCTCTTACAATTTTCGGAAACAAAACATGATTGCACAATCACATAAAAACTAAGAGAAAGAAACAATCAATAACACAAAAAAATATGTATATGGGGAAAGAAAACTTCCCAAAACCCCGCTATCTATATATAGCATAAAGTCAAGACCATGAAACAATATAATGCTTTCCTCTCAGCGACAAACTCCCACACTCTGCCAACTATCTCACTCTGATCCAGGAAAAATCAATCAAGTACTTAACCAATTCTCAGCCTCTACTCAACCAGCCTTGGTCACGCATTCTTGGAGGAATTTTCGCCCTATTAAATAAGAAATTCCTTGGAATTAATTGTGCAATGCATCATAGGCTTCCTCATGACTCTTTAACTAATCTGTGCAATTTTATAATTATACCAATGATAGTTATCATCCCTTTAACCTCAGTCCCAATTGAGCCTTCCTTAGAACTAACATGCAACAACTATAAATAGTGAATTATCAGTTAAATTTTTTATCACTACTTGTGTATTAAATCAGATTTAATTCACTTGACCTCTCACTAGCTCATCTCTTAGTTAGAACTAGTTAAGTTGATTTGAACTCAATTTCTTGAGTTAACTAATTACAACTCACAAATAATTGTAACTGGAACCCCTAAAATCATAGGAGAACTCTACATGCCTCCTCTCTGACACTCAACTTGAATTTCCTAAGCTGACTCAGTGTTTATGACTTAGTTAACTAATACAAGTTTTTAGGAGATGAAATTGCAACTTCTCTTCCAATTTAATTAAGGGAAAATTAAATCAAAAGACCTCTTTAGGTGCCATTTAAAAAATTCCCTCTCAACAAGAAAGGCACTATCTACTACCCCCATCCTTTCTCTATGGAATTCAAATTTTCTTCTTGCCAACACCTTCGTCAAGATGTCTGCATCCTGCTCCTTCGTGGGAATGTACTCTAATCACATAATCCACCTCTGCACACAATCTTTGAGATGGTGATACTAGATATCAATATGCTTGGACATGTCATGGAATACTGGATTAACCGAAAGTTTGATGCAACTCTATTTATCACAATGTATCATTGTAGGATCCATCTGATGACCAAACAAACCAACAAGTATCTTCCTCATCCATATGGCCTCGCATGCTACCTGTTAGGTCCCTATATTACTAGTATAGTCCCTTATTGTTATTAGTGTAACCCCCTTATTGTTATTATTGTGCCCTTATAACCCCCATTTTTTTTATTATTGTGCCCTTAAATTATTATTGTTAGGTCGGCTAGGATTACATTGTGGCCCACTAGGATTACATTATGGCCACATGGACTCCTATATATAGAAAGGAGGTTTTGTAAATTGTATCATCCAAGAATTGTTCATTTATGTAATGTATTGGAGGTTTCCCCCTCGAAGTGGCTTATTTCTAAGACGTTGATATCTCTTTTCTTCTATTTTTGGAGCTGGTTACACAACATTTGGTATCAGAGCTTTGGATTCTAGGGTTTTGCTGCTCCAAACAGGTCATCGTGGAATTTTCGCTATAAATTTTTTTCTACGAAGTTTCAAAAGCTAAAATTTTTAGGGTGCGAAGCTGAAATCCTGAGGAAGATCGTCTAAAAATTTCAGAGCTTGGTTCGCAACATTTTCGGAGATATGATCTGTGGAAGTTAGGTCTTTTTTCAGGCTCCTAACTCAGATCATACCCGTGGCATTCAAAAGAGAATTCGTAGGGATACTAATGCCGAATTTCGTATATCAAGAGCTTCAATCATAGAGATAATACAATTTAAATATCTAGCTCCTCAAAATAAAGAAAAAGGTGTGTCATTTTTTCCGAACTACATAAGTCTTGTTTGAAGAATCAATTGAAATTGACTCCAAGGGCATATTATAGAATAGATATTAGTATTGGGTTCTAAAAAAATGCCTCGTAAAAATAATTCAACACCCATTAAGCCTTCTGAAGGCTATACTATGACTCATGAAGATGAAGAATTGCAACATGATCTATCAAAATTACAAGATCAAGTGCACCAAATTTCGCTCTCGCAAATAGCAACAAAAAATGAAATGGAAGTTTTGAAGAAAGACGTGGAATCTAAGATAGATGGCATGGAAGCTGGCATGGAATCTAAGATGGATGACATGGAAGCTAAGATCGATGAAAAAATGAAAAACATTAAGAATGATCTAAAAGTAGACATAGAAGGTTTGACAAATTTGATACAGGAAATGTTTCCTAATGATGAAAAGATAGTAGAGGAAACTCATGATAAGAACAAAATAAATGTTAATCGTGATTTCATAAACTCTAATGTTGGCGAGAAGAACCACCATATTCCAAAAATGGATATAAGAAAGTTTGATGGAAAGGATCCTGTAACATGGATACTACAGATGGAGCAATATTTTGATCTCCATGATGTGCAAAACACACAAAAGGTACGCATTGCAACTTTACATTTAGAACAAAATACATTTGTATGGTATCGATGGTTTTGCTCTCCTAAAAAAAATGTCACTTGGTCAATTTTTACGGAGGAAATGATAACACATTATGAGGATACAAACAGCAACAACTTCTTTAGCCAATTGATAAATCTCAAACAAACGGGTTCAATGGTGGAGCACATTGAGGACTTCCAAAAATTGAATATAAGGGTAACTGATATTCTAGAGGAACACAGGATTAATGTCTTCATAGGGAATTTAAAGGATAACATCCAACATGAAGTTCGCATTTGGGAACTTGATTCATTGGAGAAGGCATTCAGGTTGGCAAGAAAAATTGAATGTAAAATTATGGCAACAAGGAAGCCTACCACTCACATCTATAAAGATGGAAGTGTTACTACTCCTAGACTTCAACAACCTACAAGGTTGACACCACAAAAATTGAAGAAAAAAGAGCAAAAGGGCTTTGCTACAGTTGTGATAGAAAATACACTAAAGGTCATAAGTGTGTTGAGAAGAAATTATTTTACATAGATTGTGAAGAAGAAGAAGAAAATGAACAAGAAGAGGATATACACCAGGAACCAACCCTAGAAGAGGAAGAAATGAATCCGGCCATATCGTGTAATGCACTGGCAGGAATTACCACTCCTCAAACTCTCAAGATAGAAGAACATATCAAGAAGAAAAAGCTAATAGTGTTGATTGATTCAGGTAGCACCCATAATTTTATTCATTGTAAGGTAGCCAAGGAATTAAATTGTTTCCTATACCCAACACGAGAATGTCAAGTGATGGTTGCAAATGGAGGAACTATAAATTGCTCGGGAAATGCCATAATATCAAGCTAACCATGGGGGAATATGTATTTAATATTCCAATGCTTTCCATTCCAATGGGAGGTGTCGATGGTGTACTAGGAGCACAATGGTTACAATCTTTCCGGGAGGTAGCTTTAAAGTTTCAAGAAATTTTCTTGAAATTTTTTTCGAAAGGAAAGGAAGTTGAATTACGGGTATCGCAAGGAATATGGGAAAGATAATAAGCTCTAAATTCATGAAAAATCTTCTAAAGAAATAAAAATGAGGCGTAATTTCACAATTATGGTCACTAGAAGTTCCAACATAAAAATCATCTATTTCTCCAGATATCCAAGAAGTCTTGGATAATCATTCCAAGGTGTTTGAAACTCCCAAAGGACTCCCACCTATTCGTGATCATGATCATACTATTCATTTGATTCCAGGAAGTTTTCCTCCAAACATCAGGCCTTATAGATATCCTTATGTCCAAAAGAGCGAAATTGAACGTATAATTGCAGAAATGTTAGAAGCTGGTATAATTCAACCTAGTCAAAGTTATTTCTCTACTCCAGTAGTATTGGTGCACAAGAAGGATGGATCATGGTGCATGTGTCCAGATTATAGGGAGCTCAATAAGCTCACTATTAAAGATAAATTTCCCATTCATGTGATCGATGAATTATTGGATGAATTACATGGAGCAATTTATTTTACCAAGTTGGATCTCCATTCAGGATATCATCAAATTAGATTGAAGATTGAAGATATTCTGAAAACAGCATTTTGAACTCATGAGGGTCATTATGAATTTTTGGTCATACCTTTTGGCCTTACCAATGCACCTTCTACATTTCAAGGGTTGATGAATTCCATTTTCAAACCCTTCCTTAGAAGATTTGTGCAGTATTTTTTGATGATATACTAATCTATAGTAGGTCTTGGAAGGATCATGTTGAACATGTTGATAGGGTGCTCAAACTATTGTAGGAGAAACAATTATATGCAAAAATATCCAAATTTTTCTTTGGAGTAAAGGAAGTGGAATATCTGGGTCATTTTGTATCTCACGAGGGTGTTAAAGTAGACCCTAACAAAATTAAAGCCATTAAGGAATGGAAATTCCCCATAACCATAAAGCAGTTGCGAGGATTTCTCAGCTTAACAGGGTATTATCGTAAGTTTGTTAATAATTATGGGAGAATAGCAGCATCTCTAACAAAATTATTGAAGAAAGATGCATTTTCATGGACTCCTAAAGCAACTAAGGCCTTTGAACATCTTAAAGAGCCAATGTACCTAACACCAGTCTTAACTACACCAAACTTCACAAAAACCTTTATTGTGGAATGTGATGCCTCAGGAAATGGAATTGGTGTTGTTTTAATGCAAGAAGGAAGACCCATTTCTTTTGAAAGTCATCTAATCAAAGGAAAGTATTTATAGAAACCTATTTATGAGAACGAAATGTTAGCAATACTGCATGCACTAAAGAAATGGAGAACTCACCTAATGGGAAGACACTTCAAGGTTAAAACTGATCATTATAGTCTTAAACACTTTTCGGAACAAAGAATATCTTTAGAAGAGCAGCAAAAATGGGTCACAAAGATGTTGGGTTATGAATTTGAAATAATATACAAAAAAGGGAAGCTATATGTTGTTGCAGATGCACTCTCAAGAAAGAATGAAGAGGTGGAAGCATTGCTTTGTGCCATTTCTGTTATCCAACTAGATTGGATAACTAAAGCAAGAGATGAATGGAAGAATGATGAAGAAGTGTGGACACTCATTCAAAAGTTGTAGCAAGATCCTAGTACATCTTATACATTTAGTTGGAAAAATGATTCCTTATGGTACAAAGATCACTTATATCTTTGTAAGAATTCCCAACTAAAACAAAAAATTCTTCTGGAATTACACACTTCTCCTTTAGGAGGACACATGATTTTTAAAAACTTACCACATGGTGAAGAAAGAATTTTTTTGGGATGGCCTTAAATATGATATTCAAAATTTTGTGGCAGAATGTTTGGTTTGCCAGCAAAATAAAGTTGAGACAATTAAGACCTCGTGACTTCTACAACCTTTATCCATTCGAAGTCAGTGTTGGGAGGAGATTTCAATGGATTTTATCATAGGTTTACCTAAGTCCGAAGGAAAGAGTGTCATCATGGTGGTAGTTGATAGACTTACCGTTAGAGGTAAATCCCCTCTGTGGACAGAGGCAATCCCTACTAGCCCAGACCGGGTCTAGCAACAATCGTTCATGCTATAGTGCAGGTTCCTAATTGCAAATAAACCAACTAGCGATGAAGGCTTACCTAGAATCCAACGTTGTCGCTTGTAGAGAAAGTAGCGCTCCCGTTCCTTAGCTCTGGCAGGTCACAATCCTCACGATATCCGTGATCGGACACCTGCACACGCAAGAAACAAAACAAACACAAGCGTAAAATCCAATAGATGCAACTATATGTCAGTCAGAGAAGACATAACTCATCATCATAATCAACAACAGAAGTGGAACCATAACCAATAGTCGCTTATCATTAATCAATTAAAGAAGAATACAACCATAGCCCTGACGCTGAATTCTCCTTCAGAGGGTCTCCAGCGGAACACGTCTCGAAAAAGCCTGTCGGGGATGGGACAAACCTCTCTCTTCAGATGTCTCGACAATGATCTCCTTGCTTGGATTTGAACTTAAGGGAATGAATCAAGGCTCTTGCAGCATAAGGCTCTAATGGCTCTTGGGAACTTGGAGACTAGCTTGCAAATGAGATGAGCAAGCTTTTATAGATGGAGGAAGGGGATTTGGGATCCCTATAATCATGGGATTGGCCCTATACTCAAGGAAGCTTCCATGAGAGGTGGCAAACCACTTCCTCTACATGGAGATCTGGAGCCAAACCTCCCAACTCAAATTAGATACCAGTTTCTAGATCAGTTAGGACGAAACTTCCACCATTTATTTTTTAAAAACACTCCTTAAAACGGCTGGCGAGAGTGCGACTTTGGGACATAGTGCCAATTGGCGCGCCCTCTTTGAAGGATTTCCCCCATTGGTGCGGGTACTGAACTGGATACCCGCGCCAATGCAAAAAGGGGTGTTTTTAGGGTTTTCCACAAGGAGTTGTCTTCAGGGCAATGAAAGTACATGTTTAGGGGAATGCCATGAAAGTGTTTTCAAGTTATGTCACTGCTCACAAGTCACGGAATGAGCCCTCCAATTGTGCGTGATGGGGAATTGCAGGGACAGTGACAAATTTTTGCGTAACAGATGCCCCCTAAAGCATGAGGCCCGAGAGAGAGAGAGGGGTGAAATGCTTTACGAGAACGTGTCCAACTGAGAACACCGCCGTCAGAAAACCTGCGTAGAGAAATACAACTGATATCTCAAATACACGATATATACGTGGTATGGGCGCAGCCATCCATAACAGAGTATGTAATAATACAGATCTGAGGCATGGAAGCAACCATCCAGTGAGATCAGTAAATAGACTCAGGTATGGTCACAACCATCCAATCAGCGAGTCATGTAACTAATCATAATAATCCACAAAACCGCAGCCTAGATTATAACAAGCAGAATCCAGGGTCTTGCGCTCAATCTCAACCCGAGCAAAGTACAAGTTCAAGCATGCAAATATGTGAGCTGAAGTCAAACATGCAAGAACATCACCTGATTACCAGCCAATGATGAAAGTTGTTAACAGACGCGAGAGGTACCACCATTAATGCCAATGGTCCTCAAGGTACTACAGGTACAATCTACGGCATGTGAACAATGAGCTGACGTCGAACACCCGCAGAATCACTCGATCGGAGGCCAATGATGAAAACCTCACGTCGAATGCGAAGAACCTGCCATTGAGGCATGCAGGCTCCAAGGTACCAGAAGGGAGTCTCTAGATCATCTTCCTGGATAATGAGCTGAAGTCAACAGGAAGTGACCTTGATCGAAGGTGGGCCAGAGTTTTTCCCACATCATCGACACGAGATAGAGGAACATAATGTTTTTGTGAATCAGGATCAGATGAGAATCAGAGGAAGGTTGATACTTGAAGAGGTCAACTTCTCTTGAACATATAAATGGCACGACAGTGAGCTTGGAAGTATTTGACATCAACGAATCAGAGGTCATGGTGACGAGGCAAAGAGAAGATGAGAGGTCAAAAGGGATCACCCAAACCCACGGAGGCAAGTGGAAAATGAGATGAGATGTCCCCAACCCAACACGAATGCAAATAAGTGCCATGTTCAAGAGCGACATACTGCCGACACGACAATGATTATGGTTCCATTTCCCCCCACCATTTCTGGTGAGTACCCCAATTATTTTGATAACAAGCTTGAAGGGGATAGCATATTCTTGTAATATAAGTTCGTCCTTCGGACGAATCCATCCTAGTACATTTAATGAGCCCTAGGAAGGAGCGACTCAAATAACGTCATTACAACTGAATCCAATGTCATCAGGGTTTAACGAGTCTGACAAAGGAAGAAATCGGCGTCTTTTCATATTTAGAGAGTTTTAAAAGACAACGGAAAAGTAAACTCCAACGGTCCATTTTCGTAAATAGTTCCTCAGATCCGAAAAGGTAGAAAACTATGTCTGAGGAAACCTCCTAGTCGCAATAGGCTAGGGTATTCCTTTTTCGTAAATAATATATCCCAGCCCGAAAAAGGGGTAAACATATACTGGGTAGATGTCGTTTCGTGTCCACTTTAACGAGATCGAAATGACAAGGAACTCGGCAATCTTTTCATGTTTAGAGAGTCAGAAAAGAGCTGAAAGATGACTCCAAAATGACTTTTTTGTGTATTTACCGAGTCCGAAAAAGTATAAAATACAACTCGTGTCACCGTTTAAGTTGTGTGAAAACCTGTTGCTGCACATAAAGGCAAGCGTAAAATCCATTTTCGACAAAATATATCAAAATATTAATAAAAAATGAATTTTTAAAACCTAATTAGATTTCGAAAGTAATAAATAAGTCTCAAATGGTAAAAACAAAATTAATTTTACTATTTACCTCATTGGAGAGCAACAGTGGTCCATTTGTGTGCAAACTTTTGACGACGAATACGAATGATCCGGGCTACCATTCAGTTCCCTGTTTGTTCTAGGTAATAGGCGTTTCCCTAAGCTCCATTTCAATCCATTTTTTATATGCTTTTATTATGTATAAGACTTTTGGACGAACCATTTTGAATTTTTAGGGCTCGCTCCGTTGGCGCGGGTATCGGGCACGGATCTGCGCCAATGGACATTTATTCACAAAGAGGTCGCGCCAATGGTGCAAAGCAATTTTCCGCTCAAAATGTTGAAAATCTGAGCTATCTTTGTGGATTTTCAAATGTTCCAGAGATCTAACAATGTATTTTTAATTGTGTTGATGCAGATATAAAGGAAAAAATGGTTATCGAATGGAAGGAAAGGGAACATGGAGAGGAGGATGAAATGGCTATGGAGAATGAAGCCTGCATGACTGCACTTAAGAACTGTGGACTTAATAAATTCTTCCTCACACCCTGTTTACGAGCTCAGCCAGAGCTACTACAATACTTGGTCAGTATATGGGACGAAAATGAAGAAGTTTTTAAACTTCGGGACCAAGTACTGGAATTGGAGGTTTCCGACGTATACTTCATAACCAGACTGTCGTGCAGAGGTTCGGTGCCCATCCTAACAGGCAGCAGACCATCTGGGGAAAAGATGGAGCAGGTAATGGCGAGGGTGTGCCCAGGGCACGAACCGGATCAGGAAGCGGGAAAGTGGACATCCACACTGTCCAGGATCTAGCACTGAGAGTAGTGCCACACACCATCACACGAGCTACGGGATCGCAAGCTCCACACGAGGCAACCAAGGCCCAACTCCTGCTAGCTGCTGAGTGTATGAGTCCAACACTGTTTGATTAGGCTACTGCAGTGACCACAAATATCAAGAGGCAGCTCACAAAGTGCAAGCAAGTCAAACTGAAGCAGTTTGGCTACAATTCCATTTTGGTATCGTTCATCCTGGAATGACTACCTATCTTTCAGGTCCAAGGGGCCATAGTTGCTGAGCCAATACCAAGAGAGCCAAGGATGGCTCGCTGGGTAGCACTTATGCCCAGGTCAGGAGGAGGCCAACAGATGTCCTGGAGGCCAGAGTTTTTTGGATGGTTACGGCATCAGTTGATCGTGGTCGAGGATTGGCCCTATGACGGGACCGATTTCACTGGAGACCCAGATCTCCCACTTCTAGAGGGGGATGATTGGGACGAGGAGTTGGGTATGACCTCTCTTTTTGATTTTTATGTTTTATGATTTTTTTGGTAATACATGTCCGTTCTGACACCAGTTTTATGTGTATGCAGATGTCGGCCCAGAGAGACCTGCTGGTATGTCTCCCATTGCACGGAGAACTCAACCTACAGCTGACCCTCAGGTGGAGGGTGTCGAGGGAGGAGAGTTGATCCAGAACCTTGAGGGAATTTCCCAAGGGATTCCAGACTACGCTTGGCTGGCAGATGTTCTGATGGCGTATCAGAGACATACGGTGGGAGTGCCTAGTCGCCTCCACCGACTACTAAGACGCTTAGTGCGCGCGGTAGCATGTTACCACGAGCACCATGTGGATTAGACACCTAGGGCTTCTTTCATGCATATTTTTTAGAGACATATCGTCTCCGGATGTGTTAAGATGAACATGTATATTTTTTGATTTTATGTGATGCACACTATGTAAACATTTCAACACAGATATATATATATATATATATATATATATATATATATATATATACATACCTATTTCTGGATGGATCTTCTTACATGTGATGATGTTTTATAAATTGCACAAATGTCTATCTAGAACCAAATTAGCTACTGCATCTGTTAATGTATTCATATGTCTGGGTATGTGTTGATATGTAATATAGTCAAAATTTCTCTCCAGAAGACGAATACACAAATACAGACGTAAAATGGATGGATTTCTTACTTAATAATGCCCGTTAAGTTGTAATACTACAAGTTGTGAGTCTAGATACACAAGTAATTCACGAATGCCAAGGTCCACAGCCTCAGTTAATAATTCCAAGACAGCACTATATTCCGCGATATTATTTGTAGCAGGACCTAGACACACACCTTGCAGGTTAACCAACTGATCAGTAGGATCATAGATTACCCAGGCTGCCAACGACAGATTCATGGTACTGCGGGAGGCATCATCCACGAAACCCACAAACAGAGTAATGGACATCTGCACAATCAGGAAGACCCGATCAGCAGAAAGATGCTTACATCGCACACCACACCACACATGCACACAAATGAATATACACACCTATGTACACACACCACACCAAAAATAACTTCAAGCATAGTATTTCTTAAGGTACAGCCCATTTGTAGGCTGCACCAATGGAACTCCTTCATAATCAATGAGCTCATAAGCCCCATTCTTCAATACTCGTTTTACTATATAGGGCCCATGCCACATGGGTTGGAGCTTTCCTGCCCCGAGTTTTTCGTGCGCTTGGTCACATAGGAGGACAAGGTCCCCTTCGACAAAGGAACGTGGAGAGACTGATTGATCAAAGTGTGCTTTGACCCGCTTTTTCTGTGCTTCAAGGACTAAAGCAGCCAAGCGGCAGGTTTCATCCAACCGTTCCAAATACAAGAGACACTCTTCTTCAGGAGAAGTATCGGGAAAAAGTTCCACAGCTAGCTTTAAGGAAGGAATTTCGCACTCAACCGGAAGAGTTGCTTCCAGACCATACACCAATTGGAATGGTGTGAATCCGGTTGCACTCTTTGCTGATGTCCGGTATGCCCATAGAGCTGAGAACAATTGGAGGTACCAATTGGACTTATGAATTCCAACTGTTCGTTGAAGCATTGTGACCAAAACCTTGTTCACAGCCTCAACCTGGCCATTTGCCTGGGGGTAATATGGCGTTGAGCTATCGTATCGTAAGCCCAATCTTGATGTCAGATCGGCCATCATGTAATCTCGAAAGTGAGTACCATGGTCGGTAACAATGGCCTGAGGGACGTCGAAACGTGCAATAATATGGTTGAAGATAAATTGGGCAGCTGTCTTACCATCGGCGGCTAGTGTAGGCATCGCTTCGGCCCACTTAGTAAAGTAGTCAACAGCGACGATTATATATGCATGCCCCCCGGCCGAATGAGGGTTACACGTCATGAAATCTATGCCCCATTTTGTTAAAGGGCCAACGGTAATGACAGGAAGCAGAGGGAGGGGTGGCGCGCGCATCTTGCACTGAAAAACATAACTCACGTGACATTTGCGGACTGCAACAATACAGTCTTTAAAGATTAACGGCCAGAAGTAACCCGCACGCAGAATCTTCTGGGCAGTGGCATATCCAGACATGTGACTGCCACAGGCACCACTGTGACAGTCATTTAAGACTCTTTCGGCCTCTTCCAGAGTCAAACACCAACGGAGCATCGAATCTACTCCAACCTGGTATAATGTATCTTCTACAATGCGGTAGGGTTGAGACTGATGCCGAATCCGATGTCGGACATCTTTGGTCAACTCAGAGCGAAAGGATGACGTCTAAAGATACACAATAATATCGCCATACCATGGGTCATGGGTGCTGATAAGGAAGATGGTTTCGTCTGGTATATGTTCTTCAGAATGAGATGGGGGGGAGTCTGTCGGGAGGGAGCAAATAAGATCCGCGAAAACCAGTGATTTGGTCGACTTAGCAGTAGTGAACTCTAGGTCAAACTCCTGAAGGATAATGATCCATTTGGAGTATTTTCCCCCCAGTAATTGTCGAGAAAGAATATACGTCATGGGGTTGCAATCCGAAACCACGGTAACAGTACGAAGCAGGACGTAGTGGCGGAAACGTTGCACAGCTTGTACAGCTGCTAAAGATAGCTTCTCGACGTGAGCGTAACGCGTTTCCGTGTCCAGAAGATTCCGCGATAGATAGTAAAAAACATGTTCGTTGCCATCATCATCATCCTGCACCAGAACCATAGCTATGGTGCTAAAGGCGGCGGCCAAGTATAAAGTGAAATCACGGTGATAGTTTGGAGGCCGAAGCAACGAAGCATTAACAAGTAATGTCTTAAGCTTCTCAAAGGATTGTTGAGCAATTTCGTCCCAATGAAAGGGAACGTTCTGCTTTAAAAGACGCATGAATCCTTTGGCCCCTTCCGCGTAGTTCGGTATAAAGCGTCGTAGGAAGTTAGCTTTTCCCTGCAGACTCTGCAATTGATATAACGAGGAGGGTGATGGGAGATTGACAATGGCCTCGACCTTTAGGGGATCAAGGTGAATCCCGTCCTTGGGGACTATGAACCCCAAAAGACAGCCAGAATCCACTCAAAAGACGCATTTATGGGGATTGAGCCGGATATTATAGCGTCGAAAGTGAAGGAAAATCTGGCGGAGGTGTTCTGGGTGGTCCTCTCGCTGAGCTGAGTGAGCTGGAAAATCGTCCAGATAAGGCTAAACGATATGGCGTATGTCATGGAACGCGTAAGACGTAGCACACTGGAAGGTGGCTCCAGCGTTCTTCAAGCCGAACGGGAGCTTTTTATAAGCAAAAGTACCCCACGGACAGATGAATGTAGTCTTGTGTTGATCAGCGGGTAGAATATTTATCTGATTATACCCGGAAAAGCCATCCATCAGGGAATAAATCTCACTCACAGCACATTCGTCAATGATTTGATCTATGAAAGGAGTGGGGTAGTTCTCCTTTGGACAGGCCCGATTAATATCTCGGTAATCAACACAAACTCTGATAGTGCCCTGTTTCTTATCTACAGGGACAATGTTGGAGACCCATTCTGTGAGGGGAATCGGGTAAATGAAGCCTGCGTTCAGAAGTTTTTCAACTTCTGCTTTAATGGCAGTGGCTTTGCGAGGATGCACTGAGCGTAGGCGTTGGCGTACGGGTTTCGCACCAGGATAGGTAGGAATCTCATGCACTACTATGCTGGGATCAATCCCGGGCATTTCCTCATAGGACCAAGCGAACACGTCTCTGAATTCTCGAAAAAGATCAGTATAAACTCGTATCTCATCAGGAGAACAAGTCACTCCCACGTGTATATTCTCAACTATGCCCGGTTTAACGAAGATGTCAATTGGAATGGTTTGAGTAATGTTGCTCAGGTTTCCCTCTGAAAGCACCTCATGTGTCAATATGGGTGTCTAGAGAGGTGGAGTGGGAACCTGAGATGCAAAACGCTCTAGACAATTTGACATTGCCCCCAAGCTAGGCATGAATGAGGAAGGATGATGTCCATCGCTCCAAGGCAGCTCCTCAAGAGACATTGTTTCAACAATGGCTTCATCAGAAGGGAAAATCTCTTTAAGAGGATCAGGCGAGTCGGCCTCGCTGAACCAGGGGGATTGAGAATAGATGTCTAAAGCCATGCTCGAAGGAGCACGCTGAGGAGGGGGAGGATCAGATGTGGCAATGATTTCATAGTAGTTAATCTCTACCGGAGTTAAGGGAATCGATTCTCCAAACTCAGCCACCTGCTCAGGCGAAGGGATGAGCCATGGGTCGTCAGACCTAGAGATCATATTAACTTGAGCGGTGTGCGATGGTGGTGCGGGAAAAATACCCATGAGGACAGGGTCCTTGAAGAGACCGAGTCCCACACTGTCAGGGGGATTTAGGATCTGATCCACGTATGGAACATTGTTCTTGGAGGTGGAGGTGAAGAAAGACAACTGATCCACAGTAACGATTTTGCCCTCGTGAGGGAACTTAATAAGTCAAAAGAGGGTGGACAGCACGCATAACATGGCGTGAGTCCAACTGCGGCCGAGAAGTATATTTTAGTTAAGCTTGGCGTCAACTACTTCTAATTCTACGTTGACTGTCTTCCCCTATAAGGTAATCGCTAAACTCTGGAGAACACCCAGGGGTTTCGATTCCCGACCATCAAATGCCTCTAAGGCATTAGGAGATGATGAAAGGGTTGGAGAGCCAATGGCCTTCCAGCAAGCGGACAACATGACATAGGTAGAAGCACCTTCATCCACAACGGCCCTATGGATGTTAAGACCGTTGATCCCGACTTGAATAACAAGAGCGATATGATGTGGAAGTCGGGGGGTAAAGTTCTCTAAGTCGAAGGTGAGAAGATTAGAATCAGTGGGATCGATCCCACCGATTGTAGACAACAAACCTTTCCGTTGTGACAGGAAACTTTGAAGAACTTCCAATGCAGACATGGCAGAAGGTGCCTGTGCCAAATCCTCAACAATACTGTAGTGCTAAGTGGCACGGGCATTCGGATTATAGGAAGATCTTCGTAGAACACCTTTAGAAGGTGGCCTCACAACAGGTTCAGCAGTAGGCTTCTCAATCTCCAACGAACCGGAGACAGGTGGGGGAGGTGGACCATCCACAACTGCCTTCCCAAGTGCCTGACGCGATTCGTTGTAATCCTTCGAACGCGTAGCAATAGAGATAGGTGAAGCACCATTCATCATAAAGACCTGAGACCCAAATGGTGGAAATGGTGAAGGTTGTTCAACCATCTGGGTCTGCTGAGACGGGAACGGTTCTTTAAGAACTGCCGGAGTCCCTTTGGAGCCTTTTAGAAGTTGACTAACCTCAAATCGTCATGGAAAATCCTTGGTATAATGATCTCCTTCACAAATGAGGCAGGGGTACTTCGGTTTACGTCGGGAACCATCCTCGGTACGGGGTTTGGACTCTGGCTTTGGAGCATCATATTTGGATTTACCTTTGCCCTTCTTCTTTCCTTTGGAGGCTTTTTCTGTAGGATTAACCTGAACGGCGTTAACCTCCGCAGTTTTTCTAGAATCGGGAGGGGCGGGAGGAGCAGAATTATTGGATGAGTTGGACTTCTGCTTCCCATTCGAAGATTTCTTCGAATTCTGAGACACGGAACCAATAACACCATCCACCGCCGGGGTAGGTGGAGCTTTAGAGGTTCCAGACCGTGGAGCATCAGGAAAAATATCATAAAGCGTGCCAGACTGAGAGTATTCTAGATCCAGATATTGGGCACGTGCTATGGCTTTTTCTTCAGTCACACACGCTCCCATAGCAATATCTTGGGTGATTTTGTTAACGAAGGAGGTAGTGAACCAATGAGTTAGTATCTGATCAGGTATATGGAACTTGATCAGTCTATGATGACGTTTCCACTCATGAATGTGATTAGAAATGTGGGTGGCTTTGTCCTGCTTCAAAGAAGTCAGGAGGTGCGTCCCGACTTCGTAGCGAACCGGTAACTGAAAGTGAGTCAGAAAATCCATGGCTAATGTATTGAAATCTTGAAATATGCCACGGGATAATTCAATATACCACTTAGCAGCAGCGCCAGTCAAAGTGCTCTGGAAGAGGCATAGAAGGATTGAATCATCCACCCAAGAGTTGGACGAACACCAAAGATGGTAAGTCATCACATGAGCTTGGGGGTCCTACCCAGCTTTACCCTCGAACTTGGGGCAATCATCGGGTACCTTGGTAGGAACCGGAGGCCAATAAGGATTGTGCAGAATCAGATCATTGGTTAATTTCGAAACATCCAGTAATTCCAAGGTAGCCAGGAACGTCAATGGCGGATTGGATGGCATGCCTGGTCCTGGATAAGGACCAGTACCTGTACTCCACGCTGGTTGAGAATATCCTTGCCCCCAAGGGTTCTGTCCTATAGGATTCTGACTGTAGGGGGTATAGGTCGTATATCCAGCCTGATTCGGTTGCTGGTAACCAGCGTACGGGGCTTGATAACCAGAGTATGAACCCTGATTGTAAGTCGGCCCTGTGTGGGTAGCATGTGGATTTGGCTGCTAAGCATAGGTGTAGCCGGGTTGTTGAGAGTAATAGTTAGAACCTTGGGGTTGGCTATAATTCGGTCGGTATTGACCATGAGAATAGTAACCGCCTTGAGGTCGAGTGGGTTGCTGATAGGTGGGACCCTGCTGAGCCTGATAATTAGGGCACAATGGTTGATTTGGCTGCGGCATTGAATAAGTCGGCTTTTGGGCAGGGTTGACAGGATGTGCAGGCTGGCCTGGCTAAACAGGCTAGCCTAGCTGAGCGGGCTGCCCTGGATAAACAGGTTGACCCGGATAAACAGGTTGTGCCGATTGTGCAGGTTGTCTTGGCTGTTGAGCAGCACCAAGTTGTGTCGGATGGGCCGGTTGGCCTGGTGGAGGGACACCAGGTTGTGCCAGATTGGCCGGTTGGCCTGGTGGCGGGATACCAGGTTGTGTCGGATGGACCGGTTGGCCTGGTAGCGGAATAGAGCCAGGTGGTTGCTGATAACTAGTTTGACCTGCAACAGGACCATAAGATGGTCCTGGCTGATGTGCAACATTGCGACCAAGAGGATACTACGGTTGCAAAGGTTGAGAAGGTTGGACTTGCCCCCCAGGACCGTATACCGGCCCGGGTTGGTACCCCGGTTGGCCTGTGAGTCCTTGAGGTTTCCTAGGTGGGACTCCAGGGAGAGGCTGCATGAGTTGACCGGAAGGGTTTTAATACTGTCCTTGCGGACTGTACAATGGCCCTTGCTGGCCCGGAGGGTAGCCTTGTATGGGATGTCCCTGCGGGTCATAAGGATAGCCAGGTTGTCCCGAAGGTTGGCCTTGAAAAGGTTGTCCTTGCGGGTTATACAGCTGTCCAGCCTGGTTATACGGTAAACCATGAGCATGAAGTTGAGCCTCAGGAGTAGGTACACATAAAGGGTTCCCATGCTCATCGTACTGATATGGAAAAACGTACACGGGTGTACCATCCTGTGCATAATGCGAAAAATACAAGCGGTTGGAATCTTGAGAGGACTGTCCAACCTCGGGGTTCGATTGTTGCAGGGATAGTCGATACTCCTCTGGAGAGATGTTCTTCGGCATAGCAAATGCTATGTATATGTCTTAGGGAAGCGATGTGGTCCTTACGGACTGGGTAGTAACAGCGGGTGCAGATGTGGCCACACAAACAGTGGGCATGGAGGGTACAGAAGTAACCTGAGGGGATGACGTAACGGGCGTCCGTGGAGACATCCCCAATGAAGGAATAACCGGCCTCGTAGAAGGAGCTAATACCTCCATAGAGGCAGCGGTGGTAATAATCTGACCCAAGGATCTATACCTGGCTGGTAATGAGGGACCAGGTGATGACATAACAGATGGTTCAGGGTTGCCTTCTGGAAATAACTGTCGAGGGAATAACTAGTAATCTTCACCAGACGTGGGGATTTCCTCACTAGCAGAATCACTCACATTTGAACCTGCCGCTAGATCTCATAATAGACGGCAAGGACTAGGAGGAATAACATCAGCTATAAAAGGCGAGCCCGACGTAAGAGGAGGGAAATCTTCCCCTACTCCCAATCCAAACCAAGGGTCGGAAAAGGGAAAATTGAACTCAACTGGTCCTCCAAAGGGCTGCTCAGACAGAATTGGTCCCCCGTCGGGAAACTTGGAAACGATGGGTTGCTGGGGTTCAGCAGAGGACTGAGAAGCCTCTGATGAATCGTCCGTATATGGACTACCAGTAGACGAAACAGAAGGTTCTGCCACTATGACAACAATGACAAAAGATCAAGCACAACACATGTTGGTTCCCCGTGTTTTGACAGTTTGGAAAATCAAAAGACAAGGCAACATCAGAACCAATCTTTAGAGTTCCAGGATCTAGTCCTCCTGTTCTCAGAGAGGGATCTCTCAAATATTTGTTTGCAAAGGTTTATCTTGTTTTCTTTGGTTATAGATTTTAGACTAGTTATTATGTGCAGATGTGTGTTTGGTTGGGTTGAGTTGATACAACAGAATATGAAAAGATCTAGGAAAGATAGACAGAAGGAAGAAATATCAGGTTCATTGGGCAATGGAGTCAAAATAAGACCATGACAAACTCTTCAAGGGATATGGGATATCAAAGGGAAAATCTAACTTGGCCACAGGATCCTTTGTTTTGGAATGAGATGGACATTAATGATTTGGAAAAAGAAATTTAATTCTCAAAAAAGGGAACTTGAGAAACATAACTTATCAATAAAGAGATATTTGATAGACAGGGCTAACCGTAAATTCTACAAACATTCTTTAAGCAAATAATGATTTCAAGACAACTTCTAAAATGAAATCTAAGATTTGGGGAACACCCTATTTCCTCAAAGATCTTATTTTAAAGGATTTAGAAAACATAAAAGATTCACTAATAGTTGCATTCATAGAAGAGGGAACACCTAAATAACATCTGTGTTTGCAACTATAAAGACCTTCAAAACAACTATTTAAGCAGGAGCAAAGGGTAAGATCAAAACCGACCTCTTTGGTTAACTTAAGACAATGGTACTTCGAAGGGAGATTTCAATAACGGCTTTCAAGTGATGGCAGACAAGAAGGGAGAACCATAACATGCTGAAACCAACTATTTAAGCTATCAAGGAAATAAACGAGCATGAAGACTAAAGAGAAAGGTTTAAAGCCTCTAAAATACTTCAGCAGAAGAAAACATCAAACAGTGAAGGGTGAACAGGTCTAAGGTGCTTCCAGGAGTCATTTCTTAGCCTAAAACTTTCAGCCTACTGTAGTAATAAATTATGGAACATAATGAAAACAAGGGAAAAAACATTTAACAGTTCAGAGCACTTCACCAACAGCCAAGCTCATGGATCCAATGATAGAGCCTTCTCAGGAACAGACATGCAACGACATCATCAAGACATCCAAGACTCCAAATTATTTTCAACTTCAACAGACTTGTATATTTATTTCAGAGAGTTTCAATATTACAACTTGTGATCAAACAGCAACCCACCTTCTCATCTTATGAAGAAAGTATAGGAAGATGAGGAGGTGAAGCTATAGTATCTAGAGTGAACCATTAGTCTTACGCCATGACTCGGCCTCTTGAGGTTGGTGAAGTGTACAGGTGGATCATTGTATTAATGTTTTACAATTAATATCAAAGCTCGGTGGGAGCTTTATTTGACTTTGACGCTCTATGCTCTGTCTGGAGCAACTCTGCAGCTATTTACTATTACACTCCTTTGGCAGAATTAACTTCTTGGCAGCGCTGGAGGCAGATATTTCCTGAATCAATAACTTCGGCCTCTGTTTTGAATGGTTTGAGGCGATAGGTGGCTCTTTGTAGTAGCTGAGGAATCAATTCGCCTCAGTTGAAGCGGTGGAAACCTTTCTGTCTGATAAAACACTTTAGGTTTTCCTTTAAACTGTGTTTTAGATTGGGGATTAGGCTTTTGATAACTGTCTTAGTCGTAATCCCCATAAAAATTGTCTTCAATCTTCATCTGCTGTGCTCTGTCTTCAAAACTGATACTCTTTAACTGTGTTTGAATTAAAACAGTGTCTTGTCGATGTGCAGACCCGCACTGGGCTTTACGGCATCAATACTCATAGAGTACTGACGAAACATGGAATAGAGCCCGTGGATGGCTTCTCTGTAATGAAACGAGGGCATGAGAATCGTCATTCCCAGCCCTTGGCATTTCTTCGTTATACAATGGAAAACCATTTAGAACACCTGCATCAAATACAAAACAATTAAGAAATCCTGCGAAAAATAGGTTTAAATTGCTTCAGATGGTGGGGGAGGAGCGTAGCTGTCGGATAAAAATATCTAACGGTGGAGATCGGCGCAAAACAGAAAAATGAGAGCGGGGAGAAGAAATAAGGCGGGGTGGTTTTGGACCGTCCGATCTGGACACGTGGACGGTCCTGATCTAATCGGAGGATCTCAATCGGGGGTGGCAGGCAAGTGCATGCGATGTAAATTTCCAATGCGATTAAGCACTGGTCATTGATCTGCAGATCAGATCGACGGCGGAAGGTGAGTCGGAGGGTTTTTGAAACGGGGCAAGACTTGTGATCGGAGGGAATAAGGGCCGTTGGATCTTCGGGAGGATGGACAACTCAGATTGGATCGGGGATCGGCAATCGGGAGTGCAACAAAAACGCATGCGATTTGAAACTTGCGATTAGAAACTTGCGATTGAGTGCTAGCCATCGGATTGGGTCTAGATCGACGGTCTAGATCCTTTGATTTCTTGCACCGGCGGGACCCTTATACTTTGCGAGAAATCCGAAAATTTTGATAAACACCAAGGTTTTGAGTGGATCGGGCAGAAAATATATATGATAGGCTGGCGCTCGATTGCGGGGCCACTGGGAGTATGGAGTACCATGGGCCCGGGGCTTTATATAACTAGGGCTAATCGCAATCGGAACATTCGGGCCCGGTCTTTCAATCAACCCATTTGTAATTTCTCCGATCGCGATTGCGCGATTGGTCTTTTTGATCAACCCATTTTTATTTATCACGTGTTCTTAAGTTTTTAACTTAAAACTTCGGAAAGTGGGTTTTTGGGTTTACAAAGGAAAAATTGATCAGAGGGGGATTTTTCAATGGTTTAGTGCCCGATTGCGGGCCTATGGGTTAAACGAAATAACAATATGATCTGCGGTTTATGAAAAAGGGGCTGATCGCAATCGGCATTTTGAAATGGCTCACAAACATGCTCACTTGAATCTTTCCGATTTCGCGTCGACAAGCTTTGGCATTTGGTTTCAACGCATGGGCATGTGGGGGGAAGTGGTTTAGGACTTAGCCCAAGGGGCTTAGGTCCATAGCAATAAAACTTTGTTTTTTATGAAAAATTTCAAGGTTTTAAATGGATTTGAGGGTTTCGGCACAGCTCAAAAAGAAGTTTTAAACCATGTCAGGAATATTTTCACGGATGGAGGGAGAAACTTATAAAAAGTAGAGGAATAATATGTAGAAAAAAGGGGAAGAAAATGATGGTTTCTTCAGCAGTTTGTTATATGAAATCAGCAGAATTTTCTGAGTATAAAATGGG
Organism: Pinus albicaulis; assembly: GCA_034641835.2. NCBI lineage: Eukaryota > Viridiplantae > Streptophyta > Pinopsida > Pinales > Pinaceae > Pinus > Pinus albicaulis. Next base: position 118,162,571 of record CM076576.1, read on the forward strand.
ACAGCAAATGAGGATTTGGGACAGAGGCATGAGGCCTTAAAGAGACTTCAAGAGCTAACAATTTTTAGTGATAAAATTTGTTCCTTGGAGGCTCAAAATAGATCTTAGCCACCTTTTTGTATAACAAAATATTATAGGTGGCTAACAGTGGCTCCACTTGGAGATGGTGCCTTCTTGAAGGCATCAAGAATTCAGACTTGATTTCTGGGAGGCTGATTAGTTGCCTCATCCATTGGGCTGTCCTCCTGTGATGAATAATCTTCTCTAAAAACATATTTGGCAGCCATGAAAACAATGGACCTTTATCAACAAGCTTGCTACCTACCCAATCCTACAGATCTAGCATTTTTTCTTCATCAGAGTGCACTTGGATTGGCAAACTCTATTCACAACATTTTATTCTTTTGAAAGCAGGAAATCTAATCTATTTCTACTCCTTATTTCTCCCTGAACTCAGATTAAACAGTTGAGCTCAATTTATTTCTCTACCTAGTCTACTGTCTGTTGGGATTAAACAGTCCAACAAACTTTCATTCTCTAAATTCTACAACAAAAATTTAAAAATAGTCAAGTCAAGATTGAGTTGTTTGACTTGCTATGATCTATGGCATAAGAACAAGCTGCACATAGATTATTATTTGCAGAAAATTAAATCAAAATGGAAGGCTTAAGATCTGAAAGTTTCTCACTATGGCCTTCTTTTTCTTTACAGCTCTGTTTTTAATTTTGTTTTGAGCTGTCTCTTTCTTGATATCTGATTCAGATTTTGGGCAAATTAGAACCAGTTTTTCTCTTTTATGACTCAGAAAAATAAAACAGTTTTGAGTCACCTCTCTTTGGAAACTTTGGTTCAGATTTTGAACATGTTTTAACCTTTAATTTCTATCCTAATCTATTTATTGATAAGCCAAGATTAAGCAGTTTGGAAAATCGAATTCACTATCCTATCAGCAGAAAAATTTAAAGCTAATTTAGTCAAGATTAAATTGTTTGAATAATTAGAAGTGTGTTTTTTAGGAGTGGCATTTGGGCTTGCACACTTTCAGATTTATTTCTTTTTTGGTATGGGGCTATACCTTTCTTGCTTTGACAATTTGCCCTCTTTTCATTCTTTCTTTGTTTTTGTATTTTTGAATTCTTGATTTTTCTCCAAAGCAGAAAACAACAACTAACTACATGCTCGGAACTGAGCTTTATTTACATTCCTATCTAACCTATTCTAAACATGGAGTATTTATATATTCATATGATACAAAAGTGCCAATGCAGCCAGCTGAGTAATGTCAAGAAGAAGTAGTAACTCTGGCTGCTTGTCAGAGGTATCCATAGAACATATTGAAGGTTAAACTTCAATGTCAAGGCTATCACAGAAGGTGACAGCTTTTCATGTCTCTGGCTCTTGCAAAGGGTCAATGCTTGATAATTTGAGCCAGTCAAGATTTCCACACACTCTTCCATAGGATCAACAAATAAAAGATGAAGATTCTCTTCCTTTTGATCCTCCACAATTGGTAGATCATCTACTTCTAAGACATCAGCTTTGAAGACTATCTCTTCAGTATGTAGCTTGGAAGTATCATCATTTTTAACCTGCAAAATAGCAAACAGTGAAATATCTTCTTTCTTTGAATCTATGCTTGCTTCTGATATAAATTTAGGCTCTTTAAATGACAAACTAATATCAGTGAAGGGAGAAGTTTCTTCTTGAGAAGATGATATATCCACAGCAGGATAGTCTTCTATTTGTTTTTCTCGTTCATCTTCATCATCCTCTGAACTGGAGGACTCACCATATTTAACAGTGTTGTCTTCTGGTAACCCTGGTATGCTTGTATTCAGTGGATTAATTTGTATGAAGAGGTTATTATATTCTTGAGCAGGAGAGTATTTAAAGGTTTCTTCTTTTTCAAGAGAAAGCTCCTTTTGCTCAAAAATTTCTTTATTGCTCTTCTCTTCACCTTCTGAGTTGAAAGGCTGTTGATTTCCAATTATGTGAAAGCCATTAGTGATGGATTGAAACGGATGTTTTTGGATTTCAAGCTGGTGATGGTGAAAATGATAGCACCAATCAAACGCTGGTTGCCCTGCATGATTATTTTTTTCTTGGAACTCATCATCATCATCATCAGACTGATCGAAATTTGGAAAATCATCTGAATAAAAAATTTTGTCAGTCGAACATATTGGGTCATCAGTTTGTTCGTTTAACTGTTCTACAAGTTTATTTTCTATTTCAAGACAACAACATTTAGTAGGAAAATGAGCAGAAGTGCTTTGTTCTAATAAAGAATTGAGGGTTGACTGTTTATTTAATATCTGATCAATTTCTTCCTCTGTAAAAAGAGAAGGAATTTTCTCTTTGCTTTGGACAGAAGGACAACAGTCCTCTCCCTCTTGTGTTAACTGGTTTTGAGGTTGGATGTCTTCTTGAGCCTCTTCTAGGGGATGATTACTTGTGCTCGTAGGGGAATTTTGAGGATTCTCTTCTTTTTCCTGATCTATCTCAATTTCAACCAACACCTCATGATTTTCATGGCAGTCACTTCGACTATAAGGTTCATGATTTGTTTCAAGCATATTATGAAGATGCCATTGTCTTTTAATAATCTGAAATGATTTGAAACATAAAGGAAGAAACCCTAGTTGTATTGTCTCTTCTCCTTTTTCAGATTTTGTCGGTTCAAAAAGGCTTATGTTTTCCTCAAGGCACTGCTTACTATGAGATTTTGCAATCTGGTTATGGAGTTCTCTTAATGGCATAATACAAGAAATAGGTAGGCAATCAGGAGTTTCCTGACAACCTTCTTCATTGCTCTCATTGTAATCTTGTTCATCATACCTATTTTGTAGTTTTTGGGTTTTCTCTTGATTCGAAAGGAGTATGGGCTGCTCTAGATCATCAATATTTAAATTGGCCTCATGCCTTTTAAATCTTTTCCCAAGTATGTACATCATTTTCTCCATCATGATCAGTAATTTTCCTTTATTAATTTGTCTATAATCTTTCTCATTGTCTAGGTCTTGTAATGGTTGAGTTTTGTATTTAAGGTCACTGTATCTTTTTAACCAGTTCAGAGTCTTCTGCCAGTAGAGTCATTAGGTCTTTTGGGTTTGTGGAGTCGCCAGGTGGAAGATTTTGAAAATTTTTGTCCACCAACAACATGATTGGGTTTTCTTAATGCATTCCCAAGGGAGTCTACAAGGACTGGAAGGGTAATAGGCCTACTGGAGGCCAGTGGAGTCACCTAGGTGGAAAATTTTTTAGTTTTTATAAAGATAGAATGTTTTATGGTTCCACCACCATATTTATTATGAAGCCAAACTTGAAATATTTTGGGATTTTCTGAGTTTATTTTGTTTTTATAGGTTAAGAGAGTGTTCTAAGTCTGATTTTTCACTTAGCTAAGGTGTTAAAACAAACAGAGTTGCTCTTATGGCTTGGTAACTGGTTCCTTCAAGGTTTGATAAGGATTTAAAAGGAATCCTAAGGGTTACTTAGTTTGTCACTGATTCAAAAGAGTCCTATCATGATTGCCATTATGTTAGGCAGTGCTTGAAGAAAGTTACTTATGTTATACTGGACCTAAAGTTGAAGGAAAGGTTTTGTAAACCTCTAATTCTCAGCATGTCCCACCGTGATCGCCATTATGTTGGTTCCCCGTGTTTTGACAGTTTGGAAAATCAAAAGACAAGGAAACATCAGAACCAATCTTTAGAGTTCCAAGATCTAGTCCTCCTGTTCTCAGAGAGGGATCTCTCAAATATTTGTTTGCAAAGGTTTATCTTGTTTGCTTTGGTTATGGAATTTTAGACTAGTTATTACGTGCAGATGTTTGTTTGGTTGGGTTGAGTTGATACAGCAGAATATGAAAGGTCTAGGAAAGATAGACAGAAAGAGGAAATATACGGTTCATTGGGCAATGGAGTCAAAATAAGATCATGACAAACTCTTCAAGGGATATGGGATATCAAAGGGAAAATCTAACTTGGCCACGGGATCCTTTGTTTTGGAATGAGACGGACATTAATGATTTGGAAAAAGAAATTTAATTCTCAACAAAGGGAGCTTGAGAAACATAACTTATCAATAAAGAGATATTTGATAGACAGGGCTAACCATAAATTCTACAAACATTCTTTAAGCAAATAATGATTTCAAAACAACTTCTAAAATGAAATCTAAGATTCGGGGAACACCCTATTTCCTCAAAGATCTTATTTTAAAGGATTTAGAAAACATAAAAGATTCACTGATAATTGCATTCATAGAAGAGGGAACACCTAAATAACATCTATGTTTGCAACTATAAAGACCTTCAAAACAACTGTTTAAGCAGGGGCAAAGGGTAAGATCAAAACCGACCTCTTTGGTTAACTTAAGACAATGGTACTTCGAAGGGAGATTTCAATAACGACTTTCAAGTAATGGCAGACAAGCAGGGAGAACCATAACATGCTGAAACCAACTATTTGAGCTATCAAGGAAATAAACGAGCATGAAGACTAAAGAGAAGGTTTAAAGCCTCTAAAATACTTCAGCAGAAGAAAACATAAAACAGTGAAGGGTGAACAGGTCTAAGGTGCTTTCAGGAGTCATTTCTTAGCCTAAAACTTTCAGCCTACTGTAGTAATAAATTGTGGAACATAATGAAAACAAGGGAAAAAACATTTAACAGTTCAGAGCACTTCACCAACAGCCAAGCTCATGGATCCAATGATAGAGCCTTCTCAGGAACAGACATGCAACGACATCATCAAGACATCCAAGACTCCAAATTATTTTCAACTTCAACAGAATTGTATATTTATTTCAGAGAGTTTCAATATTACAACTTGTGATCAAACAACAACCAACCTTCTCATCTTATGAAGAAGTACTTATAGGAAGATGAGGAGGTGAGAACTAACAAAAATATCTCGTGAACCATTAATACAGATTAAATGACTTCTCGGCCTCTTGAGGGGTTCGATGGAGAAGTGTACAGGTGGATCACTGTATTAATGTTTTACAATTAATATCAAAGCTCGGTGGGAGCTTTATTTGACTTTGAGGCTCTATGCTCTGTCTGGAGCAACTCTTCAGCTATTTACTATTACACTCCTTTGGCAGAATTAACTTCTTGGCAGCGCTGGAGACAGATATTTCCTAAATCAATAACTTCGGCCTCTGTTTTGAATGGTTTGAGGCGACAGGTGGCTCTTTGTAGTAGTCGAGGAATCAATTCGCCTCAGTTGAAGCGGTGGAAACCTTTCTGTCTGATAAAACACTTTAGGTTTTCCTTTAAACTGTGTTTTAGATTGGGGATTAGGCTTTTGATAACTGTCTTAGCCGTAATCCCCATAAAAACTGTCTTCAATCTTCATCTGTTATGCTCTGTCTTTAAAACTGATACTCTTTAACTGTGTTTGAATTAAAACAGTGTCTTGTCGATGTGCAGACCCGCACTGGGCTTTACGGCATCAATACTCATAGAGTACTGACGAAACATGGAATAGAGCCCCGTGGATGGCTTCTCTGTAATGAAACGAGGGCATGAGAATCGTCATTCCCAGCCCTTGGCATTTCTTTGTTATATAATGGAAAACCATTTAGAACACCTGCATCAAACACAAAACAATTAAGAAATCCTGCGAAAAAATAGGTTTAAACTGCTTCAGATGGCGGGGGAGGAGCGTAGCCGTCGGATAAAAATATCTAATGGTGGAGATCGACAAAAAACAGGAAAATGAGAGCGGGGAGAAGAAATAAGGCGGGGTGGTTTTGGACTGTCCGATTTGGACACGTGGACGGTCCTGATCTAATCGGAGGATCTCAATCGGGGGTGGCAGGCAAGTGCATGCGATGTAAATTTCCAATGCGATTAAGCGCTGGCCGTTGATCTGCAGATCAGATCGACGGCGGAAGGTGAATCGGAGGGTTTTTGAAACAGGGCAAGACTTGTGATCGGAGGGAATAAGGGCCGTTGGATCTTCGGGAGGATGGACGGCTCAGATTGGATCGGGGATCGGCAATCGGGAGTGCAACAAAAATGCATGCGATTTGAAACTTGCGATTAGAAACTTGCGATTGAGTGCTAGCCATCGGATTGGGTCTAGATCGACGGTCCAGATCCTTTGATTTCTTGCACTGGCGGGACCTTTATACTTTGCGAGAAACCCGAAAATTTCGATAAACACCAAGGTTTTGAGTGGATCGGGCAGAAAATATATATGATAGGCTGGCGCCCGATTGCGGGGCCACTGGGAGTATGGAGTACCATGGGCCCGGGGCTTTATATAACTAGGTATAATCGCAATCAGAACATTTGGGCCCGGTCTTTCAATCAACCCATTTGTAATTTCTCCGATCGCGATTGCGCGATTGGTCTTTTTGATCAACCCATTTTTATTTATCACGTGTTCTTAAGTTTTTAACTTGCTTTAACTTAAAACTTCTCAGCATGAAGAAGGCGGAAATATTGATCAGAGGGATTTTTCAATGGTTTAGCGCCCGATTGCGGGCCCACGGGGTGTATGGAGCACGAATAATACATGATCTCAAGTTATGCTGGCTTACAAAAAGGGGTTGATCGCAAACTTACTTATAATGGCTCACATACATGGCACTTAACGTCTGGATGAAGGCCGTATAAGCTTTGGTATTTGGCTCAATAGGGGTATGGGGGAAGTGGTTAAAGATTTCACCTTTGAAGGCTTAGGTCCATAGCAATAAAACTTTGTTTTTTATGAAAAATTTCAAGGTTTTAAATGGATTTGAGGGTTTTGGTAATAACAAAAAGAAGTTTTAAACCATGTCAGTATTTTCATTTATGGAGGAGAAACCTCATGAAAAGCTTCAGAACAATATAGAGAAAAAAGGGTTAAAATGATGGTTTTCCAGTGCCTGTTATATGAAATCAGCAAAATTTTCTGAGTATAAAATGGGATAGAAAATGAGGATTTGGGACAAAGGCATGAGGCCTTAAAGAGACTTCAAGAGCTAACAATTTTTAGTGATAAAATTTGTTCCTTGGAGGCTCAAAAAAGATCTTAGCCACCTTTTGGTATAACAAAATATTATAGGTGGCTAACAACACACACGGGCTGAAAAAGAGTCAAGACACATAATCAAACGGCCAACAAGCACAATCTAACAGGGCGTGTGATCGTGGGTGATTTATTTTACCACATTTAAACTTAGAAACTTCACCGTTTCATCTTTTAAGAGTCAAGAAACAGATGAAAGGTGACTCTATCTCTTTCAGTTTTGAAACAAGCGTGAAAGGACAAGCGCTTGGTGATCCTTTCAAATTTAAAGAGTCAGAAAAGATCCAATGACTACTCAGGAATACTAGGAAAAGGGTGTACCAAATAACCGTGAACTGTAATATACACCTTGGTTTCAAAATGAAAGAGAAATCAACTAAGGACTTAACGTACGTGCAAGCAATCTCCTTGAATGTTGTGTCCGGTGTATCACGGGTATAGGGCGGCAAACTCGGCTTCCTATGGATAAAGGGTAAAAACCTAGTGGGGTCTCCCTTATATACTCGATGGTACGGGGAGCACAAGTCCGTACTAGTGTTGTCTAAAGCCAAGAGGCGAACGACAGATACTAGGTTTAAAGACACCGGAACACGTCTCTAGCCTAGACCTCTAAATATTGTGTTAATGTTTCAATGCTACCTTAGTGTAAATTGAGTAAATTTTAACGTTTATCTTCAATTACGTTTCAGTTTTCAGGCCTTAGCGAGTGTGATGTCTCAAAATATCTTAAATGCACACTATATGCCACAGTATATCATTTCATTCGATGAAAGCTAATTATGAGTGAGTTGAGAGCTTTCGCACAAATAAAATGATCAAAAAACAACCAACAAAGTCTCTAATGCAGCTAATGTAAACCAAAAACTTTTCTCTCAAACTCACTAATCACTAATAAGACCGAAAAGATTTCAATTTGCACTAACTAAACAAAAGCAAAAGAGATTTTTTATATTTTCAATGTTTAATAGCAAAGTGCACTTAAACAGAATGAAAACTAATGAAGAGAAATTTGAGATGCGATAGTAAAAGTGCAAAGATAAGAAAATTCACTCAATGAAAAACACGCAATCGGATCTCAAATTAAAAAAATAGTCCCTCAAAAGAATCCCAAAGACTCACATGGACCATGTAATCTAGGCCCAAAGTAGGACAAAGAGAAATCCAAATGAAGAAGAAATCAATCACTCAACCAACGCAATGAAATGCTAAACAACTACCAAACGAATGTAAAGAAGCAATCACAAGGTCGACTGAACCAATAAAAACCAAAAACTCCCAAGGGAGGCTCGACACACAGGAGCACCTAGATGCCCTAGGGATAGAATGTGAAATCGATGGAAAACGACAAACAACCAAAGGAAGAAGGTCACAGCCAGTCAAACAAGGCTCCAGAACACTCAAGCAGTTGAAAAAACAAAACCAAACACACTGATCAAGCTCAGAAAGGTCAAAATAGGGAAAACCCTAGTACCTCACAGGATTGTCGCAACTGTGAGGCTGAAACTAGCGCCAGAAACGAATTGGTGCGGGTAATACACAAGCAACCTGCACCAATGGGCGCGACTGTCAAGCTGTAAAGCGCGCCAGTCGAGTTTGATAAGGAAAAATAAAAATAGACAATCCAACAAGCAGACCAGTGATGATCAAGCTGAACAAAAGCCAAAATCATAAAAAGAGCCAGCCAAAAGAGCCGACCAAGCAAGCAGAATCGAGAAACAACCGAAAAGACAAGACAATACTCCAAGTGTTCAGTTTACAAACTAAACCGAAGATTGACTGAAGCAGCTTTGATCTACTTCGCTAAAGCAGAGCAATAGCATTTCGAAGGCTATCTGGCTAACTTCAGGCTCTGTCCATAGCTTATAAAACAAACAACAACCAGCTAGACATCTCCCCAGCGGAGTCGCCAAATTGTTGTGGAGGTAAATCCCCTCTGCAGACAGAGGCGATCCCTACTAGCCCAGACCGGGTCTAGCAACAATCGTTCACACTATAATGTAGGTTCCTAATTGCAAATAAACCAACTAGGGATGAAGGCTTACCTAGAATCCAACGTTGTCGCTTGTAGAGAAAGTAGCGCTCCCGTTCCTTAGCTCCGGCAGGTCCCAATCCTCACGATCTCCATGATCGGACACCTGCACACGCAAGAAACAAAACAAACGCAAGCGCAAAATCCAGTATATGCAACTATATGTCAGTCAGAGAAGACATAACTCATCATCATAATCAACAACAGAAGTGGAACCATAACCAATAGTCGCTTATCATTAATCAATCAAAGAAGAATACAACCATAGCCCTGACGCTGAATTCTCCTTCGGAGGGTCGCCAGCGGAACACGTCTCGAAAAAGCCTGTCGGGGATGGGACAAACCTCTCTCTTCGGATGTCTCGACAATGATCTCCTTGCTTGGATTTGGCCTTAAGGGAATGAATCAAGGCTCTTGCAGCATAAGGCTCTGATGGCTCTTGGGAACTTGGAGACTAGCTTGCAAATGAGATGAGCAATCTTTTATAGATGGAGGAAGGGGAGTTGGGATCCCTATAATCATGGGATTGGCCCTATCCTCAAGGAAGCTTCCATGAGAGGTGGCAAACCACTTCCTCTACATGGAGATCCGAAGCCAAACCTCCCACCTCAAATTAGATACTAGTTTCTGGATCAGTTAGGATGAAACTTTCGCCATTTATTTTTAAAAAACACTCCTTAAAATGGCTGGCACGAGTGCGACTCTAGGACAGAGCACCAATTGGCGCGCCCTCTTTGAATGATTTCTCCCATTGGCGCAGGTACTGAACTGGCTACCCGCTCCAATCCAAAAAGGGGTGTTTTTAGGGTTTTCCACAAGGAGTTGTCTTCATAGCAATGAAATTACATGTTTAGGGGAATTCCATGAAAGTGTTTTCAAGTTATGTCACTGCTCACATGTCACGGAATGAGCCCTCCAATTGTGCGGGATGGGGAATTGCAGGGACGGTGACAAATTGCTGTGTAACACTAAGTATGCACACTTTTGTGCATTATCTCATCCATTTAAAGCAAGTAAATTTGCTACTACATTTATGGATAGAATTCAAAAGCTACATGGAAGCCCAAGGGTTATTGTGAGCGACAGAGATCCCATTTTTACTGGAAATTTTTGGATGGAGTTATTTTCTTGTTTGGGTTCTCAATTAGCTCATAGCTCATCTTATCATCCTCAATCTGATGGTCAAACTAAGATATTAAATAAATGTTTGGAAGGATATCTTCGTTGTTTTGTATCTGATAAACAAACACAATGGGTCAAGCGGTTACCTCTCGCTGAATGGTGGTATAACACTTCCTTCCATACTGCAGCAAAAATGACCCCATTTATGGCACTTTATGGATATCATCCACCTTCCATCACATCATCTTTAAGGGAAAATTCGAAGGTTCAAGCAGTGGAAGATCACATCGAGCATCAGCAAGAAGTTCTCCAACTCTTAAAGGATAACCTGAATTTGGCACAAAATCGAATGAAACAACAGGCAAATCAACATCATAGCGAGAGAAGCTTTGATGTAGGAGATTGGGTATTTTTACAGCTACAACCATACAAACAAATGTCCCTCAAGCAAGCTAAGAAGGATAATAAATTATCACCAAAGTACTATGGACCTTACAAGGTGTTGCAAAAGATTGGTTCTATGGCATACAAATTGGAGCTTCCTGCTTCTTCGCGAGTACATCCAGTTTTCCATGTTTCATGCTTAAAGAAGGTTATAGGTGAAAATCTTCCATTTCAAACAATATTTCCAGAACTTGATGAGGAAGGAAAAATCATATTGGAACCTGAAGCGGTCATGGAAACAAGAACTCGACAGCTACGGAATCGATCAATTTCAGAGTATCTCATCAAGTGGAAGAACTTACCCACTGAAGATTCTACATGGGAGGATGAGAATTTTATACAGAAGCACCCAGAGCTACTCAGGCGTTGAGGACAACACTTTTTTGAAGGAGAGGGGCATGTTAGGCCCCTATATCACTAGTATAGTCCCTTATTATTGTTAGTGTAAACCCCTTATTGTTATTATTGTACCCTTGTAACCCCATTTTGTTATTATTGTGCCCTTAAATTATTATTGTTAGGTCAGCTAGGATTACATTGTGGCCCACTAGGATTACATTATGGCCACATGGACTCCTATATATAGAAAGGAGGTTTTGTAAATTGTATCATCCAAGAATTGTTCATTTATTTAATGTATTGGAGGTTTCCCCCTCGAAGTGTCTTATTTCTAAGGCGTTGATATCTCTTTTCTTCTATTTTTGGAGCTGGTTACACAACACTACCTGACTGGCTGCCATGTACTCTACCTCAGCTATTCTAAGTCCAACTGATCTCTCTTTCCTGTTATACTAGGAAAATGTTGTTGATCCTATGTTGAAGATGTCCCCTGATGTGCTCTTCCTATAGGATGGACTCCTTGACCAATTTGCATCGGTGAAGCCTTAAAGCTTCACTCCATATATTCATTTGTACCATAGCCCATACTTTGTAGTGCCAATGATGTATCTCAACACATGCTTTCTTGCCTTCCAAAATATCTTGGTAGGTTTAACCATAGCTTGGCTCAGCTGGTTAATTGTGTAGAATATCTTTGGTTGTGTGTTCACCCAATACATGAGTGAACCCACAAGTTGAATGTAAAAAATATAAACCACAACTTCGCTCGAAGTAACATCCTCCTTCCTCCAATTTCCTGCTAGAGGAGTCTCCATGGGTTTGCTGCCCTCCATGTGTAACTTCCTAAAAATCTCATTGGCTTACTTGCCCTAAGATACAAATAGTTCCCCATATCTTTTCCATATTTCCAATCCCAGGAAATAGTGCAAGAGCCCTGTGTCTTTCATCCCAAATTCTCTTGCAAGATCCTCTTTGCAAGAATTTATGAGTTTCTCATCACCTATCAGTAGCAGATTATCGACATAAAGTACAATAATAAAAATCTTACCATCAACCACAATATGATATATGTTCGCATCCGCTTCACTCTTGGTGAAGCCCAACCTGGTGAAATAGTTGTTGATCCTGGTGTACCAAGCACGAGGTGCTTGCTTCAACCCATACAATGCTCTCTTAAGTCTTCACACATGTGACTTCCTGTCTAAGGTCTAAAAATCTTTCGACTGCTAAATGTACACCTCTTACTCAATAACTCCTTTGAGAAAAGATGTATTTACATCCATATGGTGTATTTGCAATCCCATCTATGCTAAGAGCGCAAGGATGGATCTAATATATGAGTACCTTATGACTGGTGCAAAATTATCATCATAGTCAAATCCCCTACACCTGAGAGAACCCTTTGGCCAAAAATCTACGCTTATTATTCTCCACACTCCCATCTACTACCTACTTCACCTTGTAGACCCAATTGGATCCTACAACTGACTTCCCCAATGGTCTTGGGACAACTTCCCATGCACCATTTCTGATAATGGAGTCATACTCCTCAACCATGGCATCAACCCACACTAGCTGCTACACTGCTTCCTCAAAGGAAGATGGTTCTGTCTCAATACCTTCTCTCATACGAGCCTTGTATCCAGTGTACCACTCTGGGGACCTTCTCTGCCTGCACTGTGATCTGGGTGCTCCCAAATTCTCTCTCGCATCCAGTAATATTCTATCAGCCTCTATGGTATGCTTCCTTCCATCTCAGGTGGATGCCTTTGAATGAGTGGTTTCTACCACTCTCTTTTCCTCTACTTGTGGTAGCTCGACATCCTGAGGTTTTTCTTTTGGAGCCAAGAGCTCCTCAACTGCATGCAACTAAAGCTCCCTCTCAAAAAAATTTTGCATGGCTTTCTTTTCATTGAATTTTACATCTCTTCTAACCATTGCCATCCTGTGTGCTAACAAGTACACTTGATAATTTTGAGGTGTATCATTGTACCCCAAAAATATCCCCAAATTTGTTGTTGGATTTAGCTTCTTCCTGGCATCTTTGGTCACATAGAAATAAACATATGAACCAAAAAATTTAAAATATGACACATCCAGTCTCTTACTTGAAAAAGCATCCTCTAATGTAGTCATCCCAAGTATCCGATGAGGACATTTTTTCTACACAAATATTTTTGTATTGCATGCTTCCACCCACAAATGCAACGATATGCCCTCATCATGCAACATAGCTCATGCTGCTCCCATAATAGTTATGTTCCTTCTTTCTCCAACCCCATTATGCTATGGGTTATTAGGTGTTATCAATTCTCTTTGAATTCCTTCTAAGGCACATAAGTTATTGAATTCGTTAGAGATGTATTCTCCACCATTGTCACTCCTTAGAGCCTTCACCTTTTTCTCTATATATTTATCGACAAGTGCCTTGAAATCACAAAACTTGGAGAATGTCTGATCTTTATTTTGCATGAAGAAAATACAACACTTTCTTGAAAAATTGTCAACAAAAATCACATACTATCTATGCTTTGTTGTTGAAGTTGTCGATAACAGTCCATACATGTCTGGGTTAACTCTCTCAAGGATCACCTTGGCTTGAATTTTCTTATCATGAAAGGTGGTTTTGATATACTTCCCCAATGTACACCCTTTGCATGTATCTCTCTGTGTAAGTGCACCCTTTGGAAGTCATGTAGAAATATGTTGCATGATCTTAAAAGTGTTGTGGTGTAAATGGCCCAACTTGCGGTGCTATAACTCACCGATGTCTCAACTCTCCACCTTCTCTACTTTCGTGCTCAATGTTGCATAGTCTTCCTCATCCATTTTGTAGAGGTTCTTTACTCGAACTCTAATATTTTCCACCCTCTCCATGGCTTTGTGACGAAGGAACATCTTTCCTTCACTGAAGATCACATCATAGCCACGATATTCCAAAATAGCAAAAAAAACTAAATTATTCTTTAAACCAAAAACATACATGACATATTTTAATGTGATTGGATTACCTAACTCCCTCTAAAAGGTAACTATACCTACACTGGTAGCGTTATACCTCCCGTCGTCACCCATCTTGATGTGCATTTGGAGATCCTTCTCCTCCAAGCTACTGAAGAATTATGTGTTGTCGATCATATGGAATGAAGCTCCAATATCCAAGTACCACAAAGAACTCATCACCAATGACAACATGCATGCGATGAGAGTGAAATCCAATTCGAACTATGAAGCAAGTGCTTCACCTACTACTCCTTCAAAGGCCTTCTTTTTGGTATTCTTTTGTGGACGATTTGTGGCATATTGTCCATGCTCATGACAATTGAAACATTTTACCTTTGACAAGTCTTACTTCTTGCCTACCTTGCCGAACTTCGATTTGGAATGGAACGTCTTCCCTTTCCCTTTCTTCACCTTTCCAACCAAGGCATAGTTCTCATCATCATTAGTCTTTGATGAGGATCTATCTTTGGTGCTCCGTTGAATTTCTCCGTGTACCCAATAGAATCATAGTCGCTCCTAATATGGTAGCTTCTCCCTCTCATTCATAGAGTCCTGGTAGCTATGCCAACTCTTGGGAAGGCATATAAGAGCTAGGCTCACCAAATCATCTGATGCAACAGTTATCCCAACACTTCCAAGCTCATCTCAAAACTGAGTGAACTTCGTAAAGTATTTTTGGATCGTGTCACCCTTCTCCATTTTGATCTTTCTGAGCTTTTCTTTCAACACCACCTTATTTTGGTCGCTACTATTCTGAAACAAATTTTTCAAGGCTTTCCACATTGCATATGGAGTCGCCTTCCCATGGATACTTGAGACAATATGATCTCAAACTCCCTTTAACAAGATCCTTCTCGCCTTTGCTACATTCTTCTTCCATGCATCAAGCTCTTGAGCATCTACTGCTGCGAACTGAGGAATATCAGTGTCAATGAATGCCTCCAGTCCATTGTCCTTGAGAACTACCTCCATCATTTCCTCCATTATATGTAATTTGAATTTCCCTCAAGGTAATATTCGAGTCTCAAGCCATTGAAAGACATCTTGATTTGCTGCTAGGTCCTGAAGAATAATTCTGGAAATTCAAACCTATTCAAAACAAACTATGTTCTTCTCTTCAATTTTGATTCTTGGCGCTTTGATACCACGTAGAAAATATAATAACGAGATTCAATCTGATCTTGTAATTTACTATAAAAAAAATTATTGAATTATTCTAAAATTTTCAGAAAAAAAAACATGATCGCACAATAACATAACAAGTAAGAGAAAGAAACAATCAATCACACAACACAAGATGTATATGGGGAAAGCACATTGTCTAAAACCCCGCTATTTTTATATTATATAAAGCCATGAACATGAAACAATACAATACTTTTCTCTCACTAAGAAACTTTTGCACTCCTCCAATTGTCTCACTTTGATCTAGGAAAATTATTCAAGTAATTAACCAATTATCAACCTCTACTCAACCAACCTTGCTCACACATTCCTGTAGGAATTTTCATCCTATTATAATAATAAATTCCTAGGAATTGATTGTGAAATGCATCATAGGCTTCCTCGTGACTCTATAACTAACCTGCACAAATTTCTAATTATACAACTAATAGTTATCATCCCTTTAACCTCAGTATCAATTGGGCCTTCCTTAGAACTGACATGAAAAAACTATTTATAGCGAATTATCAGTTAACAAATTGATAAATACTTGTGAATTAAATTAGATTTAATTCATTGGGCCTGTCACTTTCTCATCTCTCAGTTAGAACTAATTAAACTGATTTTAACTCAATTTCTTGAGTTAACTAGTTACAACTCACAAAAAACTGTAATTGGACCCCTATAATCATGGGATGAATCTACATGTCTCTTCTATGTCCCTCAAATCGAATTTCCTAAGCTAACTCATTCTTTCTGACTTCGTTAACTAATACAAGTTTTCATGAGATGAAATTACAATTTCTCTTCCAATTTAATTAAGAGAAAATTAAATCAGAAGCACCCTTTGGGTTCCATTTCAACATCTTCTACTACTCTTACCTTGGATGCCCTACATCATCCTCCAAGAGTATTGGTAAGTGAGACTACTTCTAACTTGGATTCCAAATCCTTTAGAAGCATCAGTCTCATATGCTTATCCAATCCTCCATTCTCCCTATTAGTGCATTCACTAAGACTTACGCATGTTAGTCCTAGTCTAGTGCATGAAACAAGGAAAATATGGTGTCCCTTATCTCTCCCTCTCAGTCAATGAGGAGATATCAGCAAGTCCAAGCTTGTTTCTTAGATATTCAAGCTTCTTATTTGGTAGAGACGTTGTTATTATGTTGGCTACTTGTTTGTATGTGTAGATGTATTGTAGATTCACGACCCCATCCTGCACCAAACTTCGAATGTAGTGATAGTTGTTGTTGATATGCTTCGTCCTAGCATGAAACACTCTGTACTCCGTCAATATTATACAACTTTTTGTTGGAGAATGTTAATTTTCCATATTTTTCTATATTGTATCAATTACTTTAGCCCAATTCAATACTTCAATTAACAATATTTTCAATATCAATTAATATTTTCAATCATCAATAGTAATTTAAGATAGAACAATAAATGCAATGACAAAGGAGACAATCAACACATCAACAAGAGACACCATATTTGGTCAAAGACCAGGGAAAAACTCCACTGGGGGAAAACCCTTTTGAAAAATACTCTTCTATTAGATTTTCATAAATGTTCAACAGAGAGTACAATGAGCTTAATACAATATCATCCAACAACTAAATGACATTCAGAAATATATTTCCAACATCAAGATATATCAGAGACAACTTTTCTTGTTTTTGGTCAACTACGGTTAATGGTCCAAACTTAGTCAAACTTTCTAGTCGCATGGATGAGGAGTTGTGTGTTAGACTGAAGGCTTTCATTCGCTCCCTTAAGCCTGTGATGCCTGCAGCTGTGGTAAAATTTGTCCTATGGAAAGGAAACGATTGTAACCCAAAAACCTAAAACAAATGCGAGCCTCAGACCCTGTAATTTTGAACCTTTTCAAACTTCTTTTGTTTTCCAAACCTCATACATGTGCGAACCAATCAATGAAGAAGAGAAGAAGAGGATGCTTGGTGATTTCCAAATGAACTTGAGGTCACTTGTATTCATAGGCTTCCAAGGATGACCAATTTATTTTTAAATCAAACCTAAACATATGTGCATATGTGGGATGTTCTTCATACGTTCAGTTTCCCTTATCTGATTTGAGTGCTTCAATAGTTAAAATTAGTCCTCTTGAAAAGAGGAATCTAGTCCCATGGTTGGAATTTTTCATTGAGCTACCAAAATTAACACTCCCTATCAACTAGGGAGAAATTCCAACTATATCCTGTCACCATATCATGTCCCATCTCTGCTCAACTTTAGCTGCTAAAACATTCTTGAATCTAAAGAAAAAGAATCATGGAGCATTAGCTTCCACCCTCTATAGCGTCAGAGATCACATCTCAATCTGAAAATAATATCAGGGAGCACATTTAAACTTGAATCTACATCAGGAAGCACATCTCAACCCAGAATCTCATGGGGGATCTAAACATCTACAACCCCATATAGAGAAGTAGGTGATATAGGGGAGCACATATCAACCCATTATATTGCTCATTGATCTTATCAATGATGACCCTCAATATTCATGTGGTATAACACCTGCATCATAATCAGCTTGGGTTGTACACCCCAAGTACACTCTCAACTTTTTGTCCAAACGGGGAGAGGTAATCCCAACAAGCCTAGCTTGTACGTATGATGCTAACCGGGGTATACTCTACAAAGACCAAGATAGGGGAGCAACATCTCCAACCCTATGGGTGCATATATGAGAGAAACATCTACGACCCTATTTTCTAGAGATCCCTCTATCTCAATTCGTCACCCTAGGAGCTCAGATAGGGGAAGAGTTGGCATAGTGTTCTCGATTAGTAATTCCCCTTTTCAGGAGGGTTCACATCCATTAGTACCATTTTCTCTCTGAATATCAAGAACTTCGCTTTCGGCAAAGCCTTGGTAAGAATATTTTCAATCTGCTCATTTTTCCATATATGTTGGAGTCTAATGACTCCTCTTTGCACCATGTCTCGAATGTAATGATATCGAACCTCAAAGAGATTGGACTTGTCATGAAATACGAGATTCTCTGCTAGATGGATACACTCTCGTTGTCACAATATATCACTGTAGTGTCTAAGACTTGCTCAAATATCTCTCCAAAGAGATTTCTCAACCAAAATGCTTCGCAAATAACCATGCTAGCGACAACATACTCTGCCTTGGTGGTAATAAATGCCACAGAATTATGCTTCCCGCTCATCCAAGATATCATGGAAGATCCAATACTAAAACATCCATATGTACTCTTCATGTCGATAATGTTTCCTACCCAGTCTACATCAGTATATCCATGACGTTGAATATCTCCAGTAGTATATCTCAAACCAAGGATGATCTTTCCATGCAAATATCTCAGAATGTGTTTGGAAATGACGCAATGTGCATGGAGAGGCTCGGTCATGAATTGACTCAACGTATTCACTACATAGCATATATCTGGATGAGTGTTCACTAGGAACGTCATATCCCCAATAAACTGTCTATACTTAGATGGATTCGCCAAATTAGGTCTTCCAACTTCTCCACATAAATTCTTGAAGTTCATTTCCATCGGTGTAGCCGAGGACATACATTCTATCATTCCAAATCTCTCCAACAACTTCACGTCATATTTTCCTCGTGAAAGGAAAATCTCATCGAGCCTTTTCCACACCTTAAGGCCTAGAAAGTAGTGAATTAGTCCAAGGTCATTCATCTCGAATTTAGAGGCTAGCTCCCTCTTACACTCGATAATCAGGGGCTCACTACCTATTAAGAATAAGTCATCAACATATAAAACCAAAATCAATGACATACCTTGGACTACTTTGAAGTAGAGGTTGGGATCGACGTTACTTCTTGTGAATCCCAACTTTACCAAATAATTTTCTATGCGTGCATACCATGAACTGGGGGCTTACTCCACACCATACAATTCCTTCTTCAATATACAAACATGTGTCTTTCATTCCTTTACTTAAAATCATTGTGGTTTCTCAACGTACATTTATTCCTATAACATACCATGAACGAATTTTGTCTTCACGTCCATCTAATGAAGAGTCCATCCTTGACTTGCGAAAAGGGAAACTATCGAAAAAATGGTTGTATATCATGCCAATATGTCATCATAATCTTCTCCCTCTTTTCAGGAGATTCCTCGGGCCATGAACCTTGCACTATATTTCTCAATGCTACCATCAACTCCATGCTTGATCTTGAATAACAATTTTGAAGTCACCACAAATTTCATCTTCAGTCTCGGCATGACATCCCATACATCATTATTCATGATCGATTCATATTCTTTAGCCATAATATCTTTCCAAAATTATTCTTTTGGGACTTATTTGAATGCGGAAGGTTTGACTTGAATCATAGTGCTCATGGCTGCAACATATCCCTAATACCTGCATGGATTCTTCCTCTCTCTAAATGATCTTCGATTGGTAGCTCGTCTCTCATCATCCTACAATGTGTCTCAAAGCCAAAGTGGCCTCTTTCTGGTGGTAGTATCACATGTAGGAGGATCTAACGGATCCATGGGCTCCATGGGATCATCAACAATATTTGTCTCAGATTCAGGCAGGGAAGGAACATCTAAAATATCCATATCATCATTCTTCTGAGGAGGAGGAGGAGGTGGAGGAATACCATCAGATCCCTGCTAATTTTAACCTTACTTTGACCAGGAATACATATTATAAATTCCCCAGAGTTTTCACAATATCCAACAAACATACATTTTCTTCCCGTGGCTTCCAGCATGTTTCTTTTGTCCATCGGCACATGAAAGTACACAGGGAAGCTAAAGATACAGATATGGCTAACATTGGGCTTGAAACCTGTGAATACTTCTTCGAGGATCTTGTTGTCCAATGCTTGATGAGGCACCCTGTTTTGAACATATACGACAACATTTGTTGCTTCTCCCAAAGGAAATTCGGTAACTTTTGATCATGGAGCATGGCACGTGCAACTCCGACAATATACTTGTTCTTCCTTTCATCTACTTCATTTTGTTCAAGAGTATAGGGCACAATTGTCTCCTTCTTGATACCTCCCTTCATGCAAAAATCAATGAACTCATTCGAAGTGTACTCTCCACTATTTTCAGACCTATGATATCTTGATTTTATTCATTCTTTGATTTTCAATCAAATCTTTGAACTCCTTGAACATTTTGAAGGCTTCATACTTCTACTTCAAATAATATATCCACATCTTTCTTGAAAATTCATCAATGAAGGTGATGTAATAGAGATGGCCACCAAGAGAATGTGTAGGCATCAGACCACCTAAGTTGGAATGAATGAGATGAAGGACGTCATTTGTCTTGTTCTCACTAGATGGAAATGCCCACCTTGTATTCTTCCCACAAGCACATCATGGACATACTCCATCATGTTGGGCTTGAACATTGGGAATACCAGAGACCAATTTATTTAATTTTGGAAGAATGTCATAATGTAAATGGGCAAATATTAGGTGCCATACTTCGCTTAGGAGTTTTGAATCATGGGCCAATGCTAGGAGAGGTATTCCAATAACCCTGTAGAGTCCTTCAAACCTTGATCCCAATGTAAATGCATTTCTCATAGGTGATTCAATAGGCCAAGTTAGAACATTTCCCTTAATGAAGGAAACCTTCATCCCTTTGTCTTCAAAAGCATATATTGATACCAAATTCTTCTTCAATCCTAGCACATATATCACATCATGGAGCATGACAGATTCCCTAGACTCCAAATGAAATTTGACGGACCCAAAGAATTTCACGAGATGAGTGGAGTTTTCTCCAAGAATAATGTTCAAATTTGACTCCCTCTCTACCAAAATAGATAGAACTTATTTATTCCCAGAAAAATGATGAGTGGCCCCACTATCAACTAACCAACTATCCCACAAATCTGGAGGAGAGAAACTATTAAGGATGGAAATAAGAATGTATTCATATTTTTTTCCAACATTACTTTCATACCTGGAGTATCTTGACTTATTTTGAAGACAACGATCTTATTCATCGTCACTTGGAGCATCTCTTCTTCTTCTTTCATTTTTTCCATTGTTATCGTTCCTTCAGTCATCTCATCTTCTTTGATAATCACACATGTTGTTGTTGTTTCTAGTGTTGTAGCATGAACCATTGTTCTTCTCGGGGAAACCTTGAGCATAATGACCCTGCTTGTGATAATTGTAGCATTCAATGCGAGATAATGTTATATCATTCCTTCTCTTTGTATCTCGAGGTGGAGGCTTTCTTGAATTTGATGGACCTCCTTTTCCTTTCTTCTTCTTGTTTTGTGTGACGAATGCAACAGACTCTCCCTCTTCATGCTTTTGAATCCTTCCTCTCGATATCATCCTTGATTCTTCTTAAGTGATATTTCCAACAATTTCATCTAATTACAGGAGGACATTGTTGTTGCTTATGGTAGCGATGAAGGTTTACCAAATAAGAGGGAGACCTCTTAGAGTTACGATCACCAATTCCCTGTTAGACACATTTTATCCAACTCTTTGCAATTAATCTCTAAGGTGAAATATCCTCATGATGTAGGATTGCACATAATCTCCTTTATTCATTTTTGTGTCTTTGAGTTGATATTTCAAGGAGATAACAATTTAAACTTTGAAACGGGAACTGTATCGAGTACCCATTTTTTTAGGTAGCAAAAAGATAATCTGATTTTGAAAAGTGTTGATTCAGAATACACTTTTTTTTAGCATATTTTTGACACATTAAATTTTCTTATGTATCAAGTATAAACATTATTTTTAAAATGTTAGTGCTTTTCATGTTGATTTTGAAAA
Organism: Pinus albicaulis; assembly: GCA_034641835.2. Classification (NCBI taxonomy): domain Eukaryota; kingdom Viridiplantae; phylum Streptophyta; class Pinopsida; order Pinales; family Pinaceae; genus Pinus; species Pinus albicaulis. The sequence goes on from CM076576.1 coordinate 118,184,493, forward strand.
GTGTTGATGCGAGCATCAACCCATTTTTTTAAGACTTATTTTTTATTTTCAATTTTCTAATGTATTAAATATGAATAATTATTTTCTAAATTTAACAATTTTTGTAGTCATCTTCTTCTTCTTCTCTGACATAATTTTTTAAGTGTTTTTTAGGTTTGTGTTTTTTTTTTGTTTTCTTTTCAATTTTTTTTTTTGTAGTGAGATATTTAATCTTTTGCATAGTTAAAAAAAAATTTCGAAATTTTAAAGTTTCGATCTTCTATATAATTATATATTGTTAATTAATATTTCAATGCGCATCAAAAAATTGTCACTAAAAAAGCAATAATTTTTAACAATTGACATAAAAATACACATTTTGAATATAGATATAACAGAAAAATACACATTTTGAGACTTTTTTGCTAAAAGCGACATGTCAAATAAATGATTTTTATAGAAGAAAAAAAAAATTAAAATATATTTTTTTATGAGTTTTATGTAAAAAATTAATAATAATCACAATTTTTTTCAAAAATTAAATGATTCACATAAAAATTAAAGTGAAAATCACATAATAAAAATATTAAACATACAATAACAATAACTAAAGACTTATTCTTCTCATAAAATCTCAAAGTCAAAACATTACAAGTATAACTAATTAATAGTTACAAAAAATGAGTTTCATTTGCAAGCATAACTGAAATTTAATCAATAATATCATGTAACCCATACTCTTCATCTTCTAGAGTTTCATTAATGTCTTCTTCCATAATATTTGTTGCTTCAGTTTGGTCATTTTCCTCTTTTGATGGATCTCTGATGTCTGTCAATCTCCCAAAGTATGTCGTTCGAATCATTCCATCTAATGGTGGTTGAGGTTCCTTTGCCTTTTTTTCCACACGAGATTCATTAAACTCCCCTTTCCTCAAACCAACTTCTTGCATTTCATCTAGAATAAATTGAAGAACATTAATTCTTTGTTGAATAAATTTGCATTGCATTGAGTCTTTCTCAATGGAAATGCAATTTCTTCATTTTTGTAAGCAACATGTTAGTGTTGTACCTAATCATCAAGTACAAAAGAAATAATTAGGTAAATTAATATAAACACATAAAAATTATAAAAAAAAAAATATTGAAATTCAATTTTATATAATAAAACTTACCTGAGCCTCAGAATAAATCCAAAACCAAATCTCCTTCATTTGAACATAAAATATAAGATAGTTAATCAATGATTGTGATTTTTGATATATATTAACTATCTCTCCTTTTGCTTCTTTATCTTCATATGTTAGTTTTTTTACAACAACATCATGAACCAATTCTTGGCTATGACTCTTTTCATCTACCCTATTCAAAAGCATAGGCTCATAGCTATCATCTTTTGTCCAACTTTCAAAATGAATGAACTCACAATCACTTATAATTGGTTGATCTCCACAACCAATAAGATTTGACTTTTGCATGTAACATGAAATAGTAAAAGTTCAATTAACATGCACATAAATTGTTTTTTAACATTAATCAAACATACAATTTCAACGTCTTACCATGTACGCTGCATCCTTGAGTTTTTTGTTCCTTTGAATCTTGTTAATAACATTGAAAATTGTGTGTTTGAATGAAATGTCACAGATCTCAAAAATGGTGACGTTGTGACTTCTATAAATCCTGCAACCACTTTACTAAAAACTTGATAAGTACAAGGATCGCTATCATATTCAATTTTTTGGATATTAAAATCATGAGGAATATCTACAATAACTAGGGAATAATCTCTTTTAGATATGAGTTTTGCAATGTATTCACAATCACCTTGTATTATTTGATATTGCATAGAGTGGATCCCATTCCAAGTGAAATGATTAAGACTGAGATCAAGTTCAACATTACTAAGATGTTGCTTTCTCAACCCTTCCATTTTAATATTTTCAATAAAGCTTTTGAAACTATTCACTGCTCCATTTGCATCCTTATTCATATTTAATGAAATAAACAAATATATGTATAAGTTATAAAATAAAAATAGTATACATATGAATAGAAATAAATGTATAAACCAATATACCTTTTTAAATGCAAGATAAAATCATTTATTGTTGATGTAAAACTTGAAGCTGGGTAGTTGCGTATAACATCATCCCAACTATCTTCATTCAACAATTTAACCATTTGTTCTTGTATTCTCATATAAAACTTGTGACTGAATAAATAAATTAAAAAATGGTAATACAATGATATGTGTACCAAATACTACCAACAATAATATGTTATATTTAACATAAACCTATAATCCAAAAATAAGTAAAAATAGAAAACTTATTTTAGAAATTCCTTAGACATTTCGTCCAATGATAATTCACCTTACTTCACACGAGATAATATTGTTTTGACAAGTTTTTCATCCTTCACTCCTTGCATTGCTCTCCAAGGTGTGATAGTCATATCTTATAGAAGAGGCTTCATTTCGGGACTTGATTTACTGTTGGTACATATCAATGGTTTAGACTTTTTGAACTTCTGGTTTTTTATGCCAATGTTCTCCCACATGTCGAAAACTTCATTAGTCAATCCCCATATCTCTTCAATTCTAAATGCCAATTGGAAGATGTTATCCATACCTCTTAATATTTTGTAATTTACTTTTCCACCTTTTGAATTAATTCTTTCCTCAATTTGATAACCTATTTCCATACAACATTCTTTCTGAAAGGCTAGACTATCCTTTATCTTATCCCCTCCACATTTTTCTTCTAATTCATTATGAATAAATCTAACACTTTGGATAAAAGTCATAGACATCCTATACTCATTATCTGTATTATGATATCATGCCAATAAATTTGATTTTGTGTTTGTTAAACCAACATAAATGATACATTTAATTGTTTCAAAATGTGGGTTATTGGTGTATTCCTCCATCAATTTCCTTCGATCTTATAAAAAATGGTTCCCCCCAAGTACATAATATTTGTATTAAAAAGACTTTGACTTATCAAATGTTTTATTGTTGGGAACCCGAATTAGATCAATAAGAAGCACATAATCAACCACATGTGCATATGTATTTTACCCCATCAATGTTTTCAAGTTGTGAACATGCAAATGGTGTGGCTTTATAATTTGATATTTAAATTGTCTTTCATCTGGCTTATAGATTTGAGTGACATTAAGTTGAAATTACCGACCGCCCTCAATTAAATTTGTCTTCATCAACTAATGTCAAATGAAATTTTTTGTGTGTTAATAATGCCATCCTCTAAATAAACTCATAGTGTAATGATTTCACTGCTTCCTTTTGAGTTTTCACTAGGATCTTCACTTTTGTCCATGACTTTTTTTAGAATGAGCAAATTTTAATTTCTTCCTCTTACCAGTTCTCATATTTTCTTCAACGTAAGCAATCTCTTTCTCATCAAATAGAAGGGAGACATTCTTGGGATTTTTTTTTTTTGTATTTTATGGCTCTTCAGCTCTAATCTCATTCTCAGTAATGACAACATATTCTTCATATTCAACTTCAGCTTCAACTTCCTCATCTTCAAAAGTAATATGTCTAGCTTTACTAGATTGATCCACTATAGGTATTCTTTGTTGATCCCTTTTATTTAGTCTTATAGCATCATGAAGTAACTTTTTTTGCTTCTTTCCCATATCTTCTTTTGCTTGTGCTTGGAAAATTTTGACAACATTCATAATATCTCGCTCTATAAAATAGATTCCCCCCAACATAATTGAAATATCCTAAGTAAAATTATATCAAACAAAATATAATATGTCAATAATAACTAATTTATAAAAAATATAATGACACGGTTACAATAACATGAAACACATAAATATAAATATAAATACTTATGAACTTTTGTGCAATTTTATTTATGATTTGTTAACATATCCTTGTAGAATATTTCGTCGTGTTATACATCAACAATGCAAAATGATATCTAATCTTCTCATGTGACTTGGGTGGTCTTTTAAGCACAAAAATCCGACATCAAACATAGGTCTAATATTTTTCCCATCACCTCATAACTTCCACCATTGTAAATCCTACCATCATATAGATATACTTGCAGCTCTTCTTCACCTTCTCTATCTTTCACATACCATGAAAATTTTATACACTTCACTTCTTGTGATTTCTTCCAGTACGAAATCAACTTCTTTTCCTTTGAGGATTCATCTGCTAGATTTCTAGCCATTGACTCGGGTTAAGTTCGTTCAATAAAAAACCATCTTACGTAAACAAAAAAAATGAAAAAATAAAAAATAAAATCTAAAAAACACTGAAAACATGCACAACTTCCCCCATGTCAAGTGGGTTGTTAGGTTCATCCAAGATACCAAAAACAAAACTAATTCCTTCAAATATATATATATATATATACACATTTTCCCTCCAGCCTCTAGCTTGACAGTGGGCGCGCCCAAATGGTGCACAACAACCCACTGGAAAACAAGGGGATGATTCTAAGAATTGACCCTCTGCCTGCCAAGGGACCATTGTGCCTTGGGTGAGCACGCCCATGACCAGTCACACCCGCCCAAGTTCGTGGGTGTGTCCGCTCATGGCAGAATGGGTGTGCCAAGTTGTGGGCATGCCCACTCATGGTAAAACAGGTGTGTTGCACTCCCGTTGTGTGTCTTAGGCCGGCTTGGCCACCCATGGCACAACGGACGTGTTGCACACCCATTATGTGCCTTGGGACGGCGCACCCGGCCATGGGCGTGACCGCCCGTGGCACAACAGTCGTGTTGGCATGGCTGATGTTCCATGGGCAGGAATGCCCATAGTTACGTTTGCCTACCCAAGGCAGAGGCCCACAACGGTCCCCTTCCTTCCAAAGGGTGGCTATGCCTCAGGAGAGCACGCCCACTGGCGGTAAAATGCCCCCTTGGCCCATGTGATTTTTTTTTTTTTAATTTTAGAAAATAAAATAAATGGAATTGTTTTTTTCTTTGGTATTATAGATGAACCTAACAACCCAGCTGAAATGTAACTCCTAGTAAAGCTATGGGGATCTAGTACTTGTACTGAGTGCGATCTGAACTTGATTCTACCTTGTTTCAACAATTTCCTAATTTTGAAATAAAAATTGAGCTGCTACTTAAGACAAAGAAAAAAAATTTAAAAAAAACGATTTGTTGACATATAACAACTTATTTTCCTCAAATCCTTATTGAATGGTCGAAGTAGAAGGGAAACTAACCTTTGAAATGTGATAATCTCTCGTTTACTATGTTCTCGATGACAATGTAGTCGGTCCACAAAATCACTCCAAAATTTTTAACAAAACCTCAATAAGTCTTGATGTAATGTAAGAAATAGTGACAATGAAATTTATTATGTAGCGGAAATTATGGAATTTCTTTGTTGTAGGGTGAATGTGGTATTAAAAATAAAATTAGAAAAAAAATAATATATAGTTAATATTATTACAATACACTAATTTATGTTACATGTGGGATGAAAAAAAAATCAATAATCTAGTAAATGTTATATAATTTAAGTAAAAGATTAATTTAATTAAAATATTTAGTTTGATTTTGATGGAATGTATTAAACAAAAATTGTATGGAAAATTTGAATGGAAATTAGGGTCAAAGTTTACAAGAGAATATTTTAGTAGAAAATTTTATAATTAATTCTAAAAGAAAATTTTGGAGGGAAATACTTCAAACGGAATTTTCTGAGGAAAGAATTTGGCGAAACATTTTGGGGGAAAATTTGGAGGGAAAATTTCATTCTTTCAACTACATATTGTTATTGGGAGATAGTGCATTTTCATCATTCAACATCTTATGTTTGAATGTCATGGAATTTTCTGATAGTGAAGTTTCTCTTTATGAAGCATCAATATCTTCGTCGCGTAACAACTCTATTCATATTGATGAATATAATGAAAAATATTTCATTATGAATAAAGAGTCAAATTTTACACTTAGTTCTAATCCTAAGGACTATGAGAGCAGCAGTGAAGAAGTGCAGGATGAATAATTTCAAATAAATAGAGAGTCACATTTTCCACTTAGTCCTAATCCTATGGACAATGAGAGTAGTAGTGACGAAGGTCGGGATGAAGAATTTCCAATAAATCGAGAGTCACAATTTTCACTTAGTCCTAATCCTAAGGACTATGAGAGCAGTTTTGATGAAGGGAAAGATGAAGAATTTCCAATAAATAGAGAGTCACATTTTCCACTTAGTCATAATCCTAAGAACTATGAGAGTGACAATGTCGAAGGGTAGGATGAAGAATTTTTAGTGAATAACGAGTCACATTTTCCATTTAGTCCTAATCCTATGGAATAGGATATTAGTAGTGACAAAACCCGAGATGAAGAATTTCCAGTAACTAAAGAGTCACATTTTCCACTTAGTCCTAATCCTATGGACTATGAGAGCAACAGTGACGAAGGTCGAGATGAAGAATCAGAGCAGATCCAAGCTTCTTCTTTCAACTACAGCGCAGATCATGTTGAGGGTTTGGTTGTTTTTGCAAGATGCAGAAAGTGGAGGATAGATCTTTCAGATCTAGGCCATTTCAGTGCTCCTTTTTAGTGGAGGAGGTTTCTACTTCATTAGGAGGACAGTGTTGAAGGGCATTGAGCTCATTTTCAGATCTTGGCATTACGCCAACCATATTTTTATCCCTACAGCATAGTTTACTTCCAGATCTACGTTATTTCTGTAGGAGGAGTTGCAGGGTGGTTTGGCACACCATTTGGAGAGCTAATTTTATAGTGAAAGGGATCTGCCTTTCACTTTGAGGATCTATTGGAGGAGGTTATTCTATTGATCACATCAGATCAACCACACTTTCCATATCTATATTTTTCAGTAGATTTGTAGTCTTGGATCTCAGATCTACATCTTGTACTTGGTGTTTTGCTGAAAACCCCAAGGGGGTTCTTTAGAGGAGCTTGTATAGTGCTCAGATCTGATATAGATCTATCATTTGAGGCATATATTTTCTCTTGATCTGATGTATAATCTACTTCTATTGCAGAGCCAATAAAATAGCGTTGTAAGGGTTTTGCAATTTTTATATATGGTTGCGGCACCTCATATTGAGGGATTTTGTTCATTAGAGACTTGTATTTCTTGTTATGCATCTTATGGCCCATTTCTTATGTACGTTTTGCTACTGTAATAACATATGAAAGGTCCCCATATTTGCCTCTTTTTGTTTAAATGATGATCTGCAACATTGTTACAACATTTTTCACTATATTCCTGCTTTTCCCATTTGGGAATATTACAGTGGTATCAGAGCATAATCTTGGCACAGCCTATGCAATCTAAAAGCCAATATGTCTTCTAAAGAAGGAGAGCCTCTTACTAACAGAGATAAGAAGTATCAAAAGAGAAGACACGGAAAATTTGATTATACAAATGACAATGAAGACAAGGGTAAAGCCCCTTTATCTGGAGGAGAAGATGAAGAGAAGGAGTTCCCTAAGATCCTTCTTAGAGCCATGCAAGACATTTCTAGAGAGATCAAGGAGATGAGAATGGACAGATTCAAGGAATCCCCTAAAGGATTTCATCATGGAGAAGGCTCTGGCATGTCTCATCAATGGAATGGTCAACCAGTGAAACAACCACAAGTTTCCCAAAACTCTACCATGCCTACATTTTTGGCTGTGGAAAATGAAGGGTTTCAGGAGCAAGAATCCCTTGAAGACTATTTTGTGGAGTATGAGTCTCAAAATCAGATATTCAAAGACCACTTGATTTTTCACTAATTATTTCAAATAAAGGACAATAGAAGACCAAGGCATCATCATAGAAGCGGTGGATTCATTCAGAATCATGATCGACACCCCCCTATGGGTAGATTCTTTTTACCCAATTTTGATGGGTCATCCAAGTGCACTGCCAAGTCATGGGTAGAAAAACTTGACATCTACTTTCAGTTGAACATAGTTCTAGAGATGGAAGCCATTAATATTGTAGCGATGCACCTTGAGGGTGAAGCACATGACTGTTGGTTCCATGGTTTGTCTACATTGGGTCATGCCAATGTGACTGCTTATTCAGATTTCACAAGAAGGTTGGTGGAAAGGTTTAATAAAAGAGATCATGAATCACCATTCATGAAGCTTACAAGGCTAAAGTAATCAGGTAATCCAGAAACATACATTTCTAAGTTCTTAAAACATTCTATTATTATTCCTAATTTATCTGTAGAAAGAAGGGTGTATATGTTCATAGATGGGTTAGATGAACCTCTTAATGGGTTGGTTAAGTCTACCAAGCCCACTACCCTACAAGATTCCATTGAAAGGGCTAGAGATCTTCAAGATGCCTTTCCCAAAGAAAAGGAAATGTTTCAGCACAAGCCCTCTTTTCCATCCAAAGGAAAAGAAGAGCAGGCTCCTCCTTCAAAGGAGAGCTCATACAAAAAACCTCTTGATGATGATGTTCAGAAAGACTTGAGGGGGAGGAAGATTTGATTCACTTGCCAAGAATCATGGGCACCTGGTCATAGATGTACAGCTGGAAAATAACATTACATAGAGGTCTTCTCAGATGATGAGGAGGAGGAAGAAGAAGAACAAGAGAGGGGTCACAGCACTGGAAATGCAAGAGATGATCCGCCACCATATGGGAAGGAGGATGGAGCAATGGCTCCAATTAGAGGGACTCCTGCATCATTAAGAGTGATACCCAACTTTCATGAAAGTTCCACACATGAAACATAACTAAATTTTTGCAGTGGAAGTAGGGACATGAGGATCCCATCTATTATGCATATGAGGATAATCCATGAGACATCACTATCTTGTGGTAAACCACCTGGAAGACCACCTGATCCAGATTTGGTGAGAGATGTATCACATCTTAATGCTTCATTCATAGATCCAGGGGGGATGGAAGCATTAGAAGACCAAGATACAGTGCTGAGAGTCTTGGGTAGGGTGAAAGAGGACAAAGATATTCTTCCACTATTATCATCACCCACTCTCTCATCTCATACCGCGTTGAGAGGAAATGTTGCAATGTTGGAAGATGACACCATCATGGGACAAGGAGGCCATTCCTTGGCTATGGAGACTCAGAAGATAATCTCCCTTAGAGATAAATCTTCCATACTTGATAGAATATGGTTTCCACACATGCATACTTTGGGAAAACCAAGGAATTTTTGGATAGATGATAGCCTTCCATGGGAGACTAACTTCCAAGAACTTAAATATTCACTTGAGCATGTGTATATGAAAGAGGAGAAGCATGGAAGAAATTACCTTCCAGCATATACATATGGCATGGGAGATTTCAAGGAGAATAACAACCATATGATAGACACTCCTTTTGATAGATCTTCAACGCTGTCACTATGGGAGATTGATCCATATTGGAAATCCCAACTGTTGGTGGATTACTCCAAGGATTTTTTCACTGCATGATACGTGATGACAAGCTACATGAAGAGGGCTATTCAGTCCAAGAAGGATTCATCTATTATCATGATAGGATCTTCTTATCTAGAGCCTCCAAGCTCAAGGAGAAGATACTACAAAGGGCTTATGAAGGGTTCTCTTTCAGCCACACTTATTCCATGAAGGCCTACAACACTATCATGGAAAATTTCACTTGGGAAGGCTTTCAAGAAGAACTATATTAGCATTTTCAAAGATGCAAGAACCATGTGTAGTTGGGAGAGCAGCATAACTCTATGAAAGAGTTAATTCAACCACCTCTTTCCTCCTTTGGAATGAGAGGATATAGATCTATGCACCACTCCATTTGTATGAGGAGAATTTTTGGTGAAGAACATACTCATGTAAATAATGTTTCATTTTATGAGTGTATGCGTTATTTTACCATGTATATGTAGGCCATAGCTCCAAGAAGGAGTATCATTCCATATAAACTCCATGGCCAACTATGGGCCACAAAAATTTATGAACATGGCCACTCCCTTGGAGGACAAAGGGAGATGATTTTGTATCATGAAGGGTGCACTCAAAAGGCACCAAACATATCTCATAATTTCAGCCATGGTGAGATGACTTGGACAACAATTAAGTGGTGGGGAAACCACTTACCACATCATGATCTGATGCAATCAGGAGATTCACTGTGCTGGTTCCATATGTGGGAATATGACCCACCCCCATTTGTGCAAATTTATGTTTGCATGTACTTGGTTTTGATCCCATATATTGATGATGTACTTATACTTTTTTATGGGAATGTTGGGAGGGGGGATGGGAGGAATGTATGTGCCCGATGGGAGAGAGATTCTCCATTTTCATTATGCTACATGTTTCAGGGAGGACATTGGGCAAGCCATGTTTGTTTCATGTGAACTATTGTCTCCTTGTGGGATGGATTATTTGCATCTCATGAGAACTTTGGAGGAGCAATTCATGGAGGGATGGATTGGTAGACACTTGCTTATGAGGGAATCTTATCACATGTTGGTGTCACAAATTATGGAGAGTTGCAGCACTCACCTTGTCAGTTGCTTGAGGACAAGCAACATTTGGGAAGGGAGGACTATAATATTCCTAATTAGCCATGAGCTAGTTGGAATATTCAATTTTTTTTTATTGATTTGTTTAAATAATATGAAGGCAAAGGAGGTCCATAATTCTCCTTAATAATGAATAAATCAATGCCAAATATGAAAGGGACAAATCTTGGCAGCTTAATTAAAGCACCCTTTGTGTGAAAAGGGGCTAGACCACTTTGATTGGGTCAATGTTGACCAAATCTACAGCGTTGTCATGGAGGAGTGGCCATCAATGAAAGACAGCGCAGTTTTAGATGGAGATGCCTTGTGTGAAAGGAGTGTTATCATTTCATGTGGTTTAGGGTTTGCAAGCTCTTGACTTATAAAAGGAAGAGGATGGCAACATTAGAAGGTTGTTGATGTATATGTTATTTTTGAATATATGGTATGTTTAGACATATATCTTTCTCTTTCTGTTTAGCTGAGATTGAATGTTGTTTAGCATTGGGTGTTCTTGATCAGGAATCCCACCTCTTCCCATTGAGTAGCTCTTAGGAGAGTTTGTACTACATTGTACACTATCTATCTTAGGTCCAAGCTTCTTCTTTCAACTATAGCATAGATCTTGTTGAGGGTTTGGTTGTTTTTGCAAGCTACGGCAAGTGGAGGCTATATCTTTCAGATCTAGGTCATTTCAGTGCTCCTTTTCAGTGGAGGAGGTTTCTACTTCATTGGGAGGATAGTGCTGAAGGGAATTGAGATCATTTTCAGATCTTGGCATCAGGCCAACCATATTTTGATCCCTTCAGTGCAGTTTACTTCCAGATCTATGTTATTTCTGTAGGAGGAGTTACAGGGTGGTTTGGCACACCATTTAGAGAGATGATTTTCTAGTGAAGGGGATCTGCCTTTCACTTTGAGGATCTATTGGCGGAGGTTATTCTATTGATCATATCAAATCAGCCACACTTTCCAGATTTGTATTTTTCATAGATATTTAGTCTTGGATCTTAGATCTACATCTTGTACTTGGTGTTTTGCTGAAAACCCCAAGGGGGTTCTTTAGAGGAGCTTGTATAGTGCTCAGATCTGATATAGATCTATCTTTTGAGGCACATATTTGCTCTAGATCTGATGCATAATCTACTACTATTGTAGATCCAATAAAATAATGTTGTAAGGGTTTTCTAGCGTTTATATATGGTTGCATCACCTCATATTGAGGGATTTTTTTCATTGGAGACTTGTATTTCCTGTTATGCATCTTATGGCCCATTTCTTATGTACATTTTGATGTTGTAATAACATATGAAAGGTCTCCATATTGGCCTCTTGCTGTTTAAATGATGATATGCAAAATTGTTCCAACATTTTGCACTATATTCCTGCTTTTCCCATTTGGGAATATTACATTGAACAACTTAATGACATTAGCTTCCAACATTTATTTCATATCAAAAAAAATGATGGGAAAACACTTATATGGGGCAAGAAGTATTCAACTACTGCATAATGGACACCGTCATCTGGTTTAGCATTTTTGAAGTTCATTATAGATCATCCAATATTTGCATCAAATATATTGTTATTACAATCATTTGTTGAAGTTCACAATGCACGAAAGCATAACAGAGATATATCTTATTCTGAATGCATGGAAGAAATTAAAAAATCTAATAGATATAAATATAAGTAATTTGATGTTGCTGATTCAGTTCAGTGTGAGTCTTTTTTCAATGATCAAAGTGATATTATTTCAAGATCAACAAGTGAAGACTCCATTTATTTGGCCACAAAATGTGTCAAATGAACATGAGGAAAGAAACATTGTTGAACAAAAACAATATCAAGGTATTATTAATTCTTCACAAGTAGATGAAAGAGAAATGTATATTGGTTCCAGAATATCTTGTGCACAACGTGAAGCCATGGAAGACCTTTACATGGGTTCAGTACAAGATATTAAGGAGGGTTTCATGATCGCGGTGTTAACAGATGGAGATGCACATGGATATCCATTATGGGTTTCCAAGGTTATAAAGGTCATTACAGAAAATGAAGATGTTGTAGGTGTTTAAGTACATTGGTATTCCAAAACTACACACCCATTCAATGGTGTGTACACACCATAGATGGTAGTTGATAAAAAAAATTGGCGGAAATAGAAAAAGAAAGGGTACAAATATAAATCATCTTTGCACAAACCTCTTAAAATTAGAGGAAGTTGGCATACTTGTTCATGACTTCAATTTAACAAAGAGAGGAACCTTCGCTTCAGGATGATAGAGATTCTAAAGAGGTTGCTACCAGAAGAAACAATGTTGATATGGGAGTATGATGAACCCAGTCATAGATCTATAAGAATTTTGAAACATTAAATGGTGGGCATGCATGTTGACTTAAATGGGGCACTAGCTAATGAAAGAGAAAAATAGGGAACATCTTCATCTGCATCCAATCATTCATTTGAAGATGTGAATTCTAATGGTGTGCAAAAGCATATGAGTAATTTTGAATAATTGTCTAAGACAATTTATATAAATGATGTTTGCATGGTAACTCGAAATAAATATTTTAACTTCCATATGATCTTACGTGAAGTTATGAGTCACTTTTATGTTTGTTGGATTATATGTTTTAATTATGATGAATTCAATAGTTTAGAATATTCACAATGCAACAATAACTTAGAGAAATAATTTATGTTTCATTCAATCTACAAGTATTGATATTTTGAGTAATTTAGTCATATAATTTTTTTCATAATGTCATGGTTGAAATATGTTGAAAAATTAATGTTTTTTAATTCAATGGTTGAAAATTTGTCATTTTTTTTAATGTTATGCTTGAAGCCAATTAGAATTTTAGGATTTTCAGTGTTATGATATTATATGTCTAACGACATGGATGAAAATTGCTGAAATTTTTGTGTTTCAGATACCTTTATTTTACATTTAATGCCATTGCTAAAAAATGTTGAAATTGTACCAGAAAATGAAAAATGTTGCTCTAGCAACAAAATTAGTGTGTTTTTTTCATTTATTTTCCACAAAAAAATGGTTTTACTGCCATTTTTAAGAAATTTTGAAAATTAACCTTGAAAAAAATAAAATCTTGATATGGAATACTCGTTTTGGGGTTGTTTTTCATGTGTTTTGGGGGTTTTCTGGCTAGAGTTCTCATTTTAAGTTTATAGTTCCCATTTCAAAGTTTACATTGTTAGATGATTTCAATCAAATTGTTGACTTCATACACGTCAACTATTTTATCATACATATCTTCAGACCTTCTAAAATTTCCAACATACACAAATAGATTATCTTGTAAACCATCAACTATAAATTGATTTGCTTTTAACTCACCTTTCTTGTGCTTGTTCTTGACAACAACAGAAGCATTCTTCAAAGACTCAAGTACCTTTCCTTGAAATTAATACAAAACATAATTATTATTAGCTATGATTTCCAACTTGGCTTTCCATGCAACAAAATTAGATGAGTCACCCAAATTTTCATTTTCCTTGAAGAAGGAATACATCTTGACTTGACTAGGTTAGATTATTTAAATTTTATAAAGATGATTGCTTCAATGTTTCCCTCCTTTTGGGCTTTTCCTCCACCTCAGCTCTGATACCATGTTAATTTTCCATATTTTTCTATGTTGCATCAATTACTTTAGCCCGATTCAATACTTCAATTAGCAATATTTTCAATCATTAATAGTAAGTGAAGATAAAAAAATAAATGCAATGACAAAGGAGACAATCAACACATCAACAAGAGACATTATATTTGGTCAAAGACAGTGGGAAACCCCACTAGGAGGGAAACCCTTTTGAAAAATCTTCTTCGATTAGATTTTCATTAAATTTTCAACAACGAGTACAATTATATTAATACAATATCATCCAACAACCCAATGACATTCAGAAATATGTTTCTAGCATCAAGATATATCAGAGACAAATTTTCTTGTATGCGGTCAATGGTCAAAGATCAGTCAAACTTATCGGTCGCATGGATGAGGATTTCTGTGTGCAACTGAAGGCTTTGAGTCGCTCCCTAGAGCCTATGATGCTTGCGACTATGTTCGAATTAGTCTTGTGGAAAGTCAATGAGTATAACCGAAAACCCTAAAAAAATGCAAGCCTCAGACCCTGTAATTTCAGACCTTTGTGAACTTCTTTTATCATCCCGGCCTAATACCTGTGTGAACCAATAAAAGAAGAAGAGAAAAAGAAGATTCTTGGTGATGTCCAAATGATCTTGAGGTCACTTGTATTTATAGGCTTCCAAGGGTGACCGATTTTGTATTAGATTTGACCTTATCATATGTACATATGTGGGTTCTTCTTCATACATTCACTTTCGCTTATCTGATTTGAGTGCTTCAATAGAAAAAACCAGTCCTCTCAAAAAGAGGAATCTAGGCCCATGGTTGAAATTTGTCACCGAGATGTTAAAATTAATAGAGAATCTAGTAGGGAAACAATTAAAATAATTCTCCTATCCTTAATAAATGCTTGTGAACTTATGCTGACTTTATTAATTTTTATTAGATTATTTTCATCAAACAATTATCAAGACCTTAAACCATGAAGAAAATAAAATACAATTGCCATAAGATCTAGACTCCAAGCTAAGAAAAAACCCCCACAAGGGGAAAACCCAGAAATAATTCATTCTCTTCTTATAGAATCGGATCAAATGAGAAATCCAAGACCCAAACACCAAGACCAAGTGTGTTAGTGCGTTTGGTGCAATAATGTACAAAATCACACTTGCTTAATAGGGGTGGTTTTTCTCTTAAGTTATTGGTCACAGGCAGAAAATAGATGGAGTCAATAAAGTTAGTGGAACACGCTAAACATAAACATACTAGATAGAGAAATACCATGCATTTTCAAACATAAAAACTAAACTAAAACTAAAAAAAATAAAACAAAAGCTCTAAATAGAGTCAAACAACTTCATTAATCCAAACGAAAACGCTTACGTCCCCTCTTATTGAGTGTTGGTAGGAAATGAGGATGAAACTTTAACCCACTTGCCAAGGGGGCCTTGGAACTATGGAGCTCCAAGTATCGATGAAAGGATGTCTTTACTTATGAGCTGCCTTGGCGCAAAGTCTCCCTGTCTCTACTATGGTGGACTGGAGTTGTTGGATGGCCAACAACTTAGTCCCCTCTATCTCTGCTCCAGATCACACACTGCTAGTATTTCTTGGGGAAATTATGGCCAACATAACAATTTGTTCTCATATTTTTCATCTCTTGGTGGCATTTTATAAGAGAATTCAAATCCTCCTTCCCTCTCTTGGTGACGCAAGAGAGGAGTGTGATTCCATTGTGTGCTCCCTTGAGGTCCTAAGGAAGCTTGGGAGGTTGTCCTTAGGCGGCCTCAAGTGTGGGATCAATGTCCTGGAGTGTACCTTGTGGTCCTGAAAAGTGACTTCTACCACTCTCAGGACCGCACGACTTTTTGAGGAAAATTCGCGCAAAGGCGCGCTTATCGAAGAATTATGTGTGCAAAGGCACATTTAACTAGTTCCTTATGTGCGCAGTTTCATTTTTCTATATAGACCTTAGAGATTTTTAAATACTTCATATTCTCTAATGTCTCTCAGCCCTATAAATCCTTCTGCTTCACATTAAATATTGTCATCTTTGCTTGTCCAATTTGATTGTGATAACAGTTGGCCCCTAATGTGTGAGGTCTAGGAAGAATTGTATAGCCAAAATACATTATAGTTTCTTTTTGTGTACTGTGTGGAAAGAGAGAGAGACATGCATGTAGCTTGGAGTTGGAGACACCCTGTACCTGGTCGAAGAGTAACCATGTCCTGTGGGATCCCTGCAAGTAATGGTACAATACAATATATATACAAATTTTCTACGAGGCTGGTATGTCCCATGCTCATGATGCTTTGGCTAGTTAAAAAAATCTATTTGACAGATACAGATTCTGTCTGTCACTAGTATGGTAGTGATATGTTAGTTGATGGCAATGACTGTTGATGCCCTCAGGGGAATTTTTCTTTAATGATAGGTGGAAAGTGGTTCCCATATGCGTAAACTTGGTATGGCATATAAATGTGCATTGTACACATAGGTGTTGGTTGGGACCTTCCCATGTAAGCATTGTTGAAAAAGAACTTATAAAGGCACGGGTCTACGATGAATTTAATAAAAGTGAAATGGTTGTAAGGTATGATACCATCTTGACATGAAAGCTTTTGTTTTAGTCGAATTTCAGGAAGATCGATGACAACAATGGGAAATGATGTCTCCCACAGTGCCACCCGAGGATGCCCTTTTTTTGGAGAGGGGTGATCCAAGATACCGCTTCATTTTTGGAAAATATGTGTTGATGTCTACAAAAAGGAAGCCTCAACCGAACGAGGGAGTCACTGATGCAGGGGATTAGGATCCTAGGTGTGATGGGTTTAACATAGGCATAATGGCGAGGGGTGACTGACAATTAATAATGGGGATTCAGTGGCCCAAGGTCGAAGTATAAAAATAAGCTTAGCGGCATTCATAACTATTTCTGATGGGGAAATCCCTCGAGTCATTAGGAATCCAGGGTGGGTATAAACTGGTTATGAATGTCATAGTGGATTTTGCTTGGGGGTGTGATACTTTGACCAAGGGTGACGAGGGATTGTTGCCATGGGAGAAAAAATGAATGGGTGGGTGGTTGACATAGTGCATCTTTTGCAGTCTTTGTACACTTACCAAAAGAATAAAATAATGGGGTTTGTTTTGTACAAAACACAGAGACGGGTGCCCCAAAACATGAAAGTGTTTGCTCACTGATGATGTGAGGAAGGTGTTTTGCTGAGGGTGGGGGCCCCATTGGTTGGTCTCATGTGTGATTTTGATGAAGCGAATGAAAAAAAAAGGTCACGGATGGGTTATGTTGATGGAGGTATGGTAGGAAAAATGCAAGGTGTGGTAGTGTGCTTTCAATCTACTTGCACAACCTGGTCATCTGGGAAAGGGGTTTTATTTTCATATGGTAAAACTTGACCTGATGCATGGCGAGTGAATGGGCATGAGGTGCTTTCTGGACTACAACGGTATGGCCGTGGCATCACTATTGTTTGTGATATATGGTCTACTTTCGGTGACAAGCACTATGGAGGGGAGGCTCTACCAACCAACGAGGATGCTTATCATGTACAAGGTGAGGTGATGATAAACATGGTCGGGTGTTTGGAACCTATGGCTAATTTTTGATGGAGAAATGATGTTAGGATATCCAGAGTTTTTTCTGGGATTCTATCATACTGGGGGTAGAATGATAACTGCTCTTGGAGTTTTCATTGGATGGAGTTGCGGATGGTTTGCACACTACTTGCAAAAAAAATACCCCAAGTGAAAACATCTTATTTATTCAAATATTATTTTAAATACATGTGCTTAAAAAAGAAGATGAGAGAGGGCATACCTGCTGGCACTGCAAAATTATTTTTTCAGGGGTGTGAATGTGTGGCCCTGCCCTTGGGTGTTATGGAGCGATGATCACAGTGCTGCTTTCGGTATGGTGATTGGGCCTTCTGAACTCTCATTACGGTCTTTCAAATTTTCTGAAAAGGGTGACATATAGGTGAATATGGCTCAATTCAATTCATTTGTGTATGTTTGAGTGTTGAGAGGTCAGAGGCTTTTACGAATCAATTCTTGTCATTGCGGTCAACCTAAGCACCCGGGATTAGCAACTTTTAGCCAGGTAAGCTCCATGACGTCCTGTATTTTAATTTTTTCATTATGTGAGTGTCGAGGTCAATACAACATGGGTTTTATGGACCTTAGTTTCATTTTTAACTTGACCGCGTGGGAGATCAACGTACAGGCGCAAAAATACAGTTTTGTGTGCCTTTATCACGCCTGTCCTAGCTTTGGGTCCACCTTTTTTCGCAACTATGAGAAGAAGAGGCGTGCCTTCCTCGCGCCTGTTTGAGGAACAGGTGCACAAAGAGCCAAGGTACATTTTTTTGAAAATTTCTTGGGAATTTTGTCAATTTTTGGTGTTTTTATGCTGCTGATGTGTTCCTATTTTGATGACAGGATGTTGTGGGGGGAGATGGATTCGCCCGATCTCTATGTTGCCTTAGTTACCGATGGTCACGTGCGCCAACAGTTAGTGCGATGGGGTCTCCTCAAATTTCTGGAGAATGACCTTCTTTGATCACAAGATCGACTTTTCCGCTTCCTGATCCGATGTTGGAACAGGTAGGGCAAGGTGATGGTACTACGTGGGTACGACCTTACTATCCATCCTGAGATGGATATCTATTTTGTGACCGGGTTGTTGCCTCAAGGTGAGGCGCTTAGGTATCCACTTCCCTCTAGGATGGTCGATATTGAGCAGTTCTGGGAGTGTCATTGTGGTAGGGTGCCCCTTACGAAGGGGTGTATAGCCATTACTACAGTGATAGACTTGGCAGAGTGGTGTTCTTTAGAGGCCATTATGCGAATGGCAGGGTTGTCTGCTCCTCATCGGGCATCAGGTCCACAAATCAGTGTCTTGCACCAGCTAAGGGTCAGGCACTTTTTTTACTTTTCCCGTTTCAATTATGACGGGATGTTGGTGCAGCTTTCCAAGGTCTGAGATGGATCGAAGTTGTTTACCAATGCCAACATCATGTATGAGTGGGTGGTGTTGCTGAGACCTACGATGGCGGTGCCTGTTGGGGGGCCACAAGAGCCTTGCATGAGGAGGTGGGCTCCCGTGATGCCTTGAGGAGGTGGGGGTAGGGTGGGGCATTACTGGAATGCCACCATAGAGGCTTGGTTTGAGGCCAACCCTCAGATGTTCCTGTCATTCCCTTATGCAGGGATGGACTTTCGGGGAGATCCAGACATGGGTTTTCCTGTTGGGTATGCATAGGGGCAAGCAGGTATCTCTTTGTGTTTTTTTGCATTTAATTGAGTATTTATGTTTATATGTGTATTATGATGACACTAACATAGTTTTGGTTACTCTTGCAGATGTTGGCGAGGTCGATCACCTTGTGTCACGGTTGGTTGGGCACTAGCCCATTCGGCAACCTCAAGGAGCTCTCGGGGGGTAGGGAGGAGCTCCTACACAACCTCTGGGTGGAGCACTAGGTGGTGAGGCTAGCCCCTAAGGGGAGTGTAGTAGCTCAGCTACCACCGAGACTACTACTGAGCGAGCTCGTGTTGATGTGGCAGAGGCTCGCGTTACTGAGCTGACCGAGCAAGTGGCAGCTTTAGAGGATGCTTGGGGTCGGGTGGACCGCTTGACCCAAGGGATGCCTACTCGGGGCTTTGTGGATGATCTCGAGGATGTATGATTGGAGACCTTGATGGCCTAGGAGAGGGGCTATCGGCCAGTTTTACATTGGGTGGCAGTCTCCGTATTGACGGCGGCTCTAGTACTGGTACCAAGAGCGGCTGTGGGTCCAAGTGCCCCACCTAGGGGAGCACCGCCCTAGAGTATTTTTCTACACGAGTAAAGCACCCATTATGAGGATGCTTCCCCTATTTTTGTCAACTTGTATGTATTTTTGGGTTGACCAATGGGTCAGAGTATTATTTTTTGTACTCAGACACATACATTTTTTGGTATATATATATGAGATATTTTTTTTGGCTTTACATGGTATGCCCCCTATTTATGTTTATGGATTATGTTATGCTGATGAATATCTATGTTTTTATTTTATATGTATGATGGTTTATCCAAGATGCATTCCAGTTTATAATATTGTTAGTTATGCGATCAGTTGTTTGGTTTTGACTCCTTGGTACATGTGTGAATGTAATGTAGTCAAATTGTCTGCTTAATCTTTTTGCACGCAAGTATTTTCTAAACATATGTGGGTCTCTTGTCTCAAATTTTTGGCTTAATTGCGACACTAATAACTGGGAATCAAGTTAGATATGTATATGGTGTATGCCCTGATGGAGGGCATCACACATATGTCCGATAACAGTGTCATATTCTGCCTGATTGTTTGTTTTTGAACCGATACAAACACCATTGGTGCAGAGTGGTGATCGATCAGGGTGATAAATAACCTGGGCGAATGCTGCTAAACTTTGAGGCCATCTTGATGCTCCATTAGAAAAGCTGAGGTAAGGGACGGGTTGGTAATCCATTGTGACACTCGAGCGCGTTTTGTAACAATTATTTTGGTCAAAAATTTAAATTGGTTGGGTTTGTGTACGTTGACTCTAGGGTAGGGCCTTCTTGGCCCTTATGTGTATAACTTCTTGAGGTAATGGTCATTGATGGGGTTGCTGAGGCATGTTCTGTCTGGTTCAGTCTGTTAGCCACCTATAAAAATTTATCATATCAAATGGTGGCTAGATCTTTTTTAGACTTCAAGAAACAATTTCATGACCAACTTGTGAGTTATTAAAGTCTTATGAAGATAACTAATCATTTAGTTAATATTCACTGTTGTTTCCCTCATAAACCTGAAAAATTTGTTGTTTGCCTAAAAAAGACTGCTTAAAAACCCATTTTTCCCTTCATTTTACCCCTCCTTTCACTCATAAATAACCCCATTTTTCACCCCCCATTTTTCTTCATAAAATTCCCCCATAAGCCTCTGTCAACCTTCAAAAACATTCCAAAATCCCTTTTAAACCTTATGTCTCTCTGTTATTTGTTTTAAAAATGCCTTCATTCCCCTATTGGAACCACTAAATTGGCTTTAAAAACTCTATTTTAGGCCAAAAATGCCCTTTCTACATATAAAATTTTCTTCAGCCCCCGAGGGCTTAACTCTGGTAAACCCCTACCTCATGGGACCATAAGCCCCACAACCGGGTGCTAAAATTCCTTAAACCCCCTTCCAAAACCTCACCTTCCTTTGTTATTTCGTAAAACCCAACTTTCTTTGTTATTTCATAAATCCGATAGTTCAAATTTTAAATGAATATTGACCATCGATCTAAACTGATCAACGGTCATCGGCTCATCACATCGCAAAAATTTATCGCATCGCAAGTTTAAATCGCATCGCAAATATTCATTTTACCCTTTGTTTTTTCCTCCCGCCAATGCGATCCCACGATCAATTCTCCACCGTTGATCTACTCTATTGTGCCCAGATCTAATGGTCCATATTGCTCCTCGTTCAAAAACCAGCCCTTCCACCTTTTTCTTCATCGTTGAATCCCCGTCGTCGATCTAGTTTTAAGACCAACGGTTCTCGCTCCATCATAAATCGGCAATCGCAACATTCCTTTATCCCTTGCCCTCTTCCGATGCCGATGCCCCGATGAGATCTCAACCGTCGAATCCACAAGAACCGACGGATAAGATTTAGTCGCCCTCCACCCATAGCCTCCGACGTCACACCCGCCAATTAAATCTCCACTGTTGATCTCTGAAACCGATCCAACGATCAGTGCTTAATCGCACATCGCAAAATCAAAAGCCTTGGAATGTTGGCCCCTTTTCTTTTCTCTGATGCGATTGAATCTCAACCGTTCATTCCACAAGATCCAACGGCCAGCGTTTCATCACATCGTGCCCATCCATCACCTGATCCTCCACCGTCTCGACCTCCAATCAAATCTTCGCTGTTGATATTTTTAGATTGGACGGTCCACATTACATCCGATTTAAAAAAAAAAAAAAAAAAACCGCCCTTCTCATTCTCCCCATCAGCAGATCTCGACCGTCTATTCACATGATCCAACGGTCAAGGTTTAAACCGCCTATAACCCTACCCACCTTTTTCGCCCGCGCATCTTACCCCATCGCGCTCTCATTCCCACAATCAGATCTCTCTACCTTTCATCCGACGGCTGAAACTCCATATCGCGTAATTTTGCGCCTGAATGTTAATGCCAAAAAATTATGTGATATGGGCGGTATTCAAAAGACACATGTCAAACGCTGACCTATATCACGTTTTTTTGGGAAAATTTTGAAACCGCCTCAGAGTTGCACGAATACCACTAGCTGTTTTCCGCTTACCACCCTCTTTCACAATGTAATTCTTTGTTAAGTCCTAGCCTTCGATCGATCTGATCTGACGGTCCTAACTTAACACGATCAAAATTCTTTTGCCCCCACCTCTGCTCCCAAAGGATTTCCTCGTCAATCTTGATCATTCGTCCTATTGATCGAACAGTTCTCATCCATTCTCATTCCCATTTCTTCGCCTGTCCCCTCTGCTCTCCGAAAGACTCCTTCACAAGATCTTGACTGTTCATCCATCTAATTGAACGGCTCACATTACTTCTCAACCCCAAGCTTTTCCCCTCTATCTATCCTCCAAAGATTTTATCGTGAGATCTCCACCGTTCATTTCTTTTATCCGACGGCCCAGATTTAATCTTTCCTCCTTTTCATTCAACTGCCTCCCCATCAACCCATCAAGTAATCTAGACCGTTGGTTATTTTCATCCAACGGCCACGATTTAATCTCGCACTCGAAATATCCAAAGCAGCCCTAACCCATTTTTTCACGGATTTTTCGTAATTTTTGCGTATTTTTGCAGGTTATAAAGGTTCTCCCATAGTTTTTAAAATGAAATAAAAGCCTGAGATGACGTGTTAGGAAAAATACTGAGAGGGGGGGGGGGGTGAATCAGTATTTAGGGCATACTCAAAATTTTTTACTTTTTAATGCTCTAAAATCCATACGCTACTTTACTGAACCAGACTCGCATATATATGTGGATACCCTTCACAAAAATCGCGTATGTACAGAGATCTTGATACGCAATTAATTCTTTACTTAGATCCTTGCATTTATTCATTCATCAGATGTTTATATAGTAGTAGACATGTGCAGTAATAACAGAATAAATCATCACATATAAGCATCACACATGAACACCAGGATTTTAGGTGGAAACCCAAGTCGGAAGAAAACCACCGCTGCCATTGTCTCAGCCTTCAATATTTTATTATAAAGAAAACATCTTACAACAATGTGCTGGTGCAGACTCATACCAGTACGCAAGCACCCACCTGCACTCGTTTACCAGCCTCTCCTGGAAGGGAGCTACGACCCCCTGCTCTCGTTTACCAGCCACTCTGGAAGGGAGCTACGACCCCCTGACTGAAGGCTACAACCCTCAGCACCACCATGGACCACGTTTCATCAATTTTCATACTAGATCCAATAGCTTCCACACAACATACCTTGCAGGCCACCAAATTTACTTATTTTCTTCAGAGGTGCATCCTTAATTCAGAAATATGTTACCCATTCCAAACAGATATACTTCAGAGTGAAGTATTCATTCACAACCCTTATACGTTCTTCATGATTGAGCCAGGAATTAATCATCATCTGATCTAAATATCTTGATCAATCATCATATTCACAGGTGCGCCATAGATTCAGATATATCAGAGTTTATTCATACAGATATCTCTAAACGAGATTCGTTTCTTCTCGACCCTTTCGCACACCCTTCCTTCCTCATGATTCTCATCACCTTATATAGATTTGCCTTTAGTAAAACCATGAGTCAAAACCATGAACCTCTAATGGTATTCCTAATCCGCTTATCCCCAAAAGGCGGTGCGAAATGGGAAAAACCGGCTTCATAAAACCCGCACGTGATTCCTTTTCTTCGCTTAGTGCCGCTGACTCAGCAATAAAATATATTCATATAACCTTTCAGTTATTTTAAAACTTTACACTGCCTCCGTAACATTACTTTTAATCAAATTTCAATGAACTTTTAACCTGGACTTCAATCTTCAAACAAACAGGATTTCATTCATTGACCCCAAGCCCACATCGTAGTCGGAACACTTGAATGTGCGATATTGCAATCGTGCGATGGCGCGATGATCGCACGTCGCAAACAACGGAACTTGCGATGGTGGAAATAACAAATGTGCGATATTGCGATAATCGCATATCGCAACAATCAACAAACTCTGGCTTGGGCGGAGGGTGATTTTGCGACATTGCGATGTTGCGATGGTGCGACGGCGCAACAATCGCACATCGCAAATATCCACATCAACAAGACATTTAAACTTCAAAACTTGCGATCTTGTGATTTGCGCTAAGGTGGTGGGGACCACTTGATCTTTCCTTTTCATAAACTTAAAGGACCTCCGCTGTTTTAATCAATTTCCTTCATACTTGGTTGTTAAGGGCTTAAACGCCCGAAATGACTGTTTTTTAAATAAACTCTACTCCTCTGTAGTCTGGAACTACAAATTTCTTCATTCTACTGTAAAATGGCGCTGCCCATCCTTTTTGGATGCGTGTTGCTGTTTACCAAAAACTCTGTTGCACCTTTGTATTCTTTTCTCCCATTCTGTCTCTGCTCCTTCTGATCTTCTTCTGTTCTTCTCTGCTGACCTTTGCCAATTCTTTTGCCATCAACTTCATCAAGTAGGTTTCCATCAAGGACAACACTCTGCATCATATTTCCAATCATTTCCAGTCATCTCATTTCATCAATTAGGTTTCCATCAAGGACAACACATGCCAACAATCTCCCCCTTTGGACTTGATGGCAACTATGATGGTGTTTGATCACCACAACAGATAGATACATCAAATAATATGATACTCTCCCCCTATTCAAACACCATGATACTCTCCCCCTTTGACATCAAGGGCAAAGGGCAGATCAAAACCAAAACAGAA
The DNA here is from genome assembly GCA_034641835.2 of Pinus albicaulis. Taxonomy (NCBI): domain Eukaryota; kingdom Viridiplantae; phylum Streptophyta; class Pinopsida; order Pinales; family Pinaceae; genus Pinus; species Pinus albicaulis. The sequence continues at coordinate 118,209,563 of CM076576.1, forward strand.
TTTTTCTTCTCATGTAGACAGAAGAGCTCTGTGGATCTGATGTGCACTAAAGTTGCCATGCTCCCCCTGAGTTCATGTTGAATTCAGAGATGCCGGACAGCACCTCACAACCAATTTAGGCTTCTGTAATTAAGTAGACCTGATCCTCTGCATGGCAAAGACTACTCCCAGTTTCTGTATGAGATATTCCAATGCTTCCCTGGGTAGAGGTTTGGTAAATATATCAGCAACTTGTTCTTTGGAGGAAACATATTCTAATTTCACCTTTTGCTCAAGCACTTGTTCTCGTAAGAAGTGATATTTGATGGGAATGTGCTTGGTCTTGGAATGCATAACAGGATTCTTTTAGATACTGATGGCACTTGTATTATCACACATAATGGAGATAGGAGGTGAACATTTGATTTGAAAATCTTGTAGGGTTTGCATCATCCAAAGAAGTTGAGTGCAACCTGATGCTGCAGCCACATATTCTGCTTCTGCTGTAGATAAGGCAATGGAGCTTTGCTTCTTACTGAACCAAGATACTAACCAGGGCCCCATAAAGAATGCACCACCACTAGTGCTTTTTCGATCATCAACACTTCCAGCCCAATCTGCATCAGTGTATGCATGAAGAGTAAGATCAAAATTCTTTGGATACCATAGTCCAAAGTCTTGAGTTCCCTGTAGATATTTGAATATTCTTTTCACAGCCTGAAGATGAGATTCTTTTGGATTGGCTTGAAATCGTCCAACAATCCCAACTGCATGCATGATGTCTGGTCTTGTCCTAGTGAGATAAAGTAGACTTCCTATCATAGATCTATATTCTGGTTGATTTACGGTGGGGGAATCATCATTAGAACTGAGATTGCATCCGGTTATCATTGGTGTACTTACAGGTTTGCAATCTTCCATGCCGTACTTCTTCAGGATTTGCTTGAGATAATTTTCTTGTGATAAGAATATACCATCTGTTGCTTGTTCACTTGCAGGCCAAGAAAAAATGTTAGTTCCCCGAGTAAAGACATTTCAAATTCTTGCTGCATATCAGAAGCAAATTTCTGACTCATAGACTCTTTATTACTTCCAAAAATGATATCATCGACATATACAACCACAATCAATAGTTTTTCATTTTCAGTTTTTGTGTACAAGTTGCTATCAGCAGACCCCTTTGAAAATCCTTGTTGATGAAGATATTTGTCAAGACGATAGTACCATGCCCTTGGAGCTTGTTTGAGACCATATAGAGCCTTTTTAAGTCTACAAACAAGTTTTTAATCATTTCCCAAAATGAATCCTTCTGGTTGTTCTATATAAACTTCTTCTTCTAGATCACCATTGAGAAAATCAGATTTAACATCCATTTGATAAACTTTGATTTGTTGGAAGCTTGAAAACACAAGAAACATTCTTATGGCTCCAAGTCTAGCTACTGGAGCAAAGGTTTCTTCAAAGTCTATACCTTCTTGTTGAGCATACCCTTTGCACACAAGTCTAGCTTTATTTATTATAACATCTCCATTCTCATTTAACTTGTTTTTGAATATCCATTTAGTTCCAATGACATTTTTGTCATGAGGCCTTGGTACTACTCCCAAATGTGATTCTTTTCAATTTGATCAAGCTCTTCATTCATGGCTTGAATCCAACATTCATCTTTGCTAGCTTGACTGACACTGTGAGGTTCAACCATGGACAGAAATGCCAGATTGCTAAAAGATCCCACAAGATTCCTTCTTGTTTGTACACTTGATTCCTTTTCTCCCAAAATTTGAGATTCTGGATGATTATTTTGAACATATCTAGATGGAGCCTTTTCAGACAGCTCTTCTTCAGGTTCTTCGCTGGGTGTACTATTTGTATCATTATTGTTTGATGTAGAAGGATATGTGTCCTCATCATCTTCATCTGTTGTTTGCTTTTCTTCTTTTGGGGCTGCAGTAGACTCATCAATAACAACATCAATACATTCAACAATCTTTCGAAGTCTTTTATTGTAACATTTATATGCCTTACTCCTAGAGGAGTAACCAAGAAATATTCCCTCATCAGCTCTGGGTTCAAACTTGCCAAGTTTTTCATCATTATTTTTTATTAAGCATTTGCTCCCAAAAATTCTAAAATGCTTTATAGTGGGAGGATTACCATACCAGAGTTCATATGGAGTTTTATCACTATTTACACGAACATGTGCTTTGTTAAGAATGTTTGCTGCTATATGTGCTACTTCTCCCCAAAATGTGTCAGGTGTTCCGGAATCATTAAGCATAGCTCTAGCCATTTGTTGAATTGTTCTGTTCATTCTCTCTGCAACACCATTCTATTGTGGAGTGCCAGCTACAGAGAACTGTCTTTTTATGTCGTGTTGTTCACAGAATTCAAGAAATTATTTGGATGTATATTCTCCTCCTCGATCAGATCTAAGACACTTGATTTTTAATTCTAATTCATTCTCCACTAGTGCTTTGAAAATATGAAATTTCTCAAATGCTTCATCTTTGTGTTTAAGCAGCCCAATCCAACACATTCTAGAGAAATCATCAATGAATAAGATATAGTATTCTTCACCACGAGGTGACTTTTTCCTCATAGGTCCACATATGTCAGTATGAATGAGTTCAAGAGGCTTACTTGATGATCCTTCCTTGGCATTAAATTGTACCCTAGTTTGCTTACCGAATTGGCAAGATTTGCATATGATATTTTCAGGTAGAGTAATATTGGGAAGATCAAGAACAGCTTTAAGTCTACTTGATTTTTTGATTTGAGAGAAGCTCAGATGCCCCAACCTTCTATGCCATAGCCAATTTTCTGAAGATTTACTCAAATAACATTGTTCTTTGGGGTTCTTCAATATATACAGGTTGTTTGGAGTTCTTTTTCCTTTTATAATTGCTTTACCTGTATCAAGATCACGTACTACACATTCTTTTGAACTAAAGACAACTTCAGTTCCTTGATCACACATTTGACTTACACTTAACAAGTTATGCTTTAATCCATCCACATACATGACTTCATTAGCTTTTACCTTATCCTTTAGGAAAACAGACCCTTTACCTTTAATTACCGCAAGAGTATCATTTCCAAATGTAACATTCTTCTCCTTTTCTAGAGCACTATATGCAAGAAGTTTGTCTTTATCACCTATCATGTGTCTTGAGCATCCACTATCAATGTACCATTGGTTCTCTTCATCTTCTGCAAATAACGCTATGCCACAATTTTCAACCTGTAACTCCTTCTTTTTCCATACTTTGGATCTTGAAGGAACATGTTATTTTGGCTAAACTTTGCTCCTGCATTCAGATTCTTCATGGCCAAATTTATTGCAATAAGTGCATTCAACTTCATTTTGAAGAGGAGAAAAGTTATTATAAGTATTCTTCTTTGCTTCAATATCAGTCCTTTTCTTTCTTGCTTCTCTTGTCATAATAGTTTTATATGCTACACACTGAATAGCTTTATGGCCAAAATTGTGACATGAGAAACATTGTCCATTGAAGAAGAAATTTCTGCGATCATAAGATCTTCTATATGAATTTATCTGTTGATTTGTGTTTCTTTGAAAGACATTCCTGTTAGTGTTTCTTGAATTGAAATGATCATGCTTTACCTGTAAATATTCTTTATTCCCTTGCTGAGTGGCAGCATGTTGTAAACCAGCTGTAACTGCTTTTAGATAATTTGGTGTTGATGCCTGAGAAGATTCTCCAATATATCCAAGACCTGTCTTTATAAGAGGAGATCGTTGTACCTTGATAATCTCATCTAAGGTTTCAGACCCTTTAGAAAATCTAAGATTCAGAGTCTTTACTTTCCCAAGTTATTTTCTTAGATCTACTACTTCACATTCTAATTTCTCATTGTGTTTCTCTTTAACTTCAAGCTGATTTTTCAGAGTTTCTATGATTATTTTTCTCTCTTCAAAGAAAATTTTGAGTTTATTGTTTTCATTAAGTGATCAGGAGATCAAGTCTCTTGAAGAAAAATGCTCAAAAATGAAGTTGCTCAGAATTGCTCCGAAATAGATCAACTGGAAAGTGCTCGTCAATACGATCCCAACACCACGAACGGCACTCAAATCCAACTCCGTATGAGGAAGATATTCAGTTTTGAATTTTCTCAATTTCAGTTAAAAAAGGCCAAAATTTGACTTTGGGAAAAAAATTATTTTTATTAAAAAAAAGAATATTCCACAGAATATTCTGTGGAATATTCCACAAAATATTCTGTGGAATATTCCGCTAGTGGCCAATTACAGAGCGCCACATGGCTAGCCCGGAGGCCGCCATGTGGGCGCCCCAAGTCGGTTTGGAATGGCATTTCAAAAATTTATATATGGACTCGGCCGGATTCAAACGCGGGTGGGCGCATTAACAGCCAAGAGACCCGACCAATGGACCATGGGTTTGTTGTTATTAAACCATGGCAACAATATAATATTTAATGTTTGAAATTGTTTTGGGCGGGCCCAAAAGGGGGCTAGCCCCTAAGGGCCAGCCCCCTCCGCATGGAACCACAGCCCGAGAACACACAGCTAATCGTTCGGCGCGCAATGTTAAGGTATGGTCACACGTAGTTGCTGGAAGGAGCGGAGTTGTTTAATAAACCACTCTAATATATGGTTGCAACGTTATGAAACCCACGTTTAACTCTTAGTTCATAACCAACATTGCCGACAGTTAAGGTCGCATGACTTATCCATTAGCCCCCTCCGGTTGGCGGTGATTTCGGTGGAACCTCCATTTTTAGCTCCGACTCCAAGTTTGTCAGACTTAATTGGCGGTGTCTCCAGATTTAACTGGAGTTTGTTTAGTCCAACTGGCAGATGGAGTAAATGTGGCATAACTTTGGCTAGGAGAGGTCTTTTGAGACGAATTTTTTTTATATTTTGGGTGGAGAGATCATTCTGGAGCTGTTGGAAGTGTTTTCAGAGCCACCAGGGCATTCTATCTACGAATTTTATAGCGTTTTTGATCGTGGAGCCATCAGGGCCTAAGGGAAAGAGAGCTGCATTGGACTACCTTCATCCAATGGAGGTGATTTTGTAGTCATTTTAGACTGATTTGGGTCTTCTGAATCTATTTTTGCAATCTATTTTTCCATTTGAGGCTTTTATATAGATGTAATCTCATTTTAAGCATTTAATCAAAGGAGGACTGAGCCTAATTAGAGGCTTTTGGACCCAGCGGAGGTAGCCCAAGAGAGGGGTGAACCGCTTAAACAATTATCTGCTGTCACTCTGTATATTTTGGTTGTTTATTTTCAGATTCTGATAGTTTAAACAGTAAATTTTCATAAGCATGCTTTTCCCAAACAAGTTTATACAGTAAACAAAACTTGTTATTTTATCATCAAACCTCTACACTTCAATTGCATAACATATATTCTTGCTTATTCACACATAAAAACATATCAATGAATACTTTGAACTTAAAAACAAATACTTTCATTGATCAAGATCATTAGTGATTACATTTTATTTCTTTAGGCAGAGTCTGTAGAAGGGCCAGGTAGCCTCCGGATTCATCCTTTCTAGTAAAGGTGAAATATCCGGTGAATGCCCTCTACAGTCAATCTCTGTATGAGAAATTCTTTGTTCTCACGATTTCAGATCATTAAGAAAATCACTGTCTTCTAGAGCGTCCAAAAAAATATCCTCTTCTTCTCTAGATTCTTTTTCAAATGCCATGAGAAGTCTCAGATCTTGTTCACATTCTTCCTCACTATCAGATAACCCATCACTATCTTCATGAGTATAGTAACTCCTTTTAGAGCTAAAATGATTCTTATTCCTTCTTGCTACTTCCTTCCCCTTTTTATGTGTTTCTTTATAAGGACACTTAGCAGCATAATGACCAACTCTTCCACAATCAAAACATTTTAAAGGAAGCTTACCTCTGAATCGTCCTGTGCCAAGTTGAAGTTTCTTTACGAAGTTTATCTCATCTTCTTCTGAGATATATCCTGATCCTTCTGTTATTTGTACTTCCTTTCCTTTTGTAGAAGTTATAAAGACTGCTTCTTTGACTTCAGATGGTCCTCCTCTTCTCATTTCATATGCAGTTAGTATGCCATGAAGTTGTACCACAGTAAGATTTTGAAGATCCTGCTTTTCTTCAAGAGCTGAAACTTTTGACTCAAATTTTGCTGTTAGAGATCTTAAGATTTTCTCAACCAAAGTAGATTCAGTTATTGTTTCTCCCAGATTTCTCATGCGATTTACAATATCATCAAGACGTAGAAATAAATTTGCAATGCTTTCTTCATTAAGCATTTTTAGATTCTCATATTGGATTCTGAGAGTTTGAAGTTTAGCACTTTTTACCTTTGCATCACCTTCATAGCTTAGAATGATTTTTTCCCATATTGCCTTCGCTGTATTCAGCTGCATGACTTTGATAAATTCTGATTTAGTTAGACTTCCCAATAGAGCATTGACTGCCTTTGCATTTGTTTCATAATTCTTTCTTTCCATTGGATCTGTTGGTACTGAGGCTAGATATTGATATCCTCCTTCAACAATAGCCCATACATCTGCTCCCAGAGACTAAAGATAGGATCTCATCCTTGTTTTCCAAAAGATTAAGTTGTTTCCGTTGAAGAGTGGAGGCCTGATAGATGTTGTTCCATCTTGATTGCTCATCTTGAATGATCTTCCTTCTAGCGGCTAAGCTTTTTCAGAAGGACCTGATCTGATACCAATTGTTAGGAAAAATACTTAGAGAGGGGGGGTGAATCAGTATTTAGGGCATACTCAGAATTTTTTACTTTTTAATGCTCTAAAATCCATACGCTACTTTACTGAACCATAATCGCATATATACGTGGATACCCTTCACAAAACTCGATTATGTACAGAGATCTTGATATGCAATTAATTCTTTACTTAGATCCTTGCATTTATTCATTCATCAGATGTTTATATAGCAGTAGACATGTGCAGTAGTAACAGAATAAATCATCACATATAAGAATCACACATGAACACCAGGATTTTAGGTGGAAACCCAAGTCGAGAGAAAACCACCACTGCCGTTGTCTCAGCCTTCAATATTTTATTATAAAGAAAACATCTTACAACAATGTGCTGCCGGTGCGTACCATAACAAAGACGCAGGCACCCACCTGCGCTCGTTTACCAGCCTCTCCTGGAAGGGAGCTACGACCCCCTGCTCTCGTTTACCAGCCACTCTGGAAGGGAGCTACGACCCCCTGACTGAAGGCTACAACCCTCAGCACCACCATGGACCACGTTTCATCAATTTTCATACTAGATCCAATAGCTTCCACACAACATACCTTGCAGGCCACCAAATTTACTTATTTTCTTCAGAGGTGCATCCTTAATTCAGAAATATGATACCCATTCCAAACAGATATACTTTAGAGTGAAGTATTCATTCACAACCCTTATACGTTCTTCATGATTGAACCAGGAATTAATCATCATCGGATCTAAATATCTTGATCAATCATCATATTCACAGGTGCGCCATAGATTCATATATATCAGAGTTTATTCATACAGATATCTCTAAAAGAGATTTGTTTCTTCTCGACCCTTTCGCACACCCTTCCTTCTTCATGATTCTCATCACCTTATATAGATTTTCCTTTAGTAAAACCATGAACCGCTAATGGTATTCCTAATCCGCTTATCCCCAAAAGGCGGTACGAAATGGGAAAAACCGGCTCCATAAAACCCGCACGTGATTCCTTTTCTTCGCTTAGTGCCGCTGACTCAGCAATAAAATATATTCATATAACCTTTCGGTTATTTTAAAACTTTACACTGCCTCCGTAACATTACTTTTAATCAAATTTCAATGAAATTTTAACCTGGACTTCAATCTTCAAAAAAACAGGATTTCATTCTTTGACCCCGGGCCCACATCGTAGTCGGAACACTTGAATGTGCGATATTGCGATCGTGTGATGGCGCGATGATCGCACGTCACAAACAACGAAACTTGCGATGGCAGAAATAACAAATGTGCGATATTGCGATAATCGCATATCGCAACAATCAACAAACTCTAGCTTGGGCGGAGGGTGATTTTGCGACATTGTGATGTTGTGATGGTGCGACGGCGCAACGATCGCACATCGCAAATATCCACATCAACAAGACATTTAAACTTCAAAACTTGCGATCTTGCGATTTGCGCTAAGGTGGTGGGGACCACTTGATCTTTCCTTTTCAGAAACTTAAAGGACCTCCGCTGTTTTAATCAATTTCCTTCATACTTGGTTGTTAAGGGCTTAAACGCCCGAAATGACTGTTTTTTAAATAAACTCTACTCCTCCGTAGTCTAGAACTACAAATTTCTTCATTCTACTATAAAACGGCGTTGCCCATCCTTTTTGAATGCGTGTTGCTATTTACCAAAAACTCTGTTGCGCCTTTGTATTCTTTTCTCCCATTCTATCTCTGCTCCTTCTGTTCTTCTTCTGTTATTCTCTGCTACCTTTGCCAATTATTTTTCCATCAACTTCATCAAGTAGGTTGCCATCAAGGACAACACTCTGCATCATATTGCCAATCATTGCCAATCATCTCATTTCATCAATTAGGTTGCCATCAAGGACAACACATGCCAACATGACGATCCTCAAGCAATCATCCATGAGGAAAAGGGAATCTATAGGGTTCAAACAGAAATTTTAACCATATCTCATGAACATTGGTAATATTATAAAAACCCTTTGCGCGCCTGCAACACAGCAAAAACATAGCCAGAGTCCATTATTTGAAGAATAGCTGCATTGAAGACAGTAGATCAAAGAGTATCCGTGTTTAAAGGTTTAAATCGGAGTTTTTAAATGGGATTAAGGCAAAAAGCTCAGAAAACAAAAGCCTAATCCACAGATAAACTGAGAATGAAGACCGAAGACTAACATCAAAGCCTAGTTAGGCCTAAAACACATAATAAATCAAATTAACAGTGTTTTAAGATAAAACAAGGAAATCTATCAATCTGAAAGGCCTCCACTGCCACATCAGAAGCTAATTGAATCCTCACCAGCTACCAAAGTGCCACCTGCAACCTCAATAAATAAAAGTATGCATCAGTTATTGCCTTAGTCAGTGATATTTTGTTTAAAGCAGCCATAGTTATTGCAAACCCTGTTTGAAGAATTTTAAAGTCAAAAAACTCTGCTAAGCTGCTAAATTCTTAATGAAGACCAATTAATACAGAGAAATATCAGAAAAATTCTCCATTGAGCCCCTCAAAGGCCGAGAAGCATTAACTTGTATTAATTGCACTAGAGATCTTTTATTTTATCCCACCTCCTCATTCTTCTATAAATATTGTTGTAGAAGACAATGTAAAGGTTATTCTTTGAATATCTGTTGCATGTAAATAGTTTTCTGAAGCTGTTGTAAGATCTGTTTGTAATTGAAGATACCTAAGTTGAGATGAGAAGTTTGAAGCTGTAGAGGCCCATTGGAATTGATGATTTTAACTAGTTTGAAGCATTCAAATACAAGCTGATTTATGGGATCCTGGTCTATGTCAATGATGATGTGTTTCTTATTGTAAATTGTTATTTTATTTTTGTTTCCATTCTGTCCATTTTCTCTGATAAAGAACAATTATAGAGCTAGGATTTACTCTTTGCAGTACCCTACTCTCACTGATAAGCTTTACCTTGATGTTTTCTTCCAATTCTATGTTTGAGAATGATTTAATACAGTCCATGCAGTTAAGGAATGTTGGTGAGCCCATGTCTTACTGTCTAAAATTCAAACATTGTTCTTGAATGCTATTTTCAGTTTATGCTAAGTAAAGTTGAACTAGGGAAGTCTATGGTTAGCCCTGTCCTCTAGTTTTATCTCCAAAAGTTGTCTGAAAATTTTCCCTAAGGGTATGTTGAAAGCAGGCTAGGTTCAAAGTCCTTACCTGATCTTAGACTATTCTTTTTTAATCTTAAGTGTTGTCTTGAAAAGTTTGCTAATTAAAGAATGAACTAGGGAAGTCTATGGTTAGCCCTGTCCTCTAGTTTCTTCTCCAATAGTTGCTTTGAAAAGTTTCCCTTTGAATATGTTGAAAGTAGGATAGGTTCAAAGTCCTTACTTGATCTTAAGCTATTCTTAATGTTTTTAAATGTTTTCTATTGAAAGTGCATCAAAAGCAGGCTAGTTTCAAAGTACTTACCTGATCTTAGATAACTTTTATGTCTTTCCTTAAGTGCATGCCAAAAGCAGGATAGTTTCAAAGTAATTACTTGATTTTAAGCTGCTCTTTGTTCTTCATCTGTTTGATCTTCATTTCTTATTGTTTTCATTCCATAAAATCAACTTAAAGAGATCCTTTAACATAGATTACTTGCCCCATGGATCACTCTTGAACCTTGCTATTTCAATTAAATCCTTTTATGACTCCATAGCCCAATGGATTGAAGTTGATCCTTGCCTATCTTATCAGCTGAATCATTCCTTCATTCTCTTATATCTTCACCCTTCATCTATACTTCCTTCACCTTCACATATCTTTGCCCAACCAAAACCAAACAAAAACTTTGTTCTTAATAACTAGCCTAAAATCATACTAAAAGCCTTAAAAGATAAATCAATCTTTGCACTTATAGAGAGATCCCTCTCTGGATTTAGAAGGGCTAGATCCTAGAATCCCAAAGTGGTTCATAATTTTGTCTCTGCAGCTTTAGTCTTGCCAATCTGCTAAAATTACAGAGGCCTAACATTTTTGGTGACTACACTAGGGACTCTGAGTCAAATTTCATCTTAGACACCCTTAAGACCTCAAAAAACCCCTTGAGTATAAGTAGCCCTCTTCAAGCACTACCAAAGAAAATGGTAATCATGATAAAACTTATTTGAGTCAGTGACAAACTAAGGAACCCTTAGGATTCTCATAAGAGCTTATCAAACCTTGAAGGAATCATCCAGCTTAGCCATAAGACTAAACTTTCTTTATCTCGTCACCGTAGCTAAGTGTTGAAACAGATTTAGGACACTCTTAGAACCCATAGGACCGAAAAAACTTAGAAAACCCAAAAATATTTCAAATTGGTATTCAAATAAACATGGTGGTGGATCATAAAAAATTTTACCTCCAAAAGAGCTAAAAATTTCCACCTGGTGACTCCACAATCCTAAACAGACCTTAAGACTCCACTGGGAAACCCATTATCATCATAACATCATATAAAATCAGTTAAGAAGGCTTTAAAGATTAAATTTTTCTTGTTTAAAGATCAGTTAGCCTCTTAAAGATTGTCATATTTGGTTAAACTTTTCTTGTTAGTTGGGTCTGAAAAACCTACCATAGTGGCTTCTAAAAGAATTCATACTAGGAGCCATCCTGATCCAAACCCTCCTGAGATAGTTGATAACCCTGAAATAATACTTAGGAAGTCTCCTGAGGCCAAATATTCAACTATTGTTAGATCACTCCATAGAGCTAATTCTATTCCTCAGAACCTTGCAGCTCTACAAGAATCACAAGTTGACTTAAGAAATCCATTCAGAACTAGGTCACTTGATGATATAGATCAGATAGATTTAGAGCCTTCACTTATATCCCAAGACAGAAGTGAACATCCTGGTAGCAGAGAAAATACTCCACCTGATTCACATTTCATTCATAATTTTGGTTTCTCTCATCCTAGATCTGCTCAACAATCTCTTACTGGTCCATCCACATTTGTTATCCATACACCCTCTATTCAAACCACCCCATTCCATCAACCTCCTCTCATTTCACATCCTCCACTTGTAAACCTCCCACTTTTCCCACAACCTCCTATCATGGCAACATGGTATGCTCCCCTAGTCCTTCCTTTACCTTTAGTCAATCTTCCACAGGACTATCAGTCCAAGATACCTTTGTATGATGCCAGTGGTGCTACTACTGCTTCACAACATGTGGATAAGATGAATGACTACTTTGACAGAAATGAGATTGATGATGAAACTGTCAAACTTAGATTGTTTGCTCAAAGTTTAGGGGGAGAAGCAAGAAAATGGTTCAAAATATTAACCCCTAACAGTATCAATGACCTTCAATCCCTCCATCAGTTATTCCTAAACAAGTGGGAAGTCAAGAAAAACCCTCTCCAAATACTTTCATATTATAACAGCCTAAAAAGAAACACTAGAGAAAGTGTTCAAGCTTATTGCACTAGATTCAATAGTGTGTATAATGCCTTACCCCCAGAATTGAAACTTGCACAAGGCTCAGCCTTAAACAAATTCCCTGAAGGATTTGATCCTGAAATGGCCTATCAACTTAGAGAAAGAGACCCTCTGACTTTATAAGATATGCAGAAAGGAGCCTTAGTTGTGGAAGTAAATATAATGGAGAAAAGAGCTAGAATGAGGAATGAGAAGAAAGTATCATTTAGGGAAGAGTCTACACCTTCCACATCTAGCTCAAAAATGGAGAGAATGATGGAGGAGATGATGAAAAGGATGAGCATATTTGAGAGAGCACAAGCTAGTCTAAACCAATCAGCTCCTCAAAACATAAACAAATCTCAAAATCAAAATCAGAATTTCAGGAGAAACCAACCTCAAAATAGACCAAGAGACCCTGATCAGGAGATTATTCCTCCTTTTCATCAAAATTATGTAAGTGAGGTTGAAGAAACCATAGAACAAGCAGAGGAAGATGACATAAACATGTTGGGAGTATACAATGACGATTTTGATGTTCATTACAATAAGAAACAAGGTCTATACACACCCTATGATGATAAAAGAGCAGAAGATGAATTTTATTATCAAGGACTGGAAAATGTCATCATAGAAACTCCAAAAGAGTATGAACTTAGGAGTAAAAGAAATCAGGAAACTCCTACAACCAAAACCTCTGAAAAATCTGCAAAAAACATCCCTGTAAATAAACCCAAAGTTACAAAACAAAAGGACAAAACAGTGGTTGTAAATTCTGATAAAAACAAAGAAAAAGGCACTCAAATTAATGAAAAACAGAGTGCAGATTTTAGCAGCGCTATTACTTCAGCTAGTGCTCCTATTAAAACAATTTTGACAAATGTAAATAGAGGAAATCAGCTAACCGATTTTGCTGATAGAGTGGTAGTTAATAAGGCTGAAACAAACATTTTAAAAAATCAGATGCCTTTTAGTTTGGAGTAGGAAATTGCCAAAATCAAAATCTTTATTCCTCTCACTGAATTAGCTACCCAAGATGTGCATAGATCCCAAATTCTGAAGGCTTTTAACATAGAAGAGAATAATGACACTGTCAATCTTAATGATGACCAACCAGAGCTTTTATTTGGTCCAAAGATTGAGGGAAGATACCAAGAGGGGCCAGTCCCTCCTTTTTATGTTAGTTTGAATATTCATGACAAGAATTTACAGAACGCTATGCATGATTCAAGGGCCTCTCACAATTTAATGCCCAAAGCTGTAATGGAGAGCCTAGGCCTTGAAATCACTAGACCATACAAAGATCTATACTCCTTTGACTCAAGCAGAGTGAAATGTTTAGGTTTGATCAAAGACCTCTGTGTAAACTTAGCACAAATTCCAGCCAAATGTTTAGTGATGGATATTGTAGTGGCTGATGTACCCCCCAAGTATGGTATGATGTTATCAAGATCTTGGGGTGCTAAGTTACAAGGAACAATGCAAATGGATATGACATATGCTACCATCCCTGTTTTTAATCAAACTAGAAGACTTTATAGGGAATCTCATATGCAATACATGGTTACTGGCCAAGAGAGACCACAAAAATCTCCTCTTTATTTTGTACATACAGGCCTTGATTCATTTATCCTTTTCAATGATGAAACATTCAGTGAGCAAGAAACCTTAACCGAATTAGTGGCAGATATAGAAAGAGAGGAAGACAAGACAGAAATATCAAAACAGTTTTCCAAATCAGAAAATCACAGCAAACAAATCACAGGTCTAGAGCTGCAAATTAGTCATCCATTGCTTTTCAACCTTGAAATTCAAGAGAAGAGTCCTAAACACAATGAAAAACATGAGGAACTAAAACAAATTCAATACAGTGTTGATCTTCAAGAACAATCCAAAATCACACTAGATGAAGAGGATAGTAACCAAACTAGTGAATCTGAAACTAGTCCTCTTTGGAGTATGAACTTTGATGGGTCTTGCACTAAGAGTGATGCAGGTGTAGGAGTGTGGCTTCACAATACAATGAACAATCATGCTGAAGGGAATTCCTACAAATTGAACTTTCAATGCACCAACAACATAGCTGAGTATGAAGCCCTCCTTTTAGGCCTACATTTATTGAAGAAATTAGGGGCCACAAGGATAAAGGTTCATGGTGATTCTGAACTAATAATTAGGCAAGTGAATGGGGAGTATAGTGCCAAACATCCCAGACTTAGAGCCTATAGGAATGATGTCATGGATTTATTGAAAACATTTGAGGAATTCCAACTTGTTTTTGTCCCAAGAAATCAAAATATTGCTGCTAATGGTTTAGCTTTTTCTACTAGAACATGCCTAACACCTTATGAAACCAAACTATGCACTACCCAAATCAAATTTAGACCAGATGTCCCTGAAAATGAAAAATATTGGCAAGTGTTTGATGGAGACAAACAAATAGAAGACTTCTTATAGTCCAGAAATGAATTTGAGCTGCCAAGTTCAGATTCAAAGTATGAAAATGACTGTTCCATTGAAGAGAATCTACTTGATGAAGAAGAAAACTCTCCAAAGATTGCTGATATAAATCTGTTATCTAATAAACTTGAACATACCACATATATTAGTGCAGATTTTGAAAAAGAAGACTTAGAAACATTGCAATCTAGCACACAAAGTTTTCCAAAAGGTCTGGTCCCTTTAGAAGAGTTGTTTGATTTCAATGATGTTGCCAAGAAACCAAAACTGGAGCTTGTTGAAACTGAGGTAGAAGAGTGCAATATAGGCAGTGAACTAAAAAGAAAGATGATCAAACTGTCTAAAACTTTACCAGCTCACATCAAATTGAAATACATAGAGTTGTTTAAAGAATTTTCAGATGTTTTTGCATGGAGTTATGAGGATCTAAAGTCCTATGACACAAAATTAATTCAGCATAAGATACCCCTCAAGGAAAACCAAAAACCATTCAAACAAAAATTGTGCAGAATTAACCCTGTTCAATTACCTTTGGTTGAGAAAGAAATCAAGAAAATGTATGAAGCTGGAATTATTTTTCCTATTAGATATTCAGATTGGGTGTCTAATCTAGTGTCAGTTAGGAAAAATACAGGAGAAATAAGGCTTTGCATTGATTTTAGGAACTTAAACAAAGTCTCACTAAAGGAAAACTACCCTTTACCCAAGATGGATCACATTTTACAAAAGGTAGTTGGGTCTAAGAGAATTTATTTGCTTGATGGCTTCTCAAGGTACAATCAGATTTTAGTACATCCTGATGATCAATTAAAAAGAGCCTTTACTACACCTTGGGGTACTTTCATGTATGTAAAAATGCCCTTTGGTTTAATGAATGCTGGCGCTACATTTCAGAGAGCCATGGATATTGCATTCTTAGAAGAATTAGGCTACTTCATCATTATTTACCTTGATGATATCACTGTTTTTTCCAAAATAGATGAAGAACACCTAGAACACTTGAGAAAAGTCTTTGAGAAATGCAGAAAATATGGGTTATCTTTAAATCCAAAAAAAAAAAATGTTTGGTCTCTAAGAAGGTAAACTTCTTGTTCACGTCATATCAGAAGAGGAGATAAAGATAGACCCAAAAAGGATCGATGGTATTTTTCAAATCAACCATCCAAGAAACATCAAGGAACTTCAATCTTTCATTGGAAAGATTAATTTCTTGAGAAGGTTCATACCCAACTTAGCTGAACTCCTTAGAAACATAACAAACATGCTGAAGAAAGAAGAAGGAGTTAGATGGACCTTAGAAGCAAAGAAATCATTTGAACTGGTCAAACAAGCATTAACCAAAACACCAGTTCTTATAAGTCTTGATTTTACAAAAGATTTTTTCATTTTTTCATTTGCATCAGAACACATAGTGGCTGTTGTCCTATTACAGAAAAAATCAAAGGGACAAGAGTAGCCAATTGCATTCTTTAGTAAGGCATTGATAGATGCACCTCTGAAGTACAATATTATGGAAAAACAAGCCTTTTCCTTAGTCAAAGCCTTAAAAGACTTCAGAGTTTACATTTTACACTCCCACATAATTGCACTGGTGCCAAATTCAATTGTGAAATACATTTTAACACAAGACCCAGATGGCAAAAGAGGAAAGTGGATAGTTGTGATACTTGAATATGATTTAGAAGTCAAGCTCAGTAAGCTCATAAAAGGCCAAGGACTAGCAAGATTAATGGTTGAATCTAATTTTGAAGCTCTTGATATAAACATGATAAATGCATTAGATGAACAGGAGGAGTTTCCAACTCCCATTGTTGAAGAAACTTTTATGAATTCCTCTTGGTATGCTGATATTTTGTATGTTTTTCTCAATTTGAATACACCTCTTGGCTTGTCTAAAACAAAGGCAAGATTTTTAAAGTTGAAAGCTGTAAATTACTGCATTATAGACAAATGTCTATATTGGAAAAATGCAAGTGGATTATTGCTTAAATGTTTTCCTGAGAGTGATGCAGATAAGATCAAGCATGAGTTCCATGAAAGAGAATGTGGAGGCCACCTCTATTGGAAGACAACTACCAATAAAATCCTTAGAGCTAGTTACTTTTGGCCCACCCTCTTTCAAGATGTCCATAAAATGATTATTGCATGTCATAAATGTCAACTCTTTTAAGGAAAAATAAAATTGCTTCCTTTACCCTTGCATCCAATCACTGTTGAAGCTCCTTTTCAACAGTGGGGTCTAGACTTCATAGGAGAAATCCATCCACCCTCATCTGCCCAACATAGATGGATTCTCACTGCAATAGACTACTTTACCAAATGGATAGAATCCATCCCTTCTAGGCAAGCCAATGACTCTGTCATCATAAAATTCCTTGAAAATCATATCCTCTCTAGATTTTGTTGTCCTAGGAAGATTATCACTGATAATGTTGTTGCATTTGGATCCAAAAATATGGTTGAATTTTGTCACAAATATCAGATTACATTGGATCATTCTACTGCTTATTACCCTCAAGGTAATGGGCTGGCAGAATCCTCAAACAAAATTTTGGTGAACATAATCAAGAAGTTGCTGGAGGAAAATAATAAATCTTGGCACACCAAGCTAGTACATGCATTATGGGCTGACAGATTAACAATTAAAAATTCAATTGGAATGTCACCCTACCAGCTTGTTTATAGAGTAGATGAAATTTTTCCAACCAGCCTAGGAGTGCCAGTCATGAAGTTGATACAAGAACTATAGTCTGAAGACAATGACATGATCAAAAGAATTAATCAGACTATACATCTTCAACAAACCAGAGAGGAAGTCTACAACAGAACATTACAAATGCAAGAAAGCATGAAGAAGTTGTTTGATAGAAGGACAAAAGCCAGTTAATTCAGCATTGGTGACAAAGTTTTAAAGTGGGATTCAAGGAGAGAAGATAAGGGCAAGCATGGGAAATTTGATAACTTATGTCTTGGCCCTTATCTCATTCATTCTACTGCCGGTAACAATGCCTTTTTTTTACAAGAATTGAATGGAGCTGAACTGTTTGGGTGTCCCGTCAATGGCAGGATGCTCAAACATTATTTCTCTTGACCATATCAGTTTGGAAGCCTTTTTATTTTTTCTCATTGTAAATATCATACTCATCACTGTATTCAAAGTTAGAAAATGAAAAAATACAAAGACAATAGAAAGAGGGCAGATTATAAAAACAAGAAAGGTGCAGCCCCATACCAAAAAAGAGAAATAAAATCTGAAAGTGTGCAAGCCCAAATTCCACTCCTAAAAAACACACTCCTATTTAGTCATACAGCCTAATCATTACTAATTATTTTTCAATTTACTGCTGATAGGTTAGTGAATTAGATCAGCCAAACAGCATAATATTGGCTTATTAGTAAGGTAGATTAGGATAGAAAAATGAAGGTTCAAACAAACTTAAAATCTGAACCTATGAATTTCAAAAGATGAATGGCTCTAATTAGATAAAATATTAAGCCAAAGATAGAGAACAAACTGGTTCTAATATGCTCAAAACTTGAACCAGGAAAGAAAGAAAGATAGCTCAAACAAATTCAAAAAATCAAAGCTAAAAGAGATAGTGAAGGATGTTCTTTATTTTTCAGATCTTAAGCCTTCATCGTTTTTGTTTTAATTTTCTACAAATTTTAGTCTATGTGCAGCTTGTTTTTATGCCATAGATTAGCAACAAGTTAGACTGCTCAATCCTAGCTTGTTTTCTTTTAAATTTCTTGTCTTAGAATCTAGAGAATAAAATCTGTCAGACAGTCTAATCTTGACAGATAGTAGTTAGGTAGAGAAGCTTATGAACTCAACTGCTTAATCTGAGTTCATGGAGAAATAAGGGCAAAATTAGACTAGTTTTATGTTTTCAAAAAAATAAAATGTTGATGAAAAGAGTTTTCCAATCCAAATGCACTCTGAAAGAAGAAAAAATGTTATATCATTAGGATTGGATAAGTAGAAAGCTTGTTTTGATAGAATTCCATTGTTTTTAATGGCTGCTAACCTTGTCAGAGCAAAAGAAGATCAGCAAAGATAAAGAAAATTGCAGCCCAATGGATGAGGCATTGATCATCTTCCAGAGAAGATAGGTCTGAAGTTCTTGACACCTTCAAGAAGGTGCCATCCCTATGTGGAGCCACTGTTAGCCACCTATAAAAAAATTTCATATCAAATGGTGGCTAGATCTTCTTTAGACTTCAAGAAACAATTTCATGACCAAATTGTGAGTTCTTAAAGTATTATGAAGATAAATAATCCTTTAGTTAATCTTCACTGTTGTTTCCCTCATAAACCTGAAAAATCTGTTGTTTGCCTAAAAAAAGACTGCTTAAAAACTCATTTTTCCCTTCATTTTACCCCTCCTTTCACTCATAAATAACCCCATTTTTCACCCCCCATTTTTCTTCATAAAATTCCCCCATAAGCCTCTGTCAACCTTCAAAAAAATTCCAAAATCCCTTTTAAACCTTATGTCTCTCTGTTATTTGGTTTAAAAAGGCCTTCATTCCCCTATCGGAACCACTAAATTGGCTTTAAAAACTCTGTTTTAGGCCAAAAATGCCCTTTCTGCATATAAAATTTTATTCAGCCCTCGAGGGCTTAACTCTGGAAAACCCCTGCCTCATGGGACCATAAGCCCAGCAACCATGTGCTAAAATTCCTTAAACCCCCGTCTAAAACCTCACTTTCCTTTGTTATTTCGTAAAACCCGACTTTCTTTGTTATTTCATAAATCCGATAGTTCAAAGTTTAAATGAATATTGATCGTCGATCTAAACCAATCAATGATCATCGGCTCATCGCATCACAAAAATTTATTGCATCGCAAGTTTAAATCGCATCCCAAATATTCATTTTACCCTTTGTTTTTTCCTCCCGCTGATGTGATCCCGCGAACAATTCTCCACCATTGATCTGCTCTATTGCGCCCAGATCTAACGGCCCATATTTCTCCCCGTTCCAAAACCTTCCCTTCTGCCTTTGTCTTCATCGTTTAATCCCCACCATCGATCTAGTTTTAAGATCAATGGTTCTCACTCCATCACAAATCGGCAATCGCAACATTCCTTTATCCCTTGCCCTCTTCCGATGCCGATGCCCCGATGAGATCTCAGCCTGTTAGCCACCTATAAAATTGTTATAGCAAAAGGTGGCTAAGACTTTTTGAGCCTTCAAGGAACAAATTTTATTGCTAAAAAGTGTTGGCTCTTGAAGACTCGTAAAGGACTCATGCCTCTATCCCATCTTCACTACTATGCCTATTCTACATTCAGAGATCCTGCAGATTTCCAAGACAGATTACTTCTGCAAACACCTTTTTCCCCCTTTTCCCCTTCTTCCAAAACTAACCTCATCTTTGCCTTTCCTTCTCCCATGAAATCCTTCATTTTCATGCCTTTCCCCTTCCCCATTCATCAAAACCCCTTTGATAAGGTTTAAAGACTCATTCTTTTGCCTTATCGAAACCTTCAAAACCTTTAAAAATCATTGGAAATCCATGAAAATTACATTTTTATGGATTTTAGACTTAAACCCCCTTGGGCTAAGTCCTTAACCCTTTCCTTCCATACGCCCAGGCGCCAGAACCGAACGCCAGCCTTCCAAGCGCTTATCGCGTTGCCCAATTGCTATTAGCCCCCCTTCTTTAAACCCTCGGTCATATATTTTTCCATATAACCCACGGCCCTGCAGTCGGGTGCCAAGTCGCATTATAAATTAATATAAACCTTTGGTTATATTAATTTTTCGATTTTTATTTTATTATAAACTTTCCGCCAGTGCAAAAACCCCAGTCAAATCTCCACCATCGATCTGATTTGCAAATCGACGGCGCGGATTTTATCACCCCGGTGGTCCTCGCCATCCACTCACCGATTGCAAAACTGGGCAGATTTCATCACACCACATCCAAGCGCTCAGCGGTTTCTTCCATTTCGCAGCGATTCCATACGCTGGCTGACACATGTCTTGGGCACTGTTCATGAAATTGTCGTCCATCGTGCATTAAAGTTCGGACGTGGAACCGACGCAATATGGACGTCCACCGTCCGATCTGAGGCCACCCATCGGACGGCGATCGCTCACCGAAGGTGCCCACGCGATAACCAGGCTATGGCGCTGCATTTAAAAGATCTGCACCATCGATCTGATCTGCAGATTGACGGCCCACATTCCATCGCCCGGTCCCCTCATCCACAGTAGTGCCGGTGGTCCCAATGCCACATCAGCGTCCACGCGGCAGATTTCTATTGGGCGGGTTTCCATGGTTCCTCATCTAGTCAGCAAATCCGGACTCGGGAATTTTATTCAACATGGTTTAATTAAAATCTTGATGTCTGGTCACATTTTCTAAATTTTTAACGCCTGTTCTCCGCCATTGATCGCTTTGGCCGATCTCATCCGACGGCCCACGATCGTCCCTTCACCTCCTCTCCTAGCCATTGATCTCTGCGCGATCGACGGCTTTGATTTAAATTATTCTTCCGCCTTCCTTTTTTTTTCCCCCGATAAATCTTGACCATTGGATGATGTCATCCAATGGCCCTGCTCTTTCCACGTGCTTTCTAAAGCAGCAGACCTATATATGCAGGATTTTATAATGTTTTTTGTATTTTGCAGGGTTTTCAATGGTTTTTCTGCCATGTTCGAAGAAAATTCAGAAGCAGAGGGTGACGATCCTCCCGCCTCTGATCCATCAAAGAAAATCACTTCCATTTTTCAAATTCATGTATCATCGGTGATTCATGAGGCATTGATGGCATATCGCCCCTGTGCAGCCCTGCACACTAGAAAAACACAGCAAGTCAATCACAAATCAAAGAGTATCAATGTCGACAACAAAAATATACCAGAGTAAAGGATTGAAGACAAGTTTTGTGGGGATTACGGCTAAGAATGATTATCAAAATCCTAATCCCCAATTAAAAACACAGTTAAAGAAGAAAATCTTAAGTTTTTTATCGACAGAAAGCCTCCACCGCCACCTCTGAGGCAAATTGATTCCTCCCAGCTGCTGAAATGCCACTTGTGCATCAAAGTATTCAATCAAAGGCCGAAGTTATTGATCAAATGAGGATATTCACCTCAGCGCAGCCAGAGAGTTACTTCTGCAGGGAAAATTAATGCAAACAATATCTGCGGAGTAGCCCCGACATCACACAGAACCTCCAAGGTCAACAAAAGCTCCCACCGAGCTTAAAAATTTATGTAAATCATTTAATACAGAATACACCTATTGTAAGTTTCTTCATTGAGCCCCCCAAAGGCCAAGAAGCCATTAAATCTCTATTAATCGTAATTGGAGATCGTTTATCAGATCTCACCTCCTCATTCTTCTATATATACTTATGCAGAAGATGAGAGAGGGGTTGGCTGATTAGGTTGTTGAACATTGTAATGTAATTAAGCTCGAGACTTATATCTGTAAATAGTGTTCACTGGCCCTTGAAGCTCTGTTTGTGTTAGATTAGTTAGGCTGGATAGTGAAGATGATTACTGAACTGAAACATTGGACCTGGATACTGTAACTGGTTTGACATCAATAACAAGTTGTTTCTTGGGATCCTGGTCTATATCACTGGTGAAGTGCCTCTTTCTTTGTTATTGTTTTCCTTCTATGTATGTCATATTGTTCGCTATTCTCTGATAAAGAGCAACATTTATAGAGTTAGGATTTACTATTTACCAGTACCCTTCTCTTACTGATAAGATTTATCTCAATGTTTTCCTCCAATTTGTTTATTTAAGAATGATTTAATACAGTTTAAGCAGTTAGGAATGTTGGAGTTCCCTCGTCCTACTGTTTGCTTTAAACATTTTTCTTGAAATTTATTTTCCTTATTTTCTTATTAAAGTTAGACTAGAAAAGTGATGGTTTTCCCTGTTTCTAGCTTCTATTCTCCAAAGGCAGATTATGAAGGTTTCCCTTGGTGTTGACTGAAAGCAGACTAGGTTTAAAGGCACCTTATCTGATCTTAGGTTACACTTTGTTTCTCTTATATGTTTTTATATTTTCTAAAGGTAGTCATGTGGATTACTGGATTGTTTTTCAATTAAGCTGCTTTAATACAACTTGCCCAAGAAGTCAATGGTCATCCCTGTCCTTGGTTGGTTTTAAACAGTTACTTAAGAGGCTTTTCTTGTTTGGACTGACTATAAATCATTTGTGAAATTATTATTAGTTTCCACCTCTCCAACACTTTATTGTTTCCATTCCATCATTTTAATCTCAATAATCTTGTGATGTATATGACTTGCCCCTTGGATCACTCTTGATTTTGTTGCTCAATTAAAGCCTTGTTATGACTCCATAGCCCAATGGACTAAAAACCAGCGTTATATCTATATTTTTAGCCTATTTGTTCTATTCACTTGCAACTTCTCACCTTTGGAACTCTTTTCACTTAGGACTTTCCACCTCAAACAGTATTCATGCTCAACCATCTAAAAACAAAACAAACCCTTGGCCTTCATAACTAGCCTAATATTATTACCCCAAAACTTCAAAGACAAATCCATCTTTGCACTTATTGGAGAGATCCCTCTTCGGATTCAGGAGGGCTAGATCCTAGAATCCCAAAGTGGTTGAAACAATGTTGCTTCTGCAGTTTTAGTCTCACCAATCTGCTAAAATTACAGATTACTAACATTTCTGGCGACTTCGCTGGGGATCTTTTCTGAGTTAATAAAAGTTCAAAAACACCTTAAAACTCTAGATAACCCCTGGTTTTATGACAATTGTTCTGTTTGTCAGCCGAGCCACCAGCAACTAACATTTCTGGCGACTCCGCTGGGGAACGAAACCCAGAAACATTTTCATTTGAGGGTAACCATAGGATATCAGGGATTTGGTTCAAAAACATTTTCTATATTAACCAGCTGAGCCACCAGCAACTAACATTTCCAGCGACTCCACTGGGGATCTCAGCTGAATTTTCACCTTAGGTTCCCTTAAGAACTTCATAAAACTTGTGAGTAAAAAGCAGCCTTTTCAAGCACTATCGAGGGATGGTAATAATGATGTAACTTGTTTGAATCAGTGACAAACTAGGAAAACCCTAGGATTCTCATAAGTCTTTATCTAACCTTGAAAGATCAGCTGGATTAACCATAAGAGTAGACTGTCTTTGTCTCATAACCGCAGCTAAGTTTTGAAACAGAGTCAGGACATTATTAGAAACCACACAACAGAAAAATGACTCAGAAAACCTAAAAATATTTCAGATTGGTATCCAATAAACATGGTGGTGGACCATAAAACCTTTTACCTCCTTAGGAGCTAAAAACTTCCACTTGGCGACTCCACAATCCTGAACAAACCTTAAGACTCCACTGGGAAGAACCCTTATCCTTATAAAATCGTTCAAACTCAGTTAGAGGACTGTAGGATTAAAATTTTTGTAAACAGTTTAGTTAACCTCTCAAAGATTGTCATACCTGGTTGAAATTTTCTTGTTTATTTGGGTCTGAAAAACACAGCATAGTGGCTCCTAGAAAGATTCACACTATAGCCTATCCTGACCCTGATCCACCTGAGTTTGTTGATAACCCAGAAAGTATCCTTAGGAAGTCTCCTAGGATTAGATTATCAATTGTTTTCAGATCACCCTTGAGAGCTAGTTCAGTTCCTGAAAATCTTTCAGCTCTGCAACAATCACAAGTTGACTTAGTGAATCCTTTTAGAACTAGTTCTCTTGGTGATTTAGATCAGTTAGATTCTGAGTCTTCAATTTCTTCTCCTGAAACTAGTGAACATCTTGGTGGCAAAGAAACAACACCTCCTGATTTACATTTCCTTCACAACCTAGGTGTCTCTCATCCAAGATCGGCTCAACAATCTATTCCTGGTCCATCCACTTCTACTCATCCTGCATCCACTATTCAAACCACTCCACTTCAGCCCACTTTCCCTTTTGTTAATCCACCTCTTGTCAATACACCCCCATCACATATCATGGCAACATGGTATGCTCCCTTAGTCTTTCCTACACCATTAGTCAATCTTCCACAGGACTATCAGTCCAAAATTCCATTATATGATGCTATTAATGCTACAACTACATCACAACATGTGGATAAGATGAATGACTACTTTGACAGAAATTAAATTGATGATGATTCTGTCAAACTCAGATTATTTTCTCAAAGTCTGGGGGGGGGGAGTAAGAAAATGGTTTAAAGGCTTAACCCCCCATAGTATCAATGATCTCCAAGCCTTCCATCAAAATTTCTTAAACAAATGGGAAGTAAAGAAGAATCCTCTCCAAGTCCTTTCTGATTACAAGACCCTCCACAGAAACAATGGGGAAAGTGTGCAAGCTTATTGTAACATATTTAATAGTGTATATTATGCACTTTCCCCAGATCTAAAACCTCCACAAGGCTCAGCTTTAAACAATTTTCCTGAAGGGTTTGACCCTGAGATGGCCTATCAGCTAAGCCAAAATCAAACTGCTCCTCAAAATAGAAACCAGAACCAAAACTAGAATTTTAGAAGGAATCAACCTCCAAATAGACCTAGGGAAGATGATCAACATATCACTCCTCCCTTTCATCAAAAATATGTAAGTGAGGTTGAGGAAATGGATGACATAATAGAGGAAGATGATATCAACATGTTTGGAGTAGAGGATGATGACTTTGAAGCTCATTATAATAGAAAACAAGGTTTTTATACATCTTATAATGACCAAAGAGATGATGATGAAAGTTATTATCAAGAAATGGAAAATATCATCATAGAGTCTCAAAGAGAATATGACCTTAGAAGCAAAACCAGTCAACAAACTCCCAACACCAAAATCTCTAATAAATCTTCACAAAACAGCACCACAAACAAGCCTAAAGTTGTCAAACAAAAGGATAAAACAGTGGCTGAAAATTCTGATAATGGTAAAGATAAAGGCACTCAAAACAATGAAAAACAGAGTGCAGGCATTAGTAGTACTAACACTTCAGCTAGTACTCCTGTGAAAACAATTTTTTCAAGTATAAATAGAAAAAACCAGCAAACCCATGTTGCTGATAGAATGACAGCTAATAAGGCTGAAACTAGCACTTTAAAGAGTCAAATTCCTTTCAGCCTGGAGCAGGAAATTTCAAAGATCAAAATCTCTGTTCCCTTGACCGAGTTAGTTTCCCAGCATATATATAAGACCCAAATTTTGAAGGCTTTAAAAATAGAAGAAAATGAGGACACAGTCAATCTTAACGATGACCAACCAAAGCTGATTTTTGGTCCTAAGATTGAAGGTAGATATCAAGAGGGACCTGTTCCTCCCTTTTATGTGAGTTTAAACGTTCATGACAAGATTTTGCACAATGCTATGCATGATTCTGGGGCTTCTCATAATTTAATGCCAAAAGCTGTAATGGAGAGCCTGGGTCTAGAAATCACCAGACCTTACAAAGACCTTTACTCTTTTGATTATAGCAGAGTAAAATGTTTAGGATTAATCAAAGACCTTTGTGTTAACTTAGCCCAAATTCCAACCAAATGTTTAGTCATGGATATTGTTGTGGCTGATGTGCCCCCAAAGTATGGAATGTTATTATCAAGATCTTGGGGGGCTAAGTTACAAGGGACTATGCAAATGGACATGACCTATGTGACTATCCCTGTTCTCAATCAGAATAGAATACTTTACAGGGAGTTTCATATGAAATTCACAGTTACAAGTCAAGACAGACCACAAAACTCTCCCCTGTATTCTGTAAATACAAGCCTTGATTCTTTTATTATTTTTAATGATGAAACATTTGGTGAACAAGTCACTTTAACAGAATTAATGGCCGATAGGGAGGAAGATAAACACAACGCAGAAGTGTCAAAATAGTTTGCTGCATTTGAAGACATTAGCAAACTAAACAAAGGTCTTGAGCTACCCGTTAGGTGTCCATTACTTTTGAACATTAACAATCAAGAAAACAACCCTCAAATAAACGAAAATCTTGGGGAATCAAAACAAATACAACTAAGTGCTAAGATTCCACAACAACCCTTGAGCATGTTAGTTGAAGAGGACAGTAACCAAGATGAAACCGAAAATAGTCCTCTGTGGAGTATGCATTTTGATGGGTCATGCACTAAGAACAATGCTGGTGCAGGTGTCTGGATTACCAACACTGAAAATAATCACACGGAAAGCATTTCCTGCAAATTAAACTTTCAATGTTCCAATAACATAGCAGAATATGAATCCATTCTCCTAGGCTTACGTTTGTTGAAAAAGTTAGGAGCCAGGAGAATTAAAGTTCACGGGGATTCAGAGTTAGTCATTAGGCAATTCAATGGGGAGTATAACGCAAATCATACCAGACTTAGAGCCTACCAAAACGATGTCATGGACCTTTTGAAAACATTTAAGGAGTCCAAATTGTTTTTTGTCCCAAGAAAAGGAAATATTGCAGCCCACAATTTAGCCTTTGCAGCTAGAACATGCTTAACGTCGTATAACACCAAAGACTGCACAACTCAGATAAAATTTAGACCAGCTTTGCCTGATAATGAGAAGTATTGGCAGGTGTTCGACAATGACAAACAAATAGAAGACTTCATGCAATTCAGAAATGAAGTCGAACTACACAGTTCGGACTCAGATTACGATACACACTGCAGTGAAGAAAATTTTCTTAGTGAAGAAGAGTCGTCTCCCAAACTTGTCAAAATCAATCTTCTGACTGACAAACTTTAAAACAAAACAGAAATGACTGTAGAGTTAGAAACAGAGGAGTTAGAAATTCTGCACTCTAAAGATGAAGGTTTGCCCAACGGTCTGGCTCCTTTAGAAGAGTTGTTTGATCTTAACGATGTGGCCAAGAAGCGAAAACTAGAACCTGTAGAGACTGAAGTGGAAGAGTGCAATATAGGCAGTGAGGAAAAATCGAAAATGATTAAACTGTCTAAGACTTTACCAGCTCACATGAAACTCAAATACATAGAGCTGTTTAGAGAATTCTCTGATGTTTTTGCGTGGAGTTACGAAGATCTTAAATCCTATGACACTGAAATAATACAGCACAAAATTCCCCTCAAAGAAAACCAAAAACCATTCAAACAGAAACTGCGCAGAATAAACCATGTTCAGTTACCTTTGGTTCAGAAGGAGATCATGAAAATGTACGATGTTGTTATTATTCTCCCTATTAGATATTCTGAGTGGGTGTCTAATCTGGTGTCAGTTAGGAATAAAACTGGAGAGATCGGGCTTTTTATAGACTTTAGAGACTTAAACAAAGCTTCATTGAAATATAACTACCCTTTACCCAATATGGATCATATTTTACAAAGGGTGGTAGGGTCTAGAAGAATTTCTTTGCTGGATGGCTATTCAGGGTACAATCAGATCTTAGTTCACCCTGCTGATCAATTAAAGATAGCCTTTACTACACCATGGGGCACTTTCATGTATGTGAAAATTCCCTTTGATCTAATGAATGCTGGAGAAAATTTTCAAAGAGCCATGGACATAGCATTCTCGGAATAATTGGGCTACTTCATCATTATATACCTTGATGATGTCACTGTGTTTTCAAAAACAGATGAAGAGCACTTCGAACATTTGAGAAAAGTTTTCGAGAAATGCAGAAAGTTTGGGATATCTTTAAACCCTAAGAAGACAATGATTCGGTCTCCAAGAAGGTAAACTTCTTGGGCACATCATTTCAGAAGAGGGTATTAAGATAGATCCAAAGAGGATTGAGGCCATATTGCAAATCTCTCATCCTCGGAACATCAAGGAGTTGCAATCTTTCATTGGGAAGATTAACTTTTTGAGAAGGTTCATTCCCAACTTGACCGAGCTCCTTAGGAATATCACAAACATGTTGAAGAAGGAGCAAGGGGTAAAATGGACCTTGGAAGCAAAGAAGTCTTTTGAGCTGGTGAAACAATTGTTAACCAAAACACCGGTTCTAATAAGTCCTGATTTTTCAAAAGATTTTTATATTTTTTCATTTGCATCAGAACATACCATAGCGGCTGTCCTTTTACAGAAAAATCCACAAGGACAAGAGCAGCCTATTGCATTCTTTAGCAAGGCATTGAGGGATGCCCCTCTGAAGTATAACATTATGGAGAAGCAAGATTTTGCTTTGGTTAAATCTTTAAAAGACTTCAGAGTATACATCCTTCACTCACACATCATTGCCTTTGTCCCAAACTCGGTTGTTAAAGACATTCTAACACAGGACCAAGATGGTAAGAGAGGTAAGTGGATTGATGTTATTCTTGAATATGATTTAGAGATAAAACCCACTAAACTCATCAAAGGCCAAGGTCTAGCTAGATTAATGGCTGAATCCAATTTTGAAGTTCTTGATATTAATATGATTGATGCTTTGGATGACCAAGAGGAAATCTTAACACCCATTGTTGAAGACTATTTTGTGAATTCTCCTTGGTATACTGATATTATTTATGTTTTTCTTAATTTAAATACACCTCCTGGTTTTACAAAGACAAAGGAAATAATCCTAAAGTTAAAAGCTGTAAACTATTGCATTATAGATAAATGTCTTTATTGGAAAAATGCAAGTGGTGTATTGCTTAAATGTTTGCCTGAGTTTGATGCAGATAAGGTTAAGCACGATTTCAATGAAGGAGAGTGTGGAGGTCATTTGTACTAGAAGACAACAGCCAACAAAATTTTGAGGGTTGGTTTATATTGGCCTACTCTTTTCCATGATGTGCACAAGATGATCATAGCCTGTCATAAATGTCAACTTTTTGAAGGAAAAATAAAACTGCTACCCCTACCTCTGCATCCCATTACTGTTGAAGCTCCTTTTCAACAGTGAGGACTTGACTTTATAGGAGAAATCCACCCACCATATTCTGCCCAGCATAGATGGATTCTCACTGCCACAGACTATTTCACTAAGTGGATAGAAGCCATACCTTGTAGGCAGGCCAATGATTCAGTTATCATAAAATTTATGGAGACCAACATTCTCTCCAGATTTGGTTGTCCTACCAAGATCATCACTGATAATGCAGCAGCATTTGGATCAAACAAGATGGTTGATTTCTGTCACAAATATCAGATAAAATTGGGGCATTCCACGGCCTATTACCCTCAAGGTAATGGACTTGCAGAATCATCAAACAAAGTTTTAGTGAACATAATCAAGAAACTGTTGGAGGACAATAAAAAGTCTTGGCACACAAAGCTAGTTCATGCACTGTGGGCTGACAGATTAACTTTGAAGAAATCTATTGGCATGTCACCTTTTCAGCTGGTGTATGGTACTGATGCAATTTTTCCAAACAGCCTTGGTGTACCAGTAATGAAGTTGATTCAAGAGTTTCAAACTGAAGATAATGACATGATCAGAAGAATAAATCAGACCATTCATCTTCAGCAAACCAGAGAGGAGGTTTATAACAAGACATTGCAGAAGCAGATCAGCATCAAAAAGCTTTTTAACAGAAGAACAAAGGCCATCAATTTCAAAGTTAGGGACAAAGTTTTAAAGTGGGACTCAAGGAGGGAAGACAAGGGCAAGCATAGAAAATTTGACAACTTATGGCTTGGCCCTTACTCTATTCATTCAGCTGCTGGTAACAATGCTTATTTCTTACAAGAGTTGAAGGGAGCATAATTGTTTGGAGGTCCTGTCAATGGCAGGATGCTTAAACATTACTTCTCTTGATCCATGATATGTTTTGAAGCCTTTTATCTTTTTTCCATTATAAATATTTCATCCACCATTGCATTCAAAGTTATAAAAAATCAAAAATACTAAAACAAAAGAAACAAAGAAAAGAGGGCAGATTGTGAAAACAAGAAAGGTATAGCCTCATACCAAAAAAGAGAAACAAATTCTGAAAGTGTGCAAGCTTAAATTCCACTCCTGAAGAACACACTTCTAGTTAGTCAAACTATCTAATCTTGACTAATTAGCTTTAAATTTTCTGCTGATAGGATAGCGAATTCGATTTTCCAAACTGTTTAATCTTGGCTTATCAGTAGATAGTTTAGGATAGAAAATAAGGGTTCAAACATACTCAAAATATGAACCTAAGGTTTCAAAGAGAAAATGACTCAAATATGTTTCAAATTCTAAGTCAAAAGATGTAAAAATCTGGTTCCAATCAGCTCAAAATCCGAACCAGTTGATAAAGACAAGACAGCTCAAACAAGTGTCAAAACAGAGCTATAGAAAAAAGGAAGGAAATGTTTTCAAATTTCAGATCTCAAGCCTTCCATTTTTGTTTTAAATTTTGTGCAAAACAATGTCTATGTGCAGTTTGTTCTTATTCCATAGACCAACATCAAGTTAGATTGTTCAATCCTGACTTGAGTGCTTTTAAATTTCTGTTGTAGAATTTAGAAAATGAAAATCTGTTAGACTGTTTAATCCTAACAGATTAGTAGATTGGGTAGAGAGACAGCTGAACTCAACTGTTTAATCTGAGTTCAGGGAGTAACAAGGAGTAGAAATAGATTATATTTCCTACTTTCAAAAGAATAAAATGTTGTAAAAAGAGTTTGCCAATCCAAGTGCACTCTAATGAAGAGAAAATGTTAGATCAGTAGGATTGGGTAGGTAGAAGCTTGTATTGATGAAGATCCATTGTTTGTGACTGCTAATATGTTTTTAGAACAAAAAATATCACCCATAGAAAGAAAGGCAGCCCAATGGATGAGGCACAGGTCGGCCTCCCAGAGAGTGCAAGTCTGAAGTTCTTGATGCCTTCAAGAAGGCACCATCCCCTAGTGGAGCCACTGTTAGCCACCTATAAATTTGTTATAGCAAAAGGTGGCTAAGACTTTTTGAGCCTTCAAGGAACAAATTTTATTGCTAAAAAGTGTTGGCTCTTGAAGACTCGTAAAGGACTCATGCCTCTATCCCATCTTCACTACTATGCCTATTCTACATTCAGAGATCCTGCAGATTTCCAAGACAGATTACTTCTGCAAACACCATTTTTCCCCTTTTCCCCTTCTTCCAAAACTAACCTCATCTTTGCCTTTCCTTCTCCCATGAAATCCTTCATTTTCATGCCTTTCCCCTTCCCCATTCATCAAAACCCCTTTGATAAGGTTTAAAGACTCGTTCTTTTGCCTTATCGAAACCTTCAAAACCTTTAAAAATCATTGGAAATCCATGAAAATTACATTTTTATGGATTTTAGACTTAAACCCCCTTGGGCTAAGTCCTTAACCCTTTCCTTCCATACGCCCAGGCGCCAGAACCAAACGCCAGCCTTCCAAGCGCTTATCGCGTTGCCCAATTGCTATTAGCCCCCCTTCTTTAAACCCTCGATCATATATTTTTCCATATAACCCACGACCCCGCAGTCAGGCGCCAAGCCACATTATAAATTAATATAAACCTTCGGTTATATTAATTTTTCGATTTTTATTTTATTATAAACTTTCCGCCGATGCAAAAACCCCAGTCAAATCTCCACCATCGATCTGATCTGCAAATCGACGGCGCGAAGTCTATCACCCCGGTGGTCCCCGCCATCCACTCACCGATTGCAAAACCGGGCGGATTTCATCGCGCCAATTCCGAGCACGTGGCAGTTTCTTCCATTTCGCAGCAATTCCATACGCTGGCCGACACGTGTCTTAGGCACTGTTCATGAAACCACCGTCCATCGCGCGTTAAAGTTCTGATGTGGACCCGGCGCTATATGGGCGTCCACCATCCGATCTAAGGCCACCCATCGAACGACGATCGCTCACCGAAGATGCCCACGTGATAACCAGGCTACGGTGCAGCGTTTAAAATATCTCTGCCATCGATCTGATCTACAGATCGATGGCCCACATTCCATCACCCGGTCCCCTCGTCCACAGTAGTGCTAGTGGTCCCAATGCCACATCAGCGTCCACGCGGCAGATTTCTATTGGGCAGGTTTCCATGGTTCCTCATCCAGTCAGAAAATCCGGACCTGGGAATTTTATTCAACGTGGTTTAATTAAAATCTTGATGTCCGGTCACATTTTCTAAAGTTTTTAACGCCTGTTCTCTATCGTTGATCGCTTTGGCCGATCTCATCCAACAGCCCACGATCGTCCCTTCACCTCCATGTTGGCAATATGATGCAGAGTGTTGTCCTTGATGGCAACCCACTGAATGAATATGAAGACATGAGATTGTTGGCACGTGTTGTCCTTGATGGAAATACACCTGATGAAGTTATTCTTGACTTGATGGACTTGGTAAATGATGTAAATCTGATGTGATATGATGTTTGTTGACAATTTCATGTAGAGAGTTGTTCTTGAATGGCAACCCACCTGATGAAGATGATGGCAACTTACTTGATGAAGTTGTGCTTGATAGAATATGTCTTGATGAACTTGTTTAAAGATGAAAATATGATGTATCTACAGAGAGTACAGAAGGTAATGAAGAAAGGAATTCAATATGTGCTAGATCTATGATGAAAAGAGTATGTCTCAAGGCATACGCGGATTTGCCTAGGAGAAGTCGCGTATGCACGTGGTAAAGTACGTGCCAAGTCGCGTATGGGAAAAAGCGCTCATAAAGTGCAAAACCAGGGGTAACCACCATGGTATTGACCCATTGTATTGGGTAATGATTCATCTAAATGACCCCATCCAGGAATACCATCGGAAGTAATGAAGTTTTGGGCTCATGGTATTGTTTTGGCTCATGGTATTGAAAAAAGGGGCTCATGGTATTGAAAAAGGGTAAACCTATATAAAGAGAAGAAATTCATTGTGCAAATCATGAGTGTGGGTGCAAGATGTCTGAGCTTGAATGAATACTTCTCTCTGAAGTATATCTGAATGGAAAGGATTACAGTTGAATGATAGATCTGATTGCATGATGCACCAATGATGAAGAAGGGTATCTAGATCTGAAATGTATTTGTATTTGCTGGATCTGTTTAGGGGATGATTAGATTTGAGAAGAGGCGAAAATCTGTCTAAAGTAAAGGATAAAATCTGAGTAATGTATCTGTTCTGAAGAATTGCAATGACCTAAATGTCTGAAGAACCATACGCTAGTTCGCCGCAAAAGAAGTGTGTATATACGCGGCTTTGCTGAAGAGAAAGTGCGTATGCGCAGTGAAATCAGCTCTGTAATTTGTACAGAAGTATACGCGGGTTGATGTGATTGGAAGCGCGTATATACGCGGTATCAGTGAAAGGAAAGCGCGTATGCAAACTAGGGTTTGTTGAAGCAAGGGGTATGAAATGTCTGATCTGTTCTGCTGTGTTACTGCTATCTGTGAATGATGTATTCTACAGTTTTGGGTTGTCTGAACTGATAAGTTTCAGTTTGATGTATGATTGAGCTTAAATGTATGGAGTGGGTCCAGTCTGAAAATATAATGAAACATGGTCTGCAAGTGGTGTCCTAAAGGAAGCTTTGGATCCAGTGTGAAAATTGATGAAACGTGGTCCATAGAGGTGCTGAGGGTTGTAGCCTTCAGTCAGGGGGTCGTAGCTCCCTTCCAGGTAAGGCTGGTAAACGAGATCAGGGGGTCGTAGCTCCCTTCCAGGAGAGGCTGGTAAACGAGCGCAGGTGGGTGCCTGCGTGCTGGTAGGATTTTGCGCCAGCACATATGTTGTAAGATGTTTTCTCTATAACAAAATATTGAAGGCTGAGCAACTACAGCGGTGGTTTTCTCCCGACTTGGGTTTCCACCTAAAATCCTGGTGTTCATGTGTGATGCTTATGTGTGATGGTTTATTCTGTTCTTACTGCACATGTTTACTGTTTATATAACATCTAATGAATGAATGATGGAATGATATAAGTGAAGAATTAATGGCATAATTAGATCTCTGTGTATACGCGAGTTTTATGAAGGATATCCGCATGTATACGCTAGTTGGCTTCAGCAAAGTAGCGTATGGGTTTTAGAAGTAAGAAAAAGTAAAAGTTTTGAATATGCAGTAAATATTGATTCACCCCCCCCCCTCTCAGTATTTTTCCCAACACTCCGCTCCTAGCCGTCGATCTCTGCGCGATCGATGGCTCTGATTTAAATTATTCTTCTGCCTTCCTTTTTTTTTCCCCCGATCAATCTCGATGAAGCAGCAGACCTATATATGCAAGATTTTATAATGTTTTTTGTATTTTGCAGGGTTTTCGATGGTTTTTCTGCCATGTCCAAAGAAAATTCAAAATCAAAGGGTGACGATCCTCCCGCCTCTGATCCATCAAAGAAAATAATTTGCAGTTTTCAAATTCATGTATCATCGGTGGTTCATGAGGCATTGATGCCATATCGCCCCTGCGCAGCCCTACACACTAGAAAAACAAAGCAAGTCAATCACAAATCAAAGAGTATCAATGTCGACAACAAAAATATACCAGAGCAAAGGATTGAAGATAGGTTTTTTGGGGATTACGACTAAGAATGATTATCAAAAGCCTAATCCCCGATTAAAAACACAGTTAAAGAAGAAAATCTTAAGTTTTTTATCGACAGAAAGCCTCCACCGCCACCTCTGAGGCAAATTGATTCCTCCCAGCTGCCAAAATGCCACTTGTGCATCAAATTATTCAATCAGAGGCCGAATTTATTGATCAAATGAAGATATTCACCTCAGCGCAGCCAGAGAGTTACTTCTGCAGGGAAAACTAATGCAAACAATATCTGCGGAGTAGCCCCGACATCACACAGAACCTCCAAGGTCAACAAAAGCTCCCACCAAGCTTAAAAATTTATGTAAATAATTTAATACAGAAGACACCTATTGTAATTTTCTTCATTGAGCCCCCCAAAGGCCAAGAAGCCATTAAATCTATATTAATCGTAATTGGAGATATTTTATCAGATCTCGCCTCCTCATTCTTCTATATATACTTCTGCAGAAGATGAGAGAGGGGTTGGTTGATTAGGTTGTTGAACATTGTAATGTAATTGAGCTCGAGACTTCTATCTGTAAATAGTGTTCACTGGCCCTTGAAGCTCTGTTTGTGTTATATTAGTTAGGTTGGATAGTGAAAATGATTGTTGAACTGAAACATTGGACCTGAGTACTGTAACTGGTTTGACATCAATAACAAGTTGTTTCTTGGGATCCTGGTCTATATCACTGGTGAAGTGCCTCTTTCTTTGTTATTTTTTTCCTTCTATGTATGTCATATTGTTCGTTATTCTCTGATAAAGAGCAGAATTTATAGAGTTAGGATTTACTGTTTACCAGTACCCTTCTCTTACTGATAAGCTTTATCTCAATGTTTTCCTCCAATTTGTTTATTTAAGAATGATTTAATACAGTTTAAGCAGTTAGGAATGCTGGAGTTCCCTCATCCTACTGTTTGCTTTAAACATTGTTCTTGAAAGTTATTTTCCTTATTTTCTTATTAAAGTTAGACTATAAAAGTGATGGTTTGCCCTGTTTCTAGCTTCTATTCTCCAAAGGCAGATTATGAAGGTTTCCCTTGGTGTTGACTGAAAGCAGACTAGTTTTAACGGTACCTTATCTGATCTTAGGTTACACTTTGTTTCTCTTATATGTTTTCATACTTTCTGAAGGTAATCATGTGGATTACTGGATTGTTTGTCACTTAAGCTGCTTTAATACAACTTGCCCAAGAAGTCAATGGTCAGCCCTGTCCTTGGTTGGTTTTAAACAGTTACTTAAGAGGCTTTTCTTATTTGGACTGACTATAAATCCTTTGTGAAATTATTATCAGTTTCCACCTCTCCAACACTTTATTGTTTCCATTCCATCATTTTAATCTCAATAATCTTGTGATGTAGATGACTTGCCCCTTGGATCACTCTTGATGTTGTTGCTCAATTAAAGCCCTTTTATGACTCCATAGCCCAATGGACTAAAAACCAGCGTTATATCTATCTTTTTAGCCTAGCTGTTCTATTCACTTGCAACTTCCCACCTTTGGAACTCTTTGCACTTAGGACTTTCCACCTCAAATAGTATTCATGCTCAACCATCCAAAAACAAAACAAACCCTTGGCCTTCATAGCTAGCCTAATATTATTACCCCAAAACTTCAAAGACAAATCCATCTTTGCACTTATTGGAGAGATCCCTCTCCAAATTCAGGAGGGCTAGATCCTAGAATCCCAAAGTGGTTGAAACAATGTTGCTTCTGCAGTTTTAGTCTCAACAATCTGCTAAAATTACAGATTCCTAACACTGCCATCGAATCCACAAGAACCGACGGCTAATACTTAGTCGCCCTCTGCCCATAGCCTCTGACGTCGCACTCGCCGATTAAATCTCCACCATTGATCTCTGAAACCGATCCAATGGTCAGCGCTTAATCACGCATCGCAAAATCAAAAGCCCCGAAATGTTGGCCCCTTTTCTTTTCTCCAATGCGATTGAATCTCGACCGTTCATTCCACCAGATCCAACGGCCAGCGTTTCATCGCATCGCGCCCATCCCTCGCCTGATCCTCCACAGTCTCGACCTCCGATTAAATATCCGTTGTTGATCGTTTTAGATCGAACGGTCCACATTATATCCGCTTTAAAAAAAAAAAACCTCGCCCTTCTCATTCTCCCCATCAGCAGATCTCAACCGTCTATTCACATGATCCAACGGTCAGGGTTTAAATCACCTTTGACCCTGCCCACCTTTTCCACCCGCGCATCTTACCCCATCGCGCTCTCATTCCCACCATCAAATCTCTCTGCCTTTCATCCAACGGCTGAAACTCCATATCGCGTAATTTTGCGCCTAAAATTTAATGCCAAAAAATTATGCAATATGGGTGGTATTTAAAAGACACGTGTCAAACGTTGACCTATATCGCGTTTTTTTTGGAAAATTTTGAAACCGCCTCAGAGCTGCGTGAATACCACCAGCTGTTTTCCGCTTACCACCCTCTTTCACAATGTAATTCTTTGTTAAATCCTAGTCGTCGATCGATCTGATCTAACGGTCCTAACTTAACCCGATCACAAGTCTTTTGCCCCCACCTCTACTCCCAAAGGATTTCCTCGTCAATCTTGACCATTCGTCCTGTTGATCGAACAGCTCTCATCCATTCTCATTCCCATTTCTTTGCTCGTCCCCTCTGCTCTCCGAAAGACTCCTTCACAAGATCTTGACCGTTCATCCATCTAATCGAACGACTCACATTACTTCTCAACCCCAAGCTTTTCCTCCTCCATCTATCCTCCGAAGATTTTATCGTGAGATCTCCACCATTCATTTCTTTTATCCAACGGCCTAGATTTAATCTTCCCTCCTTTTCATTCAACTACCTCCCCATCAACCCATCAAGTAATCTGGACCGTTGTTTGTTTTCATCCAACGGCCACAATTTAATCTCGCACCTGAGATATCCAAAGCAGCCCTAACCCATTTTTTCAAGGATTTTTCTTAAATTTTGTGTATTTTTGCAGGTTATAAAGGTTCTCCCACAGTTTTTAAAATGAAATAAAAGCCTGAGATGACGATCCTCAAGCAATAATCCATGAGGAAAATGGAATCTACAGGGTTCGAACAGCAATTTTAACCATGTCTCATGAACATTGGTAATATTATAAAAACCCTTTGCACGCCTGCAACACAGCAAAAACACAGTCAGAGTCCATTATTTGAAGAATAGCAACATTGAAGATAGTAGATCAAAGAGTATTTGTGTTTAAAGGTTTAAATCGAAGTTTTTAAAGGGGATTAAGGCAAAAAGCTCAGAAAACAAAATCCTAATCCACAGATAAACCGAGAATGAAGACCGAAGACTAAGATCAAAGCCTAATTAGGCCTAAAACATAGAATAAAGCAAATTAATAGTTTTTTAAGATAAAAAAAGGAAATATATCAGTCCGAAAGGCCTCCACTACCACATCAGAAGCTAATTTAATCCTCACCAGCTACCAAAGTGACACATGCAACCTCAATAAATCAAATTAGGCATCAGTTATTGCCTTAGTCAGTGATATTTTGTTTAAAGAAGCCAGAGTTATTGCAAACCCTGTCTGAAGAATTTTAAAGTCAACAAACTCTTCTAAGATTCTAAATACTTAATGAAGACCAATTAATACAGAGAAATATCAGAAAAATTCTCCATTGAGCCCCTCAAAGGCCGAGAAGCATTAACTTGTATTAATTGCACTAGAGATCTTTTATTTTATCCCACCTCCTCATTCTTCTATAAATACTGCTTTAGAAGACAATGTAAAGGTTGGTCTCTGAATATCTGGTACATGTAAATATTTTTCTGAAGCTGCTCTAAGCTCTGTTTGTAATTGAATATACCCAATTTGAGATCAGAAGTTTGAAGTTGTAGAAGCCCACTGGACTTGATGATTGTAACTGGTTTGAAGCATTCAAATACAAGCTGATTTATGGGATCCTGGTCTATGTCAATGGTGATGTGTTTCTTATTGTAAATTTTTATTTTATTTTTGTTTCCATTCTGTACATTTTCTCTGATAAAGAACATCAAATATAGAGCTATTATTTACTCTTTGTAGTACCCTACTCTCATTGATAAGCTTTATCTTAATGTTTTCTTCCAATTGTATGTCTGAGAATGATTTAATATAGTCCAAGTAGTTAAGGAATGTTGGTGAGCCCATGTCTTACTGTCTAAACTTCAAACATTGTTCTTGACTGTTATTTTTTAGTTTATGCTAAGTAAAGTTGAACTAGGGAAGTCTATGGTTAGCCCTGTCCTCTAGTTTTATCTCCAAAAGTTGTCTGAAAATTTTCCCTAAGGGTATGTTGAAAGCAAGTTAGGTTTAAATTCCTTACCTGATCTTAGACTATTCTTTGTTTATCTTAAGTGTTGTCTTGAAAAGTTTGCTAATTAAAGAATGAACTAGGGAAGTCTATGGTTAGCCTTGTCCTCTAGTTTCTTCTCCAACAGTTGCTTTTAAAAGTTTCCCTTTGAATATGTTGAAAGCAGGATAGGTTCAAAGTCCTTACTTGATCTTAAGCTATTCTTAATGTTTTTAAATGTTTTCTATTGAAAGTGCATCAAAAGCAGGCTAGTTTCAAAGTACTTACCTAATCTTCGATAACTTTTATGTCTTTCCTTAAGTGCATGCCAAAAGCAAGATAGTTTCAAAGTACTTACTTGATTTTAGGCTGCTCTTTGTTCTTCATCTATTTGATCTTAATTTCTTATTGTTTTCATTCCATAAAATCAACTTAAAGAGATCCTTTAACATAGATGACTTGCCCCATGTATCACTCTTGAACCTTGTTGTTTCAATTAAATCCTTTTATGACTCCATAGCCCAATGTATTGAAGCTGCTCCTTGCCTATCTTATCAGCTGAATCATTCCTTCATTATCTTATATCTTCACCCTTCATCTAGACTTCCTTCACCTTCACATATCTTTTCCCAACCAAAACCAAACAAAAACCTTGTTCTTAATAACTAGCCTAAAATCATAGTAAAATCCTTAAAAGATAAATCAATCTTTGCACTTCTAGAGAGATCCCTCTCTGAATTCAGGAGGGCTAGATCCTAGAATCCCAAAGTGGTTCATAATGTTGTCTCTGTAGCTTTAGTCTTGCCAATCTGCAAAAATTACAGAGGCCTAACACAGTCAAGATGTATGCCCCTTTGAGAAGGCAATGTTTATGATGTAGGGTCCTTTCCATAAGGTTTCAAACTTTCCTAGCCCTAAGGATTATTTTATGACATCATAGTGGAGGACTAGTTCTCCCTCGACGAATAAGCGAGGGTTGATGTGGCGGTTGAACGATTTCTTTTACCCGTTTCTTGTGGACCTTGTTGTGTTGCAGTGACTACCATCGGCTTTCGTCGACGAGCTCTAGTTGTACTAGATGTTGTTCTAGAGGTTTGGTATCATCGAGGACTTCGATGGCAGCATGTAAATTCGGGAATTCGCGTTCTATGGGAATCATGGCTTCGACCCCGTATACCAATTGGAAGGGAGTGAAGCCAGTGATGTTTTCACGATCGTGCGGTATGCCCACTAGGTGGAGAAAAGCATATGATTCCAGTTAGTTTTATGGTTATTCACCATATGTTGTAACATAGTCTTAAGAACTTTGTTCACAACTTCTACCTATCCAATCCCCCGATCGGGGTGTCCAGCACGCGGAAAGGAATGGCCACTTGGCCCCCATCCGGCCTTCCGGCAATTAATATGGTGGATGGTCTCGCTGTCAACCGTGATCAATGAAGTGTGGGGCTTTAAGTTTCATGATGTTTCCGCACCACCGCCAGCCAGGAGTGTCAGAGAAATTTGGTAAGAATTTGGTTAAGGTAAGTTTGGCCCTTCCTGCGCTCCAATTGTTCATGCTTTGTTTGCATGCCAACGCTTGGAGCCTGCAGAGGAGGACGCCGGGCTCGGATCGTTTCAATAACATTCAGACTTGACCAGGGTATGTATTGGTAGCCCCCTTTCTTCTATAAATGGTTTTAAGTTTGGACTGGGTAAGACGCATTTCCATCCTAATGAATTCGGTTATAAACATGTTGTTTTGTTTTTACATTCCGTTTTTAAGCCCTGTTCCTCCCTGCTTTCGAGACCCTTGCACTCCGGAGGTGAATTCTATGTCCTATGTTAATAGTCTAGGTAAGAATTGTGATGGTATGGCTTGCATGTCGGGTTTTTTGAACCAGTTAAGTTGATACAGAGGCTGTGAGCGTGTTCCTCACTCCAACCTCCCTCCCAAGTTTACTGCTTGTGTCAGAATTGTAAAGAGGACTCGTCGTCCTCTGCGTGGGCTCTCTAATCCCCTTGTCATTTCTAACCTCAGCAGACTATTCTCGTCGTTTTTGTGTACCCTTGCTGTCAAGCATCCGCCTATGTTCCCTGCCTAGTGCAGCCATCTTTTCTCTTGCCAGAAGTGGGACGCGCTCAGTTCTTGTCTTTATAGTCCCCTTGTAATTTCTAAACACAGAAGCCTGCTTTCGCTGCGTTTGTTTACCTCTACTGTCAGGAAACCGACTCTATCTCCAGTTGATCCTTCTGCCCAGCTCAGCCACCTTTGCTCTCGACAGAATTTGGACGCGCTTAGATTTTCAAGGAGTTTTTAAATTTTTGCTCATCGTAATTCGGCTTCTCACAACACATATAGATATAAGCTCTGCACTCACCCTGTTGGCCAAGTCACTAACAGAAATTATTTGATGAACTCACCCTGCAGTTCTCTGTTACTTCATAGAGTTCATACGCTCATGGGGAAACGAAGAACTCGGTCAGACTCTGACCGCGGAAAGCAGCAGATGCAAAAGGAACATAGTCCAAAGAAGCATGGTCGCAAGACTAATCAGGAACACCTGGAAACACTGGCAGCCAATTAT
The DNA here is from genome assembly GCA_034641835.2 of Pinus albicaulis. Classification (NCBI taxonomy): domain Eukaryota; kingdom Viridiplantae; phylum Streptophyta; class Pinopsida; order Pinales; family Pinaceae; genus Pinus; species Pinus albicaulis. The sequence continues at coordinate 118,251,393 of CM076576.1, forward strand.
CTCTTGGGAAACTCCTCCACTGTGCGTGAAGAAATAAGAGGTTGGGAAAGAGATATTCAAACAGAACCAGAGAACAATGAGGCTGAGGCAGAGATTTTAGACTTTATTACGGACCCGGGTAACACTCGTGGCCAGCTCACTCTTTTTAATTAAACCATACACACTTACTGGATTATTAAATGCCTCATAGCAAAAGCCATGCAGAGCTTTCATCCAGGTCTTATTAAGGCAGGACAGTTTAAGAAGGAATCAAGCATTCAAGAATTGCTGGTAGAAATCCTGGACCAATTGCAACACATTAAAATTACCCAGTATCAAACAATAGACCGCATGAATAGAATGGATAACAGGCTAAGTTGTATAGAGAAGACTCTCCAGCAAATGCAGCAAGTTGACATGCCCGAGACAACAGAGAAGGCTCCTGCCTCAATCTCCTCATTAGATGGCTAGTTCTAATTTAGTTTTTTTCTTTTAATGCAATGTGAATATGTATATGAATTTTCCTTAAGTAATCAGCAGGTAGGAAAGAATGTAGGCAGTCAGATAACTCTTGCTAGGTACAGACAAATGAAATAATACCAGTTTTGGAATGCTTTTCACGCTTATCGATGGCCAACAGACCTGGTTTCCTACGGGCAGGTTGAGGCCACTGTTTGGATTATGTTTTTTGTCACCTGCTCTTTTATTATAAATAGAAAATAGAAAGGCCCCACCTAATTTACAAAAAAAAAAAACTTCTACCTGTCCATTGTCTTGGGGGTAGTATGGTGAAGAAAATTTGTGGGTGAATCCAAGGTGGTGAGATAGCTCCTGGAAAAATTCATTCTCGAATTGTTTCCCATGGTCGAAGACTAACTCCTTGGGAACGCTGAATCGGGAAATCACATGGTTAAACAAAAATCGAGCAATGATTTCTACAGTATTGTCATATGTGGGCATGGCTTCGGCCCACTTGTTGAAATAATCGACAGCCACTATGATGTATTTATGATTACTAGACAATGCGAGGTTGTAATTCACGAATTTGATTCCCTATTTACAAAAGGGTCCAACGACGATGACCGGGTGCAGAGGAGTAGGAGGGGCTCTTATTTTATGAGCAAAGCACTGGCATCACTCGCATCTCTTGATTGCTATGATGTAAACGAGAAACAGGGAGGGCCAAAAATATCCTGCCCGTAGGATTTTTGGGGCGGTGGTCAGCCCGGAAAGGTGGCCCCCGCAAGCTCTGTCGTGATAGTCATTTAGGGCTTTTTACGCTTGGTCGTTAGTAAGGCATCGACGTAGAATGGCATCGATGCCCCGTCAGTACAAAACATCTCCCATGAGGAGATATCAGGGGGCCTGATGGCGAATGCGCCGACAGTCGTCTCGAGTGAGATGAGGTCTAAAATTTTGGGTTCATAAAAAGAGGATAATATCTCTGTACCAAGTGTCGTCTGTTGCTACGAAGAAGAGATTTTCATCTAGTAGCAAGTAATTTATTGTTGATCCCTTGGTATCTCTTGGGAGGTCCGTAATGAACTCTTCTAAGATTAGCGCCTTTTTTCTCTTAGGGGAGCGAAATTGCAAGTCTTGTTTTTGGATAATGACTATCCAACAGGCGTACTTGTGGTTCATTAGGCGGCGCATGAGCTGATATTTGATGGGATTAATATCTGCGATGACTGTAGTGGTATTTAAGATGATGTAGTGGCGAAGCTTTTGGACTGCATGTATTAGTGCTAGGGAAGTCTTTTCTTCGGGATCATATCTTAATGTTGGGCATGCTAAGGTTTTACTGACGTAATATATTACGTGCTACTTCCCATATGGGCCTTCCTAGATCAATACTCCATCCAAGGCGGTCTTAGAAGTTGATAGATGCAGGATGTAATCTTTGTCATAGTCTGGGGACTGATGAGCGATGTTGAAGACAACGTTTCTTTCTGCGTTTCGAACGCTTGTTGGGCATGATCATCCCATTTGAATGGGATTTCTTAGAGAAGGAGGCGCAAGAACCCTCAAGCACAAGTGGCATAATCTGGGATGAAGCGTCTCAGAAAATTGGCCTTCCCCTACAAGCTTTGTAGTTTCCTAAGGGTTCGAGGTGGAGGTACCTCTTTGATGGCTTGGACCTTAAGGGGGTCCTGTGAATCCCTTGCTAGGACACGATAAACCCTAAGATTCTTCCTACTATGATGCAGAATACACACTTGAGGGGGTTCAAGCGTAGGTTGTATTGTCGGCATCGTTGGAATACCAATCACAAATCCTTAAGATGGTCTGATCACTTCTTGGAGTGGACGATTAGGTCATCCAAGTAGGTGAGGATAAGGTGTGCCAATTCATGAAATATGTAGTTCATGGCCCTTTGGAAGGTGGCTCTGGCGTTTTTTAGGCCAAATGGCACTACCTTGTATGTGAATGTGCCTAGGGATAGTGAGCATGGTTTTATACTGGTCTGTATGGTGGATTTGAATTTGATTGTACCCAGATAATCCATCCATAAAGGAGAGAGCTTCGTAACCCGCACAAGATTCGATGACTTGGTCTATGAATGGGGTGGGATAATTTTCCTTGGGACATGCTTTGTTCAAATCCATAAAATCGATGCAAACACGTATTGTGCCCTTTTTTTCATGATGGGAACAGGGTTGGAAACCCAAGACGTGTAAGAAATGTGGTAGATAAACCCGACTTTGTGAAGATTATTGATTTATCGTTTTATTGCTTCTGCCTTTGATGGGTGTAGTTGATGTTGTTTCTAGCGTATTGGAGGTATGTCAGGCCAAATGTCAATATCGTGCTCTACGATAGTGGGACTAATCCCAGGCATTTTTGAGTATTCCCACGCAAATATATCTCTATACTCTTGTAGCAATTGGGTATAAGAGTTTATTTCTTCTAGAGAGCATGCTACCCCCGGTGAGATTTCTTCGACCTTTCCAGGATTTTGGGATATGTTCACCTTGACGGTAGGTGAAATGTTTGACATGTTTCCTTCCTCGAATGCTTCAAGCATCGGGATATGATTCCTGAACCAATCGACTTTCCCATATGGGAGGAAATATTTTGATTCGATCGCATAGATCTATTGTTCTTTTTTCTTGTCAGGACTAAACATTTTCTTGGGGAGAAAAATCGAACGGTGATGCATCACATCCCATGGATAATTTGGATCCGTCATGGCTTCTAGGATGTGCTCATCTGAATGGAATAGGGATCCTAAGGGGGATTGATCTTGCGCAAGGTTGTTCCGAAGAGGTTCAATCCGCACGAAGCTAGTTGATAGACATGATAAGGATTCCATCATCAACGTGGTGGAACTAGACGTGGTCGACAAGAGTGTAGATAGATTGGGTCTGTATTTTCGTAGGTACAACTTCTCTTGTAGTTTCAGCTGACTCGACACCTATGGTAGATGAGCAGACAGCTAAAGTCATAGTTCTGATACATGATGATATGAATCGTATATGGTGTATCGTGTTGTCGGCATTTTGTGGGGGGAGAATCTCCGTGATGGGAGCTTGTGTGAGCGCAAGGTTGGGCCCCCTATTAGGATGGTCAATTTACTGTCGGTGGAAATTGTGCCTAGTGCAGAGGTGCCTGAATGTTTCCATTAGCGGGCATGCCTTTGGTTCATGGTTATGGCTAGTGCAAATGGTGCATGGTACCACTGTGCCAACCGAATAGATTGTGTGGGTATCAACACTACTCTTCATCCCATATGTGGATGTTGGGAAAGGATATATGGTATAAGACAAGAGCTTCTGCCTACTTTCTGATTTTTTGGTGTGGGGGTGTCTAGATCTTTTGGGGAGTGTAGACTTAACGTTTCTCTTTCCGCTCTAAGCTTTAGGATATGTTCACATTTAATTTTATGATGAAAGTGTGAAAAAATCTGGTAATAAGTATGTGTTATTTTCTCTTGGTTAGAGAGAAGTCTCTATGGGAGAGAAGATACTGTGCAAAAATTGTTTGCTAGGTGCTTCAATTCTTTGCACTGATTGACCTAGTGGCCAACCAGGTCGCATAGTCCGCATGTTATCATAGGTTGGACCTGGGTCATGCTTGGTTTGTGCGCCATTCCAGTTTTCCCATTAGGCCGATGTGGGTGTGGGTTTGGTGGCCTAGGGGTGATATACTTTCTATACCAATTTAGGAGATCGTCGCATTTCTTTTCTAATGTATGTATCATATCAATTAGAGGACGAAATGTCGATATATAGGTACAACATTTTTCATGGTGATTTCCCTGATATACTAGGCAAAATAGCCAAATAGCCAAGATATGGGGTCCCCGTCCTGCTCACTTGGTGGCGTAACTGGGTACCAGCGGCGTAGCGCTTCTAAGTTAGGGCAAGTGGCGACCACATGACTGGGAATTTTACATATCACACATGTTTGTCTTCTCTGCGGAGAGCAGTTAGGGGTAATTAATGGTTCCCTAATTGGTCGCTTTTCAGCTAACAAAAAGAGGATGGATCTACTCATCGCATCTTCTTGGGTTGTCGATTTTTTCATAGATTCTGAGTTTGATCCATCTTCTTGGGAGAGGCGGACTATAGCAGATCGCAAACTAGCCAGCGCTAAGCGGAATCGGGGGATATAGTGGCAATTTTCTAAAATGTGGTTGTCGGCACATAAAGGACATGTGAATTGCGTTGCCCGCAAACCAACATAATAAATGCGCTTGATAGGATACCATTTGTGGATGAGTTCCAAGGTTGGGAATTCCTCGATGAAGTTACCATGTTCATCGCATAGTGTGAAGCATATGATAGGATGGGGGAATATGAATGGGAGTCTTTCTGGAAACTATCGTTCCTCCTGTAGGTACAGAATAGCACGAGGTTCATCTCCAGAAGATTGGGTGGAGGGATCCTCTTGATAGGATTTCTCTATGGTGTGTAAGGCATCCCTATATCGCTATATCTCTAGGAAATTATGGGTATAGTGTCCATAATTGCTACAGATGGCACATGTGTGATTGGTACGCAATTCTTTTCCTTTGATTTTGGAGCCGCGATGCTTTTCCTTTGCTTTTTTAGGAACTTGGAGCCGCAATGCCTACCGTAGAGCTAAGGAGTAGCTTTAATTCATATATCTTTGGGCATATGTGGGTAGGGTGTCCTACTACATCACATTTGGCGCAGCGTGGTGATTCTCGTTGCGTGGTGGGAGTCTCCACCTACTTTTCTCTTCTCTTGGTTTTATTATTCATAATCATCGGTTTTGCAACGGGGATTTCCTTTGCAGGGATGTTTGCAACAGTCTCTTGAACAGTTGGGGCAGTGCAGGATTAATGGGGATTAACCCTGTAGAGGTGATGTGTGTGACTCCCATTAGAGTGGGTGGAACTAGGTACCAAACTAGTATTTCAAATGATAATTTTGGTAGGACCACCGTAGCCATGACCTCCTATGACACAAAACTAGTTGGGGGAAGAGGAAAGGAGTTTGGGAGGCGGCATAGGCTAGAGAGGCTGTCGTGGCCAAGGAATCAGTGTCATTACTGCTCATCTCTGTGTCCTAACTAGCTTCGGTGCTTGATGTGGACATCATGCACACCGTAGCCCCTGTGACATCAGGTGATGACTCAGGTATAATAGGGGGATCTCCTAGGAATGACCCTAGGATGGACGATGGTTTGAACTGGTTGGGGCCATATTCTTGGTACCGTGTAAGCGTGTCAATAGATGTGTCGACATAGGGTAGAATGACATCGGTATTTTCTAGGGGCCGCTTTTTTCTATGTGTCAACTGGTTGACGGTAATGATGCGGTCCGCATGGGAGAACATCATAGTTCGGAAATTGGAGGAGGCGATGGCTAACATGGCATACATATAACTCTAGCCAAGGAGTATATTTTAGTCCAATTGGGCATCCAAGACTTCAATGTATATAAGGACCGTCTTTCTGGCTAAGCAAACCGAGACGTTTTGGTAGAGACCGATGGGGGATGAAGGGCGACCATCATATCCTCTGAGCGTGATGTCTGATGGATTTAGTTCGGGAGACCCTAACTTCTACCAAATGTTCTTTGACATGATGCATGTGGATGCACCTTCGTTAATGATGCATCAGTCAATGGTGATGTTTTGTACCTGTTATCACTCAGTAATTTCTCAAGGTTAAAGAACTCACCGAGGTAACCAAAAACCTACTTTTGAGATTAGGATCTAGCCTTCCTAATGCTAAAAGAGGGCTCTCTCTTTATGATTTAGCTTTGTTGAGTTAATTTATTTTAGGCTAGTTATGTAAGATTGATTGGGTTTTGATTTGAGTTTGTGGTGGAATTACTGATTTAGATGGATAGATAAGTGTTTATTTACCATTGGGCTATGGAGTAAAAATGTCAAGAAAACAGGGCTAAATCAAAGTCTAAAGGAAGTATTCATAGGGAAAGGTAGTTGAGTAAATTCAGATCTTTTAGGCTGGGTGATGAAGTGGTTTTATTCATGATCAAGGAGAAGTGAATGATTCCTTGAACCAGATAATGAGGGAAGTGAAAGAGGTTAATCGAAAATAGGGAGAAATGAAGAATTCCCTTCTCTGGATATCAGAAGAAAACATAAAAATGAATAACAGTTCAAAACAGAGTGTACTTAAACAATTTATGCAATAATATTCCCATTATAACATTTAAATTGGAAAACATGTAAGTACGTGAAACACTTAAGAAAATAAAAATTTGAACAATAGAAAGATACTCCACTGAAGTGGCCCAACACATGAATCTTGTAATGCAATGCCTTTATTACTCAGTCCAGTTTGCTGACTTGAAAATTGTACAATGAACCCTCAGATTTTAGATCAATACAATTGTAGAAACGTTTAGAAATCCACACACACTCAATAATTCAAATGGATGAAGTATTTATACAAAAACTAATACAAAATATCTTGTTTAAATTAATTAGGATTTATTCTAGGTAATAAAGTATCTGGATGCTAAAAGGTAGTGACACCTTTTAACTGACTGAAATTTTTCCATGTTTTAATTGATTGATGTTATCTGTTTGTTTCTCTGATCTTTTGTTGTCTTCTTTCTCACGCCGACTTATCTCTCACTATAGAGTGTCCTTTGCTAGTCATATGACTCTCTTTAACTCTATATTTCATCTATAGTAAATCTTTCCTTTGTTGTCATTTATTCTAATGCTTGCTATGTTTACTCTTAATTGTTTTACTTTTAACCTGATATCTCTTTTTGCCTGATTTAAATCACTGTTGTTGGTGAAAGTGTTTTTATCTCTGTTTAAAACCAATTTACTATGTAAATTGTATCTTTCTCTATTGTATTTCTGGTTTTAACTTGATTTTCTCTTTGTATGCAAAAATTTTGCTGAATGAAGCCTTCGAATACATTTCTTGAGAATTTGGAGAAAATAGGATTTGTGACTAGTATCAAAACTGTTTGTCCAAGTTTTGTCTGATCACTTACAAAAAATAAACCAATAGTTAATGAAACACAGTGTTGTCAAGAAGGGATAATGGCTTTTGGAAATGGGGGAAAACTGTGAAACGAGTCTAAACTGCAATGGGTTTTCAATTCAGCGTTGGTAATGGTCTTCTAGATCTGTTTTCGTAAACCAACAGAGGTGGGTAAGTGAATGAAACAATCGGTATTTTATTGCACGCAGGTTTGACAAGTATCTTTTTGGATGGTCTATACTGTGAAACGAGTCTGAACTGCAATGGGTTTTCAATTCAGCGTTGGCAATGGTCTTCTAGATCTGTTTTCGTAAACCAACAGAGGTGGATAAGTGAATGAAACAATCGGTATTTTATTGCACGCAGGTTTGACAAGTATATTTTTGGATGGTCTATCGCACAGCGTTGGATAGCAGTTTGTTTTGTATAGTGGAGGATTAAAGAGGTATTTTTAACACATGCGTAGATGAGTCGGCAGTTTTCGCATAGAAGAAAAGCAGTTAGTGGTTTTGGGGATGGGAGTGCTTTGAAATGAGGTGATACCACGTAGCAGGGGGTGATGGTGCGAAACCGCCCATTTCACAACCCCCTTTCGGCGTTAATCTTATGACTGTCGAGGATGCGAAAGGATTGTGAGCCGTTGGATCTAAATGGAAATGATCGGATGGGAAATTCAATGGATTTCGTATAGGTGGGACCCGGGAGGAATTATGCTATGGATTAAGTAATATATGTGGGTCGGTTTAATATAGTGGGCAAGGTTGGGGAAACTCATATATAAATGGGTTAATATATAATATGGTTTAAGATTTAAATGAAAGTTTAATATATACGTGAATCGTTTAATAATATGGGAGGGGTAATAAAGCTATAGGATAAAATAATCTAAAGGGTTTGGGGAATATGAGAATGGGGTATTAGAAATACATTAGGTGAGGGATTTAAGATAATATCGAGAAAGGGTTTATTCAGTGGGCCCGATACATTTTAACCATATAAAACTATTCACAATGGATTTTTGCATTTTTTAATTAAAAGGGGAATTAGTAAAAGGGAAGGGATATTAGTAGTAGAAATGAGTTTTTAGCTAATGAAAGGGATCCTTAGGAAGGGGAAAGGGGTCTTTTACAAGGGGAAATGATTTCCAAGAGTGGAAATAGGATGTTTACGCAAGGGGGAATGGTTAGAAAGATGTTAATGATACGAGATGAACCAAAATGATGCTTTCCAATGCTTGTGAAAGTAATCTACCTACCCATTTTTATCCTAACATTTTATTTCCTTTATTGGGCGCATTTGAGCTTGCTAACCCTTTTATTTTCTTTTAATAGTTAAACTAATCTAATTTTAACCTTATAACTATCGATGGCTCTGATTAAACTGATGAGCTCATTTATTCTCTACCTAACTATTGATCTGCCAAGGTTAAATTGTTTGGCCGGATCTTTATTCACTAAATATCAACATGAAATTTAAAGCATGAATAAATCAAGATTAAATTGTATGATCATCATGAATTGTGGTATTTTGGAAAAGTTGGACACAGTTTTATTTGCATAAAAATAAACTAAAGTAGTGGCATTTGCATGTGCAACACTTTTATGATCTTATTTTTATCTATTTTTGGTGGGGTTCATATTTTATATTCTTTTTTGATCTTTTTCTTTTAGTCCTTTGATTTATCTTTTGGGACATACCCTCTTTTCATTTTTTTAAATATGGGAAAACATTTGTAGAAAGAAAAGGTATGTATAATATTACAAGGTTTACTACAGTCAATTCAAAATTATGAATCCTATTATTATTGGACCCTAATAGGACCGAAACCATTATCTAAAAGGCAACCATTGAAGGAAGCTTAGGGGTGGCTTTGTCTAAATAAAAATCCATTAGGCGTGAATCGGCAGGGTCTATGGCGCCTAGAACGGAAAATAAGGCTTTCCACTGCTTTGGGTATGATTGTAATACCTCAAAATCTGACATAGCGGTGGGAGACTGAGCTAGATCATCCACAATGTTATATTTATGGGCCGCTTTGGAATAGTTTCCTGCCCGCCTAGTTGTTCCCTTGGCCATTTTTGGCAAAGGTTTAATAAGCATATTTGATATGGTAAAAGGTGTTGTTGGTACATTGGTACTAGCCCTTGATGTGTTGGTGCCTGGTAGGGTGTCGTAATTTCGATTTCGTGTCTGAAAAAACATTTCTTCGCTAGTCATGTAGATTTAATGGTTGTTTTTTCCGGAATCTTCGAGAGTTTGTTGCTACGTGCTAACTGTCCCTTGATGGGGGAAAGGCTCCTGCATGACTGTTGTTTGTTGGGAGGATCCCCCCTGTTCACGGTTACTCTGTAGCTTCTTCATCTCAGGTTGGTTGGGACAGTGATGAGTGTAATGGTCTTACTCACCACAGATCAAACAAGATTGGTTTGTCCAAAGAATTTCCCTCTTATTCTACCTTTGGAGGTTGCTTGTCTCCTGGTTTTGATTTCGGTTGGAGTTACCTCCAGTCTAAGATGTTGGATATTGTGTTCAATGCTCCCCTTGTGTTTCGCGACATGAACCACCTCTCGTGGATCCTAACTCTGGTGATTATAGTGGATACTAATGCCTACGGGTTTTGGTCTAACGACAATCATGATTCCAAAAATTGGTTTCAGAGCCAGTTCCTTCTGTATCAGTTTAACATCTGGAAGGAGATCTTAGGTCCCCAAGATGGCTAGTCTAGAAGGATGCTCAAAAAATAAATCCCCTTTGTTTTTTGGCACAAAATATGCCTTATGGAAAATAAGAATGAGGACGTACATAATGTCTCTAGGATTAGAAGTTTGGGCTGTTGTGGAATTGGGATATGCTCCAAAGGATACTGACATAGAGAAAGAAGCCAAACAAGATTTCATAGCTAATGCAAAAGCAATGAACGCACCCTTGAGTGGTATGTGTGAGTCACTTTATCAAAGTTATGCACAATAAAACATCCAAAGAAATATGGGATACTTTAGAAAATATCCATGAGGGAGATAAAAAGGTGAATTTGGCCAAGCTGCAAACCTATAGAGCTCAATTTGAAAATGTAAAAATGAATGAAGATGAAGATATAGCCAGTTTCTTCCTAAAGGTTGCGGAAATTGTGAATAACATGAAAGCTCTAGGAGAACCCATTAAGGAATGTGTAATTGTACAAAAGATATTGAGATCTTTACCATCCAGTTTTAACCCTAAGGTTTCTGATATAGAAGAAACAGAAAACTGGGAAACATTTACCATGAACCAATTGCTTGGAAATTTGATGGCCTATGAGATGAGACTTCCAAAAGAGAAGTCAAAAGTGAGGGAGGCAGCCTTTAAGGCTAATAAGTGTAGAGAAGATAAGGAAGGTACATGCTCCTGCTCTGATGAAGAAGAGGCCAAATTTTTTAGAATATTGGAGAAAGGCACAGGTAAGTATAAAGTTAAGCTTCCATTTAAGTGCTTTAACTGTGGAAGAGTGGGGCACTATACATCTAAATTTCCTCATAAGAAAATGGAGAATTATTCAATATGGAAATAGAAAACCAATTTAAGAAATAGGCCTAAAGGGGACAGATTTAATCGAAGATCATTCTATGTTCAACAAGAAAGCAGTGCATCTGAAAGCTCAGATGAATCCCTCAATGAAGAAGGAATTTCAAAATTCATCTTGATGGCCAAGGAAGAGCTTGAGGAAGATCTCCTGGAATTTGAAGACGAAGGTGAGGTAGATATTAAGGGGGAGCCCTTGAGGAAATAAGCAGACTTAAAGTTAAGACTAAGAAACAGAAATAGATTCTTTTAAAATATGCTAAGATAGAACCAAATTCATAAGACCTTATTAAATTGAAGTTTGAACTATAAGAATCAAATAAAATAGAGGATATTCTGAAAAGAGAAATAAACGAGAAAAATCAGGAGCGAGAAAAGCTGGAAGAGGAAGTGGTAATCCTGAGGAAGAAATTAGAAAAGGTCCAAATTGAATTAACTATGAATATTTCTCAAATGAAAAGCTCTGGTCGATTGGAAAAAATTCTTAATGCTCAAATATCTCCTCATATAAAGGTTGGGATAGGATATGAAGGAGAAACCAACAAATCCAAGGTAGAAGATAACAATAATATCATTTTTTTAAAAGCTGTAAAGGATAATGAAGCAGCAAAAAGGGGATCCACAGAATTAGAAACCAACAAGACCATGATATATAACGAAATAATTAGAAACAAGCAACAACCTCAAGTGACAAAGAAAGAAACGAAGAGATAGTCAACTACAAAAAACTCATGCGCTCCTAAGGATGAATTGAACAAATTCGTAAGATGTCAAAGGAGGTTCCTTTCTCCTTTGAGAAGTATCACTTGCTTCGCCTGCCACAAACCTGGACATATTGCGGCATACTGTAAGATAAAGAAACTCCAGTCCAACTAGCAAAATATGCAACAAATAAGAAGATTACCTCAATCAACTCTCTCTACCAGAGACAGATACTACTTCCATGGGTATTGTTTTTACTTTAAAGGGTTCGATCATAAATCCATGGAGTGCAAAACATATATACAGAGACTAGTGTATGGAAACTCAAGGGGAATTATGAACAATGGTGGAGTCTCTCGTATACATGATCCTTTCAAAAATACAATCAAATGTTTTTTCTGCCATAAAATTGGGCACAAGTCTCACGAATGTCCTCTTAAATATTGTGGTCCATATCCTCAGAAAATTTACCAAAATAACAACTACATGCAATGGAGAAAGAAGCTAACTAAGTGTGATCTGGTTCTAATAGCTCAAGATCATAAAATCCAATGGTATGTGTACAGTGGGTGCTCAAAACATATGACTAGAGACCGAAGCAAGTTTATAACATTTAATGAAAAGAAATCTGGAAATGTAACATTTGGTAATGATAAAGTAGGGAAAATCAAGGGAAAAGGCTCAATCAGCCTGAACAATGGAAGAGGAGAGGCTCAAGATGTACTATTTGTGGATGGTCTGAAAGCTAATTTGCTAAGTGTCAGTCAAATGTGTGATAAAGGTTGTGAGGTCCTTTTTAGAGCCCAATATTGTGAAGTAAGGTCTATCACCACAGGAAAGACCTTGATCAAAGGTGTTCGAATAGAGAGCAATGTCTATATAGTAGAAGAAGAAAATGAAGCATGCTACATCAGCAAACTTGACGAATCATGATTATGGCATAGAATATTGGTACATCTAAACTTTGACCACATCATCAAACTGAGCAATAAGAAAGCAGTCAGAGATTTTCCTACAATAAATAAGCCTCCAAATACCATTTGTAAGTCCTGCCAACTGGGCAAGCAAACTCGCACATAATTCAAGGCTAAAGACCAAATATATACAAGTAAGTTGCTTCAACTTGTACACATAGACATGTGCATACCTTCAAGAACTAATGCACCAGGTGGAGAATCATATTTCATGCTAATAATAAATTATTTTTCCATATTGACATGGGTGGAATTTTTCAAATATAAATCCAAAGCATTTGAGAAATTCAAGATATTCAAGGCACTGGCAGAAAATAATACTGGATGTAAGCTAAAATGCATCAGATCAGACAGAGGAGGTGAATTCACAGACAATGATTTAGCAGACCTGTGCAATGAATGTGGGATAAAGCAAAAGCTTACAATTGTAGGTACACCTCAGCATAATGGAGGTAGAGAGGCAAAACAAGTCAGTACAATAGATTTCCAGAGAAATTATGCAAGAAAGTAACATTCCCCAAACCTACTGGGCAAAAGCAGTACACACAATTGTTCATATTCTTAACAAAGCTCATCTTAGACCATATTGCGACAAGACTCCAAATGAATTATGGCATGGGAAACTAGCATCAATAAAGAAATATTTTTGGGATATGCATCCAAGAGTAAGGGATACATGTGCTACAACAAAAGACTGCATTAAATTGTGGAAAGCATTGATGTGAGATTCGACAAAGGTCTACCAAATAGAACCAGAATCACAAGTTTCACCAATCCTCCAGATGAGCATGAAGATGAGAATCAAGGAAATGAAGAACATAGTGAGAAAACAGAAGATATTGAATTAAACTCAAAAGGTACCTCAAGACACACTTAGAAGAACCATCCAAAAGATCAAATCATTGGAGCAAGAGTGTAGGAGTCCAGACTAGAAGACAGCTAGTTGAACAGATCGAGGAAGTGTACCTAGCCATGTTGTCACATATGGAACAAATGAATTTCGATGAACCCAGCAAGGAAAAAAATTGGTTAAATGCTATGATTGAAGAACTAGACCAAATTGAGAAGAACAAGATCTGGGAGTTAATGCTAAGACCCACTGGGAAAATTTTCATTGGCACAAAATGGATATTCAAGAATAAGATGAATGAACAAGGTCATGTAATCAGAAATAAATCCAAACTTGTATGCAAGTGATACTTTCAAATCGAAGGACTGGATTATGATGAAACATTTTCCCCTGTATCAAGAATGGAAGAAATTAGAATTTTTTTGGCTTTTGCATGTTATCATGATTTCAAGGTCTATCAAATGGATGTGAAGTCTGCCTTCTTGAATGGAGATCTAGAGGAAGAACTCTACATGGAACAACCTGAAGGATTTTCCTTAACAGATAAACATGACTATGTGTGTAGATTAAAGAAAGCCTTATATGGTCTCAAACAAGCTCCACGTGCATAGTATTCTAGGCTGGACAAATAGTTACAAAAACAAGGTTTCAATAAAGGAGGAGTAGATAACAATATGTACATTAAGGCTGATGAACATGAACTCTTAATTGTAGTAGTATATGTAGATGACATCATGTTTGGTAGCAACAAAGATGAGGTAGCTAAAGGATTTGCAGAAGAGATGAAGTCAGAATTTGAGATGTCTATGATTGGAGAGATTACATTCTACTTAGGACTTCAAATTCTACAAAAGAACACAGGAATATTCATTTCACAAGAAAATTACTTAAGATACATGTTGAAAAGGTTCCAAACGGAAGATTGAAAAACTGTGTCAACTTCATTGGATGCAAGCTATGTGTTGATGATGGATCCACAGATGTAGATCAAAGACTTTACAGATCTATGATAGGAAGTTTGTTATACCTAACTGCCTCTAGACCATACATTATGTTGGCAGTATAACTTGTGGCAATATATCAAGCAGCACCAAAACAAAATCTCTTACTAGCAATCAAGAGGATATTTAGATATCTACAAGGAACTGTACATTATGGCCTATGGTATCCAAAAGGCAAATACTTCACGTTGGCAGCACATACAAATGCAGATTGGGCCAGATGTGTGGATGACATGAAAATTACAAGTGGAGGTTCATTTTATTTGGGAGAAAATCTGGTAGCATGGTTAAGCAAGAAGAAAACTTCTACCTCTTTATCTACAGCAGAAGCAGAATACATAGCAGCAACAACTTGTTGCACACAAGTAATGTGGATGAAACAAACTCTCCAAGACATGAAGGTAAGCATCAATGAACCCATTTCTATCAAATGTGACAATACAAGTGTAATAAGTATATCAAAAAATCCAGTACTTCATTCGAAAAAAAAGCACATCCCAATAAAGTACCACTTCCTCAGAGAACAAGTAGCACAAAAAATAGTAAAGATGGAGTATGTACCAACAAAGGAACAAACAGCAGACATATTCACAAAACCTCTTGCTAAAGAACCATTCGAATATCTAAGAGACAAACTAGGGGTAGTGTCTGCAAACGATACTCTCTAATATGATCAAAAAAAAAAATTAAAAATAAATAAATTAAAAAATAAAAATAAATAAATAAATAAATAATATAATAGATATATGTGATGTTGGAAAAACACTAGCAAATGTTGCAATACAAGGAACAAAAATTGTGTAGTAGACAAGTGATAATCAGTATCAGATAAGAAAGCATCATTCCAGGGGGAGAGAAACCCATAAAAGTTGTCACAGAAGAGCTAGAGCAATGGAGAAGTGTATGGTACAGGTCCTCAAGTTTAGAGTATTATGTCAAAAGTACATCAAAATTCCAGCACATGTCACCTTTATCAAGTAGTAAGGGACATAAGTACAGAACATCTTATGGTGACAACCCTTACATACAAGTTTCTAAAAGTGTTTTCCCAACAACTATTGTACACCAGTCTGGAGAAAAATGGTACAAAGTCATAAGAAGAAGGCCTAAACACAACTCAGAGAGAGGAAATGCAAAGATAAAATATACACTGGGAAATGTGCAACCCTTTTCCATTGATGTCAAAGGGGGAGGAAAAGAAATCAGAAGAATAAGGCTGCTCTGAAAAGCAAGCAGAGGAAGAAAAGGCACTTCTCAGAATGAAAGGGGGAGGAAGTCTTGGAAGAAGTATTGGAATATTGCCATCAATGCCAAAGAGGCAGATTGTTGGAAATATTGTCATTGATGGCAAAGGAGCACAAAGGCGCAGCACCAGAACACTTTGAGCAGCACCAGAGGCAGCAAAGAAGCAGCAAAAGCAGAGAGGCAGTGAATGCAACTAAGAAGCAAGGCAGACAAAAAGCAAAGACGGCAAAGAAGTAG
Source organism: Pinus albicaulis (assembly GCA_034641835.2). Classification (NCBI taxonomy): domain Eukaryota; kingdom Viridiplantae; phylum Streptophyta; class Pinopsida; order Pinales; family Pinaceae; genus Pinus; species Pinus albicaulis. The sequence continues at coordinate 118,267,379 of CM076576.1, forward strand.
AGACAGAGGCAACAAATGAAGCAGAGAGGCAACGAATTACTTAGTGCACAGCAAAAGGCAATCGGATTTGCAAGACATAGCGAGGACCAGAGATCTTACACATAGCAGAAGCAGGAAGAGGTGAGAGCTGAGAGGAAGAGGCCAATTAAACAAAGATGATTAAGCCAAGAGAGAGAGGCGAGAGCCGAGAGACAGAAATGGATTTAATCAGTATGAAAAGGTGTATCTTGAGTGTGATAACTCGAGATGAGATTCAATAACAAAGACAAGCTCAGGATCAAGCTCAGGAGGAACAGCGTGGAGAAATAGGAGATACAGAGCGCGACAGTATAAAGAACAGAAAAATCAACTAAGGCGGAGAATACTTTGAAGAATTCCAAGGGAGTAAAACAGACAGTCGGAATTATATCGCAAAAGTGAAGGTGAGAGATCAGTGGCGGAGATTGAATCACTTCAGGAGCAATTTCACAAATCGCAACATTTAAGAGTTTAGCGTTAAGGCCATCGTAGGGAAAGTTAAGTTGTGTGCGATTCAAAATAGAGGGACATGTGTCGACCTTGCACAACATCGCATCCCGCAAGAAATAGGGTTTAACTTCAAAGAAATCGTGAGGTATGTTATTTTGGTTGCGATGCGGTAAGGATCAAGCGACGCGATGCGATGAAGGGAGTCCACGTGGTAGCTCCGCGCACAAGCGCAGATCACAGATCGCATGGTTTATGGTTTATCGCTATTGGTAGAGTGGGAAACCTGCGAGCAAGTGTTTGCAATGAATTGTGATTGGTTCAAGGTATTGTGGGACCCGATAGCCCTGTTCCGTATATGTTATATACGCCCTGTTTGATTGCTAATTATGTATGTAATATGATGTTTTGATCGCTAAACATATGTATGTGGAATAAACGCCGAAATTGGACTCTGTTGCGTTGTAAAGGGAGTTATGTGGGCCATACCCCACAGGTCACAAAGGAATGACATGAACACATAACAAAGGACCAGGAACTCGTGCAGAACACTGTTGCGGCAGTAAGGAAAATGAAAATGTTGAACATGGAATAAGAGTCGGGCTAAAAGGGGCAGTTATGCAGCAAAGTTGGAATATAACTGCAAAAACAGAAAAGACAAAAAGATAGCAAGCAGAAGAGGACAAAAGCTCAGCAAAGCTAAGAAACTGAAAGGGCTAAGTAAAATAATTGATTGTAACTATAAATGTATTATTTATTTTATATTGTTTGTGATTCAAAGGAAAGTCTCTGTGGGAAAAGAAAAACTCTAATGTAATATTGAAATGAGTACATAGTTTTGTAACATCCTAAATGTGCTAAGCGAGAAAATTTGAAGGTGGAAGGAAAAGAGTCATACCTGTTCATTTCATATTCCCATATGGAATGCAAATAGCTATGAGGTGATCTCTATAAATTATGTTATTGTCATATGCATAAATTGGTTAGAGAGTGGAAGAATGTGAGAGAGCAGAAAGAGAAGCTATGCAGATCTAGAGCTAATATGAAGCAGATTTGAAGGCTGGAAGGGCAGCAGTGAAGAAGGAGTAAAATAGATCTGATATCCAGGTAAATCAGCATATGATTTCATTCTAGTATGAGTAATTTGGTGCTTCCATATCAAGTTGTAGCTTGATAGATGTCCAGTTATAGCGAGTCGAGGTAGGAACCTCCTGTGGGTTGTAGCCTGCATAAAATAGATGGGATTTGGAGCTTCCTTGCAAGTTGTAGCTTGTATAATTTGAGGTAGTAACCTCCTGTAGGTTGGATCCAATAGAAAATCAGTGGTGAGAAGGATTTGGAGCTTTCCTTTGCATCACAACAATAATAAGATGTAGTTTTCTCCCTTATGGGTTTCCACTTATATCTGTTGTCTATGTGAATGATAATTATGTGCTGGTATTCTATATTTAATTTGATTAATACATGTTGCTCACTTATTAATATTTTTGTTACATTATACATTAAGTTGATCATGAAATGAAGGTGTAAATAAGTGTAAAAGAAAGTTTTAAAATACCATGAATGTATTAAACTGATTCACCCCCCCTCTCAATTTAACTAAGGGTTAAACAAGTGGTATCAGAGCGAGAGGTCTCAAGTTCGAAACTCACCTAGCTCGCGCTGGGGGGTAGATTCTTGGACATTGGGTTCTACGCTCCCCGTGTGTTTCGCAACATGGACTAACCGCCTCTCATGGATCCTAACTCTAGCAATTGTGGTGGAGACTAACGCCTGTGGGTTTTGGTCTAACGCCAATCATGATTCCAACATGAGATCGTGGAGGGCGTTGCTGATTGTTGCCCCCCTATCTAGGATTTCCTTTAAGCTTTTTTTTTCCTTTTTTCTTAACCGTTTTAGGAGGATAATTTGGATTCTCCTGGTTGTATGGTTGGCGCGGTTGGTTTTGGGAGGGTTGCACAAAGTTCACCTATGCATTATTCTGCATGGGTGGGTCTTATGCTGGAGATTGGGCATATTGCGGTCCCAGGTTTGTAAATGGTTGTTAGGGGGGAGCTCTTCCGTCAGCATGTCTATCTACCTACTAGGTCCCCTGCGCCGTAGGATAGGGTCCTCCATGCTGATGGTGGTACTATGACGCCCTACTGGTCAAATTTTGTGGATGCATGTGATGAATTTGGTAGCCAGGATGTGGTATGTGCTGGGTAGAATCATATGTGTAACCAGGGTATTGAACATTGGTAATTAGGTGATTTTGGGTCAACGAGCCAATTAAACCGTCTGCAGAGTTCGACGCACCTGGAAATTCTTTGTAAGTTTGCAGGCGTGGGGCATTCAGTAGGATATTGTAAATATACCCTAACTGCGTATAGATCAACTCAAGTTGTTGGGCCTTAATGATGATGTCCTCTTCGTATATGGGCTTTTGTTGCAGCACATCCTTTAAAATCTTTGCAGTGAGAGTTTTCATGAACAGGTCTAACAGAAATCGATCGTCGAGTTTGGCTTTGCACAAACTACGATTTCATCGCCATTCGTGGAGATGGTTTGCCTAAAGTGGGTCATTAACTCCATTCCAGAATCGTGGTGGATGGGTAACTGAAAATAGGTCAAGAAAATAGTAGCAAGGGCGCTAAAGGTTCCATGTATAGCAGAGGGCTACTCCACATACCATTTCGTTGCTACTCTGGTTAGAGTGCGTTGAAACGGTCTTAGTCGAATAGTATCATCAATGATGTTGTTCGATGAACACCACAGGTGGAAAGTCATAACATGATTTCTGGGGTCTTTCGCTTGCTTCCCTTAAAATTTTGGAATGTATGAAGCGAGCTTCGTGGGCATGGGAGGCCATATGGGGTTGTGTGTGTTGGGCCAAGAAGAAGGTACATTTCACTCCATCTTTACCACGATTTTTCATGTACTTTTATGTATTTTCCCTTCATCTTAGAAACAAAGTAAAGAAAATAATGTAAAGCCAAGGCAGAGTGAACTAATGATAAAAGGAGTGTTTAATAACGTAAGAACTGACTTGTCACTATCTTTATTGACAGGGAAGCAAAGCAGTCGAATTTCTCATGACCAAAAGACATCTGACAAGGAATACAAACGGAATCATAGTGGCTCTTACGAATCAGCGGAAGATGGGAAGGTATATCCATGCTTGGAATATTCAATCGACATCCACGAAGCAGCAAGGTCCCATAATGAGGAAGATCCGTTACTACTCCTGAATTCGCCTCTAAGCTATAAAAGGTCGAAGAATGAAGAAGAAAAACAATTCATGTAATTTAATTTTTCTGTAATAAATGTACTCGAACAAAATCATCAATTTTTGTACTAATGTATTGCTCAGTGAATTAATGAAGAATTTGGCATTTTTGGAATAGACAACTTTTGAGTATTCCTTAGCAGTAGGCTTTTAGTGGCTTTGGACCCAGCCCTGGGGGTTCTTCTGCTACTTTTGTGCTTTACATTTATTTATAGAATTTGTGTTTCAAGTTATCCATTGTGTTTCATAATATATCGCTTGAATTGGTTAATTGCAAGACTTTTTACTAGACTAGAATACCATTCATGTTATTTTATCTGAATTCACTGCTTTTATAATTGTTAGTTTAGTTCCAACACGATTGCTGTTCAATTTTACATATAGTTGACGTTGATATTTTCATCGTCATTGTGAGAATTTGGTTGATGTTTAATTCAGAAGGATTTCATTAGTTGATTAAAAGAGAATTCCATTGCAAAATTTAGAATCATTGATTGTTGTTCAATTTATTAGAGTTGTTGTTCAATACATTACGATTGTTGTTCAATTCATCAAAGTACGTTGTTCAATTGTATTTTATTCTTTTCAACCGTGAGTAGTTATTTCTACATAGTCTTAGAACAAGGTTAGCTCCCTTTAATGGTCAGAAACCTTCCATGATTCACTTCCAAGTTGATTTGATTGAACTTCGAGAATTAGATAGTCTTCCTTATGACAATTTAGTGTAGTTGTTCCTCGATGTCACTTGGATATATTGTGCTTACACTCTTGAAATAACAAGGCTTGTCCTAGGTTGATAATTAATGAAAAATCATTGAGGTTACCTTTAAACAGTCACCTTTATGATCCAAAATTTTGGCGATGTTACCAGGGAGAGTGTTTAAAAGTGATTTCCTTCATTTCTTTTTTCTTTTTTTGCTGTGAAAGAATTGGGTATTGAAAACGAGAGGTAAGAACCTGCGTACCAAAAATAAAAATTCTTTCTCTCTAGCCCACTTCTCAGCAATTTTGTAGAGGTTAATAGGATATGTGTTCTTGTTTTATGACTAGGAAGAAAAAGATAGAATTAGATCAAAATCCCCCACTTAAATCCACAAAACCCAAAGGACCAATGATCCTTGGCAGAACAACGTATATAGATGAAATCATTAAGAAGGTTGAATCCCTTGCATCTGTAGGACCCAGAACCATTCCTACTCAGAGTCCTACTAAGCTCCCTCGGGCAACAACCTCACCAGCTGCAGCTCACGCCGAGGTTCACAGTGAAACAGAAGGGTCCGAACAAATCCTTCAGACTGTTGAGCATGTTATCACCCTAAATTTTTTTTTTTTTTAAACTCTGTAAGTTTACACTGTTTTGGTCATACTTTTCAAATAGGTCTTGAGTCACTTAGTCTTGATAAAGGGTAGGTCTTAGAATTTGAAGTCTCAAAGGTCAGTTTTCAATTTCAAATAAAGTATTTTAAGTCTCATTCCATGATTAAAAAGTCTTATCATTCATTTAGAAATCATATCATTAAGTTTTGGATGAAATTCCTGGAATTAGCCACAAAACCGCAGTTTCGTAGCGCGATCAGTTCAAAAATTTGTTTTTGCGCTACGAAAGCGTTGCTACCTTCGTAGCGCAAAGTGCGAAAAATACACTATGTGCGCTACGAAAGCGCAGATTCTTAACAGGTAATGTCAAAACCTAGAAATTGTCAAAAATATGTTAAGTAATGATGGGGTAACATCATAGTGAGTTAGTTAGAGGTCATATTAAATGTACTTAACCATTCATATCCATTATTATCATAGCATGGGTTTCTCATTGGAAATGGGAATTTCAAATTTCGAAAATTGTTTTCTGTTCTAGTCATTCTAGTCTACATTTTCTCATACTGAATTGTGAAACATCTCTGTTTCAAACTCTGAAGTATTAGAGTTAAGCCTGTGGTTGTTCTATACCAAGGCTATTTTCATATACAATCAAGCGAGGCTACCAAATCAAATCAAGCGAGGTTGTTCCCTTTTTCTCAAGCGAGGCTGCCAAATTAAATCAAGAGAGGTTGTTTTATGAATTTTGAAGGAAGTCAATAGATTTTTTCTGAAACAAACATGGTTGAGGAGAAAAAGAACATAGAAGTGGACATTGTTTGAGATTTGAACCTGAAAGCACAAAATTTAGCTAAAGATCAAACAGTCATGGATGCTTTCAGTAAAGCAGGTTGTTTAAACTTCTGTGAAAAGTTACAAGGTGGACATTTTCAGGTATCCAAAGAGTTTGCATTACATTTCAGTGGGACCAATACAAAGGTTGGAATGTTAAACAAGTCACTGACACCTGAAATCATAGCTCTAGTGACTGAAATACCTAGAGGATATGAAACTTTGTTTAAGGGTTTTAGATTCGATATGGAGGCATGCAAGATGTTTATGAAGCCAGAATATGCAGAGATGGACCTAAAAAATGTAGTTCCTAGAAACTGTATTAAGGATAGTTATGCTAAGCTAATGTTAAACATCCAAAGATATTTCACATGTGAAGGCAGGTACCATAAATTCTACATTTATCATTTCAAACTCCTATTACATTTCACAGTTATGATGTCACTGGATTTACCATTTTTCCTGTATAGAAGTATTACCAAAATGGCTAATAAAGTGCAAGCAAAATCCAAGGGTTGTGAAACATCTCTATTTCACCATGGTTTAATTAAACTTTTGGTTTTAAATGAGCTCCAGAAGATTAATAGGGATTGGTATTCTTTTATTTTTATAAGTGGATTTGAAATGGAAGCTCTAACCCCAGTTAAAAACCCTAAGACAAAGGAAATTCCATCACCATCAGCAGAAGTCAATCAACCAACAGATATAAGGACAAGAAGGTTTGTGAAATTGAAGCCAAGGAAAAAATTGAAAGATAAGGTAGAAAGAACACCAGTGATTGTTACAGAAACTCCTTCACTTGAAAACAAGGATTACAAAGTACTAAAGAAGCTAAACAAAAACAAACAGTTGGTAAGCAAGTAGTTCAGAGAATTACAAGGAGCCAAGATACAACATCAAAAGGAAATACAGTAGCTTCAATATCAAATGACAGTCCAGGATTGAAAGCAAACTTGGATGACATACTGCATGCAATAGACATAGAAGAATAACCTATAGTGCAAGATGATTTCCTAGGAATAAATGAAATCAAACAGAAAAAGGTGAAATTAGAAAAGAAGCTGGAGTTTAAGGGTGAAGATGCAGCATTTGTTTTCCAAGCTAGAAAGCCTGTAACTAGACATTCCAAAAGGCTCAAGGAACTTAATGTTGAAGTTGAAGGAACCAATAAAGCAACTATTGTTCTTGAAAAAATAGTTGATCTTTCCTCACCTGTGGCAGAGCATGCAGAAAACAGAGTAATTATAGCATAAGAAGAAATGACCAAATATAAAAGCCTGCAGGAGAAGTTAAGATCAGAAAATCATGAGATTTCTAAGTTGAATAAAAGAGCCAGAAAACATGTCATTGAGAAAACAGAATTTAAGAGGATGAAATTTGTTTCGAAAGGTCAAATAGTCTCCAAATCAGAAATACCAAGCAGTGAAGAACAGTTCTTCACATGGAAAGTCCCAGCCATTAAGGAGACAAAGTTTGTAAGAGTGATCAACACTAATTTGAGAGCTAGCAATAGAAGGTTAAGAAGACAGGTGGAATATCTGGAGATACAATTGACAAGGTCTCTGTCTAAAGAAAGGTTAAAGGGGAAGTGAAACAAAATGATAAATCCACAAGACAATCTCTGATAAAAAATGAAGGTAAATTTTGATGAAGGTCATGTTTTCAAGGTCATGTTGAGGTGTTTTTGAAATAAAATCATTACCCTTAAAGTTTAAGTATCTCCAAAGTATGAATTTTGAAGACAATTTTGACAAAACTACTTGCATAGCAGTTTCGTAGCGCAGAAAGTGCAAATCTGATGAAATGTGCTATGAAATTGTTGAAGCAGTCTTTATCATATTTTCATGTAAAATTTTGAGGGAATTTTGGTGAATTTTGTTTTGAAATTGCTGGCGGAATTATTTTAATGGAAAATGAAGGCTTCCCTGAAGAAAACATATCAAAAGCATATTTGAAAAGGAGCTAAACACTGTGCTATGAAAAGCGCTACGGAACTATGCTACTTTCGTAGCGCAGGTTTATTCTCACCTTTTTTGCATTGTTCGAATTTTAGATTCTGCACAGTGGAAGAATTGAAGACATATGGTGTAAATATTTGGAAACAAGATACAGGTAGACATGATTCATTAATGGTCAAAGTGCTCAAAACAGAGAAGGGAATCAAAGGGCCTAAAAAACAGGAAGACATGTTTCTTAAATTTTAGGAGAACATTATCATCAATAGCATGGCTACATCAAGTTAAAGATCATCATCCAAATTCGACTTCATGGAGTGCAGGTGGAAAAATATGTAATAAAGAACAGATAAGGTTGTTAGGAGGGTATCAAAGAGTTTTAGTCCTATTAGAAATAGGAATTTTCATTAGGATTATAGCTGTCAATTTGTAATGAATGACATGTTTATGATTAGAGAAAGTGGTCAAACTCTATGACTTCAATGTATCTATTGGAGAACAAGGAATCCTATTTCGTAAATGTTTTATAAAGAGCATAAGATCGAAATCCAAGAGGTTGGACATTTTTATGAGCAAAGACTTTATTTTGTATGTAATGGTTTTTTCAGCTTAATACAGAGTTATGTTTAGACAACTCAAGATTCATGAGGAGTTCTTGTCTATTATTGTTCTAATGGAATTTTTCAATATTTCTATCTGCAGTGATGTTTTTTTATGATACTTAGAATTCATTCATAATTCTCTAACTTCCTTCATATACAAACTGACTGTGTTTTACTGTTCTATATGTTTTACTCCCTTATTTGAACTCCAAATGCCTTGACTTCCATGCTAGATAGATTGTGATGTTTTTGATGAAGTTACCTTGACTCCATAGCCCAATGAATGTTTGCTAATGTGATTTACAACCAGTTATATTTTCTATATATTTTACCTTAGAGTTAGACATCTACTTATTTATCAAAAATCATAAGCTTTTAAGAGAGCCCTCTCAGGTTGAGGAGGCTAAGCCTCAACCAAAATATTTGTTTGAAATAGTTACACAATTTTTACTTGATGAGCAGCCCATCAGGCCTGATTTTGTGATAACAGAGCACATAAGTCCTGACCCTTCAAGACAGGGAGGTTCTTGAAATTTTCAGGAAGGAAAGGGAGAAACTAGCAGTGCAGTACAAGTAAGAACTCCAGAGCCTAGATCACCTGAGAGAGTGGTTGAAACAGAGACACCCAGCATCCTAGATCAGGGAAGTGCTATAAGGCTTCCTCTAAATCCAATCCCTAATTCCACTCAGATTAATCTCCCTGATTAGGAAATCCCTAAAGATTATTGGCATATCTTTGATCAAATGGAAAACAACCAAAACCAGAGGCATACATCGACATTGGAATATCCCATTGTTGATCTGTCCACAAATGCCCCTATGAAAGCCATTTAATTACAAAACATCCACACCTTCCATGGGTTGACCTCGAAAGATCCAAATGCATTTTTATTTGAATTTGATGTCTTATGTAGGGGATATGACTACACCACTGACCCTCAGAAACTAAAATTATTTCCCTCTACTTTGAATGGGACTGCATTACATTGCTTTATGGGGCTCGGTGGAAGAACCATTAATAGTTGGGATCAGATAAAAAACTCTTTTCTTAACAAATATCAAGACTATTGTTGGACTCGAGAATTAAAAGATGAAATCTTCAATACGTCTGCAAGGGACAATGAGACACTAGAAGAGTATGTTGAAATATTTCAATATAACTTGCAAAGATATCCATATACTACACTATCTAAATATATCTTCAAAGAAACGATGATTAAGGGAATGAAAGAAGACTCGGTAGAAAAACTTAATATAATGGGAAAAGGGGACATTTATCAGGAAGGATATGATGAAATTATTGCACTATGCATCAGGTGTTCTCGAGATAGTACGCGAAGTAGCCCAACCAAGCAAGACTCGGCTACAAGAAATCCTACACAGTCCAGTGGTAACATGACCAAAGCAGAATTTGGTAATCTTTTAGAAGATTTTAAATCAGATATCTTGGGCACCCTGACAACGCAGCTAGATGTCCTACAAGCCAAACAGAAGCAAGCTATAGCTCTGTCCAAACTTCCAGGGTTGAAAGCGGTTTTTAAAGAGGCAGAAGAAGAGACAAAACCAGTCTATCTGATGAACCAGTGTCGATAGTGGCAAGCACGACCAGGTATGCCACAAGACCTGCCTCAATTCTTTTCTTCTCCATAATTTAACCAACATAACCCTACAACAGCATGGCAGAACCAACCACATTTTCTACTTGGCCACCCCAATCATTTTTTGTGCCTCCTTGGCCAATAAAACCCTCTTCAGGTAATAATTGGCCAATTTTTCCTTGTTCTCCCCCTTACTAGAAAAACAATCCCTATCAAACCCAGTGGCCTACCCCTACTTTGCAGAACATAAATTGGTCTCAAAACTAGCAACGCCCTCTATGGATGACAAATATACTGATGGGGACAGGGACTTAGAATCAACCTACATTACTAGCTCCATACCCAGTCCAACACAATCCCTAGCCTATCATGCGCCCTCAACTGCCATCTCAACCCAATCCTAATCCCAATAATAGGTCAATTCAACTAATCCAAATCATCGAAAACCCAAACCCTGAGATTGAACAGAAGCAATGCAATGAACTTCGTCTAAGATCAAGTAGTGTTATTTCACCTAGAGAATATACGACCCTGCCACAACTTGAATCTGAAATTCTGACAGCCCAAAAACAATCAACTATGACTAAACAGAGATAAAGCAGGGGAGGGACATAGTTGACCAAAAAGACACTGAAAAAATTATTATTTCCTACCCTCAATTTTGTGAGAGATTAACATTTCCTAAATCAATAGTCTCTTCAGACTTCAATCTCCTAGGGGAATTAAAAAACCTTTGCATTAAAATTCCTCTTCCGTAGGCTATTCAAGACATTCCTATCTATGCCAAGACAATTAAATATTTGTGCGGAAAGAAGCAGGTAAGGAAAGAAAAAATGGTACCAATTGTTCATGTAGTGGGAGCACTGTCAGACTTACTCTTGGGTAGAGAAACACCAGTAAAATATGAGGATCCGGGGAACTCCATAGTTACTATGAAAATCTCTGGCCACTCCTTTTAGAACACATTAGTTGACTTAGGGGCGGACATCAACATCTTAACTACATAAACCTGCGAGAAGTTAGGCATAACAATGTTAAACCCACATATATTGTGCTGGAACTTGTTGACAGATATGTTATCAAACCAGAAGGAATACTATAGGACATCCTGGTTTCTGTGGAATCATGGGAGTATCCGGCAGAATTTTTAGTTATTAACCCAAAAACTAGGTTATATGGGCACCCTCTGATACTGGGATGACCTTGATTAGCAACAGTTGACGCTTACATAGGTTGTCGGGAAAGCAGCATGACCATTCCTAAAGGTGATGCCATAAAAAATATTTTCATATACCCACCTGCCAAATCAAGTCTTCCCACTGTAAATATTCACAAGCATCCACATACATACTGGGAACAAAACATTCGTTCACCGCTAACAATCGTTGAAGCACTTGAATTCAAATATCAAACTGAAAATGATGTAATCAATAACTTCATGAATCATCCATCTTCTTCTGAAAATATAAAATGCCAAATGTTAAAGGCAGATCTTGATAATGAAGCACATGAAGACCCCTTAGCAGAAATTTATAATCAACACATACCCACGACCGATGTTCGCAACAGCATACCAATTGAAATTGAACCAGGAAAGGTCTTAAATATCAATGGCAGTCTGAATAGTAACTAATAGCAAAAGCTCATTAAGGTTTTACAGAAATATAAGGGAGCATTTTCTTGGGACTACCCAGACATGAAGGGTGTAGATCCTCAGCTATGCACACATCATATTTATACTGACAAGGATGCTCAACCCATTAGACATCCTCAACGGAGATTAAACCCGCATCTAAAATACATTGTAAAAGATGAATTGCAAAAGTTTATTTATGTAAACTTCATCTATCCTATTTTGAACAACAAATGGGTCTCTCCTTTAGTAGTCATTCCTAAGAAAAATGGGAAATGGCGAATCTGTGTGGATTACAGAGAATTAAATAAAGCAACATAGAAAGACCACTTCCCCCTCCCTTTTATTGATCAGGTCCTTGATACTGTTGAAAATGGCAACAAGAAACAGTGAAGGAGGCCTCCTGAAACATCTTTCCTGATCCTAGTTGGAAAGTGATCACCTAAACTAGGTGGGGACCACACATGTGATTTTTGTCGAAAAATCTATTTTTAGACTATGTCTATTTTTAGACATATGAAGCATGGTCCAGGGATTGGCAAGATGTTATTCTTGGAGTATTGGTCATGTTGCAAAACAAATGGATATCTATTTTAACTTTATATCCTAAGGTCATTTTTAAGACCTTCCAAAGAAGTTTAATATTAGCTCTTAATAATATTTGGACTATAAACATTATCTTATTCTCTTGAAGCACTTCAGTTTGATGCCTGGATGTGGCACATGCAGCTGACAGAAGGAAATACGCTTTTCCTAGGGTTTAAGTGAAGCTATTGCATGAAGATTTCAGTTAGAACTCATGTGACAGAGTTTGGTGGAGTTGATTGAGGAAGTTAGTGGAGTCGTATTCAGTTTAACTAATCTAAACATAGTTGAGTTTTTTGTATCCAAGTTAACTAATAGATACAATTAGTGAGAGTGGTGTGAATTAATTATTAATTAATTCACTAATTATAAACTCATAAATCAACTAAAGAATACATCAGTTAACTTCAGTGCATGGACAGTTTCAGTGGAGACCAGTGCAGAAATAGGTGAAAGAGCAGGTTAACTATCGGTTGTGACTATACTATTTCTATTTGCAACACACAGATGGGTGGAGTAACCCATGAGGATTGCGCAGTTCAGGCTGGGTGGTTTATCTATATAAAGAGGCCATCCCATAGCTTGAACACATAATTCAGGTTGGCTATCAAGTGGCTAAAGGTTGGAGCATGATTTTTTGCTAGATCTAGCTTGATAGTGTGTAGCATGGGAGGTAGTGCATGAGAGCTTGCAAAGAGCTTTGTACTATGATTGTTACATGATCTCCATGACATGTATAATATACAGATAGTTGGGGGTTTTCAGCTTTAAGCTTTCCCATGAAATACTGTGTTCATATGTGTGAATTTTTATGGCTTTAATGTGTGCATGCAATTTATTTTATTTCCGCATGTGATGATCAATGGTAGAAGAGATTCTGTATTGTGCATGAAGCTAAAATAGTGTGTGATCAGGAGAATCTCGGTGGATAACACACGCTATTCAAAATTTCTACATGGTATCGGAGCGAGATTAATTGTCGAGATCTATTACGGTGATTGCAAACTTATTTCCTTGGACAGAGTCTGCATACGGGCCAGGAAGCCTCCGGATTCATCTTTCTTCGGAAAGTGAAAGGTCTGGTAAAAGCCCCTTGCAGTCAATCTCTGATTTGGAAATAATTTGTTTTCAAGTGTAGATCGGAAGCGATAAGAGCTTGGAGTTTGGAATTCGAATTTTGCAGGAGAATTGTTTTCTTGGTGCCGGTGTTGAAAATGTCTTCTTTCAACGGTTTGCGACTCGAATATGCTCTTGAAGGAAATTGGCAGGGAGTTTTGAACCAGTGACTTGTTCAAAACTAAGCTAGATTGTGTGTGACTTTATGAGAAAGTACTGAGTACTTGTGAGGAGTATTGTACTTGTTTTGTTACATGATTTCTCCATTATAATATACACAATAGCTGCGGGGTTTTCAGCTATAGGCTTTCCCCATACATACTGAGTTAATGTGTGATTGATTTGATGTGAGATTGCTTCTATTATTTCCGCATGTGACAATTAACTGTAGATGAGATTATGTGTTATGCATGCAATTCGAAATTGATGTGTAATCGGGTTAATCTCCATTGAATAAGTGATTTATTCAGCTAATTTCTACATGGTCACGGAGCTATTGAAGCAGTGCATGAGTTTGCATGGCGCATGCAAAGGGTGCATGGCGAATGCATGGAGTTGCATGTCGCATGCATGGAGTTGCATGGCGCTTGTGAAGGTTGCAGGGTGAATGCATGGAGTTTCATGTCGCATGCAAATGACAGTCCTTTCTTGTTGAGAGGGAGTGTTGAAAATGGCAACAAGAAACAGTGAAGGAGGCCTCCTGAAACATCTTTCCTGATCCTAGTTGGAAAGTGATCACCTAAACTAGGTGGGGACCACACATGTGATTTTTGTCAAAAAAATCTATTTTTAGACTATGTCTATTTCTAGACATATGGAGCATATTCTATAAGTTGCGGGATGCTATTTATGGATGGTTGGTCAAGTTGGAAAAATAGATGAATTTCTATTTTTAGACATATTGGTCGGAATCTATTTTTAGATTGCCAGTCTAAAAATAGATATGTCGAATATTATTAGCTCTTAATAATATTTGGACTATAAACATTATCTTATTCTCTTGGAGCACTTCAGTTTGATGCCTGGATGTGGCACATGTAGCTGACAGAAGGAAATACGCTTTTCCTAGGGTTTAAGTGAAGCTATTGCATGATGACTTCAGTTAGAACTCATGTGACAGAGTTTGGTGGAGTTGATTGAGGAAGTTAGTGGAGTTGTATTCAATTTAACTAATCTAAACATAGTTGAGCTTTTTGTATCCAATTTAACTAATAGATACAATTAGTGAGAGTGGTGTGAATTAATTATTAATTAATTCACTAATTATAAACTCATAAATCAACTAAAGAATACATCAGTTAACTTCAGTGCATGGACAGTTTCAGTGGAGACCAGTGCAGAAATAGGTGAAAGAGCAGGTTAACTATCGGTTGTGACTATACTATTTCTATTTGCAAATACTACATTGGTGGAGTAACCTATGAGGAGGCACAGTTCAAAGTTGGGTGTGTTTATCTATATAAAGAGGCCATCCCATAGCTCGAAAACGCAGAAATTCAAAGTTGGCTATCAAGTGGCTAAAGGTTGGAGCATGAGTTTTGCTAGATCTAGCTTGATAGTGTGTAGCAAGGGAGGTAGTGCATGAGAGCTTGCAAAGAGCTTTGTACTATGATTGTTACATGATCTCCATGACATGTATAATATACAGATAGTTGGGGGTGTTCAGCTTTAAGCTTTCCCATGAAATACTGTGTTCATATGTGTGAATTTTTATGGCTTTAATGTGTGCATGCAATTGATTTTATTTCCGCATGTGATGATCAATGGTAGAAGAGATTCCGTATTATGCATGAAGCTAAAATAGTGTGTGATCAGGAGAATCTCGGTGGATAACATATCAGTTATTCAAATTTCTACATGGTATCAGAGAGATTAATTGTCGAGATCTATTACGGTGATTGCAAACTTATTTCCTCGGACAGAGTCTGCATACGGGCCAGGAAGCCTCCGGATTCATCTTTCTTCGGAAAGTGAAAGGTCTGGTAAAAGCCCCTTGCAGTCAATCTCTGATTTGGACATAATTTGTTCTCAAGTGTAGATCGGAAGCGATAAGAGCTTGGAGTTTGAATTCGAATTTCAGCAGGAGAATTGTTTTCTTGGTGCCTAGAACAGTACTGTTTTTCAACGGTTTGCGGCACTCCTAATATGCTCTTGAAGGCATCATGTGAGTTTTGAAACCGTTGACTTGTTCAAAACTAAGCTAGATTGTGTGTGACTTTGGTATGAGAAAGCACCGAGTACTTGTGAGGAGTATTGTACGGGTTTGGTTACATGATTTCTCCATTATAATATACACAATAGTCGCTGTTTTCAGCTATAGGCTTTCCCCATACATACCGAGTTAATGTGTGATTGATTTGATGTGCGATCGCTTCTATTATTTCCGCATGTGACAATTAATTGTAGATGAGATTATGTGTTATGCATGCAATTCGAAATTGATGTGTAATCGGGTTAATCTCCATTGAATAAGTGATTTATTCAGCTAATTTCTACATGGTATCGGAGTTGCATGGTGCATGCATGAGTTTGCATGGCGCATGCAAAAGGTGCATGGCGAATGCATGGAGTTGCATGTCGCATGCATGGATTTGCATGGCGCTTATGGAGGTTGCAGGGTGAATGCATGGAGTTGCATGTCGCATGCAATGACAGTTCTTTCTTGTTGAGAGGGAGTGTTGAAAATGGCAACAAGAAACAGTGAAGGAGGCCTCCTGAAACATCTTTCCTGATCCTAGTTGGAAAGTGATCACCTAAACTAGGTGGGGACCACACATGTGATTTTTGTCGAAAAATCTATTTTTAGACCATGTCTATTTTTAGACATGTCGATCATATTCTATGAGTTGCAGGATGCTATTTGTGGATGGTTGGTCAAGTTGGAAAAATAGATGGACTTCTATTTTTAGACATATTGGGCGGAATCTATTTTTAGATTGCCAGTCTAAAAATAGATATGTCGAATATTATTAGCTCTTAATAATATTTGGACCATAAACATTATCTTATTCTCTTGGAGCACTTCAGTTAAGTGCACAGATGTGGCACAGGAGCTGACAGAAGGAATTACGCTATTCCTGAGGGTTATGTGGAGCTATTGCATGAAGACTTCAGCTAGAACTCATGTGACAGAGTTTGGTGGAGTTGATTGAGGAAGTTAGTGGAGTTGTATTCAGTTTAACTAATCTAAACATAGTTGAGCTTTTTTGTATCCAAGTTAACTAATAGATACAATTAGTGAGAGTGGTGTGAATTAATTATTAATTAATTCACTAATTATAAACTCATAAATCAACTAAAGAATACATCAGTTAACTTCAGTGCATGGACAGTTTCAGTGGAGACCAGTGCAGAAAGAGGTGAAAGAGCAGGTTAACTATCGGTTGTGACTATACTATTGCTATTTGCAACACACAGATGGGTGGAGTAACCCATGAGGATTGCACAGTTCAGGCTGGGTGGTTTATCTATATAAAGAGGCCATCCCATAGCTTGAAAACGCAATTGAGGTTGGCTATCAAGTGGCTAAAGGTTGGAGCATGAGTTTTGCTAGATCTAGCTTGATAGTGTGTGGCATGGGAGGTAGTGCATGAGAGCTTGCAAAGAGCTTTGTACTATGATTGTTACATGATCTCCATGACATGTATAATATACAGATAGTTGGGGGTTTTCAGCTTTAAGCTTTCCCATGAAATACCGTGTTCATATGTGTGAATTTTTATGGCTTTAATGTGTGCATGCAATTGATTTTATTTCCGCATGTGATGATCAATGGTAGAAGAGATTCTGTATTATGCATGAAGCTAAAATAGTGTGTGATCAGGAGAATCTCGGTGGATAACATATCAGTTATTCAAATTTCTACAGATACATTGGTAGGGAAGCGGTTCTTCTCCTTCCTTGATGGGTTCAGTGGTTACAATCAAATCTAGATAGCCCCTGAAGACAAGGATAAAACAACCTTTACCTGCCCATGGGGTACATTTTCCTATAGGGTATTACCATTTTGGCTATGCAATGCCCCAGCAACATTTCAAAGATCCACACTCAACATTTTTTCTGATTTAATAAATGAAGGACTCGAAATTTACATGGACGACTAAAACCCATATGGAGATGATTTTGATCAAGCACTAGAAACCCTAGAAAAAGTATTGGAATGATGTATTGCTACCAGATTGTGTTTGAGCAATGAAAAATTTCACATGATGATGACCGAAGGAGTAATCCTAGGGCACTACATCTCTACAGCTGGAATACAGGTAGAACCAGCAAAGATAGAGGTAATCCTTTTATTAGACACACCTTGTACGTAGACAGAAGTACGTAGTTTCCTTGGGTATGCAAGGTACTATCGTAGGTTTATAAATAATTTCTCACCAATTGTTGTGCCCTTGTATGCATTAACTGGAAATGTTGAATTCCATTGGTCTGATAAATGTGACACTGCTTTTTTAGATTTAAAGAACCTGGTCTCGACTGCACCAATATTACACGGCCCCAATTGGGAGCTGCCCTTTTACATTTCCTCAGATGCATTCGACATAGCGATAAGGGAAGTTCTTGGTCAAGAAGAAGATAAAAATCCATATGCTATTTATTATATCAGCAAGAATCTCACTCATGTTGAATTAAACTATACAGTGACCGAAAAGGAGTTCTTGGATGTCACTTATGCTATTATTCAATTTAGACATTATATAACTGGCTATCAAGTGTTCATGTATACAGATCACTCTGCCATTAGATATTTAGCCAATAAACCTATTACAAATGGACGAGTAACTCATTGGTTATTTCTTTTACAGTAGTTTGACATAACTATCAAAGACCGCGAATTTCTTTAGGGAAGGAGAATGTAGTTGTGAATTTCTTATCGAGAGTTCCAAAGACAGATGACTCACTAGTGGTGGATGATCAGTTCCCAGATGAGCATTTGTTCACTGTAGCAATAAAAACACCATGGTAAGCAGATGTAGTGAATTATCTGGCAGTAGGAAAGCTTCCAAGACACTTGACATCAAAGGAACGAAAGTTGATTGTCCAGCGCAGTGCTAGATTCTCCTGAATCAGCGGATATCTTTTTCATACAGCAGCCAATATTCATATACGCAGATGCATCTGAGAAGGTGATATTTATGACATCCTACAGGCCTGTCATGATGAACCGTGTGGTGGACATTTTGCAAATCGCAGGATAGGGCACAAAGTTTTAAAAATGGGCTATTATTGACCTACAATTTTTAAAGATGCCAAGAAATATGAACAGGCCTGTGATAGTTTCCAAAGAATGGGCCGCCCGGGCCAAGTTGACAAAATGCCATAACAGCCACAGCTAGTAGTGGAACCTTTCGAACGACGGGCACTGGACTTCGTTGGACCATTCAACCCGCCATCAAATCAAAATACCTACATACTGGTTGCCACAGATTATGTGACGAAGTGGGTAGAGACAGTGGCTTTATCAAGAGCTACAGAAGAATCTATGATCAATTTTATTTTTGAGCTATTTGTGCGATATGGCTTACCTCGAGAAGTGATAACTAATGGAGGGGCATAGTTTGTGGGAAATAAAATTACAGCCACTCTGAAGAATCACCACATCATCCATAGAGTCACCTTTCCCTACCAATCGCAGGAAAACGGGTAGGTCGAAAGCACCAACAAAATCCTTGAGGCAATTCTCACTCAAAGAGTCTCAACACACTGTTGGGATTAGGCTATTAGACTACCAGAGGCTTTGTGGGCTTACCGCACAACATGGAGAAACACCACTAGATATTCTCCATACCATTTGGTATATGGAAGGGAACCAATTTTTCCTATCGAATTCGAAATAAAGACTCTAAGAACAACCCAGGAAGTGGGGCTGGATTTGACGGAGGCCTAGATTAGAAGACCCCAACAAATAAATGAATTGGATGAAACATGGCTACTTGCTCTGTAGTGTACTGCAATTATTCAACAACAACAAGCGAAGTGGCATGAAAACCTCATCAAAAATAAGACATTCCAGAAAGGAGATTGGGCACTTCTTTACAACTCTAGATTCCAAGACTTCTCGGGTAAATTAGAAACAAGGTGGCTCGACCCATACGAAATTTAGGAAGTAGACAGTAATGGTACCATTACCTTGACTACCATAGACGGGTATGGTTCCACCTTCCGATTCAATGGACACTGAGTGTGCCTCTATCACAAACCACTTACAAAGGATTCTTTCTGCTAGCAGGGGGGTGATGATCCCACCATCCAAATTTTAGTTGTAGAGGGTGATGGCCACGCGGCTTTCAGTTCATGAAAATTTTTTATTTCCTCTTGTAAATATTGTATATATATCCCCTGCATTTTATATTTTATTTCACATTGTTGTACATTACATCTCTTCTTCATGCTCATAGCTACATTCTTTTTCTGTATTTGGTTTTTATGTTCAAACCTTTGAATGACTGTTGTTCAATCCAATTGAACAGCTTTAGTTCAATCGAATTGAACAGTTGTTGTTCAATTCAATTGAAGAGTCATGTTTTTGCGTGTTTATTTTTGTTGTTCAAACCTTTGAACGGGTGTTGTTCAAACCTTTGAATGGCTGATGTTCAATCCAATTGAACAGCTGTTGTTCAATCGAATTGAACAGATGTTGTTCAATTCAATTGAACAACCATGTTTTTGCGTGTTTGTTATTGTTGTTCAAACCTTTGAATGGTTGTTGTTCAATCCAATTGAACAACCGTATTTTGCGTGTTTATTTTTTTTGTTCAAACCTTCGAACAATTGTTGTTCAATTCAATTGAACAACTGTGTTTTTGCATGTTTATTTTTGTTGTTCAATCCAACTGAACAACCATGTTTTTTCGTGTTTATTTTTGTTGTTCAAACCTTTGAATGACTTTTTTTCAATCCAATTGAACAGTTTTTGTTCAATCGAATGCAACAACTAATTTCTTTTCTTTTCTCTCTAAAGCACGTTTTTTTCTTTTTTGATGAGCACTTTTTGAATATCCAATCCTTCTTACACACCCTTGCCATAAAAGCCATTTTTGGAAGGGAATTGGCACCTGAAGAGGAGAAAAGTAGTGATACTACTAATATGGTGATCCTTTGAAACTTTAATGTAAATATCTACTTCGGAATTTGGCATGGTTTATGTATGAAATGAAAGGACAAACATCTCTTGTTCAAACATACTATCACACAATTCATTTTCATGGTCTTATGTTGGTATATCTTTCTACACTCTCAAGTATTAACTCTCCTTGACATGAGGATAGAGGAATAAAGAATATTAATTGTATTGGCATTATTTTTACTTCTCACACCATCCCTAACTCTTAAGGAGTTAATGAGCCTCCCTTCATGTATAAAGAACAAGAAAATATTATTTTTATATGCAAACTTTTAAGAGAGAATAGGGGGTATCATCACAAGCCATCCTACCATGATCATAAGGATTTAACAGGTGACATGCCCACAATGGCCAACACACCAGGGTAATGACCTTCTCGATAGCTCAAACTGCTTGAAGGATAGGAGGTCTCATCATGAGCTGGCCTGATCACTCTGTTACAATCCCAGTGAGTGGCACTGTGACCATCTGCCCACAACACCATCGCAGCGATCTCTCCATAAAACAAGAAAATATTATGTATACATGCAATTTTTTAAGAGAGAATAGGGGGTCTCATTACGATCCAACCTACCATGATCATAAGGGTTTAACAGGTGACATGCCCACAATGGCTAACACACCATGCTAGTGACCTTCTCGATAGCTCAAATTTCTTGAAGGACAAAAGGTCTCATCACGAGCCGGCCTGATCACTCTGTTACAACCCCAGTGAGTGGCACTTTGACTATCTGGCCAGAACACCAGCACAATGATCTCTCCATAAAATAAGCAAAATGTCTACTTTTACATAGAGGATTCTGACTCATTTTTGGGTTAAATTAGCAACCCTGTTGAGGCTATGAACGTCTGCTGGTAGCAGTCGCTCTGCTTGTGGTATGGAAGTATTTTTCTAACAATAGCCAATTACTTTTATATATGCCTTATTTCCTATTAATCCATTCCAAAAATAATGCACTACTTGAATAAGTGTTATCACTATTTACCCGCATAATTATCTATGAATGAATGAATTATCTTTTCATGTTTGAATAAGGGATGGCAACACCGATCATAATCTGTCACTGTCACACTTCCGTCATGCTACACCGCCAAAATAGGACATCCTATCATAATAATTTCTATCCCGCTTTTCTCCCCTTCTTCGGTCATTTCCACCTGATGTACAGTTGCGATGATTACTACTTTTTGACCTTTGCCTCGCATGCATTCATGATTGTTGCAATCTTTTCTTTTTTCTTGAACTCCAAGGCACGAACGCCCTTCTCTCGTACAATTTTGATTACTGATTTATGACCTTTTCCTTGTATTCATTCATGATTGCTGCAATCTCTCTCTTGTACTTAAGGACATGGATGCCCTTCTCCCGAGGGAGGGGGTGCAAATATCCGTAATGAATAAGCATGTGAATTCCCTGCACAACTTCATTTGGATACGCTGATGGGACTAAAAGATCATTGCATTTATGATGTGATGTTGCATTTTTTTCTTTATTGCATGCAGTGTTTTGTTTTAACCATTAGGGCTGGAAGAAATGCAGATAGAAGAAGAAACTAGTTCAGACAACATATTATCCATGGGAGGGAATTCTCTCCTAAATGAACCCACAACCTTCCAAATCTCAAAATCAGCTCACACCATTCTCCAGCAAGTTGGTTGGTTTCCATATCTACACAGACTACAAGGGTATCACACGGAAATAATAGTTGAAGTCCTGCAAAACCTATGAGAGGGACATACCATACTCAAAGGAAGGATTATACCGGTCGCCGAGGATATCATCGCTGAGGTCTCCGAACTACCAACAGAAGGAGAAAAATGGACTGAAAAAAATATTCTCCTCAAAGAAGCAATCTCGGTACACGAGGACCTAGGTGAACCATTAGAACAAAAAGAGAAGGGGATCAACCATGCGTCTTTACAGAAACCTTGGCAAGAATTGGTAGTGTTCATACAAAGATACATCACATGCGACGGACGCCAGGATGTGGTAAAGTTCCACCAACTTAAACTATTAGGTTTGGTCAAGCGGAAAATTTTAGTTAATTTACCTTTTTTCCTAAATTATGTATTGGACAATACTGTTGTTTGAATTAGAAAATCCAAAAACCCCCAAGCAGTCATCAGCCACCATGGCTCGATTAAATTAATCATCATTCATGAGCTAGGCAAGCATCAAATAACTTGGGACAGTTTTTTTAATCCGACCCTGCCTCCCCCTGAGGAAAACCCTGTTAGAAAAGAGATTGAACTTCCTAGAATAACGATACCCAGGAGAGAAAGAGGGAAAAGGACCCATGTTCTGACCACAGAACCAAGGAAACGGAGACGGTCTGAAAGGTTGTGATTACGGCAAGACACATTTGGACTGTCAGATGAGGCAGGACCATCTCATACACTGCCTTTAAGCCCCCAAAATATGTCCTTACAGGACTATGAAGAGGAAATGGTTCAAGTTCTTGAGAAAATGAGAGCATATCGTGAAACTGGAAGCCCAATTGAACAATTTGAAGAGCAAAGGGAATTGTTGAACCAATCTACCTCTGCCAGGAGCTTCGGCCACACTAAGATACTACCCGACCATGATGAATTACAAGCTTTAAGGGCTTTATCTTCCTTCGATAACGAATGGGTGAGTAGGGAAGACCGGACATAAGGGATATCCGAATCTGGAAATCAGTCAAGCGATATTGTCCCATTAGAACAAAATGCAAGCATGGAGACAGTTCCCCTAACACCTGAAGGAAATACTATCTCGCTCAATCGGGACGTTGATACTAAAATAAACTCTTGGGCGCATGAAGAAAACACCATTGATGATAACCTTAGAACTGGCACAACCATTTCTGAAACTGAAGCCACTACTCCTCCTTCCCCTGCTAGAACCTTGCTAAAAGAGAAATCAGCTAAAAAAAATGGGCAGGAAGTGCAAGAGATTGAGAAAAATGATAAATCATTTGAAGAAACAGTTGAAAGAAACAAACAAGGCTCGGAACCCTGAGAAGGAATTGACTACCATGGGAACCCAAATAGATTTTGTCACCCAAGTGGTAGATACTGCTGAAATTTTTGTATAGATTGGCCTAATGGACAATGTTGAAGCATTTGTACAAACCAATTTAATAGATACCACTCAAGTTTCTGCACAGACTGAGTTAATGAATAAATTCGAAGCCTCTGTACAAACGGAGTTGATATACACTGCCGAAGTCTCTATCCAGACCATTCTATAACTTACAAAAGATAAGGGGACTCAAACAAAGGTGACACCTACCTACACTTCCCTAGTAGAAAAGGCTGCCAATCAGAAGTTGCACAACGAACTAATTCAAGTCCAGCATGAATTGGCCCAATGCAGAAAGGAAGTAGTACCCTTACAGGAACATCAAGCACTACTGAAGAGGTTTAAAGACCTTTCTGCAACTGAGGATGAAACATTTTCCCAACTCAGGGAAGAAAGGACAAAATTAAAGAAAGCATAGGATCAAGTAGGACAAGCCAAGAAGCAAACCAGTATGGTTTCCCTCTTTACTCTGATGTATTTACCTATAGGGCACCATCCACTAATTATGCTCTATTCTTAGTGGAACGGTATTTACTACTAAAAATAAAGGTTGTCAAGGCAGGGAAGCCCACTTCTTTTAAAACCATTGAGGAATTTTTCTAGTGTTGCAATGTGCAGGATGAGAAGGTCCAGGATCTTCTGTGTGAATTATATTTACACTATTTCTTTCTAGAGGAAGATAGGGACAGTAACCACAGCCCCTTCATAGGAAACGTTCAGTTCCAAGCCTTCCTATCTTTTTCCAAGAACCAGATTCGGAGGGCTAAGGCCTACAACACCTTTCAGAAAAGAGAGCATGGCCTAGACCTATGGGTTAGGGGGGAACCTACTAAACCCTTATACATGTTCACCCAGCATAAGAAATTCATGCAGAGGAAAGGAGTGATATCCAAATTGGGACCTATCCACAGGGATATTGTGCAACATGGGCAGACATGCTTCTAGGACATTCATGAAGAAGCACTTGCAACAGCCAAATAGAGATGGCTAGCCTCTACAAACAATGTGAAGCACGGAGAGCCATTTGGTTAGAGGAACTTCAAAGCTAATGCTTCCAGGTTCTTTCTATACAACAACCTAATTTTGAACATGTGCCCTACCTAGATAGGGTGTAGATATAGGTGCCCCCTCATCTGGTACCCCCCTGAGGACTATCATCGCGATTATGAGTTACCAGAGGGGCACACTAACTCAGCATTTGAAAAGATCAAACAAAGACATGGATTTAGACTCTACAAAGAGGAGGTATAGCCTGCATATTCTCTAACCCTGCTACACCTCAACCATTTATTTTCACGAGCACCTTCAAAAAGGTAAGCAGGGGAGTATGTTGGGCCAAGAAGAAGGTACGTTTCACCCCATATTTACCACGATTTTTCATGTACTTTTATGTATTTTCCCTTCATCTTAGCAACAAAGTAAAGAAAGTAATGTAAAGCCAAGGCAGAGTGAACTAATGATAAAAGGAGTGTTTAATAACGTAATAACTGACTTGCCACTATATT
Source organism: Pinus albicaulis (assembly GCA_034641835.2). Lineage (NCBI taxonomy): Eukaryota > Viridiplantae > Streptophyta > Pinopsida > Pinales > Pinaceae > Pinus > Pinus albicaulis. Next base: position 118,292,444 of record CM076576.1, read on the forward strand.
TATTGATAGGGAAGCAAAGCAACCAAATTTTTGATGACCAAAAGACAGCTGACAAGGAAGATAAACGGAATCATAGTGGCTCCTATGAATTGGCGGAAGATGGAAAGGTACAGCCACACTTGGAATATTCAATCGACAGCCACGAAGCAACAGGGTCCCATAATGAGGAAGATCTATTACTACTCATGAATTCGCCTCTAAGCTATAAAAGGCTAAAGAATGAAGAAGAAAAATAGTTCCTATAATTTAATTTTTCTATAATAAACGTACTCGAACAGAATCTTCAAGTTTAATACTAATGTATTGCTCGGTGGATTAATGAAGAATTTGGCATTTTTGGAATAGAAAACTTCTGAGTATTCCTTAGCAGTAGGCTTCTAGTGGCTTTGGGCCTAGCCCTAGGGGTTCTTCTGCTATTTCTATGCTTTACGCTTATCTACAAAAAATTTGTTTCAAGTTTTCCATTATGTTTCATAATATATCACTTGAATTAGTTAATTGCAAGCACGAAATGTTATATCTTCCTTTTTACTAGACTAGCTTATCATTCATGTTCTTTTATCTGAATTCACTGCTTTTATAATTGTTAGTTTAGTTCCAACATGATTGTTGTTCAATTCTGCATATAGTTGGCATTGAAATTTTCATCATCATTGTGAGCATTTGGTTTATTTTTAATTCAGAAGGATTTCATTAGTTGATTAAAAGAGAATTCCATTGCAAAATTCAGAATCCTTGATTGTTGTTCAATTTATTAGAGTTGTTGTTCAATTCATTACGGTTGTTGTTCAATTCATCAAAGTACATTATTAAATTGTAGTTTATTCTTTTTAGCCCTAAGTAGTTATTTCGATATAGGCTTAAAATAGGGTTAGATCCCTTGAATGGTCAGAAGCCTTCCACAATTCACTTCCAAGTTTATTTTATTGAACTTTGAGAATTAGACAGTATTCCTTATGACAATTTAGAGTAGTTGTTCCTCGATGTCACTTGCATGTACTGTGCTTAAACTCTTGAAATAACAAGACTTGCTCTGGGTTGATAATAAATGAAAAATCATTGAGGTTACCTTTAAACAGACACCTTTATGACCCAACAGTGTGCAATGGGGTTGTTTGTCAACTTGGTTAAATCTGGTGATTTAACGAAGCTAGAAAAGGTGACTACGAGGTTGAAGCCAATGTGACTTCTGAAAACACAATGTTCTAGTTAGGAATAGGGTTTGTCTGTGATGTACCCTGTTGTGCATTCACTTGGCTTCCCAAATGGGTAGCACTCCTCTGGCCGCTAGGGGTTGTGGGAGGAGTGGTGTGTGGTGACCCGGTAGGGGTGTTCATGGGTGTGGCGTTGGGCGACCGACTAGGGTTCCAAATTAAATATTCCCCAATAAAAAATGAACCAATAATGGCAGTTGTGTTCTATCTTTGACGCCTAAATGGTGAAAGACCTGGAACCCCTCCCAATAATGGGGGGAGGTCCAAAAGGCGTCTAGATTGACGAGGTTCAGTTGGGTTTGTTCTAGCGTTGACTAGGTATGGTTCTGTAAATATTTGAGAGGATAGATATTACAATCAAAACAAAAATTCGATCGCATACATAAAACAAATCGAAAATAAAACAAATTTTCCCTTTAGATTAATCCTATGTGATCAATCAATCAAAAAATATGGTTTTTTGTTGTTTTCATATGATACTCAAATCCTAGAAGACCTAATCATCCTCACATGCTCAAATGTAACTGGGCCTTGAGAATATATCTTGCGAATGTTGGCACAACGTCCCGAAGGAACTAGCGACGCCCCCAGTCAACTGAAGAAAATCCACCAAGGTAAGGGTAGAGGATCTAGTGTTGCCTACACCGTTACCTATAAGGAAAGGATGCCCTAATTTTGTCCACTATGCACCGCCATCCCACATGAGAATTTGAGTCTTGGGCTTCTTGGTATTTCAGCTACCAGTATTGAGTATCACCCGAATCAAGTAGCCCCAACTAATACCGCATGCATTGGACCTAAGCCTAACCCCCTCTAAATCGGGTCTCTACTACGCTCGAGTTTTCTTTGTCATGGTTAGATAGGAAGATTTGAAATTTCCCTAAACAGTCAACTTCTATGTTTCAAGATGAATACTGACCAAGGCAGCTTATTGGATGCCTACCCCCTTGGTCCTAACTTAGACTATAAATTCTTTTGTGACTGTTAAGTTAGTTTTAAGTGTCTTTACTTTACTTAGGGTGTGGATGTGTGTGAAAAAAAGGTGAAAAAGCACATAGTTTGAATGTGTGGATATGCGATGATCCTTTTCAAAATCCCCTATTTAAAATATGTTCTATTGTTCCTTGCTCAAAAGAAAAACATGCGCGGATATGGGCCACTTTCAATTTTTCATAGTTAATCTATATGATCAACTATAGGGAGATGGTGAGTTGTCAATATGGAGTGTTCATATGATTGCCTAGGATCACCCGAGGGTGCAAAGGTAGCAAAGATTATTTGATCTTTTATCGAAAATTTGATCCTGGTCCTGAAATCCTAGTGCAAAAATTGAACTAAACTAATGACTTTTACACTAGAAAAAAAAAGAGAACTAGCTAAGCATGTGTGGAATTGGGCCACTTAATTTTGGTTAATCAACTAGGTGTTTTGGTACCTAAATTCGCAAAACATAAACTATTTTGGAATTCAAGTTGATTTTCCTCCTACTTAAACTATGTGTTAACTTTGAAAAATTCAACTTGAAATAAAATTAACACCTAAACTACTGGGAGCAGCTAAAAGTGACATATAACAAGTTGCGGGGCACCTCACCCAGCGCTGGAAGATGTATTATGGGTTGCCAATCACTTTTTACAAGCAAGAAAAGATGGAAATAGTGGAAAAAATCTCACTTCTGGTTTCTGCGCGGAAAAAGTTGAGACGGGCACGAAGGCCGCGCACAGATCACCTTTGAACGCACACACTGGGGCACGTCTTTCTGTAAGAAAGCGGCGCAATTTTCCTGCAAAGTAAGTTTTTGGGAGATCTTCAGCTTCATCCTGTCACTAGGGATGAACCAGGCATTAAAGGATACAAAGGGGGTCCTGCCCAACTCCACAACAAAGACGAAGGTCTCTGCAAAAAGGCACAACCACATAAACTTGGAAATAAATTTTAGTGGAGTCGCCAATCCAGTGTTAGTGTGTTTCGCGCACAAATGTACCAAATCACACTTGCTTAAGAGGGGTGGTTTTTCCCTCTTAAGTTATTGGTCATAGGAATAAAATAGATGGATTCAAGCAATTTAGTGGAACATGCTAAACATAAACATACTAGACAGAGAAATAGCATGCATATTCAAACATAAAAACTAAACTAAAACTAAAACAAATAAAACAAAAGCTCTAAATAAAGTCAAACAACTTCAACAATCCAAACGGTGGTGCTTACGTCCCCTCTTATTGAGTGATGGTAGGAAATGAGGATGAAACTTTAACCCGGTTTCCAAGGGGCCCTTGGAACTATGGAGCTCCAAGTCTTGATGCAGGGATGTCTTTACTTCCGAATTGCCTTGGTGCAAAGTATCCCTTTCACTACTACGGTGGATTGGAGTTGTTGGATGGCCAACAACTGAGTCCCCTCTATCTCTTCTCTGAATCACACACTGCTGGTATTGCTTGGGGCAATTCTGACTAGCATAACAATGTGTTCTCATATTTTTCATCTCTTGGTAGCCTTTTATAGGAGAATTCAAATCCTCCTTCCCTCTCTTGGTGACCCAAGAGATGAGGGTGATTTCATTGTGTGCCACATTTATTCCATTGTGTGCTCCCTTGAGGTCCTAAGAGGCTTGGGAATATGTCCTTAGGCAGCCTCAAGTGTGGGATCAATGTCCTGGAGTGTGCCTTATGGTTCTGAAAAGTGACTTCCACCACTCTCAGGACATCGTGGCTTTTTGAGGAAAATTCGTGCAAAGGCGCACTTATCGAAGAATTATACTTGCAAAGGTGCATTTAACTGGTTCCTTCTGTGCGCAATTTTATTTTTCCTTTTATACCTTAGAGAGTTTTAAATACTTCAGATTCTCTAATGTCTCTTAGCCGTGTAAATCCTTCTACTTAACATTAAATAATGTAATCTTTGATTGTTTGATTTTCCAGTGATAACACCAAGTCCACTCAAAAGCCCCAATTCAACCCTCCTTTCAATATTTTCCAACAAGTCAAAGTCTCCTCAAGTGATCTATATGAGATCTATATGTAAATGTGCTTGAGGTAGTTTAAATTGCAAGTGTTAAAATTCATTTTTTTATGCGGTTTTATGTTAAATTATTATGCACATAAAGCATGAATTTAAACTCTTAAATAGTAGAAAAAAACAAACAAATACACCATAAAAATAACCACAATACAACAAGTGATGAAGGACTTCACTACTCTTGGGCTTCGTCTCCTGGTCCAGCTTCCAATGGTTTGACCCTATATCATTATGTTAAAAAATGGTGGTTACATTTGTTTACAATGCTCCAATGGCTTCAAAACCTCTTCCATTAGCTTCAGAACTGTTAAAAATGCATGTCTAGCCTCTTTATGTTCCCGAATTGGTCAAAAACTGAATAAGTTATGAGTTTCCCTAGCTTTGTTATTAGTTGCTCTACAATTTCCCCAAAATCTGGAACTGTCCTAAATTTTCGCCCTAAATTCCACTAACGAAGCACAAATTTGGTGGAATTTGTGGGATAGTTAAAAATCCCGCCAAGGATTAAGGTCCAAAAAAATAATTAATTAAAAATGGGGTCATGCCCACAGTTTCATGCCAAATTCATATGGTAAGGTTGTTTGGGGGGGTGGGTCTAAGTCTTGGCCCCTTACCCCATTAACTTTGCTACCTAATCTTTTAGTTTGGTTTGCTTCGTATGGTTTACAAGAACCATGGTTAGCCCGACCAGTAGGGCGTTGCGTTGTTTGTTGAAAGGTCGACAATTCAACTCCCGTGGATTCTAGTTTGGAATTCCAACCAAATTTTGGTGGCCCCCAGCTTGCCACGTGGTGGCCTCCAATTGGGCCACATGGAAGCTTGTGATTGGGCACACAATCACCCAATGAAATGCAACCAAATCAACGCCAATGATATTTGGAAAAGTGGTGAAAAAAAATTGGCCCAACGAAGCACAATCAACTATGCCCAATCAACAGGCCCAGTCAGTTGTACCAACTGCTGACTCGGCAGATTGCACAATTTTTGCCAAAATTTTGCTTGTTTGGGAAAATGAACATAACTCATTTTTAGGAGCATGCGGTGTCGATTTTCTCTTACACGAGTTGCACTGCTTTCATAATGACGATATCTACGCAAGAACACAAGTTTCAAGATATTCTGACAACTTTCATTTTTTAGCACATGATCACTCGTTCCCACTAGAAGCTTTTGGACCCAAAATATCACTTTCAGTTGTTCAATAGATGATGGTAAAATTCCCTCACCTTTCCAATCTTGATCCACGAAGGTACTCCACATTCCCTTGTTTTGAAGTCCTTGTTATTTTGTCAAGAATGGTGTCTTGTTGTAGTTCTTCAAGGTATTCAGGAGAGAAATCCTCAATAGAAGGAATCTAAAAATTCTCTCCTTGATATTTAATCAAAGGAGGCTCATACAACCTTAAGTTCTGAACATTAACAACAACATAAATTTTCATATATGAAGGCAAATCCAACCTGAAGGCATTATCACCAATCTTTTCTACAATTCTAAATGGACCATATCGAATTGGTTTTAGTTTTTTACCTTTTCCTTGAAGCCTTTGTTTGCTAATGTGAAGAAAAAATTCATCACCGACTTGGAAATTGTGATCCACACGATGCTTGTCGTTCTTTTTTTTGTACCTGACTTGGCTCTCTTCAGGTTGTTCTTGAACTGCTTGATATACCAATTGGATTTGTTCAATGAAACTTTTAGCATTTTCTATGTCACTATGATCATCAATAGAAACATTGATCCAGGTGGATATCGGTGGCCACCCACCTATTCCATTTGGACTAGCACCATCAATTATTGCAGCTTTTCACGTTCAACACAACTTACTATTTTTAGCAGGTTTTCGGGTCCTCCACTCCCGAAGCCGTTTTGGGGCATTAATGATCCAGGTGGATATTGGTGGCCACCCACCTATTCCATTTGAACCCCCACCATCAGTTCTTTCAGTTTTCAAGTTGCAACAAAACTTACTATTTTTAGCATTTTTTCGGGTCCTGAACTTTCGGAGCCGTTTTGAGGCCCTAAACGACGTTTTTTGGGAAAACGGAGAGCAACATGGGTCCATTAATTGATGTTTCTCATTCAAAAATTGTACTCCTCAGATAAATCTTTCTAACGAGCTATTGAGCGTGTCAAACGGACATTAGATGCCAAAGTTACGCCCCCGGGAAGTTGAACCACCAATTTACCCAAACGGGCGCCCACAGTTTTGGCGCCTCATATCCTACGGTTAGGTTTTTGGACGTTTCAGATTCTACATTGTTTCTCAACAATAAATAGGCCCTCGAGCCTCATTGTAACACAGTTCATAGGCCTGTAGCCACCACATCTCTTCTCAGATATAGCTACCAGCGCCCTAGCTATTTTATTTCCATTATGCTTGTAAGCATATTTCTGTTATTTGATATTAATGAAATGAAGCATTATTTCCGCTGCATCTCTATGGTTATTTCTGTATTCTGTTGCGTTCCTGCATAAAATTTGGATCAGTGGTATCAGAGCGGGTCTGCTCTTTCTTTGTTTTTCTTTTCATGTCCCCAACGCAGTCAGGGTATAAGGAGTTAGGGCTCGATCTGGTTGAACCCTTGCAAGATCAGCCTCGCAAACCCCGACGACCTCCCATGGTGGAAGAAAAGAAAGACGAGGGAGCAAGAGATCCTATCAAAATATTGCTCGAGGAGGCCCTCGAGAAACAAAGGAACGCAATGATGGATAACTTTTCTCAAATCCTTCAACGACTGCCCACATATGGCGCATCTGCATCCAACAGCCACTCTAGAGGCGCCACTCCCTTCAAGGTACAGGTAAACTTTGACATTCCTATATTTGAAGGAAAAATAGATGCAGACGCAGTAGACAGATGGTCAAATTTGCTGAAAGGGTATTTCTCGGTCCATGACTTCTCTGACCAAGAAAAGATTATTTTTGTACTCCTCAAAGCTGCCCCCCATGTCAAAGACTGGTGGGAAACCTACCGTGAGCAAGAGGGCGAAGGGGAACCCTCTCTGTTCTTGGCCACACCCACTTGGAATTCGTTTCAAGATGGCATCAAGGAACAATATTACCCCGTGGGGAGCTATGAGGACAAATACATCCAATGGACCACGCTACGGCAACAAAAGGATCAAGATGTGCACGAACTGATGAATCTATTCCATACCCTGCGCACAAAGTTGGGTATTAAAGATTCAGAGAGACATTTGGTGCTCAAGTACTGCGGCTATCTACACAAACACATTCAAGAGGAAATGGAGTTCCTCGACATTACATCGCTTGGCACGGCATATCGCTATGCCGCCAAGATCGAGCAGAAATTTAAGCAGAAGAAGTGAGACTTTGGATCTGCAAATCCGAAAGGTGCCCTCGAACCGAAGAACAAGGGGAAAGGCCAAAGCAATGTGACTCAGAACAACACCACAAATCCAAAGAAGGACACAGGGAAGTGGTGTGAATTTCATAACAGCCCCACTCACAGCACAAATAAGTGTCGGGCCGAACAGTCTTTGGTGGCCGAACTAAAGGCACTCGAATCAGATGAAATTTCTGATCCTGAGTTAGAACCAGACAAAGGCAATGACAAAGGGAAACAGATCATTGATGCAGATCCCAGTGCCATTGTTTCCACCACCAAGATCTAGAGGGAGGATCCAGAGGAGGGGGAGCGCCTCTTCCAGTCGCAGATGTGGGTGAAGGGTTCTCCGCTGCAATTTCTCGTCGATAGCGGAAGCCAAAAGAACCTCATCTCAACAGAGGTCATGAAGCGGCTCAGCCTACCAACCACAGCACACCCGCAGCCATATACCATCGAGTGGCTCCACCCAGGGGGAGATCTCCGCATCCGCCAGCAGTGTTGCCTTCCATACAGTATCAAGCCATTCACAGATGAGGTATTGTGTGATGTTGTTCCTCTTGATGTAGCTGATGTATTATTGGGCCAACCATACTTGTGGAGGTGACATGTTGTGTATGAGTCTAGGCCTCGTGCTATTATTATTACTTTGGGAAATAACTTGTACAGGATACCGGAAATAGTACCGCCTCCTGTCATCTCTTTGACTACTGCAAAACAACGCACTAAGATTGTTTCCCAAACCAAGAAATTAATTTTCCTTACAACTCACTCACAGGGAAAGAATAATATTGTGGCCACAACCTCAAAACAGGGCCCCCTTGCACGGCTACAGCAGATGGACAAAGTCATGGAGGAATACGAGGAAGTTTTCCCCTCACTCATAGAGGTTCCTCTACACTGTCAGGACAAGCACTCCATTGATCTGACTCCCAACGCACCACCGCTTGATGTTGCCATACATCCTGCAACTACACATACAGAATCCAAACATGTATTTTCTGAGGCTGATAAAGAAACCAAATTTACTAAATGCATCCAGCATGTCCACCCGCAGGTCCATGACATCTTCAACACATCTACTACTCAGTTCAACAGAAATTGCCTCCTCTCATGGAGGATCTCAATGCAATGGGGACCATTGCTTCCTAAGGAGGGAGGAATGATCCAGGTGGATATCGGTGGCCACCCACCTATTCCATTTGGACTAGCACCATCAATTATTGCAGCTTTTCACGTTCAACACAACTTACTATTTTTAGCAGGTTTTCGGTTCCTCCACTCCCGAAGCCGTTTTGGGGCCTTAATGATCCAGGTGGATATTTGTGGCCACCCACCTATTCCAATTGAACCCCCACCATCAGTTCTTTCAGTTTTCAAGTTGCAACAAAACTTACTATTTTTAGCATTTTTTCGGGTCCTGAACTTCCGGAGCCATTTTGAGGCCCTAAACGACGTTTTTTGGGAAAACGGAGAGCAACATGTGTCTATGAATCGATGTTGCTCGTTCAAAAATTGTACTCCTCGGATAGATCTTTCTAACGAGCTATTGAGCGCGTCAAATGGAGATCGGATGCCAAAGTTACGCCCCCAAGAAGTTGAACCACCAATTTACCCAAACGGGCGCCCACAGTTTTGGCGCCTCATCTCCTACGGTTAGGTTTTTGGACGTTTCGGATTCTACATTGTTTCTCAACAATAAATAGGCCCTCGAGCCTCATTGTAATTCAGTTCAGAGGCCTGTAGCCACCACATCTCTTCTCAGAGATAGCTACCAGCGCCCTAGCTATTTTATTTCCATTATGCTTGTAAGCATATTTCTGTTATTTGATATTAATAAAATGAAGCATTATTTCCGCTGCATCTCTATTGTTATTTCTGTATTCTTTTGCATTCCTACATAAAATCTGGATCGGTGGTATCAGAGCGGGTCTGCTCTTTCTTTGTTTTTCTTTGCATGTCCCCAACGCGGTCAGGGTATAAGGAGTTAGGGCTCGATCTGGTTGAACCCTTGCAAGATCAGCCTCGCAAACCCCGACGACCTCCCATGGCGGAAGAAAAGAAAGATGAGGGAGCAGGAGATCCTATCAAAATACTGCTCGAGGAGGCACTCGAGAAACAAAGGAACGCGATGATGGATAACTTTGCTCAAATCCTTCAACGAATGCCCACATATGGCGCATCTGCATCCAACAGCCACTCTGGAGGCACCACTCCCTTCAAGGTACAGGTAAACTTTGACATTCCTATATTTGAAGGAAAAATAGATGCAGACGCTGTAGACAGATGGTTAAATTTGTTGGAAGGGTATTTCTTGGTCCATGACTTCTCTGACCGAGAAAAGATTATTTTTGCACTCCTCAAAGCTGCCCCCCATGTCAAAGACTGGTGGGAAACCTACCGTGAGCAAGAGGGCGAAGGGGAACCCTCTCTGTTCTCGGCCACACCCACTTGGAATTTGTTTCGAGATGGCATCAAGGAACAATATTACCCCGTGGGGAGCTATGAGGACAAATACATCCAATGGACCACGCTACGGCAACAAAAGGATCAAGATGTGCACGAACTGACGAATCTGTTCCATACCCTGCGCACAAAGTTGGGTATTAAAGATTTAGAGAGAAATTTGGTGCTCAAGTACCATGGCTATCTACACAAACACATTCAAGAGGAAATATATTTCCTCGACATTACATCGCTTGGCACGGCATATCGCTATGCCGCCAAGATCGAGCAGAAATTTAAGCAGAAGAAGCAAGAATTTGGATCTGCGAATCCGAAAGGTGCCCCCGTACCGAAGAACAAGGGGCAAGGCCAAAGCAATGTGACTCAGAAAAACACCACAAATCCAAAGAAGGACACAGGGAAGTGGTGTGAATTTCATAACAGTCCCACTCACAGCACAAATGAGTGTCGGGCCAAACAGTCTTTGGTGGTCGAACTAAAGGCACCTGAATCAGATGCATTTTTTGATCCTGAGTTAGAACCATACAAAGGCAATGACAAAGGGAAACAGATCATTGATGCGGCTCCCAGTGCCATTTTTGCCACCACCAAGATCCAGAGGGAGGATCCAGAGGAGGGGGAGCGCCTCTTCCAGTCGGAGATGTGGGTGAAGGGTTCTCCGCTGCAATTTCTCGTCGATAGCGGAAGCCAAAAGAACCTCATCTCAGCAGAGGTCGTGAAGCAGCTCGGCATACCAACCACAGCACACCCGCAGCCATATACCAACGAGTGGCTCCACCTAGGGAGAGATCTCCGCATCCGCCAGCAGTGTCGCCTTCCATACAGTATCAAGCCATTCACAGATGAGGTATTGTGTGATGTTGCTCCTCTTGATGTAGCTGATGTATTATTGGGCCAACCATACTTGTGGAGGCAACATGCTGTGTATGAGTCTAGGCCTCGTGCTGTTATTATTACTTTGGGAAATAACTTGTACAGGATAACGGAGGTAGTACTGCCTCCTGTCATCTCTTTGACTACTGCAAAACAACGCACTAAGATTGTTTCCCTAACCAGAAAATTCATTTTCCTTACAAATCATTCACAAGGAAAGAAGAATGTTGTGGCCACAACCTCGAAACAGGGTCCCCTTACACGGCTGAAGAATATGGACAAAGTCATGGAGGAATACGAGGAAGTTTTCCCCTCACTCATAGAGGTTCCTCTACACTGTCAGGACAAGCACTCCACCGATCTGACTCCCAACGCACCACCGCTTGATGTTACCATACCTCCTGCAACTACACATACAGAATCCAAACATGTACTGTCTGAGGCTAATAAAGAAACCAAATTTACTAAATGCATCCAGCATGTCCACCCGCAGGTCCTTGACATCTTCAACACATCTACTACTCAGTTCAACAGAAATTGCCTCATCTCATGGAGGATCTCAATGCAATTTGGACCATTGCTTCCTAAGGAGGGAGGAATGATCCAGGTGGATATCAATGGCCACCCACTTATTCCATTTGGACTAGCACCATCAATTATTGCAGCTTTTCACGTTCAACACAACTTACTATTTTTAGCAGGTTTTCGGGTCCTCCACTCCCGAAGCCGTTTTGGGGACTTAATGATCCAGGTGGATATTGGTAAACACCCACCTATTCCATTTGAACCCCCACCATCAGTTCTTTTAGTTTTCAAGTTGCAACAAAACTTACTATTTTTAGCATTTTTTCGGGTCCTGAACTTCCGGAGCCGTTTTGAGGCCCTAAATGACGTTTTTCGAGAAAACAAAGAGCAACATGGGTCCATGGGCTGATGTTTCTCGTTCAAAAATTGTACTCCTCGGATAGATCTTTCTAACGAGCTATTGAGCACGTCAAACGGATATCGGATGCCAAAGTTACGCCCCCGGGAAGTTGAACCACCAATTTACCCAAACGGGCGCCCACAGTTTTGGCGCCTCATCTCCTACGGTTAGGTTTTTGGACGTTTCGGATTCTACATTGTTTCTCAACAATAAACAGGCCCTCGAGCCTCATTGTAACACAGTTGAGAGGGCTGTAGCCGCCACATCTCTTCTCAGAGATAGCTACCAGCGCCCTAGCTATTTTATTTCCATTATGCTTGTAAGCATATTTCTGTTATTTGATATTAATGAAATGAAGCATTATTTCCGCTACATCTCTATGGTTATTTCTGTATTCTGTTGCGTTCCTGCATAAAATCCAGATGGTATTAGAGCGGGTCTGATCTTTCTTTGTTTTTCTTTGCATGTCCCCAACGCGGTCAGGGTATAAGGAGTTAGGGCTCGATCTGGTTGAACCCTTGCAAGATCAGCGTCGCAAACCCCGACGACATCCCATGGCAGAAGAAAAGAAAGACGAGGGAGCAGGAGATCCTATCAAAATACTGCTCGAGGAGGCCCTCAAGAAACAAAGGAACGCGATGATGGATAACTTTTCTCAAATCCTTCAACAACTGCCCACATATGACGCATCTGCATCCGACAGCCACTCTGGAGGCGCCACTCCCTTCAAGGTACAGGTAAACTTTGACATTCCTATATTTGGAGGAAAAATAGATGCAGACGCTGTAGACATATGGTTAAATTTGCTAGAAGGGTATTTCTCGGTCCATGACTTCTCTAACTGAGAAAAGATTATTTTTGCACTCCTCAAAGCTGCCCCCCATATCAAAGACTGGTGGGAAACCTACCGTGAGCAAGAGGGCGAAGGGGAACCCTCTTTGTTCGCGGCCACACCCACTTGGAATTCGTTTCGAGATGGCATCAAGGAACAATATTACCCCGTGGGGAGCTATGAGGACAAATACATCCAATGGACCACGCTACGGCAACAAAAGGATCAAGATGTGCAGGAACTGATGAATCTATTCCATACCCTGCGCACAAAGTTGGGTATTAAAGATTCAGAGAGACATTTGGTGCTCAAGTACCGCGGCTGTCTGCACAAACACATTCAAGAGAAAATGGAGTTCCTCGACATTACATCGCTTGGCACGGCATATCGCTATGCCGCCAGGATCGAGCAGAAATTTAAGCAGAAGAAGCGAGACTTTGGATCTGCGAATCTGAAAGGTGCCCCCAAACCGAAGAACAAGGGGCAAGGCCAAAGAAATGTGACTCATAACAACACCACAAATCCAAAGAAGGACACAGGGAAGTGGTGTGAATTTCATAACAGCCCCACTCACAGAACCAAACAGTCAGGCCAAACAGTCTTTGGTGGCCGAACTAAAGGCACCCGAATCAGATACATTTTCTGATCCTGATTTAGAACCAGACAAAGGCAATGACAAAGGGAAACAAATCATTGATGCGGATCCCAGTGCCATTGTTGCCACCACCAAGATCTAGAGGGAGGATCAAGAGGAGGGGGAGCACCTCTTCCAGTCGCAGATGTGGGTGAAGAGTTCTCCGCTGCAATTTCTCGTTGATAGCGGAAGCCAAAATAACCTCATCTCAGCAGAGGTCGTGAAGCGGCTCAGCCTACCAACCACAGCACACCCGCAACCATATACCATCGGGTGGCTCCACCCAGGGAGAGATCTCTGCATCCGCCAGCAGTGCCGCCTTCCATACAGTATCAAGCCATTCACAGATGAGGTATTGTGTGATGTTGCTCCTCTTGATGTAGCTGATGTATTATTGGGCCAACCATACTTGTGGAGGCGACATGCTGTGTATGAGTCTAGGCCTCGTGTTATTATTATTACTTTGGGAAATAACTTGTACATGATATCGGAGGTAGTACCGCCTCCTTTCATCTCTTTGACTACTGTAAAACAACGCACTAAGATTGTTTCCCAAACCAGGAAATTCATTTTCCTTACAACTCACTCACAGGGAAAGAAGAATATTGTGGCTACAACCTCGAAACAGGGCCCCCTTGCACGGCTACAGCAGATGGACAAAGTCATGGAGGAATACGAGGAAGTTTTCTCCTCACTCATAGAGGTTCCTCTACACTGTCAGGACAAGCACTGCATTGATCTGACTCCCAACGCACCACCGCTTGATGTTTCCATACATCCTGCAACTACACATAGAGAATCCAAACATGTACTGTCTGAGGCTGATAAAGAAACCAAATTTACTAAATGCATCCAACATGTCCACCCGCAGGTCCTTGACATCTTCAACACATCTACTACTCAATTCAACAGAAATTGCCTCATCTCATGGAGAATCTCAACGCAATGGGGACCATTGCTTCCTAAGGAGGGAGGAATGATCCAGGTGGATATCGGTGGCCACCCACCTATTCCATTTGGACTAGCACCATCAATTATTGCAACTTTTCACGTTCAACACAACTTACTATTTTTAGCAGGTTTTTGGGTCCTCCACTCCCGAAGCCGTTTTGGGGCCTTAATGATCCAGGTGGATATTGGTGGCCACCCACCTATTCCATTTGAACCCCCACCATCAGTTCTTTCAGTTTTCAAGTTGCAACAAAACTTACTATTTTTAGCAGTTTTTCGAGTCCTGAACTTCCGGAGCCGTTTTGAGGCCCTAAACAACGTTTTTTGGGAAAATGGAGAGCAACATGGTTCCATGGACCAATGTTTCTCGTTCAAAAATTGTACTCCTTGGATAGATCTTTCTAACGAGATATTGAGCGCGTCAAACGGAGATCGGATGCCAAAGTTACGCCCCCGGGAAGTTGAACCACCAATTTACCCAAACGGGCGCCCACAGTTTTGGCGCCTCATCTCCTATGGTTAGGTTTTTGGACGTTTCGGATTCTACATTGTTTCTCAACAATAAATAGGCCCTCGAGCCTCATTGTAACACAGTTCAGAGGCCTGTAGCCACCACATCTCTTCTCAGAGATAGCTACCAACGCCCTAGCTATTTTATTTCCATTATGCTTGTAAGCATATTTCTATTATTTGATATTAATGAAATGAAGCATTATTTCCGCTGCATCTCTATGGTTATTTCTGTATTCTGTTGCATTCCTGCATAAAATCTGGATGAGTGGTATCAGAGCGGGTCTGCTCTTTCTTTGTTTTTCTTTGCATGTCCCCAACGCTGTCAGGGTATAAGGCATTAGGGCTTGATCTGGTTGAACCCTTGCAAGATCAGCCTCGCAAACCCCGACAACCTCCCATGGCGGAAGAAAAGAAAGACGAGGGAGCAGGAGATCCTATCAAAATACTGCTCGAGGAGACCCTCGAGAAACAAAGGAACGCGATGATGGATAACTTTGCTCAAATCCTTTAACGACTGCCCACATATGGTGCATCTGCATCCAACAGCCACTCTAGAGGCGCCACTCCCTTCAAGGTACAGGTAAACTTTGAAATTCCTATATTTGAAGGAAAAATAGATGCAGACGCTGTAGACAGATGGTCAAATTTGATGGAAGGGTATTTCTAGGTCCATGACTTCTCTGACCGAGAAAAGATTATTTTTGCACTCCTCAAAGCTGCCCCCCATGTCAAAGACTGGTGGGAAACCTACCGTGAGCAAGAGGGCGAAGGGGAACCCTATTTGTTCTCGGCCACACCCACTTGGAATTCATTTCGAGATGGCATCAAGGAACAATATTATCCCGTGGGGAGCTATAATGACAAATACATCCAATGGACCACGCTACGGCAACAAAAGAATCAAGATGTGCACGAACTGACGAATTTGTTCCATACCCTGCGCACAAAGTTGGGTATTAAAGATTCAGAGAGACATTTGGTGCTCAAGTACCGCGGCTGTCAACACAAACACATTCAAGAGTAAATGGAGTTCGTCGACATTACATTGCTTGGCACGGCATATCGCTATGCCGCCAAGATCGAGTAGAAATTTAAGCAGAAGAAGCGAGACTTTGGATCTGTGAATGCTAAAGGTGCCCCCGAACCGAAGAACAAGGGGCAAGGCCAAAGCAATGTGACTCAAAACAACACCACAAATCCAAAGAAGGACAGAGGGAAGTGGTGTGAATTTCATAACAGCCCCACTCACAGCACAAATGAGTGTCGGGCCAAACAGTCTTTGGTGGCCTAACTAAAGGCACTCGAATCAAATGCATTTTCTAATCCTGAGTTAGAACCAGACAAAGGCAATGACAAAGGGAAACAGATCATTGATGCGGATCCCAGTGCCATTGTTGCCACCACCAAGATCTAGAGGGAGGATCCAGAGGAGGGGGAGCACCTCTTCCAGTCGCAGATGTGGGTAAAGGGTTCTCCGCTGCAATTTCTCGTCGATAGCGGAAGCCAAAAGAACCTCATCTCAGCAGAGGTCGTGAAGCGGCTCAGCCTACCAACCACAGCACACCCGCAGCCATATACCATCGGGTGGCTCCACAAAGGGAGAAATCTCTGCATCCGCCAGCAGTGTCGCCTTCCATACAGTATCAAGCCATTCACAGATGAGGTATTGTGTGATGTTGCTCCTCTTGATGTAGCTGATGTATTATTGGGACAACCATACTTGTGGAGGCGACATGTTGTGTATGAGTCTAGGCCTCGTGCTGTTATTATTACTTTGGGAAATAACTTGTACAGGATACCGGAGGTAGTACCGCCTCTTGTCATCTCTTTAACTACTGCAGAAAAACGCACTAATATTGTTTCCCAAACCAGGAAATTCATTTTCCTTACAACTCACTCACAGGGAAAGAAGAATATTGTGGCCACAACCTCGAAACAGGGCCCCCTTGCACGGCTGCAGCAGATGGACAAAGTCATGGAGGAATACAAGGAAGTTTTCCCCTCACTCATAGAGGTTCCTCTACACTGTCAGGACAAGCACTCCATTGATCTGACTCGCAACGCACCACCGCTTGATGTTGCCATACATCCTGAAACTACACATACAAAATCCAAACATGTACTTTCTGAGGCTGATAAAGAAACCAAATTTACTAAATGCATCCAGCATGTCCACCCGTAGGTCCTTGACATCTTCAAGACATCTACTACTCAGTTCAACAGAAATTGCCTCATCTCATGGAGGATCTCAACGCAATGGGGACCATTGCTTCCTAAGGAGGGAGGAATGATCCAAGTGGATATCGGTGGCCACCCACCTATTCCATTTGGGCTAGCACCATCAATTATTGCAGCTTTTCACGTTCAACACAACTTACTATTTTTAGCAGGTTTTCGGGTCCTCCACCCCCGAAGCCGTTTTGGGGCCTTAATGATCCAGGTGGATATTGGTGGCCACCCACCTATTCCATTTGAACCCCCACCATCATTTCTTTCAGTTTTCAAGTTGCAACAAAACTTACTATTTTTAGCATTTTTTCGGGTCCTGAACTTCCGGAGCCATTTTGAGGCCCCAAACGACGTTTTTTGGGAAAACGGAGAGCAACATGGGTCCATCGACTGATGTTGCTCATTCAAAAATTGTACTCCTCGGATAGATCTTTCTAACGAGCTATTGAGCGCGTCAAACGGAGATCGGATGCCAAAGTTATGCCCCCGGGAAGTTGAACCACCAATTTACCCAAACGGGCGCCCACAATTTTTGCGCCTCATCTCCTACGGTTAGGTTTTTGGACGTTTCGGATTCTACATTGTTTCTCAATAATAAATAGGCCCTCGAGCCTCATTTTAACACAGTTCAAAGGCCTGTAGCCACCACATCTCTTTTCAGAGATAGCTACCAGCGCCCTAGCTATTTTATTTCCATTATGCTTGTAAGCATATTTCTGTTATTTGATATTAATGAAATGAAGCATTATTTCCGCTGCATCTCTATGGTTATTTTTGTATTCTGTTGTGTTCCCGCATAAAAACTGGATCGTTGGCATCGCAGCGGGTCTGCTCTTTCTTTGTTTTTCTTTGCATGTCCCCAACGCGGTCAGGGTATAAGGAGTTAGGGCTCGATCTGGTTGAACCCTTGCAAGATCAGCCTCGCAAACCTCGATGACCTCCCATGGCGGAAGAAAAGAAAGACGAGGGAGCAGGAGATCCTATCAAAATACTGCTCGAGGAGGCCCTCGAGAAACAAAGGAACGCGATGATGGATAACTTTGCTCAAATCCTTCAACGACTGCCCACATATGGCGCATCTGCATCCAACAGCCACTCGGGAGGCGCCACTCCCTTCAAGGTACAGGTAAACTTTGACATTCCTATATTTGAAGGAAAAATAGATGCAGACGCTGTAGACAGATGGTTAAATTTGTTGGAAGGGTATTTCTCGGTCCATGACTTCTCCGACCGAGAAAAGATTATTTTTGCACTCCTCAAAGCCGCCCCCCATGTCAAAGACTGGTGGGAAACCTACCGTGAGCAAGAGGGCGAAGGGGAACCCTCTCTGTTCTCGGCCACACCCACTTGGAATTCGTTTCGAGATGGCATCAAGGAACAATATTACCCCGTGGGGAGCTATGAGGACAAATACATCCAATGGACCACGCTGCGGCAACAAAAGGATCAAGATGTGCATGAACTGACGAATCTGTTCCATACCCTGCGCACAAATTTGGGTATTAAAGATTCAGAGAGACATTTGGTGCTCAAGTACCGCGGCTGTCTGCACAAACACATTCAAGAGGAAATGGAGTTCCTCGACATTACATTGCTTGGCACGGCATATCGCTATGCCGCCAAGATCGAGCAGAAATTTAAGCAGAAGAAGCGAGACTTTGGATCTGCGAATCCGAAAGGTGCCCCCGAACCGAAGAACAAGGGGCAAGGCCAAAGCAATGTGACTCAGAACAACACCACAAATCCAAAGAAGGACACAGGGAAGTGGTGTGACTTTCATAACAGCCCCACTCACAGCACAAACGAGTGTCGGGCCAAACAGTCTTTGGTGGCCGAACTAAAGGCACCCGAATCAGATGCATTTTCTGATCCTGAGTTATAATGAGACAAAGGCAATGAAAAAGGGAAGCATATCATTGATGCGGATCCCGTTGCCATTGTTGCTGGGTTCTGTCAGATCCGTAGGAGGATCCAGAGGAGTGGGGAGCAATTTCTTCCAAATGCAGTATGTGAGGGAAGGGTTCCTCTCACTGCACTCCGTCGATAGCGGTGCTCAAAGAACCTCATCTCAAAGCGTAGGTCGTGAAGCGAAGCCTGGCTCTACCAAAACGACAAAAAAGACACCCACAGACATATACCACCTGCATTCGACCCAGGAGAGATCTCTCGCATCCGCTCAAAGAATGCCACCTTCCATAGAGCATCGTCATCTACAAGTGAGAGGTTGTGTGGATATGCCTCTGTTGTAGCCGATGTATTATTGGGCCAACCATACTTGTGGAGGCGACATGCCGTGTATGAGTCTAGGCCCCATGTCGTTATTATTACTTTGGGAACAACTTTGCACAGTTAATTTATAGGAAATGCCTTCATTAGTCTTCACCACTTCTAAAACAACAGACTAAGATTGTTTCCCAAACCAGGAAATTCATTTTCCTTACAACTCACTCACAGGGAAAGAAGAATATTGTGGCCATAACCTCGAAATAGGGCCCCCTTGCACGGCTGCAGCAGATGGACAAAGTCATGGAGGAATACGAGGAAGTTTTCCCCTCACTCATAGAGGTTCCTCTACACTGTCAGGACAAGCACTCCATTGATCTGACTCCCAACGCACCACCGCTTGATGTTGCCATACATCCTGCAACTACACATATAGAATTCAAACATGTACTGTCTGAGGCTGATAAAGAAACCAAATTTACCAAATGCATCCATCATGTCCACCCGCAGGTCCTTGACATCTTCAACACATCTACTACTCAGTTCAACAGAAATTGCCTCATCTCATGGAGGATCTCAACGCAATGGGGACCATTGCTTCCTAAGGAGGGAGGAATGATCTAGGTGGATATCACACCACCTATTCCATTTGGACTAGCACCATCAATTATCAGCCTTTTCAATGCTCAACACAACTTTACTATTTTTAGTGTGCTTTCTGTCCTCCACTCCCTGAGCTTCAAGCTTTGGGCCTTAATGATCTAGGTGGATATTGGTGGCCACCCACCTATTCCATTTGAACCCCCACCATCAGTTCTTTCTATTTTCAAGTTGCAACACAACTTTCTATATTTAGCAGTTTTTCGAGTCTTGAACTTTCGAAGCCGTTTTGCGGCCCTAAACGACGTTTTTTGGGAAAATCGAGAGCAACATGGGTCCATGGACCGATGTTGCTCGTTAAAATTGTACTCCTTTGAGTAGGACTTTTCTTAATGAGTGGCTGATCACAACGTAGATCGTACACAAAGTTACGTCCCTGGGAAGTTGAAACACCAATTTACCCAAACTGGGCCCATAGTTTTGGCGCTTCATCTCCTAGGGTTAGGTTTTTGGGATGTTGAGGGCTCTCCATTGTTTCTCAATAATAAATAGGCCCTCGAGCCTCATTGTAACTCAGTTCAGAGGTCTGTAGCCACCACATCTCTTCTCAGAGATTCGCTACCAGCACCCTAGCTATTTTATTTCCATTATGCTTGTAAGCATATTTCTGGTATTTGATATTAATGAAATGAAGCATTATTTCCACTGCATCTCTATGGTTATTTCTGTATTCTGTTGCGTTCCTGCATAAAATCCGGATCAAACATCCTTTCCAAAAGTGAAATACAAAGGAGACTTCGGAAAGTATCCCAAACATGCCTCAAATGGTTATGTTTGAGTTGAAGAGTGCTTGGCCTGGTTGTAAACATGATGAATATAGTGCAAATTTTCATCCCACAACTTAGGATGCTTGCTGCAATAACCGTGAAGAAGATTTATCACCGTCATATTCACCACCTCTGTTTGACCATCTATTTGCAGATGAAATGTTGTACTCTTTTTCAATTTGGTTTCCATGAATCTCCACAAGCTTGAACAAAATTCCCCAACAAAGCGAGAATCTCAATCACTAACAATGGATGTGGGAAATCCAAAATGCACCCATACAATCTGAAATAATAACTGAGTAGTTTGTTCAGCTATAATTTCCTTTTTACATGTCATCAAAATACACATTTTTCTGAACCTATCCACAACTACATAATGATAATCATGATTCATTTTTTACATAGGAAGACCTCCAACAAAATCCATAGAAACACTCTCCCATGGATGAGAAGGTAATGGAAGTGGTGTGTGCAATCCTAACTTTCTATTGCTAGGCTTACTGACAACACATAATGAACATCCTCTAATCATACTTGATACACTTTCAAGCATGCGAGGCCAATAAAAATACCTCTGTAGATGTGCCATCGTATTACTTACACCAAAATGACCGGCAATAAGAGAAGTATGTGCCTCTCTTATAATGTTGACTCTTTCTGCCTGTGGAATACAAATCTTACCAAGATGGTACAAAACGTTATCATGCATGTGATATTCCAATTCCTCTACTTGGTTCCCTTGAATCAAAGTTGCATATACATCTTGAAAATCACTATCTAAAGCATATCGTTCAACATATCTCTCACGCAAAACAAATTTATGCTTAAGAATAGTAGTAGCACTAACAATAGTCCTAGAAAGAATATCAACAACTTTGTTATAGATACCTTTTTTATACCTTATCAACAAGTGGAATTGTTGAGTAAAACCCATCCATCAAATGTGCCATGATTGTTGTAACTTTGTTTTTTATTGCAAGTATTGCAATGGTTGATGATCATTGTGAGTTAGTGTTTCCTTACCCATCAAGTAGTGTTTTCATTTTTTGACAATTTGCACCATTGCATACAATTACTTGTCATATGTAGGATAATTATTCACTGCACCATTAAAATTTTCTGAATGAAAACATAGGGGCTTACCATGTTGCATGAGGATTGCACCCATGAGCATCAGTCTGAATCTCAAATGTTTGTCTCAAGTCTGGAAGTGCAAGTATTGGAGGTGAACTGATATTTTCCTTCAATGCATCAAATCCATTTTTTTGTTTACCTCCCCAATGGAAGACCTGCTTCACACTTGTCAATGCATGCAATGGAGCTGTGATAGAAGAGAAGTTAGCAATAAACTTCCTCCAATATTGGGCGGCTCCCAAAAATATTATTACCTTTGTAACTATTTTGGGCTTTGGCCAATTCAAAATGACATCAACCTTGGAGGGATCTAGTTTCAATTCACCTCCTTCAACAATATGGCCCAAATACACTACAGAATTATTTCCAAATCGCACTTTGACATCTTTAAAAACAATTGTTCTTTCTTCAATACATCAAGGACCTTTTTGACATGGATGACATGTTCTTCACGAGATTTACTGAAAATAAATATGTCATCTAAGTAGACAATCACAAAATCATCTGGAAATGGCCTCAATACATCATTCATCACACACATGAAGGTATCAAAAGCATTACAAAGACCAAAAGGCATAACTAGCCATTCAAACAAACCTTGTTTTGTTTTGAATGTTGTCTTCCATATGTCACCTTCAACAATTCTAATTTGATGATAACCACTCCTTAAGTCCAACTTAGTAAAATATTTTTTATCTTTCAATTGATAAAGTAAATCATCTATTATAGGAAGTGGGTAACGGTTATTTACCGTAATTTTGTGTGAATATTCTATTGCATTATCATGGTTTACTTCTCCTACTTGATTTAAATTATACAAGCTATCTTTAGAAATTAGATTCAGTAAATACCAAAGTAAACACAATTATAGTCTACACATGCAGATCATTTACTGAATACTACACTCATTCAAACAAAGTGACACATGGATTTTTGGACATAATTCCCCGGAAAAAAACCCAAAGCGGGAAAACCGGTGCAACAGATATGAGGGTTTATTTTATTAAGTAGATTCTGAGTACATCAAATATGGGTTCTAGATCTGGAAAACCCGACAGAGAATAAAATAAATCTGCAGCTAACCTGTTGTTCCAAGACCAAATATTTGACTGATCTACACCCTCAAATGGGATTTACAAGACCCAGATCTGGCCCTAGAAACCCCAGCACTGCCCCTGAAGCCCCAGTGTTAGCCTTGTTAGGCTCTATGTGCCACTTCCTTTCCTAGAGAATGAATGTGTAACCCCAGAGAGGGTGACGTGGACCTTATGTTGGCCCTGGAGACTCTCTACGTAATTCTGAAACCCTCTAGAGCTGCAGCGTTGACTTTTCCTTGGCCTGTGTAGCCATTGCGCAACTGCTGTTGTTACTCTCTTCTCCTCTGCGTTGTCCTTGTTTGTTACTCCTCTGCCTCTTGCTGACTCTTGGTTCTGGGATCATATCATCCCCTCAACCAATACTACCCCTCACTGCAGAAAACTCCTTCGGAGATTCGTAGCAAACCCTGCCCTAGAATTCCATATCAGTCTCTCAGTTATACAACTTTGTGTGTGTCTCCAACTGACTCTCAAGCCTTTATCTTATACTTTTTCATTCAACTCATTAATGATTGAGATTAAAACATTCATCAATGGCTGAGATTAAAAGACTGCTTGATCCGTGTATTTTAGGACATTTCAGCACATGTTAATTAATTCACGTTAATTATTTAATTTTCCTAAGTTTATACTTAAGAAATACATCAAAATAATTAATTATTTGAATAACTTGAACACTGGATGGAATTTCACCAAAAACTTTCTGGGTTTTTTATTTGAAGTGTGTCTTATCCCCTCCACAAAATTTCAGGAATATATCACACCTTATGCTACACCAACTATACAAAATCTCAACACTCCCTCTTAGCACAAAGTGTGCTCTAGTAATGCATACACACCATGCATTGCAAGATCTTGAAGTTGGATTTGGTGTTGTTGATGCTTGGCCTGGTGCCCTTCATCCATTGCATTGTTTCTCTCTATACTACTGCCCATGCCACTGCCACATTTTTACTATAGCTCCCTCTCAACTTGTTGCATCATGTTGCCCGTAGCACTGCCACTACTATCTGTTGCACTACAAATTAGTTGCCGAGAAGTAAGAAACTGAAGGATTCCTGCTGAACTATTTGACAGATAATTCAAGTTGTATCTATCATTGAAGCTCCCTAGCTACTGATTTACATTTTCCCCTTGAATCCATTGTTATGTTGCAACACTGCACTGCGTGAGCACACCCTCTTTGCACTGCTGAAGTCCCATCAGCCCCTCTGCCCTACTGCCTTTACATTACGCTACTCCTTCTTCAGCTCTCCATCACTACCCTTTGCTTCACGTGACCTTCTACAACCATCTCCTGACTCATCCCACTACCATCTTAAGGCTCTCCTAGCTCGTATGTGATCAAAGAGTAGGGCTAACTCAAGGATCCTGCCACTATGTCT
Organism: Pinus albicaulis; assembly: GCA_034641835.2. Taxonomy (NCBI): domain Eukaryota; kingdom Viridiplantae; phylum Streptophyta; class Pinopsida; order Pinales; family Pinaceae; genus Pinus; species Pinus albicaulis. The sequence continues at coordinate 118,316,711 of CM076576.1, forward strand.
GTAGATGCTCTACAGATCCATGTCACCCCACGTCTTCTCTCAAGGTACATGAGCACTCATGGTTGCATCATCATCAAAACCATCATCCTTTGTTGTTGCAGCCTTGGAATTAGAAGATCCTTTTTCCTTATTCTTAGGACAAGTGTTGGCGAAGTTTCCAAGATCTCCACAGTTAAAGCACCGTACCTTGGAAAGGTCCCTCTTCTTCTTCCCTTGCTACTTCATTTCCTTTGATGCAAGGGTTGCATCATCCTCCTCTTCTTTATTCACTCTTGTTGATCTACTTCTGCCACTGATATTCTACTTCTTGGTTATCCTCCTGATGTCCTCTTGGCGGAGGATAGCCTACATGTCTGCCCATGATCGTAACAATGCCCTTCCCAGAATGCTCTGGACAAACGTTTCCCAATATTTCGAGACTACATTTAGGGTCATCCTCACTAGGAGCCCTTCATCTGTATTTGCACCAATGGCAATCAGTGGGTCTCGGATAGTCTAAAGTTTGAAGAGGAATGGATCTATCTCCTTGCCCTTCATCATCTAAAACAACAACATCTGATTTTCCAGAAGCATCCTTCGTTGGACAGAGCCTCCTTGATACATTGTGTCCAAGGCTACCCACATCTCATTTGTCGTATTCTTTCCAGAAATATGAGGTATGGCGTGGTCTTTTACTGCGTCCATGATCAAATTCTTATTCCGCGCTTGATTTTCTTCATACTTCTTTAGAGGACCTACATCAGTTCGTATAGCTAGAAATTTTTCTGCATGATCTTTAAGACCATACTCATCAAAAACTGACAGGATTCTAGCCCTCCAGATAACAAAGTTGGACATGTCGTCCAACCTATCATGATCTCTGAGTCCATATCTTACCATATTGCTTAGATCTGTCAAAACATATACCCCTCTCCATGTTTCTATTGCAACACTCAGCAGAAAATTCTAGATCTGGGTTTCTTGGTGATTAGAAACCCTCTATAGTAGCCACTCCCTTTGACCATTGATTTCCTTCCTGGAAATATTTCACTGAAATACAATCGGACAATACTCTCCAATCACCCCTTTGATCGATTCTCAGATATGTTTCGCTTAGATCTGATGAGTAGTTGTCTTCCTCCCACCTTTGTTGACTTAGTTAGGCACAATTATGCACCAACAGAATCTCCACCACACCAACACTGTTGAAGATATGAATCACTTCTTCCGGATCTTGGCAAGGCTTTCTGCAACAAAAATTATATTGGACTGCATCTCACTAACTGGCCTAGTGTAGCCTCAGCACTGCTTAGAAGTGGACTGTGTAACCCCAGACTGGGTGACACAGTCCTTATGCTGGCTTGGGAAGGCTCTGCGTAAGCCTGATGGCCTTTTGAATCTACAACATTGTCCCTTCCTGGAACTGTTTCCTCCTGCTCTCACGCTGCCCCTTCCAGATCTTTGCTGCTTCTGCTGCTCTCCTACAAAAAAATATTCTTTAGCTGATTGCTGGAGATTCATCTTGATATGTTATTGCTCTGATACCATGTGAAAATTCTACTGCAGTATCATGGTTTACTTCTCCTACTTGATTTAAATTATACAAGTTATCTTTAGAAATTAGATTCAAAAAATACCAAAGTAAACACAACTACAGTCTACACATGCAGATCATTTACTTAATACTACGCTCATTCAAACAAAGTGACACATGGATTTTTGGACATAAGTCCCTAGAAAAACCCAAAGCAGGAAAACCGGTGTAGCAGATATGAGGGTTTATTTTATTAAGTAGATTTTGAGTACAGCAAATCTGGGTTCCAGATATGGAAAACCCGACAGAGAATAAAATAAATATATAGCTAACCTTATGTTCCAAGACCAAATACTTGACTGATACACACCCTCAAACGGGATTTACAAGACTCATCCGGGATCTGGCCCTAGAAACCCCAGCACTGCCCCTGAAGCCCCAGCGTCAACCCTACTAGGCTCTATGTGCCACTGCGCTGCCCAGAGAGGGACTGGGTAACCCCAAAGAGGGTAACATAGGCCTTATGTTGGCCCTGGAAACCCTCTGCATAATTATAAAACCATCTGGAGCTAAAACGTTTCCTTTTCCTTCGTCTACGTAGCACTTGCGCAGTTGATGTTTAGTTGTTGTTGTTGCTCTCTTCTCCTTGCGTTGTCCTTGTTTGATGCTCCTCTGCCTCTTGCTGACTCTTTGCTCCGGTATCAGATCATCCCCTCAGCCAATACTACCCGTCACTATAGAAAACTGCTCTGGAGATTCTTACCAAACCCTGCCCTAGAATTCTAGATCATTCGCTCAATTATGCAACTTTGTGTGTGTCTCCAACTGACCCTCAAGCCTTTCTCTTATACTTTTTTATTCATCTCATCAACAGTCGAGAATAAAACATTCATCAATGGTTGAGATTAAAATATTGTTTGATCTGTGTATTTTAGAGCATTTCAACACATGTGTTAATTAATTTACTTTAATTATTTAATTTTCCTAATTTAGATTTAGGAAATACATTAAAATAATTAAGTATTTTAATAACTTGAACACCAGCTGGAATTTCACCAAAAACTTTCTGGGTTTTGGAGTTCAAGTGTGTCTTATCCCCTCCACAAAATTTCAGGGCTAGATCACACTCGATGCTACACCAACTATAAAAAATCTCAACATTTTGTTCAATGCACAAAAATCCACACACATGCGACATGTTCCATCCTTCTTTGGCACCAAAACAATGGGTGAACCAAATAGCGAAGTACTTGGTATGATGATCCATTTGTCCAAAAACTCCTGAATTTTATTTTTAATTTCTACACTTTCCATCACTGACATCATGTACATGCCAATGTTAGGAAGAGGACAATCTTACTGCAATTGCATTTCATGTTGGATTCCCCTCTTGGGAGACAACCCTTTTGGCTCTTGAAACATCTCATCATATTGGTTAACAACCTCAACCAAATCAGATTTCAATATTGAGTCACAACCTTGAAAAGTTTCATTCTCAACATCATTCTTTTGTTTGACCATTAAAAGTACAAAATTCTTTCTAGAGTTAATGATTCTCTTCATTTGTCTGAATTTTACAAGTGAAAGATTTAGTTTATGTCGATGTGCTCTAACAATCTAATCAATACCATTTTTGAACAAGTGATACTTGTTTTCATGGGGATGAAAAATAGCTTTCCTATCATACAATATGGGCTTCCCAAAACAATTCCGGAAATATCAAGTGGAACTACATCAATTTTAACTTCATCAAGAAATTTTGTTGTAATTGCAAATCTAAGTATGCATTTCCTTGTCACTTGTAAGTTTGCATTCTTGCATATCCAACCTAAAGGATAAGGTCTTGGATGAGGAATGGTCTCTATATTTAACTTCTTGACTAAGTCTTCGGAAATCAAATTTTCTTGTGAACCACTATCAAAGAGTGTATCAATTTTGGTATGCTTTGAAATAACCTGAATATGGAAAAGTTCAATTCTTGTTTTCTCATCTTGAGTATCATTAGGAAAACTTGTTATTTCCTTGCCTTTCATTCCCATTGTTGTGATATTTATTTCATCTCTTGAATCAGAGCCTAATTCAAGTTGTGTAGTTGCAGTTGTCTTTTGCTTCCCTTTGTTGTTAAAATTCTTTGCTTTCATCTCAGGATGAAGCTTCCAACAATGAGCTTTATCATGACCCTCTTTGGAACAATGTTTGCATGTTAATTTTCCTCCTTCCTTATTGACGAATGCATTCTAATTTCCTTTCCCTTTGAACTTACTCTTACCTCTGTCTCCACATGTGAAGGGCTTCTTGCTACCCTCTTGTGAAATGTTTTTCCCTCTTGCTTCAAGATGTGTTGCCTGAACACAAACCTCATCTGAAGTTGTAGGATTAAACATAAGGATAGTATGCCTCAAATAACTGTGTAAGCCCCCAATATATTTCAATGAAGTGTCTTGTGATTGCAGGTCTACACCTAGTGTCAAAGACCTTCTTCTAAACTCTTGGGTGTAACTTTGCACACTTTGACCCTTTAGTTTAGCCTAAAATTATGCCAATCCATTAATAGCTAATGGATAAAATTCTCTTCTAAGTGGAGAAATAAAATATATCCAAGAGGTTGAAACCTTACCATGTTTTTTCATATCCTCTTGCGTTTTGGCTTCCCACCAAATCAAAGTGGCACATTCCAAACTTAATGAAGCCAGCCGAATCTTTGTTTCATCATATTTGATGTTCTGAGTCCTGAAATAAAATTCGATTTGAAAAACCCAATTATCAAGTCTTTCAGCATTCACTTCACCATTATACATAGGTAGTTCGAATTTGATATCAAGTTTTAATAATGGAGTTTTACCATGAACCCATGGGGTATGTGGAGGTGTTTGAGTAACAGTCATTGTGGAAGAGGAAGAAGATGAAGGTGAGGATGGAGGTGAAGATGATGGTGGAGAAGAGGGTGGTTTGTCACCATTTCATTTTGAAGGCTTGTCATCATCTCCTCCTTTTATTCCACATGAACCCTCTCCTTTTCAAGGCTTGGAACTTTAACCCTACAATCTTGAATTTCCCTCTTCATAGAGAACCTTCACCATCTCATTCATGTCAAAGAATGTTTTCCTGAAAGAATTTTCATCTTCTGATATAATATCAGCTCCTCCTTCATATGACATGCTTATTGAAGCTTTAGATTCAATTTGAGGTAGAATTTGTGGTGGATATTGTGGAAAATGTGCTCTCCTTGGCTTTGTCCCAACTTGAGAACCTACACCCACAAGCTTTCCTTCTCCTCTCTTGAGCGTCAACCTTGTAAGCATCACATACACTTGCAAATAATTAAGTCCACATAGTAGCAAAAACCAAAGCTTCTATACCAAACTTGATCTGTATGAGATCTATATGTAAACGTGCTTGACGTAGTTTAAATTGCAAGTGTTAATTGATTTTTTATGGTTTTATGTTAAATTCTTATGTGCATAAAGCATGAATTTAAACTCTGAAATAGCAGAAAACAACAGATAAATAAACCATGAAAAATAACCACAACACAGCAAGTGATGAAGGAGTTCAACCCTCCTATTCTACGTCTCCTGGTCCAGCTTCCAATGGCTTGGCCCTATATCATTATGCTAAAAAATGGTGGTTACACTAGTTTACAGTGCTCCAGAAAACCTCTTCCATTAGCTTCAGAACTGTCAAAAATTCCTGTCCAGCCTCTTTATGCTCCTAAATTGGTCAAAACTAATGAAGTTATGAATTTCCCTAGCTTTACTACTAGTCACTCTACAATTTCCCCAAAATCTGAAACTGTCCTACATTTTCGCCCTAAATTCCGCTAACAAAGTGTTATTTTGGCAGAATTTGTGGGATAGTTAAAAATCCTGCCTAGGCTTAAGGTCTAAAAAAATAATTAATAAAAAATGGGGATGCACCCACGGTTCCATGCCAAAGTCATATGGTAAGGTTTTTTGGGGGTGGGGGGTGGGGCTAAGCCCTGGCTCCTTACCCCATTAACTTTGTCACCTAATCTTTAAGTTTGGTTTGGTTCGTATGTTTTAAAAGAACCACGGTTAGCCCGACCGGTAGGGTGTTGCGTTGTTTGTTGAAAGGTCAGCAATTTGACTTCCGTGGTCTAGTTTAGAATTACAACCAAAATTTGGTGGCCCCCATTCTTCCACGTGGCAGCCTCTGGTTGGGCAATGTGGCAGCCTGTGGTTGGCCACCCAATCACCCAATGAAATGCAACCAAATCATCACCAATGATATTCGAAAAAGTGGCAAAAAATTATTGCCCCAATGGATCCCACTCAACCATGCCCATTCATCAGGGCCAATTAGCTGTATGGACTACTGACTGGGAAGCCTGCACAATTTTTGCCAAAATTTTGTATGTTTGGGAAAACGAACTAAACTCATTTCCGGGAGCATACAATGTCAGTTTTCCATGAAACGAGTTGTGTCAAGTTTAGAACGAAGAGATCTACGCAAGCGCATAGGTGTCAAGCCATTCCGACAACTTTCATTTTTGAGCATATTTTTTAGCACCTGGTCATCAAGTTAACGATGGTCAAACCCTTCCAAAACTAGTCAAAATTTAGATTTTGTCCCTTGCAACAGGATTTAACCCTCTTGCAACAGAGCTTCAATTTTTGACCCTCCTATAACTCTGAAATTTCGCACGTGTGGGATTTTTTACGACAGATTTGACCTTGCTTTCTCTCTCCTTGAATTTGACTTATTTCCTTGTCTTTTTCGTCTATTTTATTCCTTCTTTCACAATATGATCCAGGAGGATCTTGATCAGTGTAGATTGACAGAGTTCCAAGTACAACCGACGTCCAGTTCAGTCTCCAATCTGCCAGTTTCGCCTATGACATTGAAGAAATGGCATGTAAAAAATAGGTTTATGGCATGTAAAATGGGTTAAAATGATCTAAAAAGAGGTGAAATACCTTATAAATGTAAAGATCTAAGGTTAAAAATCTAACCTAGATCTAAAAATTAAGAACCTAGACCTAAACCCTAACATCTAAGGTCTAAACCTAATTTATGCACATATAAATGCATAACCTAAAGTATAAAACCCACTTTCGGGAAAATACAACACAAAACAAATACACAGCACTAAAATTAACCGTCAGCAGTGACCGTGCGGGTGAGTAGACATGTGATCTTCGAAGAATTAATCGTAAGGTTATGCAGACCGTGACCGCCAATTGTAACTATGTCGGAACCGTGTGACATGTGATAAGGGTTAACTGTAATAGATAACTGCTGCGGGAGTTAAACCGCGACCGTCAGAGTTGCTGTCACATGCAGCTATCTGCTAACCTGTCGGAGCAACCGCCGGAGCAGACCATAACCGTCGACTTAACCGTGAACTTAGCACCTATTCACATGTCCGGATAATGCCTCCGCTCGATTAGTAAGCTGCCAGTTAACAAAATCTTATCATATGGTCCATTTTGGGTTTTTTTTATTAATTTGAGGCTAAGGTCAACTAAGGTTTATCACCTAGTTACTAGGTATTAATTAAGGAGATAGGATTCAAGACTTTATCACCTAATTTACTCAACCAATTGCTAAATGAGGCATACAGAAGTTTGAGATCAGCTTATTTAAGCCATGACATATTATTCATGAGAGACATTGAGTGTATGGGAATTCAGATTCAAAGGGACAAAGCCAGTTTTGTTTTCAGCATTGCTCGACCGTCCAGAGGCGGAATTGAGTGCAGAAACAAGCATTGGAAAGCTGAGAGAGAGAGATTTTTGTTTTCAGTGACCAGAAGTTCTCGTGAGCACGACCAGTCTGGTGTTTTTTCTATGTAAATACTTCCTCGAATCAATCCTAATAAAGCGGATGCCCACTTGAAAGCGGACCCGGAGATGTAGTCCACCAGGGACGAACTCTGTAATTAACTGTTTGCTTCTTATTCTATCTATTTTATGTTGTATTTTAATCATTTATTTGCTGTTGGTTGATGTCGTCTTTAACTTTAAATCTCTCTTCAATTAACAATCAATATTAATGACAAACTATCGGCACTTAATCGATCACATTCAGATCATTTTGGTATCATAGCAGGTTGTGCTTTGTAGTTTTTTTGTCAGTGGATGTTAACCAAGTTGGGATTGCAATGTGGAAAAGGCGAGCTAGAGGAATTTGATCTAGAGTTTGGAAAGCGGAAAGTCATTCATCAATCAAAGATGACATGGACTGAGAACGTTGAGACTCCTAAAGCTCATGAATCGAAACCCATGGATGAGAATCAAATCCATCAGATTTTTTTAAACATGCATCAGATGTTGGCAGAATTATATGAAGATAAGAAGACAAGAGATGTAGCCCCATCTTCGAAGGCATCAAATAAAGACAAGGGTAAAGGCAAGGTAGATAAATTTCCTTCTCCTCCATCATCTCCATCATCATCTTCTTCTTCTTCTTATTCTAGTTCTGAATCAAAAAAATAAAAGAAACCTCAGAGTTCACTTTTGAAACTTGATGTTAAGTTTGAAGTACCTGTGTATGATGGTGAAATGAACCCTAAGAAACTAGATAATTGGGTAAAACAGTTAGAGTTCTATTGTCGTATTCAAAATATTACTGATGGTAAGACAAAGATCTAATTATCTACTCTTAGAATGGGGGGTACTACTTTGATCTGGTGGGAAAGTAAGACACGGATAGATTTAAAGAGTAAAGGAAAATTTATCACCTCATGGACTCAATTTTTAAAAGATCTAAAGAAACAATTATATCCGTTGGGTTACACATATCAAGTTGTTATTGATTGGCAGCGCTTGCGACAAGGTAAGGCATAAAATGTTCAAGAGTTCACTCAGGAATTCAGAAAGAAAGCATTAGCACTTGGTATTCCTTCAGACACAAAAGAAAATTTGTTGAAGTATACTGGCATTTTACATTCATATTTGCAACATACATTATTAATGTTCAATCATAATGACTTTGATGAAGTTTGTGTTCAAGCTATTCATGTTGAATAAGGTGGCAGGCCATTCAAGTTTACACCAAAGACATCCAAACAGTTGGAAACCGAAGACAACAAAAAGAAGGGAAATTCAAAGGGAAAGAAGACTGTCACATCTCATAAGGAAGATGAAAGACCTACCTGTCCACATTTCCAAAGGATCGGCCATGATGAAGCTAGGTGTTGGAAACTTCATCCAGAACTCAAGCCAAAGAAGTTCCAAACAAAGAAGGGTGAAAAGAAGGCAGAAACAGCAATCCAACAAGGCTTGGACTTGGGATCTGATTTAGGTGATGAAGGAAAAATCATTGCTATGGTTACAATAGGTAAAACTTCTTATACTACTACTTTTGCTTCTTCAAACATCAAACAACTGGATGAAGATAAAAGAGTCAAGTTATTTCATATAAGGGTAACTTCAAAACATACAAAGATAGATACATTGTTTGATACGGAGTCACAAGAAAATTTGATTTCTGAATCATTGGTTAACAAATTGGATTTGAAAACGCATAATCATCCAAAACCATATCCTTTAGGTTGGTTAAAGGAACAAACTCAAGTTAATGTTACCAAACAGTGTCAGTTAAAATTTGCAATCACAGCTAACTATATCAACGAAGTGGAGCTAGATGTGATACCGTTATACATATGTGGAATTGTTTTAGGAAGCCCTTATCTCTATGATCATGATGCAGTATTTTATAGGAAAGAGCATATGTATCATTTTAAGAAATATGGGATTAAATACATCATTCGGGCACATAAAATCAAAAATCACTTGAATTTAATTAATGTTAATCAGATGAAGCGCTTAATAAGTTCAAGTAAGAGATACATACCCATGTCGGTAAAAGAGAAACATAAGGATCTTAATGATGCTTGTTCAGGTTGTGAATTTCAGTATGAAGGTAATTTGGTTAAAAAGGTAGATTCACTTCAATATCTAGTTAAAGAACCAAAACATCTACTTCATAAAAAGGAAATACAACAAGTCAGTTACCCCTCTTTCTAATATTGGAATATATCACAAGTCAGTTATAGAGCATGAAGAAATAAAGCAAAAAATTCCAGGGATGGTTGGAAAAGAATCCATGCAACCCATTTCATCTCCATGTGGTTGACCTATAATTTTAGTTCCTACGAAAAATGGGACATGGGGAATGTGTGTCAATTTTAAATTTTTTGATTCATTTAAGCAGAAAAATTTCATAGCATTATTAGATCATCAACAACCATTTGAAGTTAAAACAGATGCTAGTGGCTATGCAATGGAAATAGTGATTCACATAGATCATCAGCCACTTCAATACCTTCAGTCACATACTAAGTTGCAACAATCTCGCCACTACATATGGATGGGATTTCTTCAGCAAATTCACTTAGTAATTAAGGACAAGAAAGGTGTAACAAATAAAGTAGTTGATATGCTAACTAGATCGTCTTTGAATGCTTCAGTAGTACTACATAATAGTTCATTGAAACATGAAATTTATGTAGAACAATATAGTATTGATGATGATTTCAAAGACATTTATGAATCACTAACTCGTGATACTCAGATTGAAGAAGTCAATTATCATATTCATGACAGATTATTATATCATCTGGGTAAGTTGTGCATACCGCAGATAGAAAGAGTGCTAGTTATTCGGGAAGCTCATCCTTCTCGGATTGCAGGACATTTTGGCGTAAGAAGGACTATGGCGCAAAGTCAAAGGTATTGTTACTGGCCTCATATGTATGAAACAATTGTGAAGTACATTAAGGGATGTGTAATGTGTTCGACAAGCAAGCCAAGCAATTGAAATATTGGTTTACACATGCCACTTCCAGTTCCTTTGCAACCATGGGACAACATGGATTTCATTGAAGGACAGATAGAAATGGTGAACAGGACCGGGATACATATTCTTTGAGGTAACAGTAGTAAACATCCTAAGTTGTGGGATGAATCCTTACCTTATGTGCATCATGCTTACAATCAAGCCTTACATTCTTCTCTAACTACGCCACAACAAGCATCGAGTCAAACCAAGTACAAATTGTGCCATGACAAGCATCGAGTCGATCATCATTTTTAGGTCGGCGACCAGGTATGGTTGTATATCAGCAAAGTCAGGTTTAAAGGAGAAGGTAAGAAACTGAAATCTATCAGGTATGGTCCTTTCAAGATTGTTGAGAAGATTGACAATAATGCATTTCGATTAGATTTACCACCTTACATGCATATTTATTCAGTTTTTAATGAGGAAAATATGAAGTTGTATGAACCTCTGATAATCATTAATCTCAAGGAAGATACACAGATTCCTACTATTGATGATTTAGCACCTGAGTATATGAATGAGTTGCGGGAAGACACCATCTTTGACAGGAGAGTGCGTACTTCCAGACGAGGAGATGTGGAATATCTTCGAGTGGGTCTCAAGTGCATGAATTCGAGCAAGGAAGGATGGATAGAGATCCAAAAAGTGAGGGAGATGTAATCTCACCTGATATCTGTTTAAAATCAAACTTTTTTGGTCCAAAAGCTTTCAAGTGGAGAGGATTGATCCAGGAGGATCTTGATCAGTGCATATCGACAGAGTTCCAAGTACAACCGATGTCCAATTCAGTTTCAATCCACCAATTTTTCCTATTAAATTGAAGAAATGGCATGTAAAAAATAGGTTTATGGCATGTTAAATGGGTTAAAATGGTCTAAAAAGAGGTGAAATACCTTATAAATGTAAAGATCTAAGGTTAAAAATCTAACCTACATCTAAAACCTAAGGACATAGACCTAAACCCTAACATTTAAGGTCTAAACCTAATTTATGCACATATAAATTCCTAACCTAAATTATAAAACCCACTTTTGGGAAAATATAACACAAAAAAAATACACAAGGCTAAACTTAACCATCAGCAGTGACCGCGCGGGTGAGCAGATATGTGATCGCCAAAGAATTAACCATCGAGTTATGAAGACCATGACCACCATTTGTAACCGTGTCAGAAGTGTGTGACATGTGATAAGGGTTAACTGTAATAGATAACTTCTATGGGAGTTAAACCGTGGCGACTAAAGCTAAGCAGCGACCGTCGGAGTTGTTGTCACATGCAGTTGTCCGCTAACCTGTTGGAGCAACCGCCAGAGCAGACCATAACCGTCGGCTTAACCAAAAACTCAGTGCCTATTCACATTTCTGGATAATGCCTCCGCCCGGTTAGTAAGCCGCTAGTTAACAAAATCTTATCATATGGTCCATTTTGGGCTTTTTTTAATTAATTCGAGGCTAAGGTCAACTAAGGTTTATCACCTAGTTACTGGGTATTAATTAAGGAGATAGGATTCGACACTTTATCACCTAATTTACTCAAATAATTGCTAAATGGGGCATACAGAGGTTCGAGATCAGCTTATTTAGGCCATGACATCTTCTTCATGAGATACATTGAGTGTATGGGAGTTCAGATTCAAAGGGATAGAGGCAGTTTTGTTTTCAGCATTACTCGACCGTCCGGAGGCGGAATTGAGCGCAGATATAGGTGTTGGAAAGATGAGAGAGAGAGCTTTCTATTTTCAGTGACCAGAAGTGCTTGTGAGCATGATTAGTCTATTTTTTTTGCTACGTAATTACTTCCTCGAATCAATCATAATAAAGAGGACGCCCACTTGAAAGCGGTCCCGGAGATGTATTCCATGAGCGACGAACTCCGTAATCAACTGTTTGCTTCTTCTTCTCTCTGTTTTATGCTATATTTTAATCATTTATTTGCTTTTGTTTTATGTCATCTTTCACTTTAAATCTCTCTTCAATTAACAATCAATCTTACTGACAAACTAATCAAACTACCTCTGCACTTAATCGATCACATTCAGATCACAAGAGATCAAACTTGTTTGATTTTTTTTCCAAATGAGGTCGAGCTACTCTTATATATACACATTTTAGGAGGTTTAATTTCCCAAAATAGGGCCAATTTGGTCTTTTAGTGACAAAAATTGACATTTTGACTCAAAAAAATTCATTTCTACTTTCTTATCAAATTACAAATGGGACTTGACTTCAAGACTCATGACAAATAGTATTTTGACTTGAAAAAACCTAGAAGCATGAAGTACACAGGTAATTATGACTTGACAAACCCTAGAAGCATGACTTAACAAAAATATACAATGTCATTAGTACAAAGGTAATTATGAATATCGAAACTATTTACATTCTCCAACACTCTGTCTTAACTAGGGAAGTATTCCTAATTACATAACTGGTACAAGGATTCTCTCAAATTGAAATATTCCCATAAGAAGAGTGGGATTGATAAGACATTCTCAAGAATCTACATTATGACCAACATTTCCAACATATCAAGGCCTTGACTAATAAGCTTTATCTCTCAACTAGATTAGAGCACAATTTTGGGAGGTTTTATGTGAGACACCACACTACCTCTCAAAGAACATACTCCATTTGGATGTTCACCAGGTATGTCCTTCAAGGACTATTTTTATCTTGGATTCCTAATCCTCAAATAATATCGGTCCTCTTCGACCATTCTTGTCTTGGATACCTTATTTAATCATGTGTCGGCCTACGGGACTACTTCCTATCTTGGATTCCCAATCCTCAAGGAGTACCAGTCCCAAATCCTTATCCAATCCTCTATTGTCCCTCACAGTGTCTTCACTAGACTTAAAACTGTTAGTCCTGGACCAGTGCATGAAACATGGAGAATATGATTTCCAAAATCACCCCCTCTCAACCAGGGAGAGGTTACTTTCTCCCTCTAAAGCATAGAGTATATTTCTTACTTCCTTTCAACTAGGAAGACATAACCATAAGTTCTTTATCTTTTCTTAAAATTCATCAATTCATGAACTACTAGTTCTTTCATGGAGATCTTCAAGTAGTAGTTGCATGGCTCCTCCTTTCATTTCCATCTCATCATATTGAGTGTTTACCTTCCTAGATGTTATGAAGCCAAACTCCTTCTTTAATTTATGATAGGGTTCATGCCATCAACATTTCATATCACTTTACTCCAATCTTCATAAATGTCAACAAAGTAATTACATCAATCAATGCAGAGCTTATTCATAGCTTCCTCTATTTATCAGGAAAGTGGTCTTCCTTTCCATTTAAAAATGATCATTAGGTTTTCTTTTGTATTGCTACATTTATTTTCCAATATGGTGTAGATATGTTTTCCATATAAGCTTCTAAGGATTACCAAATGCATCCACTCAATCCAATTATTCTTTGAATTAATTTTAAACTAGACATGTGTAGATACATTGTCTCCATTGTCATGCAACATGTCATTCCAGGTAGCAAATTCATATCCCAACTAGATAATCATTATCAAGCTTACCAATCACGATGGCCCTTTGTCTTCAAGATCAATATTCCTTCATATGGTATTTCTTTATACTATATCATAATCTTTCTTCATTCCATCAACCAATAATTAATGTGCCCATTAAATGAATCAATTAGCAAGCTACTATAGCTTCATCCTTGAATTTGTCATTGCCAACGATCCTCTTTTCAAGAGACCATATAGGATGTTGATCATGTCTTTTGTTCACATGCCATGATACTATGTATAGAATAACCATATATAAGAGTCTAGTCCTCAAAGCATACCATAGTCATGCTTTCAGGCATCAAGTAACCATATAGGAGAGTTGTGTTTTTACCCCATCCTAATCAAGACATATCATGATCATTTTATTGAGTATATTTTTGCAACTAACTCTTCTTACAACATACATTTAGACTTGAATTAAACTCTCTAGTGAAGAGCTATAAAAGACATGCATACCTCATATTTCATACAGCCATCTAGTCATCCTTCTTTTTGAATGAGCTTAATTCTATCCTTATCGAAGATAAGTTTTTCTTTCAAGGAAAAGAAAGGCTTCAATTATACCTTTCATACTCCAACTTGACCATCTTCATGCCTTCATCCTTCAATACCATTTCAAACTAAGTGGAATACATGCGATCCATATCATAATTCGTTTTCAAAATATTGAAGAACCTTCTCTTAATGATGGTTCTTGTTAGAGGATCCTAGTGATCCCTTTTGAAAAATGACTACCTCTAACATTATGTTAGAAAATACCTAGATGAACTATGATGTGCAAGATGGTCCAAAGCTTCTAATTCTTACCTGGTAGATGGTTGCTTCCAAATAAACTTGATTATGCAGACTCTAATTTTTCTACTTTCATACGCTTTCTTATATGATGTTAGTTGCACTCATACTTGTCAAAGTTCCAAGCAAGTGAAAGTGCCAATTTTTTCAACAGGATCAGATCATCTATCAACAATTTATGTGTCATTATAAACCCATTTTTCAAGTTATGTAATGTAACTTATGCTAGTAAGACATTGAGCATATGTAAAGACCTAGGTAAGCCTATAATTTTGGCAAGAGTTTCATCCTAGGAGGTTTTTCATCTCACTGACTCATTTGTGTTTCTAAACACGGATGGTCGGCAGAGTTTTTTCCTCCAACCTCACCCCAAATATAGGGTGGAATTCTTCGTCAAGGTCTTAGGTGAGTCCTAGTGTTCCAGTAGAGTCTTATGTAAAAGTGAATTGAGAATAATTTAAGCTAGTTGGCTAAATCATTTTATTACAAATCACTTGGTCTACTTGATCATATTGTGTTGCGGAATTGGGTATGTATTTTGAGGATCTAATCCGATCTGAATGGGTATCCCCCCTTTGAGGGTTGAATTGTAAATATTATGTAAAAAATATTTTAATGCATGGTCCCTCATACTTAGACAACATGGTTAAAATATTAGAGGGTGGGAAAAACATTGAATTCCCTCAAGTGTCAAGTAATTAATTTTTCTGGAAAAATATAATTAAATCCTAAGCGAGGAAATTAATTAATTAGAGTCAAATAAAAATGTCCTAGAGAAATTAAATTTTCCAAGTGGAAAATTTCATGGGTATTAAAATAATTAATTTTTGGAGGTCCTCCACCAAATAAATATTGGATATTTCAAGAAAAATTGGACCCTTGGACCTTAGTAGTTACGTCAAAGTCAAATTTTTGAGGAAATTAACTCAAAATAATTAATTTTGAGCTAATCAAAATGGAATTAAATGATAAATTAGAAAATTCCTCAAAAATAAAAATTCAACAGCCGAGAGTAAAAGATGATCAAGTATTTTTCGACAGACGAGATTACTTTGACATAGATCAAGCAAACTAGGTGTTATTTTTCCACTTGGAGGATTTATTTATAAATTAGAGAATCTTTTGAGTCTCTAGCCATCTGATTTCTGGCTAATAAATTGTTACTAAAGCATTGATGTAACACTATTGCCCCACTGGGAACTTTTATTTCTATCATAATAAATACTTTGGTGTGTAGTTCAAGGTGTTCAGTGTTCGTTGATTTGTGGTATGTGCTAGCTATGAGATTTCCTATGTTGTGTTGGTAAATGATAAAAAAAAAAAAAATCATTAGGTAAGGATAAATTCAGTGTATTGATAGTTTTGGGCTAATATTAAATGATTTAATTGGCCATATGATTAACAAATTTTCTTGAGATATATACATACTGTTTGCAGGTACCCCAATACTTGGTCTCCATGTTCACAAACTATGGGCATGAGCCGACTTTGTTTGGATCCAAAATATTTATGTGGTTGATTTAAGATTCACTAAGGCTATAGTTTTCATTGGGTTTCTGAAGTGTTTTCTAGCCATTTATAAAATAAAAAGTTCCATAAAAATTGTTTCTCAAACTTCATTTTAAAACCCTTGTATATTTGTAAATAGATTTGTAATTTAAATTTGTAAATTATTTTGGCTAATTGGGGTTTTGGGGTTTTGATATTTTGTATATATTTTGGGTTTTGGATATTCTATCTCCATTTTTGCAGGTGAAGTCAAGAGAAAAAGCTGGAATAGAGCTAGATCTTGAGGGTAAGATCTAGTCTTTAAATTTTTTTACAGGGCCATCTATTGGAAAATTTGCAGTAAAATACAGATCTGAAGAAAATAAATTTTTTAGAAGCTTGGCTAGAGGAATACTACCTCAGTCTCTAATGTGCAATCAATCACTTACAGGCTTCCTATCAATCTCCCTTGCCTTGGTTTGTGAAGACATAAGTGGCTATCCGGATTTGATGGCCCAACTCTTTGTTAAGTCTCGGTGGGGTGACGCACATAAATGGTCCTAACTAATATCTGGTCGGGGAACGTTTGTTTGGAATATTCATATTGGTACCAGCATCGGTTTGAACTCTGACCCATTGTCCCCCCCCCCCCCCACCCCCCCACCCAATAAGTCATTTAGGATGTTTTCTATAACCGTCAAGCCAAGTATCTAAGCTAATTAGGTTTTTGGGTTTTAGTCCTCCCAGACCCGGATCCAGCCCTTCTAGGGTTGCGTCCTCCTCCTCTTGGCTCGCGTCAGCCTCCCAACCCTCTGCATCATCCTTTAAGGCCTCAAAAGGGCCAACGTTGGCCCTTTAGTGCCTCGACCTCCACTTGCAGGCCTTGCATCGGGGTTTTAAGGCCCTTTTTTGCCTAGAAGTGGGCTTGGGAGACCTAGACCCCCCTAATATTCCCCAAATGGCTGCCTCAAAGGCTTTATGTAGCATTTAAATTCCTAATTGACTCTCAAACCCTAGTCATTAAGACCTCTAACGCCTTCATCCTCTAGCGTTAGCCTTTCTTGGTCTCTGAATTCTTCCTCTGCTCTCCCTTTGGCATCCTAGCCCCTTTTCCCCTCAATGATAGCCCTACTAGGTCTAGCGTTGGCTCTCTTTGGTCCTATTTTTCCCTAAATCCATCTCTAAATTTTCTGGACCAAATGCTTGGTGGTTTTGCAAGTTTTTGGCCTCAAAGAATTTAATTTTTAGGTGGAAATTTCATCCTAAGGTTTCAAAAAATTTGGAAAAATGGGTCTACAAGGCCTCAGGCCGAGGGTTTTCTCTCTAAACCCTAGTTATCTCATTGTTTTGATAACGCTGTAAATTTTATTTTAGAACAATTATATAAGTGCCCTAAAATTATACATCTAATTGATCAAAATAACTCAAAATTTACAAAATTAAAATTTCTCAAAAATTGGCCACCTGGGCATCAAGCATCTAGATTAGATCTAAAAATTTTCTTACTGGAATTTTTTGCGTAAATCATTAAATCATAACTATAATTTTCTGAATCACACACCTAAAAAGGCTCAAAAACTTTTTTTATTTTTTTCTTTTTCAGTTTGGTAATTTTTTGCTAAGTTTTAGGCTTGAAATAGCACTTGTTGTAGCATCACTAATTCGTTGATTTTATGTTTTATTTATTGTTGTAACAAGGTATATCAGATGTGATATAATTCTGAAATTTGCATCATAAGAGGACTAAAAGTATAAATTTTCTGTTTGGAAAGCTATTTTCCGATTTCGAGTATATTGTGGAAGTAATAACTCACTGTTTTCATAAGTTTCTTATTGTTGTTGTTTCTTTCATTTGTTTCCTATCAAGAGGGTCATTAATCGCATAAGTGATTTCATAGTTGTACATTCTATTGTTCCTTGTTCTTAGCATTGATATTATGGAAGTGGCTAACATTGTGTTTTCCTTGTGAGTTTATATGTTATAAAGTTCAATATTCACATCTACTAACCTTAGTCACTAAGAGCACCCTAATCATAATTTTCCTTGATATTGAGTTAATTTGGGCCTTCAAAATCTAATTTGCATTGTGATATTAGCACAAGAAAATTTTGAATAATTTTTATTAGCATCTTGTGAATAAGTACTATAAGTTCTTTTACTTATATCATTGATTGAGTACCTTGTGGATTCATTTATTATTGGCACTAAGTTGACCGACACTTTTGTTGGTTGTGATATTTCATATAACTCATTGATAAGTACTATTGTTGTTAAAGATTCATCATAATTTAAAGTACTTAAACATTAAGATAATCTCAAACTAAGAGTTTCACTCATAATCATTGCATACACATCCTAGGGCAAGTTGCATTAATAACTTACCTCCAAGCATAAACTTGGTTGATAGACTCCTAGGGAAGCCCTTTACCAATTAGCTTGAGGGATTCAACCCTTCTTAGTGGTTAACACAATGACCTTGCATTCGTCAGGATCATAGTCTCTGCAAGGCCAAAGGCACTAGGTGGTTGGAACATAGGGGGGGTATCATTAATCAGATCATTACCTAATTCCCATTGGCTTCCATCCCAACCTACTTTGAAGATTGTTTCTCTGCACAATTAAGGGAATGGTTCAACTTATATTAGACATTTAATCTAAATTTAACCAACATCCTTGCATTTCACCTAGATTTTAGGATTTTCATAGCATATATGATAATATATCATATTAAGCAGCGTGTGTCCATATGGTTACTTGGTTTAATTTGTAATAAGCAAGAATCGTGACTCCATAAGGAGCTGGTCTCACCTCTAAATCTAATCAAATCCTTAAATATTGTTAATTTTAACCAAGAATCTAGGCCACTCATCCGTGTCACCCAAGAAATTTGGTTCCCAACTTGTTTTATTTCCCCTCATTTCCATAAGGACTAACCCCATAGCCTGTTATTGGTAGACAGCTAGAAAGAAGTGGGAGGGGATTAAAGTGATAGCCTCTGCGCTGAGCGGTTATCGCGGTGCTTGTACAATCTGAGCTGCAACATTTTTGGTGTCATTTTCAGGGACAAGTATCTTGTTTCCAGGGTTTACGACAATTTCTCATAATCTTCTAATCATCTTCCATCTTTCCATTGATCTCATGAATGCCACATTTTTTGGCACCCTTCTTGCATCATTCTTCATCTTCTCATCACCTTATCCCTTGTTCTCTCAGTAATCCTTTCATCTTGTTCATCCACACTTTTAACACCTTGACATTTAGGTTGGTTTCCGGTTTGGGTGGTGACTCCACTTATTCATCCATTAACGTACTCTAGAAGAAACCTTAGTAGATTAATGGTTAAGCCCGCTTCTGATCCTGAAAAGGTTCTAAGAGTGTTAAACAAATTACATTCTAGAGATCGTATAAATTTTATTGGACCCGAATATTTCCTTTATTTCCATTTGTTTTTCATCAACCATCCTATAAATGAAGACATCATGGGTGACTTATACAATCCTTGCAACTTCACCAACATTCAGGGATATCCACATGACTTTTCGAATGAGTCCATGTTGTGTAACCAGCTCCAAAAATAGAATAAAAGAGATATCAATGCCTTAGAAATAAGCCACTTCGAGGGGGCAACCTCCAATACATTACATAAATGAAAAATTCTTGGATGATACAATTTACAAAACCTCCTTTCTATATATAGGAGTCCATGGGGCCATAATGTAATCCTAGTGGGCCACAATGTAATCCTGGCCGACCTAACAATAATAATTTAAGGGCACAATAATAACAATATGGGGGTTACAGGGGTACAATAATAACAATAAGGGGGTTACACTAACAATAATAAGGGACTATACTAGTAATATAGGGACCTAACATGCCCCTCTCCTTCAAAAAAGTGTTGTCCTCAACACTTGAGTAGCTATGGGTGCTTCTGTATAAAATTCTCATCCTCCCATGTAGAATCTTCAGTGGGTAAGTTCTTCCACTTGATGAGATACTCTGAAATTGATCGATTCCGTAGTTGTCGAGTTCTTGTTTCCATGATTGCTTCTGGTTCCAATATGATTTTCCTTCCTCATCAAGTTCTGGAAATATTGTTTGAACTGGAAGATTTTCACCTATAACCTTCTTTAAGCATGAAACATGGAAAACTAGATGCACTCACGAAGAAGCAGGAAGCTCCAATTTGTATGCCATAGTACCAATCTTTTGCAACACCTTGTAAGGACCATAGTACTTTGGCGATAATTTATTATCCTTCTTAGCTTGCTTGAGGGACATTTGTTTATATGGTTGTAGCCGTAAAGATACCCAATCTCCTATATCAAAACTTCTCTCGCTGCGATGTTGATCTGCCTGTTGTTTCATTCGATTTTGTGCCAAATTCAGGTTATCCTTTAAGAGTTGGAGAACTTCTTGCTGATGCTCGATGTGTTCTTCCACTGCTTGAACCTTCGAATTGTCCCTCAAATATGATGTGATGGATGGTGGATGATATCCATAAAGTGCCATAAATGGGGTCATTTTTGCTGCAGTATGGAAGGAAGTGTTATACCACCATTCAGCGAGAGGTAACCACTTGACCCATTGTGTTTGTTTATCGGATACAAAACAACGAAGATATCCTTCCAAACATTTATTTACTATCTCAGTTTGACCATCAGATTGAGGATGATAAGATGAGCTATGAGCTAATTGAGTGCCCAAACAAGAAAATAACTCCGTCCAAAAATTTCCAGTAAAAATGGGATCTCTGTCGCTCACAATAACCCTTGGGTTTCCATGTAGCTTTTGAATTGTGTCCATAAATGTAGTAGCAACTGTACTTGCTTTAAATGGATGAGATAATGCACAAAAGTGTGCATACTTGGTAAGTCTATCAACTACCACCATGATGACAATATTTCCTTCGGACTTAGGTAAACCTGTGATAAAATCCATTGAAATCTCCTCCCAACGTTGACTTGGAATGGATAAAGGTTGTAGAAGTCCCGGGGTCTTAATTGTCTCCACTTTATTCTGCTGGCAAACCAAACATTCCGCTACAAACTTTTGAATATCAGATTTAAGGCCATCCCAAAAAAAATCTTTCTTCACCCTGTGGTAAGTTTTTAAAAATCCTGAGTGTCCTCCTAAAGGAGAAGTGTGCAATTCTAGAAGAATCTTTTGTTTTATTTGGGAATTATTACAAAGATAGAAGCGATCTTTGTACCATAAGGAATCATTTTTCCAACTAAATGTATCAGATGTACTAGGATCTTGCTGCAACTTTTGAATGAGTGTCCATACATCTTTTTCCTTCTTCCATTCATCTCTTGCTTCAGTTATCCAATCTGGTTGGATAATAGAAATGGCACAAAGAAATGCTTCCACATCTTCATTCTTTCTTGAGAGTGCATCTGCAACAACATTAAGCTTTCCTTTTTTGTAGATTATTTCAAAGTCATAACCCAACATCTTTGTGACCCATTTTTGCTGCTCTTCTGAAGATAGTCTTTGTTCCAAAAGTGTTTAAGACTATCATGATCAGTTTTTACCTTGAAGTTTCTTCCCATTAGGTAAGTTCGCCATTTCTTTAGTGCATGCAGTATTGCTAACATTTCCTTCTCATAAATAGGTTTCTGTAAATACTTTCCTTTGATTGGACGACTTGCAAAAGCAATGGGTCTTCCTTCCTGCATTAAAACTGCACCAATTCCATTTCCTGAGGCATCACATTCCACAATAAAGGTTTTTGTGAAGTCTGGCGTAGCTAAGACCGGTGCTAGGCACATTGCCTATTTAAGATGTTCAAAGGCCTTAGTTGCTTCAGGAGTCCATGAAAATGCATCTTTCTTCAATAATGTTGTTAGAGGTGCTGCTATTCTCCCATAATTCTTAACAAACTTGCGATAATACCCTGTTAACCCGAGAAATCCTCGCAACCGCTTTATGGTTGTGGGAACTTTCCATTCCTTAATGGCTTTAATTTTGTTAGGGTCCACTTTAACACCCTCGTGAGATACAATATGACCCCGATATTCCACCTCTTGTACTCCAAAGAAACATTTGGACTTTTTTGCATATAATTGTTTCTCCTGCAATAGTTTGAGCACCCTGTCAACATGTTCAACATGATTCTTCCAAGACCTGCTGTAGATTAGTATATCATCAAAAAATACTAGCACAAATTTTCTAAGGAAGGGTTTGAAAATGGAATTCATCAACCCTTGAAATGTAGAAGGTGCATTGGTAAGGCCAAAAGGCTTGACCAAAAATTCATAATGACCCTCATGAGTTTGGAATATCTTCAGTCTTCGTTCTAATTTGATGATATCCTGAACGAAGATCCAACTTGGTAAAATAATTGCTCCATGTAATTCATCCAATAATTCATCAATCACAGGAATGGGAAATTTATCTTTAATGGTGAGCTTATTGAGCTTCCTATAATCTGGACACATTCGTCATGATCCATCCTTCTTGTGTACCAATACTACAAGAGCAGAGAAAGAACTTTGACTAGGTTGAATTATACCCGCCTCTAACATTTCCGCAATCATACGTTCAATTTCGCCCTTTTGGACGTAAGGATATCTATTAAGGCCTAATGTTTGGAGGAACACTTCCTGGAATCAAATGAATAGCATGATCATGATCACGAATAGGTGGGAGTCCTTTGGAATTTTTAAACACCTTGGAATGATTGTCCAAGACTTGATGGAGATCTGCAGAAATAGATGATTTTGATGTTGGAACTTCTAGTGAGCATAATTGTGCAATTACGCCTCGTTGTTCTTTCTTTAGAAGCTTTGTCATGACATTAGAGCTTATTATCTTTCCCGACTTCCCCGCAATACCCCGTAATTCAACTTCCTTTCCTTCTGAAAAATAAATAAATAAATAAATAAAAATAAAAATAAAAATAAAATAAATAAATAAATAAATAAATTCAAGAAAAGTTCTTGAAAATTAAAAGCTACCGTCCCCAAAGATTGTAACCATTGTACTCCTAGTACAACATCAGCACCTCCCATAGGAATGGAAAGCATTGGACTAGTCAACACATATTCGCCCATGGTTAGCTTGATGTTATGGCATTTTCCAGAGAAATTTATAGTTCCTCCATTTGCAACCATCACTTGACATTCTGGTGCTGGGTATAGGAAACAATTTAATTCCTTGGCTACCTTACAATGAATAAAATTATGGGTGCTACCTGAATCAATCAACACTATTACCTTTTTCTTCTTGATTTTTCCTTCTATCTTGAGAGTTTGAGGAGTGGTAATTCCTGCCAGTGCATTACACGATATGGTCAGATTCATTTCTTCCTCTTCTAGGGCTGGTTCCTGGTGTATATCCTCTTCTTGTTCATTTTCTTCTTCCTCCTCACAATCTATGTAAAATAATTTCTTCTCAGCACACTTATGACCTTTAGTGTATTTTCTATCACAACTGTAGCAAAGCCCTTTTGCTCTTTTTTTTCCAATTGTTGTGGTGTCAACCTTGTAGGTTGTGGAAATATAGGCGTAGCAACACTTCCTTCTTTATAGAATTTAGTGGTAGGCTTCCTTGTCGCCATTATTTTACATTCAACTTTTCTTGCCAACCTGAATTCCTTCTCCAATGAATCCGGTTCCAAAACGTGAACTTCATGTTGGATGTTATCCTTTAAAGTGCCTATGAAGAGATCGATCCTGTGTTCCTCTGGAATATCAGTTACCCTTATATTCAATTTTTGGAAGTCCTCAATGTGCTGCCCCAATAAACCCTTTTGTTTGAGATTTATCAATTGGCTAAAGAAGGTGTCGCTCTTTGTATCCTCATAATGTGCTATCATTTCCTCCGTAAAAATTGACCAAGTGACCATTTTTTTACGGGAGCAAAGCCATTGATACCATACAAATGTATTTTGTTCTAAATGTAAAGTTGCAATGCGTACCTTTTGTGTGTTTTGCACGTTATGGAGATCAAAATATTGCTCCATCTGTAGTATCCATGTTACAGGATCCTTTCCATCAAACTTCCTCATATCCATTTTTGGAATATGGTGGTTCCTCCCTCCAACATTAGAGTTTATGACGTCACGATTAACATTTATTTTGTTCTCATCATGAGGTTCTTCTACTATCTTTTCACCATTATGAAACATTTCTTGTATCAACTTTGTCAAACCTTCTATGTCTTCTTTTAGATCATTCTTCATGTTTTCCATGTTGTCTTTCATGTCAACCATCTTAGCTTCTATGCCATGCATCTTAGCTTCCATGCCTTTATTCAAACCGTCCATCTTTGCTTCCACGCCTTTCTTCAAAACTTCCATTTCATTTTTTGTTGCTCTTTGCAAGAGTGAAATTTGTTTCACTTTCTCTTGTAATTTTGATAGATCATGTTGCAATTCTTCATCTTCATGAGTCATAGTAAAGCCTTATGAAGGCTTAATGGGTGTTGAATTATTTTTACGGGGCATATTTTAGAACCCAATACTGATATCTATTCTACAATATGGAATCAATTCAAATTTATTCTTCAAAAAACACTTATGCAATTCGGAAAAAAAAAAAAAAAAAAAACACCTTTTTCTTGTTTTTGAGCAGCTCGATATTGAAATTGAATTATCTCTGTGATTGCAGCACTTCAATATTTTAATTTTAGTACAGACATAGCCCTCTTAATTATCTTTCAAATTCCATAGGTCTGACCTGATTTGGATTCTCCAAGACAACGTTGTGTCCAATCTCCCACAATGACCTAATTATGGACTGGTTCAGTAGAGCGAACTTGTATGACTTGCCACGTGTCATTGTTTTGTCCTTTGGCTCTGAAATTCATAGCCAAGAAACTACAGTCTGTGTACTTGCGACCAAGTTTTACGGCACTCCAATCCGATGCTTAGAGAGAGAGTTATGAATATTTTCCCACGATCACCTCTTTGAGATGAAATTCAGGAGCCTAAAAAAGCACTACCTTCCACAGCTCATATCTCCGAAAATATTGCGAACCAAGCTCTAAAATTTTTTGAAGATTTTCCTTAGGATTTCAGCTTCACACCCTAAAAATTTCAGGTTCTGAAACTTCGTAGAAAAAAATCTATAGCGCAAATTCCACGATGACCTGTTTAGGAGCCTTGAAAAAGACCTAACTTCCATAGATCATATCTCCAAAAATATTGCGAACCAAGCTCTGAAATTTTTTGACGTTGTTCCTCAGGATTTTGGCTTCGCACCCTAAATTTTTTAGCTTTGAGACTTCATAGAAAAAAAATTATAGCGAAAATTCCACGATGACCTGTTTGGAGCAGCGAAACCCTAGAATCCAAAGGCTCTGATACCAAATGTTGTGTAACCAGCTCCAAAAATAGAAGAAAATAGATATCAACGCCTTAGAAATAAGCCACTTCGAGGGGGCAACCTCCAATAAATTACATAAATTAACAATTCTTGGATGATACAATTTACAAAACCTCCTTTCTATATATAGGAGTCCATGTGACCATAATGTAATCATAGTGGGCCACAATGTAATCCTAGCCAACCTAACAATAATAATTTAAGGGCACAATAATAACAAAATGGGGGTTACAAGGGTACAATAATAACAATAAGGGGGTTACACTAATAACAATAAGGGACTATACTAGTAATATAGGGGCCTAACAATCCATTATGAGTAAGTTGCCTCTCTTCCAAGGGAAAAATGATATTAATGTTAAAATTCATATAAAGAAGTTCAATTGCTTCATCCAAATATTCAATCATGTTACTTCCTACAATCATGAAGATGTCTAGATGAAGTTATTTGTTCTATCCCTAGAGATGATGCTCTCAAATGGTTTCAGGATATATCTGACAATGCCTTCGAGTATTTGAGGTCCCTTCTTAATGCATTCAAAGATCAGTATGGGGATAAAAAAGAAGGAAATTATTTGGTTAAATAATTCAACATTATTAATAAAATATAAAATGAAAAAGTTGAGGAATTTAACCAAAGATTTAATAAACTATTAAGGTATATGACTCAAGATTACAAGCCTCCTTATAAGAAAATTCTGGAACAATATCTTGAGGCTTATCCTATAGAGATTCAATATGAGATAATACGTGCTCATCCCAACACTTTAACTCTTTCCCACAACACAACTGAGGAATTGGAAAAGG
Organism: Pinus albicaulis; assembly: GCA_034641835.2. Classification (NCBI taxonomy): domain Eukaryota; kingdom Viridiplantae; phylum Streptophyta; class Pinopsida; order Pinales; family Pinaceae; genus Pinus; species Pinus albicaulis. The sequence goes on from CM076576.1 coordinate 118,342,978, forward strand.
ACAAGAAAGCCTAAATAAAATCAGAAATCCCATCCCAGGTTTTGAAAGCGTCCAAATAAATTCTAAGGGGAGAGAAGTTAAAGAATAAGAGTCTGAATCGGTTAAAGAATTGACCTGGATAATGAAAAAAATGAAGTTTCAACATGCCAAAAAGATAAGCGAGATGAAAAATCAATTAATACAGATGGAAAGGTTTTGAATGCAAAGTATGTCACGTAGGGATAATAATAATAGCAGGGGTAACAACAATAATCCTTGGCCAAGAAGGAACACCCCTAGTGATAAAAGGCATCCTACACCACTTGAGGCTGCTAATATGATTGACAAGCATGTTCCTTTTTGCAGACCTTGTCAGACTTTCCTTGAAGAAAGTGCATGTGCCTTTACTAGAAGAATCTTGGAGGAAAGTATAAATAAAAATAATAATAATGAAAATTAAGATAACTCCATCAATATCTTCAATGAATAATAAGGCCTCATTACTCAATCATATGGTGAAAATCCATCTCAAGAGAATATTCTAGAGCTTGCAAAAAGTAAAGGCCAGAAGAGGTAAGGATCAGAGCCAAAATAGACAAGTTCCATACGAAAGATATAAGTCAGCATTAAAGGTAGATTGGGCATCATGGATCAATAACATTAAGATGGCAATTCCAATCTTAAAATTGCTGAAGATTCCATCACAAAGAGATTCATTCTTTAAATCCATAGGCATTTCTCAACGAGAAAGGTTTGATACTCAGCCTAAGGATGAAGAAATCATATTAAAATACTTAATCTACTATATGAATAATGAAGACCACCAAACTTTCTTCCTGAAATTGGACATAAAATATAGTTTGATCTATAATTACATGTTTGACTCTGGTGCATGTATGAATGTTATGACTAAGAAAGTTATGGAACAATTGAACTTAAGAATATCTAGACATTATCATAACATTTACTCAATGGATTCTAGAAAATTTGAAGTCCTTGGTGTGGTTAAAGGTCTACAATTCGCCTTAGTTGATTACCCATACAGGATCATCAGCATGGACATAGTCGTAATTGATGTGTTATATGTGTGGGGAATGCTTCTTTCTAGAAAGTTCACTGCCAATTTCGGTGGTTCTATTCAAATGGAACTATATTACGATAATATTCTAGCAACATCAGGTGGCATGGTCAGATTGTACAGAGAATTAGAGATAAGGTATCATGTGGAAGTCCCAAAGGGATTGGAAAATGGTGAAGAAATTGTGCCACAGGGTCATCCACCGCATTTTGAATCAGAATTTTTCTGATTGGTCTATCACTTTGCTTCATTACATCACACATCCCCTCTTCCAAGTAGAAAGAGCAAAAGATTTCAATTTGACAGAGATATGCAACACATTAATGAGAAGTTACAGAAGAGGGTCAAATTTCAACAGGGGACATCTAAGAAGCAATCCATTGATATACCAGTCAGTGGAAAAATGCTCGAGATTGTTCCTCATCGATGACATTTGATGCCATAGGCATCGTTTTGTATAGTATCTCTGACCCTGGTCCCTTTTCATTTCATGTCATTAGATATCTTTATTTCACACATTTATATTATGTATTTTATGTTTCAGTTTGTTAGAGTATATTTTTCTATTCTAGTGACATTTATTATGTATGCATGATGATTTTGATTTTGAATGGATATCTATTTGATGGACTTCTATTTTCTTGGATGGAGGATTTTGGGGTTCTCACGTTACTTAAAGGAAGCAACGTGTCCCTGTATGAATCTAGATGTTGCACTCATACTTGTCAAAATTCCAAGCGGAAGTACCAATTTTTTCAACATGATTGGATCATCTATTAGCATTTTATTTGTCATTGTAAACCCATTCTGCAAGTTATGTAATGTGAATGATGCTAATAAGACCTTGAACGTATATAACAACCTAGGTAAGCCTATTATTTTGGAAAACGTTTCATCCTAGGAGATTTTTTGTCTCACTGACTCATTTGTATTTCTAAACACGGATGGTAAAGAAAGTTTTTCCCTCCACCCTCACCCCAAATCTAGGGTGGAATTCTTCGTAAAAGTATTAGATGAGTCCTAGTGTTATAGTCGAATCTTATGTAAAAGTGATTTAGTAATAATTTAAGCTAGTTGGCTAAATTATTTTAATACAAATCACTTGGTTTACTAGATCATATTGTGTTGTAGAATTGGGTTTTTTGCTTTTTCTAGATTTATACCACAAAGAAAACATACATTTCTACTAGATTGTTTCTCATTATACCTAGACTCAAAGAGTACCTTATTTCAATTTCTCCACCAAGGCCATATAGTACCCCCACTCCTACTACCCCTAAAATCAATGGAGATATTATGTTCATTTTCAAATTTGAGTTTTTTTATTTGTCATGTCTCTTTATGTCCTCACGAGTTTTTTTTTATCTAACTCTATATAAAAAGGAATGTCATTTCCCTATACATAACACCATTTGATCCAGTATTCCTCTAATACCAGCATTATCCAAGATATTATCTTTGGTTGATGTTAGAAGAAATGCATGAAAGAGCATGTAAAAATCATATGTGTAAACACTTAAAGAAGAAGAAACATAAATGGGACCATAAAGATAATGCACACAAAAGTTTGATAACGGAGTTCGTCCAATGTGGACTATGTCTCTGGGCCTTGCTTCAATAATGGGGGGACTGCTTTGTTCCTCTCAGTAAAAAGAAAGCCAAGTACATGGAAAAATACATCATTATACCTCAATTCTTGGAATTGACTTGAAGTTTCACTGCTCAAAACACAACAATCACAACACCAACATGTCTATCTCATCCTCCCGATACTTTTCACTGTAAACATGACCCACTTCTGAAAGGCGCATTGTTGTCTCAAACTTCATGCTCAAGCATTAACAGAACGGGGTTTTCTACCATGACCCCTAAAATCCATTGCTCAGATGCAAAAACAGACTACACCATTGTGATCCTTACAAAATTCCGATTAAAATTAGTATAAACTTGACTATATTCTACCACTCTCATCCCTGGACCCCCCAGGGAATCTTCAATATTCCTCATAGCATCAAAAAGGGATATTCTGGGAATATTCCTACAAAATATTTTAGGAATATTCAAGATTCGTCACAACATAAAAAAGGAATATTCCATGTCCAAAAAAATGTGTTGTGCAAGGTTCCCTCTACGTCAAGGTTTTGTCTGTGCACTATTCCATCAAGCAGGTTTTTGTTCATTGTTCCACTCATGGTTGGGTTCTGCGACCCATCAGTCCGCTCACGGCTTCGTCTGCTCTCCATGCTCTGTTGGCCGAATGAAAAAATGTCTTATATGAAATTATGTGGGTGCTTATACCCAAGCTTCCAGTTGGTGGACTTGGTTGGAAAAACTATTATAAGAACGTTGGATCAGGGGAGGACCCAAGGTCAAGCCCACAGGCCTCCCCTTTTGGCATATAAGTGTAATATATTTACCATAATATGTCAAATCCATTGGTTTAAATATTAGCTAACATATATATATACCAAAGTTTGAATTAAACTGCTCGTCGTTGGCATATATATTACACCAATATTATAATATGGTTTTAACAACAAACCGTTTTTTTTTAATATTTGTTGGTTTCATATGGTTATATTAATTACCATTTTTTTAATTTTTAAAATAGTTTTGTTTTATGCGGTCATTTCCTTTAATAATATTTACTTTTGTTTTATATGTTTTATAACCATATTATAAATTTAACCAAGCCCTAAGACACAATGACAAATGTAAATTTTTGGTTGGAGTTTATTTGCCACTATCTAGCTACCACATCAGTTGTGGGTCCTACCTAGTTTGCTCACTGGGATGCCACATGGCACATTATGAGCCCCCCTTTTTAGCTTGTCCTATCAAAATTCAAACTGCGATAATTTGGTCATACGAACTTGGATTTAGACATCATTTATCTCTTTGGATTCCTTGTGATGAGCTCTTCGATCTGCTGGGGGTTTCACTGTGATCTAAGGACTTTGATTTTTGGGCCATCAGAGATCCTCCTAGATCATTCCTCCTCACTAAAGGACTTTTGGTCCTCCAAAAGTATAAAAAGTACTGAAATATCGACCTGCATAACAAATATCTCTAATAGACCACACTTTCTTATCCTTCATATTTGTACTTTGAGGTCAAAAGTGATGAAAGTGACATTTTTATCCATACACAAATATCTAGTTGTCAATACATGTCCAACTTGAAATATTCCAAACAAGACCATACTTGCCAAGAGTTTATAACACACTCATGGTCAGGTTTTACAGCAAAACCCGTACCCTTTGTTATTCAACTAAAAGTCTAAAATATCACCATGTTGTATTCATAAGTGATGTTATACACCTCATCACTTTTACAAACAATTTTCAACATGTGATTTACAATGGTGGCCATACTCAACTACTTAAAAATGCTACTCGTCTCTTACCTAAATAGACTAATGGAGTTTCTTCTTGTAGTTGGCTTCCATATTTGACTGCTTCTTTGGTCGGTTCCTTCATAGTTGCTTTCATATGTTTTTGGTCCTTCTTTGGGTGTAGCTATGGATGGAGCCTCCAACATGTGGATTTTTTATGTCCACCATTTTTGCAATGGTTCCAATGGTTTTTCTTCCTCCATACTTTTTTAATCTTCTTTATTGAATTGTTGTCTTTGGCGTGTCTCTGGCGAGGAGATATTTCCTTAGCTCTTTCTTAGAAATGCTCACTATCATTGGAAGGTGGTGATGTGCTCTCAACATTTTTCATTGTCTTAGACTTGTCGCTTGAAGACTCTCCCGTCTCTTCCTTTTTTACATAGCCCAATCCTGCGTAATAAGCTAGATCCACCACTTGGATGGGATTCAAAATGCCTTGGCCATGAACTCCTATGCCCTTTCCTTTATATCCCATCTTATTCATTAGCTTTGAACCAATGTTTATAGTGTGGCTTTCAAATGCACCAAAATTATCATCATAATGATAAAATGAAACTGGAGAATCACTAACATTGTTTACCTCAATTGTCGATTCTAAAATGGGTGTTGATGGCTTTGTAAAGCCTTTTCTGCAGTTCAAATTTTCCAAGGCCTCTTCTATGGCTCATAACTAAAGCTGAAATCCCTACTTCTCCTCTTCCGCTTCTTATAAAAGTCTTATAAGTTTAGCATTCTCTACTTGAATGCTCTGGTTTATTTCCTTAAGTTCTTAGAGCCATGCAGTTGTTGGTGCTCTTCTCATATTTGGTACAACACCTATTGAAATATTCATCTCATTTCTTGAATATGAACCCAAGTCTACTGGTCCATCACCTGTGATCCCAACAACTATGATCTTCATCTCATCGCCTGAATCAGAACCCGGGTCAATTGTTCCAACACCTACAAACCCAACAGTTGTGGCCTTCACCTCATCGTTTGAATCAAATCCATGGTCTTGTTTCTTGGTAGAAACCATCTTCTTCTTCCCTTCTCCACCATCCCCTTTTGGCTTCAATTCTAGATGCAGTTTCCAATAATTCTCCTCATCGCACCCTTCTTTCTTGCAATGAGTGTAAGAAGGCTTTTCTTCCTTTTTCCTTGTTTTCGTTGCCTTATTTACATGGTTGTCTTGTTCATACATTCCCATGCTATCAATTTGAATGGATTTCACACTAACTGCATCAAGAGTAGTAGTTCAAACAACAACAATGAATGTCAAAGGTAATTATGTAAAGAACCAATATATTTCATTAAAGTATCAAGTGAATCTAAAGGAATGCCCAATGCAAAAGATTGTTTCCTAAATTCTTATATGAAAGTTTGAACGTCTTTGTATCAAGTGTTTTCATTCTATCATGGCTTTCTGCAGGTATCATAATGGATAAAATTGACCTTTAAAAGCATAAATAAATTCAGACCAAGAAGAAAGGAGTTTACCCACATGCTTGCTACCTTTCTGAATTTTTCTCTCCCACCATGTAAGATTTATGCCCTCTAGTCAAAGAGATGTTAACTAGATCTTGGCCTCATCATCTTCAATCTGTTATATCCCACAATACACTTCAATATATATGATCCAATTATTTATCCTTTTTGCATTAGAATCTTTGTTAAACTTGGGAAAATCAAACTTTACATCCAACTTTTTAAAAAAACGGGATTTTTAGAAACATTTCTATGATGTCTGTTAGAATGATGAGAATGAGATGATGAAGAAGAATAACATTCACTTGAATATGGAGATGGGGGTTCAGTAGGTTCTCTTCCATTTCCTTGATTTACCGAAACTTTGTCCTCTGCTTTCTCTTCTTTCTTCTTTTCCTTCTTTGCCACTCTCTTCTCATAATCTATAAACAATCTATCTACATTATTTTCCATGGTGTATAAATATTTTTCTAAATCTTTGTCATTCTCGATGCGAACATTTTCATCTACCATTTTCCTTCTTCGTGTTGCACGTCTAATATATGGGTCAAAAGCCTTAAGTTTTCCTTCATCCTTTTTTAGTTTAGCCCTGTTTATCATTAACACTCTCAATCCACATTAGAAAGGGGACCACTTTGATAACAAAACTTGATCTGGTATTCCTCTGATATGAAAGAGCATGTAAAAATCATATATTCAAACACTTAAATAAGAAGCAACATAAATGAGACCATAAAGATATTGCACACAAAAGTTTGATAGCAAAGTTCGTCCATTATGGACTACATCTTCGGGCCCTGCTTGAATAGTGGGGAGGCCACTTCATTCATCTAATATGCATGTATATTACCGTATTCTCTTGATCTAACAATATTTAATCTTCTTGTTAAATACAGAATCCTTATACTTAATTCTTGCATAAATTAAATCGCCAATTGCAAACACATGAAGAAAAATCAATCACACATAACAAGATGTTTTACTCGGAAAGCTTAAAGCTAAAAACCCCAACTATCATATATTATGGATATCAATGGAACATTAAACAATATCATATATCTCATACAAATTTTAGCCCATAGAGCTCTTAGTACAGTATACAATCGTCTCACACTGTCTTGCAGAAATTTTTACCTCCATGCACCAATTTCTTGCCTCCTGACAGCATGCCTCCACTACGCAATCCCTACTGAAGAAGAACCCTGAATGAATTCGACCTTTCCTTTCCTTGACTGCGCAATACTCATTGGCATCTATAATGTGTGCGTGGATGCATTGAATGCTCCACTATAGTCACAACTGATAGTCCATCACAGCATTTCACCTATCTCTCCACTAGGAATCCACTGGATCTAGCATGCAAGTAGTTAACTGTTGTATTTCTTCAGTTGCATATGAGACACTGCTTGTGAATTAATTAACTAATTAATTCACTCATCTCTCACTAGTGTATGTTCAGTTACAACTAGCACAACTGAGTTTAACTCACTGAACCGAGTTAAACTAAATAAAAACTCCCATAACTACTCTTCCAACTTAGTTACAACTCTCCCACAATCAGTTACAACGAAGTCCTCCATGCATGACTCACCAACCACCCTAGGAATTGCGTAATTCCTTCAGCCCACTGATGTGCCACATTTGTTCACTAAAATCAAGTGCTCTAAGAGAATAAGTTATTATTTATTGTCTGATTATCATTAAGGGCTAATAATAATCGACATGCATTCTATTTTTAGATATGCGATTGTTACACAGCAATTTGTCACCGTCCCTGCAATTCCCCATCCCGCACAATTGGAGGGCTTATTCCGTGACCTGTGAGCAGTGACATAACTTGAAAACACTTTCATGGTATTCCCCTAAACATGTACTTTCATTGCCCTGAAGACAACTCCTTGTGAAAAACCCTAAAAACACCCCTTTTTGCATTGGTGCGAGCAGCCAGTTCAGTACCCGCGCCAATGGGGGAAATCCTTCAAAGAGGGCACACCAATTGGCGCTCTGTCTCAGAGTCGCATTGGCGCCAGCCATTTTAAGGAGTGTTTTTTAAAAATAAATGGTGGAAGTTTCATCCTAACTAATCCAGAACCTGGTATCTAATTTGAGTTGGGAGGTTTGGCTCCGGATCTCCATGTAGAGGAAGTGGTTTGCCACCTCTCATGGAAGCTTCCTTGAGGATAGGGCCAATCCCATGATTATAGGGATCCCAACTCCCCTTCCTCCATCTATAAAAGCTTGCTTATCTCCTTTGCAAGCTAGTCTCCAAGTTCCCAAGAGCCATCAGAGCCTTATGCTGCAAGAGCCTTGATTCATTCCCTTAAGGCCAAATCCAAGCAAGGAGATTATTGTCGAGACATCCGAAGAGAGAGGTTTGTCCCATCCCCGACAGGCTTCTTCGAGACGTGTTCCGCTGGCGACCCTTCGAAGGAGAATTCAACGTCAGAGCTATGGTTGTATTCTTCTTTGATTGATTAATGATAAGCGACTATTGGTTATGGTTCCACTCTTGTTGTTGATTATGATGATGAGTTATGTCTTCTCTGACTGACATATAGTTGCATATACTGGATTTTACGGCTGCATTTGTTTTGTTTCTTGCATGTGCAGGTGTCCAGTCACGGAGATCGTGAGAATTGTGATCTGCAAGAGCTAAGGAACAGGAGCGCTACTTTCTCTACAAGCGACAGCGTTGGATTCCAGGTAAGCCTTCATCGCTAGTTGGTTTATTTGCAATTAGGGACCTGCACTATAGCGTGAATGATTGTTGCTAGACCTGGTCTGGGCTAGTAGGGATCACCTCTATCCGCAGAGGGGATTTACCTCCAAAAAAAATTGGCGACTCCACTGGGGATCGTCTAGCTTGTTGTTGTTTGCTTTATAAGCTATAGACGGAGCCTGAAGTTAGCCAGATAGCCTTCGAAACACTCTTGCTCTGCAATTGTGAAGTAGATCAAAGCTGCTTCAATCAATCTCCGGTTTAGTTTATAAACTGAACACTTGGAGTATTGTCTTGTCTTTTCGATTGTTTCTCGATTCTTCTTGCTTGTTCGGTTCTTTTGGTTGGCTCTTTTTGTGATTTTGGCTTTTGGTTAGCTTGATTATCACTGGTCTATTTTTTGGATTGTTCTTTTTTATTTTTCCATAGCAAACTCGGCTGGCGCGCTTTTCAGCTTGACAGTCGCGCCCATTGGCACAGGTTGCTTGTGTATTACCCATGCCAATTCGTGTCTGGCGCTAGTTTCAGCCTCACAGTCGCGCCAATCCTGTGAGGTACTAGGGTTTGCCCTATTTTGACCTTCCTGAGCTTGATCAGTGTGCTTGGTTTTGTTTTTTCAACTGCTTGAGTGTTCTGGAGCCTTGTTTGACTGGCTGTGACCTTCGTCCTTTGGTTGTTTGCTCGTTTCCATCGATTTCACATTCTAGCCCTAGGGCATCTAGGTGCTCTTGTGTGTCGAGCCTCCCTTGGGATTTTTTGGTTTCTATTTGTACAGTCAACCTTGTGATTGCTTCTTTACATTCGTCTGGCAGTTGTTTATCATTTTATTGCGTTATTTGAGTGTTTGTTCTCTCCTTCATTCGAATTCGCTTTATCTCGTTTTGGGCCTAGATTACATGGTCCATTTGGGTCTTTGGGATTCTCTTGGTTTTTAGGGACTGTTTTGTCAATTTGGAGATCTGATTGTGTGTTTGCGTTGAGTGAAATTTGTGTGTTTTTCTCTTTCCTCATCACTTCTCAAATTTCTCTTTTCATTAGTTTTCATTTTGTTTAGTGCACTTTGCTATTAAACATTGAAAATATAAAAAATCTCTTTTGTTTTTTATTAGTTAGTGCAAATTAAAATCTTTTCGGTGTTATTAGTGATTAGTAACTTTGAGAGAAAAGTTTTTGGTTTACATTAGCTGCATTAGAGACTTTGTTGGTTGTTTTCTGATCATTTTGTTTGTGTGAAAAGTTCTAAACTCTCTCATAATTAGCTTTCATCGAACGAAATGATATACTATGGCATATAGTGTGCATTTAGGAGATTTTGAGACATCACACTCGCTAGGGCCTGAAAACTGAAACATAATTGAAGATAAACATTAAAATTCATTCAATTTACACTAAGGCAGCATTGAAACATTAACGCAACATTTAGAGGTCTAGGCTAGAGACGTGTTCCGGTGTCTTTAAACCTAGTAGTTGTCATTCGCCTCTTGGCTTTAGACAGCACTAGTACGGACTTGTGCTCCCCGTACCGTCGAGTATATAAAGGGAGACCCCACTAGGTTTGTATCCTTTATCCATAGGAAGCCGAGTCTGCCGCCCTATACCCGTGATACATCAGACACAGCATTCGGGGAGATTGCCTGCACGTACGTTAATTCCTTGGTTGATTTATCTTTCATTTTGAAACCAAGGTGTATATTGCATTTCATGGTTAATTGGTACACCCTTTGCCTAGTATTCCTGAGTAGTCATTTGATCTTTTCTGACTCTTTAAATTTGAAAGGATCACCAAGCACTTGTCCTTTCATGCTTGCTTCAAAACTGAAAGAGATAGAGTCACCTTTCATCTGTTTCTCAACTCTTAAAACATGAAACGGTGAAGTTTCTAAGTTTCAATGTGGTAAAATATATCACTCGCGATCACACGCCCGGTTAGATTTTTCTTGTTGGCCGTTTTATTGTGTGTCTTGACTCTTTTTCAGCCCGTGTGTGTTGTACTTGATCTTTTGTCATTGTTGTCATAGTGGCGGAACCTTCCGTTTCGTCTACTGGTAGTCCATATACGGAAGATTCATCAGAGGCTTCTCAGTCCTTTGCTAAACCCCAGCAGCCCATCGTTTCCGAGTTTCCCAACGGGGGACCGGTTCTGTCTGAGCAGCCCTTTGGAGGACCAGTTGAGTTCAATTGGCCCTTTTCCGACCCTTGGTTTGGATTGGGAGTAGGGGAATATTTCCCTCCTCTTACATCGGGTTCGCCTTTTATAGCTATTGTTATTCCTCCTAGTCCTCGCCGTCTGTTACGAGATCTAGCGGCAGGTTCAAATATGAGGGATTCTACTAGCGAGGAAATCCCCACGTCTGGTGAAGATTACCAGTTATTCCCTCGACAGTTATTTCTAGAAGGCAACCCTGAACCATCTGTTATGTCATCACCTGGTCTCTCATTACCAGTCCGGTATAGATCCTTGGGTCAGATTATTGCCGCCGCTGCCTCTATGGGGGTATCAAATCCTTCTACGAGGCCAGTTGTTCCTTCATTGGGGATGTCTCCACGGACACCTGTTACATCATCCCCTCAGGTCACTTCTGTACCCTCCATGCCCACTGTTTGTGTGGCCGCATCTGCACCCGTTGTTACTACCCAGTCCGTAAGGACCACATCGCTTCTCGAAGACATCTATATAGCATCTGCTATGCCAGAGAACATCTCTCCGGAGGAGTATCGATTGTCCCTGCAACAATCGAACCCCAAGGTCGGACAGTCCTCTCAAGATCCCAACCGCTTGTATTTTTCACATTATGCACAGGATGGTACACCCGTGTACGTTTTTCCATATCAATACGATGAGCATGGGAACCCTTTACGTTTACCTACTCCTGAGGCTCAACTTCATGCTCAGGGTAACCGTATAACCAGGCTGGACAACCTTTTAACCCACAAGGACAACCTTTTCAAGGCCAACCTTCAGGCCAGCCTGGCTATCCTTATGACTCGCAAGGACAGCCCATACAGGGCTACCCTCCGGGCCAGCAAGGGCCATTATACGATCTGCAAGGACAGTATTACAACCCTTCCAGTCAACTCGTGCAGCCTCTCCCTGGAGTCCCACCTCGGAAACCTCAAGGACTCACAGGTCAACCGGAGTACCAACCCAGGCCGGTATACGGTCATGGGGGGCAAGTCCAACCTTCTCAAACTTTGCAACCGCAGTATCCTCTTGGTCCCAACGTTGCACATCAGCCAGGACCGTCTTATGGTCCTGTTGCGGGTCAAACCGGTTATCAGCAACCACCTGGCTCCATTCCGCTACCAGGCCAACCAGCCCATCCGGCACAACTTGGTATCCCGCCACCAGGCCAACCGGCCAATCCGACACAACCTGGTGTCCCTCCACCAGGCCAACCGGCCCATCCGGCACAACCTGGTGCTCCTCAACAGCCAGGACAACCTGCACAACCGGCACAACCTGTTTATCTGGGTCAACCTGTTCAACCAGGGCAGCCCGCTCAGCCAGGTCAGCCTGTTCATCTAGGCCAGCCTGTTCAGCCAGGCTAGCCTGCACATCCTGTCAACCCTGCCCAACAGCCGACTTATTCAATGCCGCAACCAAATCAACCGTTGCGCCCTAATTATCAGGCCCAGCAGGGTCCCACCTATTAGCAGCCCACTCGACCTCAATGCGGTTACTATTCTTATGGTCAATACCGACCGAATTATAGCCAACCCCAAGGTTCTAACTATTACTCTCAACAACCCGACTACACCTATGCTCAGCAGCCAAATCCACATGTTGCTCACACGGGGCCGACATATAATCAAGGTCCATACTCTGGTTATCAAGCCCCGTACACTGGTTACCAGCAACCAAATCAGGTTGGATATACGACCTATACCCCTACGGTCAGAATCCTGCTGGAAAAAACCCCTGGGGGCAAGGATATTCTCAACCAGAGTGGAGTACAGGTACTGGTCCTTATCCAGGGCCAGCCATGTCGTCCAATCCGCCATTGCCGTTCCTGGCTACCTTGGAATTACCGGATGTTTCAAAATTAACGAATGATCCAATTCTGCACAATCCTTATTGGCCTCCGGTTCCTACCAAAGTACCCCGTGATTGCCCCAAGTTTGAGGGTAAAGCTGGGGAGGACCCCCAAGCTCATGTGATGACTTACCATCTTTGGTGTTCGTCCAACTCTTGGGTGGATGATTCAATTCGTCTACGCCTCTTCCAGCGCACTTTGACTGGCATTGCCGCTAAGTGGTATATTGAATTATCCTGTGGCATCTTTCATGATTTCAATACGTTAGCCATGGCTTTTCCGACTCACTTTCAGTTACCGGTCCGCTACGAAGCTGGGACGCACCTCCTGACTTCTTTGAAGCAAGACAAAGCCACTCACATCTCTGATCACATTCATGAGTGGCGACGTCGTTGTAGACTGATCAAGTTCCATATACCTGATTAGATACTAACTCATTGGTTCACCACCTCCTTCGTTAACAAAATCGCCCAAGATATTGCTATGGGAGCGTGTGTAACTGAAGAACAAGCCATAGCGCGTGCCCAATATTTGGATCTCGTATACTCTCAGTTCGGCACGCTTTATGATATTTTTCCTAATGCTCCACGGTCTGGAACCTCTAAAGCTCCACCTACCCCGGCGGTGGATGGTGTTATTGGTTCTGTGTCTCAGAATTCGAAGAAATCTTCGAATGGGAAGCAGAAGTCCAACTCATCCAATAATTCTGCTCCTCCCGCCCCTCCCGATTCTGGAAAAACTACGGAGGTTAACGCCGTTTAGGCTAATCCTACGGAAAAAGCCTCCAAAGGAAAGAAGAAGGGCAAAGGTAAATCCAAATCGGACGCCCCAAAGCCAGAATCTTCCAAACCTCGTACCGAGGACGGTTCCCAACGCAAACCGAAGTACCCCTGCCTCATCTGTGAAGGAGATCATTACACCAAGGATTGTCCACGACGATCTGAGGTTAGTCAACTTCTAAAAGGCTCCAAAGGGACTCCAGCAGTTCTTAAAGAACCGTTCCCATCTCAGCAGACCCAGATGGTTGAACAGCCTTCACCATCTGCACCTTTTGGGTCCCAGGTCTTTATGATGAATGGTGCTGCACCTATCTCTATTGCTACGCGTTCGAAGGATTACAATGAATCACGTCAGGCAGTTGGGAAGGCAGTTGTGGACGGTCCACTTCCCCCACCTGTCTCTGATTCGTTGGAAATTGAGAAGCCTACTGCTAAACCTATTGTGAGGCCACCTTCTAAAGGTGTTCTACGAAGGTCTTCCTACATCCCAAATGCTCGTGCCGCTCAGCACTACAGTATTGTTGAGGATCTGGCACAGGCGCCTTCTGCCATGTCTGCATTGGAAGTTCTTCAAAGTTGCTCGTCACAACAGAAAGCTTTATTGTCTGCAATCGGTGGAATCGATCCCACTGATTCTAATCTTCTCACCTTCGACTTAGAGAACTTTACCCCCCGACTTCCACATCAGATTGCTCTTGTTATTCAAGTCAGGATCAATGGTCTTAACATCCATAGGGCCGTTGTGGATGAAGGTGCTTCTACCTGTGTCATGTCGTCTGCTTGCTGGAAGGCCATCGGCTCTCCGGCCCTTTCATTGTCTCATAATTCCCTAGAGGCATTCGATGGTCGGGAATCGAAACCCCTGGGTGTTCTCAACAGTTTAGCGATTACCTTACAGGGGAAGACAGTCAACGTAGAAGTAGAAGTAGTTGACAACAAGCTTAACTACAACATACTTCTCAGCCGCAGTTGGACTCACGCCATGTTATGTGTGTCGCCCACCCTTTTTCGACTTATTAAGTTCCCTCACGAGGGAAAAATTGTCATGGTGGATCAGTTGTCTTTCTTCACCTCCACCTCCAAGAACAACGTTCATTACGTTGATCCGGATCTTGGGGGGAGGCCCCCAATATCTAAAAATTTGAAATGGATCTAACAAGATCTGCAAAATTAGAATGCCAAAAAAAAAAAAGAGAGAACACACTGCAAATAAAACCACAAAGAAACTTGTTTTATTAAAATAGAGAATAACTTTAGAAACTACATTGTGGTGGACAATCTGTCCTTTTACAAAGTGAGGCTTGTTATTTATAGCCTTTTTTTTTAGATAGAATACCATAGGTGGATACCATGGGCCAATACCATGGGTAAATCCCATGTGTGGATGAATAACATGGGTGGATACATACCATGGGTCATTGATAAATACCATGGGCGAATAAATATCATGGGTGGATGAATACCATGAGTTGATGCCATTTACAATACCATGGGTAAATTCCATGGGTGAATGGATAACATGGGTAGATGAATACCATGGGTTGATGCCATTTTCCATTCGGATCATTCCTCCCTCCTTAAGAAGCAATGGTCCCCATTGCGTGAAGCTCCCTCCTGAGAAGCCTTTGTTGACTATGAAGAGCCACGAAGAGAAGGGTTTTGTGTAGTTAACCCATAACCGTGATGAATGAAGATTCAAGGATAGAGATACCCTATAATGCTTGTGACCAACTGTGATATTGACAGTGTGCGGCCTAGCAAATGGACTTCGACGAAGTGTGGGTTTGTGGATGAACCAAAACCATGACAAACGAAGATCCAAGGATAGAGATACCTTGTAATGCTTGTGACCAACTGTGTTACTAACAATGTGCGGCCTAGCAAATGGACTTCGATGAAAATGATTTTGTGCAGTTGACCCATAACCGTGATGTTGATTGTTGATGAAATAGCAAGTGCCTACATAGCTTGGGGTGGGAGGGCACGTCTCCAAATAACCCAAGCCGAACGCTGCTACGCTGAAACTGATGAATGTGAAGCAGGTGCCTACTAAAGCGGGGTGGGAGGGCACGTCTCCAAAGGGAACCCGCTCTGAATTCTGCTCCAAATTTAAAATGAGCATAACTCGGTCAATATAACTCAGAATATTTATTATAACCTATTTTTGGAAATGGAATGATCATTCTGCATCTTCTCATGTGTATGAAACCACTATCTGGGCTACAAAGATCTCAGATTCATGACTGGGCAGCTCTACATCGTCACAAATTTACGAACAAAAAAAAAAAAAAAAAAAAAAAAAAAAAAAAAAAGAGTTGATTTTAAATCAACGATAACTCCCACATCCAGACTCCGATTCAATCGATTTTTTTTTTGAACTTGGGTGATTTTTCAAGAGGATCTCAGATCTATATCCATTCTTCAGAAATTTTGTACTGAAAATTGTGAAAAATGACAGGAAATCTGCCGTCCATGAATTGTCGTCAGAAAAATTGCTTCAACATTGCTGATTTTGAATCAGCGATATCTCCCTCATCCGAACTCCAATTTTCTCGTTTTCTTTTTTAATTTGAGTATTTTTTCGCAAGGAATCCAGATATGGTCTTTTTTTTTGTAAATTTTTCACCATAATTTTCATATCTGATCTGAAAACTCGCCACCCAAAAAAAAATCATGGATTTTCCTGAATATCACTGCAAAACATTGAAACTGAAATATGTTTCAAACCCTTATTCCCATGGAGGCGTAACCTGCCTCTGATACCACTGATCCGGATCTTGGGGGGAGGCCCCCAATATCTAAAAATTTGAAATGGATCTAACAAGATCTGCAAAATTAGAATGCAAAAAAAAAAAGAGAGAACACACTGCAAATAAAACCACAAAGAAATTTGTTTTATTAAAACAGAGAATAACTTTAGAAACTACATTGTAGTGGACAATCTGTCCTTTTACAAAGTGAGGCTTGTTATTTATGGCCTTTTTTTTTAGATAGAATACCATAGGTGGATACCATGGGCCAATACCATGGGTAAATCCCATGTGTGGATGAATACCATGGGTGGATACATACCATGGGTCATTGATAAATACCATGGGCGAATAAATATCATGGGTGGATGAATACCATGAGTCAATGCTATTTACAATACCATGGGTAAATTCCATGGGTGGATGGATAACATGGGTAGATGAATACCATGGGTTGATGCCATTTTCCATTCGGATCATACGTGGATCAGATTCTAAATCCCCCTGATAGTGTAGGACCCGGTCTCTTCAAGGACCCCGTCCTCATGGGTATTTTTCTCGCACCACCACCGCACACCGCTCAAGTTAACATGATCTCTAGGTCTGACAACCCACGGCTCATCCCTTCGCCTGAGCAGGTGGCTGAGTTTGGAGAATCAATGCCCTTAACTCCGGTAGAGATTAACTGCTGTGAAATCGTCGCCGCATCTAATCCTCCCCCTCCTCAGCATGCTCCTTCGAGCATGGCTTTAGACATCTATTCTCAATCCCCCTGGCTCGGAGAGGCTGACTCGCCTGATCCTCTTAAAGAGATTTTCCCTTCTAATGAAGCCATTGTTGAAACAATGTCTCTTGAGGAGCTGCCTTGGAGACAATGTCTCTTGAGGAGCTGCCTTGGAGCGATGGACATCATCGTTCCTCATTCATGCCTAGCTTGGGGGCAATGTCATATTTTCTAGAGCGTTTTGCATCTCAGGTTCCCACTCCACCTCTCCAGACGCCCATATTGACACATGAGGTGCTTTCAGAGGGAAACCTGAGCAACATTACTCAAACCATTCCAATCGACATCTCTGTTAAACTGGGGATAGTTGAGAACATACACGTGGGAGTAACTTGTTCTCCTGATGAGATACGAGTTTATACTGATCTTTTTCGAGAATTCAGAGACGTGTTTGCCTAATCCTATGCGGAAATGTCTGGGATTGATCCCAGCATAGTAGTGCATGAGATTCCTACCTATCCTGGTGCGAAACCCGTGCGCCAATGCCTACGCCCGGTGCATCCTCGGAAAGCCGCTGCCATTAAAGCAGAAGTTGAAAAACTTCTGAACGGGGGCTTCATTTACCCGATTCCCCTCACATAATGGGTCTCCAACATTGTCCCTATAGATAAGAAACAGGGTACTATCAGAGTTTGTGTTGATTACCAAGATATTAATCGAGCCTGTCCAAAGGACAATTACCCCACTCCTTTCATAGATCAAATCATTGATGAATGTGCTGGGAGTGAGATCTATTCCCTGATGGACAGCTTTTCCGGGTATAATCAGATAAATATTCTACCCGCTGAACAACACAAGACTGCATTCATCTATCCGTGGGGTACTTTTGCTTATAAAAAGCTCCCGTTCGGCTTGAAGAACGCAGGAGCCACTTTCCAGCGTGCTATGTCTTATGTGTTCCATGACATACACCATATCATTCAGCCTTATCTGGACAATTTGCCAGCTCACTCAGCTCGGTGAGAGGACCACCCGGAAAACCTCCGCCAGATTTTCCTTCGTTGTCGACGCTATAATATCCAGCTCAATCCTCATAAATGCGTCTTTTGCGTGGATTCTGGTTGTCTTTTGGGGTTCATAGTCTCCAAGGACGGGATTCGCCTCGATCCCCTAAAGTTCAAGGCCATTGTCAATCTCCCATCACCCTCTTCGTTATATAAATTGCAGAGTCTGCAGGGAAAAGCTAACTTCCTACAACGCTTTATACCGAACTACGCAGAAGTGGCCAAAGGATTCACGCGTCTTTTAAAGCAGAATGTTCCCTTTCATTGGGATGACATTGCTCAACAATCCTTTGAGAAGCTTAAGACATTACTTTTTAATGCTCCGTTGCTTCGGCCTCCAAACTATCACCGTGATTTCACTCTATACTTGGCTGCCACCTTTAGCACCATAGCTATGGTTCTGGTGCAGGATGACGATGATGGCAACGAACACGTTATTTACTATCTATCACGAAATATTCTCGACACAGAAATGTGTTATGCTCATGTCGAGAAGCTAGCTTTAGCATTTGTACAAGTTGTGCAACGTTTCCGCCACTACATCTTGCTGCGTACTATCACCGTGGTTTCGAATTGCAACCCCGTGACATATATTCTTTCTCGACAATTATTGGGGGGAAAATACTCCAAATGGATCGTTATCCTTCAGGAATTCGACCTAGAATTTACTACTGCTAAGTCGACCAAATCACTGGTTTTCGCAGATCTTATTTGCTCCCTCCCGACAGACTCCCCACCATCTCATTTTGAAGAACATATTCCAGAAGAAACCATCTTCCTTATCAGCACCCGTGACCCATGGTATGGCGATATTATTTTGTATCTTCAGACGTCAACCTTTCGCTCTGAGTTGACCAAAGATTCCCGACGTCGAATTCGGCATCAGTCTCAACCCTATCGCATTGTAGGAGATACATTATACCGGGTTGGAGTAGATTCGGTGCTCTGTCGGTGCTTAAATTTGGAAGAGGCCGAAAGAGTCTTAAATGAATGTCACAGTGGCGCCTGTGGTAGTCACACGTTTGGATATGCCACTGCCTAGAAGATTCTGCGTGCGGTTAGTTCTGGCCGTCAATCTTCAAAGACTGTATTGTTGTAGTCCACAAATTTCATGCCTGCCAGGTTTTTCAGCGCAAGAAGCGCGCGCCACCCCTCCCTCTACATCCTGTCATTACCGTCGGCCCTTTCGAAAAATGGGGCACAGATTTTATGATGTGTAACCCTCATTCGGCCGGGGGGCATGCATATATAATCGTCGCTGTCGACTACTTTAATAAGTGGGCCGAAGTGATGCCTACACTAGCCACCGATGGTAAGACAACTGCCCAATTTATCTTCAACCACATCATTGCACGTTTCGGGGTCCCTCAGGCCATTGTAACCGATCATTGTACTCACTTTCGAGATTATATGATGGTCGAGCTAACATCAATATTGGGCTTACGACACGATAGCTCAACGCCATATTACCCCCAGGAAAATGGCCAAGTTGAGGCTGTGAACAAGGTTTTGGTCACAATGCTTCAACGAACAATTGGAATTCATAAGTCCAATTGGCACCTCCAATTGTTCTCAGCTCTATGGGCATACCGGACGTCAGCAAAGAGTGCAACCGGATTCACACCATTCCAATTGGTGTATGGTCTGGAAGCAACTCTTCCAGTTGAGTGCAAAATTCCTTCCTTAAAGTTGGTTGTGGAACTTTTGCCCGATACTTCTCCTGAAGAGGAGCGTCTCTTGTATTTGGAACGGTTGGATGAAACCCGCCGCTTGGTTGCTTTAGTCATTGAAGCACAGAAAAAGCAGGTAAAATCACACTTTGATCAATCAGTCTCTCCACATTCCTTTGTCGAAGGGGACCTTGTCCTCCTATACGACCAAGCGCACGACAAACTCGGGGCAGGAAAACTCCAACCCATGTGGCATGGACCCTATATAGTAAAACGAGTATTGAAAAATGGGGCTTATGAGCTCATTGATTATGAAGGAGTTCCATTGGTGCAGCCTAGAAATGGGATGTACCTTAAGAAATACTACGCTTGAAGTTATTTTTGGTGTGGTGTATGTACATAGGTGTGTATATTCATTTGTGTGCATGTGTGGTGTGGTGTGCGATGTAAGCATCTTTCTGCTGATCGGGTCTTCCTGATTGTGCAGATTTCCATTACTCCATTTGTGGGTTTCGCGGATGGTGCCTCCCGCAGTACCAGGAATCTATCTTCGGCAGCCTGGGTAATCTATGATCTTGCTGGTGAGTTGGTTAACCTGCAAGGTGTATGTCTGGGTCCTGCTACAAATAATATCGCGGAATATAGTGTTGTATTGGAATTATTAATCGAGGCTGTGGACCTCGGCATTCGTGAATTACTTGTGTATCTAGACTCACAACTTGTAGTATTACAGCTTAACGGGCATTATTCAGTAAGAAATCCATCCATTTTATGTCTGTATCTGCGTATTCGTCTGTTGGAAAGACATTTTGACTATATTACATATCAGCACATACCCAGACATATGAATACATTAACAGATGCAGTAGCTAATTTGGTTTTAAGATATACATTTGCGCAATTTATAAACAAAACATCATCACATGTAGAAAGATCCATCCAGAAATAGGTATGTATATATATGTGTGTCGAAATGTTTACATAGTGTGCATCACATAAAATCAAAAAATATACATGTTCGTCTTAATACATCCGGAGACGACATGTCTCTCAAAAAATATGCATGAAATAAGCCCTAGGTGTCTAATCCGCATGGTGCTCGTGGTAACATGCTACCGCGCACACTAAGCGTCTCAAAAGTCCGCGGAGGCAACTAGGCACTCCCACCGTATGTCTCTAATACGCCATCGGGACATCTGCCAGTCGGGCGTAGTCTGGAATCCCTCGGGCAATCCCCTCAAGGTTCTAGATCAACTCTCCTCCCTCGGCACCCTCCACCTGAGGGTCAGCTGCGGGCTGAGTTCTCCGTGCAATGGGAGACATACCGGCAGGTCTCTTTGGGCCAACATCTACATACATATAAAACTGGTGTTAAAACATACATGTATTACCCAAAAAATCATAAAACATAAAAATCAAAAAGAGAGGTCATACCCAACTCCTCGTCCCAGTCATCCCCCTCTGGAAGTGGGAGATCTGAGTCTCTAGTGAAATCGGTCCTGGCATAGGGCCAATCCTCAACCACGATCAACTGACGCCGTAACCATCCAAAAAACTCCAGCCTTCAGGACATCTGTTGGCCTCCTCTCGATCTGGGCATAAGTGTTGCCTAGCGAGCCATCCTTGGCTCTCTTGGTATCGGCTCAGCAACTATGGCCCCTTGGCCCTGAAAGATAGGTAGTCGTTCCAGGATGAACGATACCAAAATGGAACCGTAGCCAAACTACTTCAGTTTGACTTGCTTGCACTTTGTGAGCTGCCTCTTGATATTTGTTGTCACTGCAGTAGCCCAATCAAACAGTGTTGGACTCATACACTCAGCGGCTAGCAGGATTTGGGCCTTGGTTGCCTCGTGTGGAGCTTGCGATCCCGCAGCTCATGTGATGGTGTGTAGCACTACTCTCAGTGCTAGATCCTGGACAGTGTGGATGTCCACTTTCCCGCTTCCTGATCCGGTTCGTGCCCCTGGGCACACCCTCGCCATTACCTGCTCCATATTTTCCCCAGATGGTCTGCTGCCTGTCAGGATGGGCACCGGACCTCTGCGCGACAGTTCGGTTATGAAATATACATCGGAAACCTCCAGTTCCAGCACTTGGTCCCGAAGTTTAAATACTTCTTCATTTTCGTCCCATATACTGACCAAGTATTGTAGTAGCTCTGGTTGAGCTCGTAAATAGGGTGTCAGGAAGAATTTCTTAAGTCCACAGTTCTTAAGTGCAATCATGCAGGCTTCATTCTCGATAGCCATTTCATCTTCCTCTCCATGTTCCCTTTCCTTCCATTCTATAACCATTTTTGCCTTTATATCTGCATCAACACAATAAAAAATACATTGTTAGATCTCTGGAACATTTGGAAATCCACATAGATAGCTCACATTTTCAAAATTTTGAGCGGAAAATTGCATTGCGCCATTGGTGCGACCTCTTTGTGAGGAAATGTCCATTGGCACGGGTCCGTGCCTGATACCCACGCCAATGGAGCGAGCCCTAAAAATTCAAAATGGTTCGCCCAGAAGTCTAATACATAATAAAAACATGTAAAAAATGGATTGGAATGGAGCTTAAGGAAACGCCTATTACCTGAAACAAACGGGGAACTGAATGGTAGCCCGGATCAGTCGCAGTTGCCGCCAGAAGTTTGCATACAAATGAACCACTGTTGCTCTCCAATGAAGTAAATAGTAAAAGTAATTTTGTTTTTACCATTTGAGACTTATTTATAACTTTTTGAAATCTAATTAGGTTTTAGAAAGTCATTTTTTATCAATATTTTAATATATTTTGTCAAAAATGGATTTTACACTTGCCTTATGTGCAGCAACAGGTTTTCACGCAACTTAAACGATGACACGAGTTGTATTTTATACTTTTTCGAACTCGGTAAATACACGAAAAAGTCATTTCGAAGTCATCTTTCAGCTCTTTTCTGACTCTCTAAACATGAAAAGATTGCCAAGGCCCTTGTCATTTCGATCTCGTTAAAGTGGCCCTGAAACGACATCTACCCAGTATACGTTTACCCCTTTTTTGGGCTGGGATAGATTATTTACGAAAAAGGAATACCCTAGCTTATTGCGACTAGGAGGTTTTCTCAGACATAGTTTTCTACCTTTTCGGATCTGAGAAACTATTTACGAAAAGGGACCATTGGAGTTTAATTTTCCGTTGTCTTTTCAAACTCTCTAAATATGAAAAGACGCTGAGTTCTTCCTCTGTCAGACTTGTTAAACCCTGATGACATTGGGTTCAGTCGTAATGACGTTATCTGAGTCGCTCCTTCCTAGGGCTCGTTAAATGTACTAGGATGGATTCATCCGAAGGACGAACTTATATTACAAGAATATGCTATCCCCTTCAAGCTTGTTATCAAAATAATTGGGGTACTCGCCAGAAATGGTGGGGGAAAATGGAACCACAATCATTGTCGTGTCGACAATATGTTGCTCTTCAACATGGCACTTCTCTGCATTCGTGTCGGGTTGGGGACATCTCATCTCGGTTTTCACTTGCCTCCGTGGGTTTGGGTGATCCTTTTTGACCTCTCATCTGCTCTTTGCCTCGTCGCCATGACCTCTGATCCGTTGATGTCAAATACTGCCAAACTCACTGTCATGTCGCCATGTGTTCAAGAGAAGTTGACCTCTACAATTATCAACCTTCCTCTGATTCTCATCTGATCCTGATTCACAAAGACATTATGTTCCTCTGTCTCACGTCGATGATGTGGGAAACACTATGACCCACCTTCAATCAAGGTCACTTCCTGTCGACTTCAACTCATTATCCAGGAAGCTGATCTAAAGACTCCCTTCTGGTACCTTGGAGCCTGCATGCCTCAATGGCAGGTTCTTCACATTCGACGCGAGGTTTTTGTCATTGGCCTCTGATCGAGTGATTCTGCGGGTGTTCGACGTCATCTCATTATTCACATGCCGTAGATTGTACCTGTAGTACCTTGAGGACCATTGGCATTAATGGTGGTACCTCTCGTGTCTGTTAACAGCTTTCATTATCGGCTGGTAATCAGGTGATGTTCTTGCATGTTCGACTTCAGCTCACATATTCGCATGCTTGAACTTGTACTTTGTTCGGGTCGAGATGGAGCGCAAGACCCTAGATTCTGCCTATTATAATCCAGGCTACGATTTTGTGGATTATTATGATTAGTTACATGACTCACTGATTGGATGGCTGCAACCATACCCGAGTCTATTTACCGATCCTCACTGGATGGCTGCGACCATACCCGAGTCTATTTACCGATCCTCACTGGATGGCTGCTTCCATGCCTTGGATTTGGATTATTACATACTCTGTTATGGATGGCTGCACCAATACCATGTATATATCATGTATTTGAGACATCATTTGTACTTCTCTACGCAGGTTTTTCGACGGCGGTGTTTTCAGTTGGACACGTTCTCGTAAAGCATTTCACCCCTCTCTCTCTCTCGGGCCTCATGCTTTAGGGGGCATCTGTTACACAGAAATTTGTCACCGTCCCTGCGATTCCCCATCCCGCACAATTGGAGGGCTTATTCCATGACCTGTGAGCAGTGACATAACTTGAAAACACTTTCATGGCATTCCCCTAAACATGTACTTTCATTGCCCTGAAGACAACTCCTTGTGAAAAACCCTAAAAACGCCCCTTTTTGCATTGGCGCGGGCAGCCAGTTCAGTACCCGCGCCAATGGGGGAAATCCTTCAAAGAGGGCGCACCAATTGGCACTCTGTCTTAGAGTTGCACTCACGCCAGCCATTTTAAGGAGTGTTTTTTTAAAATAAATGGTGGAAGTTTCGTCCTAACTGATCCAGAACCTGGTATCTAATTTGAGTTGGGAGGTTTGGCTCCGGATCTCCATGTAGAGGAAGTGGTTTGCCACCTCTCATGGAAGCTTCCTTGAGGATAGGGCCAATCCCATGATTATAGGGATCCCAACTCCCCTTCCTCCATCTATAAAATCTTGCTCATCTCCTTTGCAAGCTAGTCTCCAAGTTCCCAAGAGCCATCAGAGCCTTATGCTGTAAGAGCCTTGATTCATTCCCTTAAGGCCAAATCCAAGCAAGGAGATTATTTTCGAGACATCCGAAGAGAGAGGTTTGTCCCATCCCCGACAGGCTTCTTCGAGACATGTTCCGCTGGCGACCCTCCGAAGGAGAATTCAGCTTTAGAGCTATGGTTGTATTCTTCTTTGATTGATTAATGATAAGTGACTATTGGTTATGGTTCCACTCTTGTTGTTGATTATGATGATGAGTTATGTCTTCTCTGACTGACATATAGTTGCATATACTAGATTTTACGGTTGCGTTTGTTTTGTTTCTTGCATGTGCAGGTGTCCGGTCACGGAGATCGTGAGGATTGTGATCTGCCAGAGCTAAGGAATGGGAGCGCTAATTTCTCTACAAGCGACAGCGTTGGATTCCAGGTAAGCCTTCATCGCTAGTTGGTTTATTTGCAATTAGGGACCTGCACTATAGCGTGAATGATTGTTGCTAGACCCCGTCTGGGCTAGTAGGGATCGCCTCTGTCCGCAGAGGGGATTTACCTCCACAATAGTGATCTATAAATAGACTTTCCCATATCTCTAAAAATAGGAATTCATCCAAAGATATAATTTTCTCAACCATCTAGAATCAGCCTCCTGCTAATTTTAGAATATTTTCACCATTCTAAAATAGACATACACCTAAAAATAGCCTATGTGGGCCCCACCTAGTTTAGATTATTATTTTTCACTAGGATCAAGGATGATGTTTCCGGATGCCACTTTCACTGTTTCTTGTTGCAAACTTCAATACCATCTGTTCTCTGTGCTCTGTTGGTCAAATGAAAAAATGGCTTATATGAAATTTTGTTGGAAGTTATACCCAAGCTGCTAGTTGGAGGACTAGGTTAGTGGAACTATTGTAAGAACGTTGAATCGGGGGAGCTCCGGGGTGAAGCCTGTGGCCCTCCCTTTTGAAATATACACGTAATACATTTACCATAATGTGTCGAATATGTTGGTTTAAACATTGGAAAACATATATATACCAAATTTTGAATTAAACATCTCATCCTTGGCATATATATTACACCAATTTTATAATATGATTTTAACAACCATATAGATATGGTTTGTAACCATATAACAAACAATTTTTAAAAAATATTAGTTGGTTTCATATGGTTATATTCATAACCAATTTTTTATATTTTTAAAATAGTTTTGTTTTATGTGGTTATTTTTTTAATAATATTTTTCTTTTGGCTTTATATGTTTTATAACTATATTATAAATTTAAGCACGCCCAATGACACAGTGACAAATTTTTATTTTTGGTTGGGCCTTATTGGTCACTAGTTGGCTGCCACATCAATTATGGGTTCTGCCTAGTGTTGGGTAATTTAATTGACCCTTAAATTACTTGCCATTAATTATCAAACCCAAGGTTCGTGAACTTGCAAAGTATATGTGCACTATATGTGCTAGGATATCTACTTTCAATTCAAAGAAACTACTCTAATTGCAATGAGGATTTAAACATGTTTATGACTCAATTTTGATAAGCATGTGCACATGTTATGTCTTAAAAGGCCAATGAATTCAAACTCAAAACTTCGAAATTTAAATGAACTTTTAAAGCAAACTGTACTATCAAACCTTTGAGATCAATTCTAATTGGACAAGAAATTGAAATCTATTATACTGAACAAAAATTGAAATATATTCCATTAAGCAATGAAAGAAAATCTAACTAGTGTACTTGAAAAAGGAAATTTATTGTATGAGTTGTGAAACAAATCTACTCTAATTTTAATCTATGAGATTTGAAATAAATATAATATAAATAATGAAAGGAAATCCAATTATCAAATGAAAAGCACGACTATTCTACAAAACTTGGAATTGGAAACTCTTCTAGAAAGCAGTGAAAATTAATGATATGTTGAAAAATTTTCAAGTGCAAGAGCCTCCAGGTCTTATCGAAATGATGACTAGAACAAGCATTCTATCGAGAACCAACCACGTCTTATCAAAATAATGACTATAACAAGCATGAAAATGAAAGAATTCTTGGAAAATACTTCAAGGAAAGTGTTTTTGGATTTTTGAGTTTATATTAAGCACTCAACAACTCCACAAGGGGCCCTTCTGGTGAGTGCGAGGAATTATAAACTCAGATCACTTGATTTAAATCACCAATTTCATTCAGAGCTATGCCATATTAAATATTACATTCACTGGGAGAAAAAAAAAAAAAAAAGGTCAACAATCATCAACAACAATTAAAAATTAAGGTCATCCTTGACATCTGATCTCTCCCCTCATCAAAGAGACTACAATTTATAGATTTTTGAAGCAACAAGAAACTCAGAATTTTGTTGCATGAATTTTGGCCATGGGATCTCAATAAATCAGTTTGAAAATAAAATCAACTACATTTTGAAGGTTTCTAGGATCAAAGATTAGTCCATATCTTATCACACTTATCTCCTTGACACGAATTTTCTAAAGAACAACTCATTCCAATCCTTTTGGTGATTGGGCGTTGACTGTGAAATTACCAAACTGTTTGCTCAAACAATCTACAAAATAGGGCTCCAAACAACCCCGGAAATCTCTCAAATGGTAACAAATTTGAGAAAACTACTCTCTCAAAACCTAATTGGCCCGTGTTGAAAAAAAACCCATGTTTTATTTTTACAAAATTTGTTTTCATTGTCTCAGAAAATACGTTTGAAGTTGACTGGTCAAAACTGCTACATTTTTCCTTTGATCTTTTTCTGGAGGTCCACACGTGCGAACTGGGTGGATTTTGACCATTACAAATCCATATTGGAGCTTCTAGAAACCAAGACCAAGTGTCAAATTTCCTTCTAGAGTGGTGCTACTACCTTAACCATGGAGATAGGTATAGAAATTGACTTGAGTTGCAGAATCTTGAACTAACCAAACTGTCATTAATAAAACCAAGAAAAGTTCTTCTTAATTCATTAAAAATAATGGAAATAATTTGAATAAATCATGTAAACATGTATGCAGAAATTTGGTCCGTTTATGGAGAAATATGGTTAAAAATGTTGCCAATGGATGAATGGAATGATGTGAAAATGGATGGTATCATCAACAAAAGCATGACAAGTTGGAGGCCCAACACCTAGCCTGCTCACTGGGATGCCATGTGGCACATTGTGGGCCCCCTTTTTTTGCTTATCCTTTCAAACTTCAAACTGCAATAAGTTAGTCATACAGACTCAAATTGAGGCGTTGTTTACACCGTTGGATTCCTTGTGATGAGGTCTTCGATATAGTCCTAGATTAACTACGATCCAACGAATTTGGTTTTTGGGCCATTAGAGATCCACCTAGATCATTCCTCCCCAATGAAGGACTTTTGGTTGTCCAAAACTATAAACAATACTATAATCTTGATTTGAATAAAAAATATCTTTGACATGCCACACATTTTTTTCCTTCACCTTTGTACTTCAGAGCCAAAAGTGATGAAACCAACACTTGTATCTATACACAAATATGTAGTTGTCAATACATGTCCAATTTGCAAGATTCCAAACAAGACCATAATTTCCAAGAGTTTATAACAAACTCATGGTTAAGTTTTACAACAGAACCCATACCATTTGGTATTCAACAAAAAGACCAAAATATCACCATGTTGCATTCATAAGTGATGTTATACACCTTGTCACTTTTACAAACTTTTTTCGCAACATGTGATTTACAATGGTGATCATAGTCAACTACTTAAAAAGGCTACCCATATCTTACGTAACCAGATTAATTGGGTTTCTTCATGTAGTTGGCTTCCTTGTTGAACTGCTTCTTTGGTGGGTTCCTTCAAAGGTTCTTTCATATGTTTTTGGTCCTTCTTTGGGTGTAGCTTTGGATGGAGCCTCCAACATGTGGATTTCTGATGTACAGCCTTGTTGAAATGGTTGCAATGTTTTTTCTTGCTCCATACTTTCTTGACCTTCTTTCTTGAATGGTTGTCTTTAGCGTGAATCTAGTGAGGAGAGCTTGCCTTATCTCTTCCTTTGGAATGCTCACTATCACTGGAAGGTGGTGATGTGCTCTCAACATTTTTCACTATCTCAGACTTGATGCTTGAAGACTCTCCTCTCTCTTCCTTTATAAAATAGCCCAATTCTGAATATTTTGGTAAATCCATCACTTGGGATGGGATTCATAATGCCTTGGCCATGAAATATTAGGCCCTTTCCTTCATATCACAGCTTCTTCATTAACTTTGGACCAATGCATGTAGTGTGCTTTTAAAATGCACCAAAATCATCATCATAATGAGAAAATGAAACTGTAGAATCACTGCCATTTTTTACCTTAGTTGTCGATTATGGAGTGGGCGTTGATGGCTTTGTTAAGCCTTTATTGCACTTCAACTTTTCCAAGGCCTCTTCCACGGCTTGTACCTGAAGTTTCAATCCGTACGTCTCCTCTTATGTTTCTTGTAGAAGTCTGCTCAGTTCAACATTCTCTACTTGAATTCTCTGGTTGATATCCTCAAGTTTTTATAGCCATGCAGTATTTGGTGCTCTTCTAATATTTTGTACAACACTTGCTACAATCTTCGTCTCATTGCCTGAATTAGAACCCAAGTCAATTGATCCAACACCTACAAACCTAGCAACTATGACCTTCTCCTCATTGTCTGAATTGGATCCATGGACTTGTTGCATGGTAGCAACTATATTTTTCTCCCCTTTTACACTATTCCCTTTTTGCTTCAATTCTAGATGCAATTTTCAGTAATGGTCCTCATCATGCCTTTCTTTCTTGCAATGAGTGCAAGAGGTATTTTCCTCTTTTTTCTTTGTTGTCACAGTATTCAGTGAATCTAAAGGAATGCCTAATGCCAAAGCTTGTTTCCCAAATTATTTTGTGAAACTTTTAACATCTTGACCTTTAATTTGTCTCAAAATGTTGATATTCTATCGTGGCTTTCTCTTAGTATCCTATTGGATAAAATTAACATTTTAAAGAAGAAACAAATGCAGACCAAGAAGAAAGGATTTTACCCACATGTTTTCTACCTTTCTGAAGTTTTATCTCCGACCATGTAAGAGTTGTGTATCCTAGTCGAAGAGATGCTAACTAAATCTTGGCTTCATCTTCTTCGATCGGTTATATCTGACAAGACACTTCAATCTATATAATCCAATTATTTATCTTTTCTACATTAGATTCGCAGTTAAATATGGAAAAATAAAACTTTACATCCAACTTTAAAAAAATGTGGTTTAGAAGCATTTCTATGTTGTCTGTTAAAACGATTATAATGAGATGGTGAAGAAGAACACTCACTTGAATATGGAGATGGAAGTTCAGGATGTTCTCCTCCATTTCCTTGATTTATTGAAGCATTGTCCTATGCTTTCTCTTCCTTCTTCTTTTCCTTCTTTCCCACTCTTTTCTCATAATTTGTAAACAATTTATCTACCTTATTTGCCATGGTGTAGAAATATTTTTTGAAATTTTTGTCATTCTCAGTGCGAACATTGTCATATGTCATTTTCCTTCTTTGTGTTGCATATCGAATCTCTAGGTGAAAAGACTTACGTTTTCCTTCACCCTTTTTAAGTTTGGCCCTGATTATCATTCACACTCACAATTCATATCAACAAGAAGACCACCTCGATACCAAACCTAATCAGGTATTCCTCTGATACCAACATTATCCAAAATATTTTCTTTGTTTGATGTTTGTAGAATTGCATGAAAGAGAATGTAAAAAACATATATGCAAACACTTAAATAAAAAGAAACATAAAGGAGACCCTAAAGATAATGCACACAAAATTTTGATAACATAGTTTGTCTAGTGTAGACTAAATCTTGAGGCCCTGCTTCAATAATGGGGAGGTCACTTCATTCATCTCATAAAAATTAAAGGCAAGTACCTGGAAAACATCATTATACCTCCATTCCTGGGAGTGAATTGAAGTTTAACTGCTCAAAACACAACAATCACAGCATTAATAGTTGTGTCTCATCCTCCTAAGACTTTTTACTGTAAACATGACCCATTTTTGAAGGGCGCATTATTTTTTGAACTTCATGCTCAAAAATTAATGCAAAATGGGGTTTTCTGCCATGGCCCCTAAAATTCACAGCTTAGATGCAAAAACATATTGCACCATTGCGATATTTGTGATATTCTGATTAAAATGGAGTATAAACTTGACTATATTCCACCACTGTCATCCTTGGACCCCCCAGGGAATCTTTAATATTCCTTGAAGCATTAAAAAGGAATATTCCTACAAAATATTCCTTATCTAAAAAAATGTGTCACGCAAGGTTCCCTCTACATCAAGGTTCCACCTGTGCACTATTTGGTCATAGATGACTCCGTTCATTGTTCCACTCATGGTTGGGTTTCGTGACCCGTCAACCTGCTCACGACTTCGTCCGCTCTCCGTGCTTTGTTGGTCAAATGAAAAAAATGGCTTATATGAAATTTTATTGGCGTTAATACTCAATCCGCTAGTTGGAAGACTAGGTTGGTGAAACTATTATAAGAATGTTGTATCAGGGGAGATCATGGGATCAAGCCCATGAGCCTCCCCTTTTTGGCATATACATGTAACACATTTACCATAATGTGGCAAATCCATTGGTTTAAACGTTGTCTAACATATATATATCAAAGTTTGAATTAAATCGCCCATCGTTGGCATATATATTACACCAATTTTACAATATGGTTTTTACCACCATACATATATGGTTTGTAACCATATAACAAACCATTTTTTTTTAATATTCTTTGGTTTCATCTGGTTATATTCATAACAATTTGTTTTTGTATTTTTAAAGTAGTTTTGTTTTATGTGGTTATTTTTTTTAATAAATTTTTATTTATTTATTTATATGTTTTATAACCGTATTATAAATTTAACCAAGCCCAATGAAATAGTGACAAATGTCCATTTTTTGTTGGGCCTTATTGGCTTCTAGCTCACTGATACATGAACTATGCGTCCTACCTAGCCTACTCACTGGGATGACACGTGGCACATTTTGGGCCCCCCTTTCTTGCATGTCCTATCAAACTTCAAACTGCAATAAGTTGGTCATATAGACTTGGATTAAGGAGTTGTTTGTGCCATTGGATTCTTTGTGACGAGCTCTTCAACCTAGTCCTAGTTTCACTGCAATCCAAGGACTTTTATTTTTGGGCCATTAGAGATCCACTTGGATCAATCCTCCCCAATAAAGGACTTTTGATCCTCTAAAAGTATAAACAATACTGCAATCTCAATTTACATAAAAAAATATCTCTAACATGCCACACTTTCTTCTCCTTCATCTTTGTACTTCAGAACAAGAAGTGATGAAACCGACACCTGCATCCACCCACAAATTTGTAGTTGCCAATAGATGTCCAACTTGCAAGATTCCAAACAAGACCATACTTGCCAAAATTTTATAACACACTCATGGTTAAGTTTTACAACAAAACTCATACCCTTTACTATTCAACTAAAAGGCCAAAATATCACCTTTTTGCATTCATAAGTGATGTTATACGCCTCATCACTTTTACAAACATTTTCACAACATGTGATTTTCAATTGTGGCCATACTCAACTACTTAAAAATACTACCCATCTATTACCTAACTAGGCTAATGGATTTTCTTCCTATAGTTGGCTTGTTGAACTGCTTCTTCAGTCGGTTTCTGCAGATGTGATTTCATATGTTTTTGGTCCTTCTTTGGGGGTATCCCTGGATGGAGCCTCCAACATGTGGATTTATGATTTCCACCCTTGTTGCAATGGCTTTTCTTCCTCCACAATTTCTTGACCTTATTTCTTGAATGGTTGTCTTTGGTGCAACTCTCACAATGAGAGATTGCCTTAGCTCTTCCTTTGGAATGCTCACTATCACCGGAAGGTGTGATGTGCTCTCAACATTTTTTAATGTCTCAGACTTGTCGCTTGAAGACTCTCTTGTCTATTCCTTTTTGGAATAGCCCAATCCTACATATAGAGGTAGTTCCACCACTTAGATGGGATTCACAATGCCTTGGACATGAATTCCTAGGCCCTTTCCTTCATATATCATCTTCCTCATTATATTTGAACCAATGCATGTAGTGTGCTTTTCAAATGCACCAAAATCATCATCATCATGAGAACATGAAACTGAATAATCACTGACATTGTTGACCTCAATTTTTTATTTTGAAGTGGGTGTTGATGGCTTCGTTAAGCCTTCATTGCACTTAAACTTTTCCAAGGCCTCTTTTTTGCCTCATAATTGAAGTTTTAATCCCTTATTCTCCTCTTTTGCTTCTTGTAGAAGTCTTCTTAGTTCAAAATTCTATGGTTTGATGCTATGGTTGATCTTCTCAATTTCTTGGAGCCACACAGTCTTTGGTTCTCTTCTCATCTTTGGTACAACACTTGTTATAATATTTGTCTCATTGCATGAATATGAACCCATGTCAATTGTTCCATCACCTGCAATCCCAATAGTTATGATCTTCATCTCATTTCCTGAGTCAGAACCTAGGTCAATTGTTCGAACACCTGCAAACCTGGGAGTTGTGACCTTCACCTCGCCATCTGAATTGGATCCATGGTCTTGTTGCACGATAGAAACCATCTTCTACTTCCCTTTTCCACCATTTTTTAGATTCAATTCTAAATATAGTTTACAGTAATGCTTCTCATCATGCCCTTCTTTCTCGCAATGAGTGCAAGAGGGCTTTCCTTCCTTTTCCATTTTTGTCGCTTCCTTCTTTGCATGGTTGTCTTGTTCATACTTTCCCCTACTTTCAAGGTGAATGGATTTCACGCTAGTTGTATCAAGAGTAGTGGGTCAAACAACAACAATGAATGTTGAAGGTAATTATATAAAGAACCAATATATTTCATCAAATTATTAGGTGAATCTAAATGAATGTCTAATTCCAAAGCTTCTTTCCCAAATTCTTTTGTGAAACTCTGAACATCTTGACCTTTTCTTTGTCTCAAATGTTGTCATTATATCATGGCTCTTTATCGGTATCCTAGTGGATAAAATTTACCTCTTAAATAGTAAACAAATTCAAACCAAGAAGAGAGGAGTTTACCCACATGCTTCTCACCTTTCTGAAGTTTTCTCTCTCGCCATGTAAGAGATGTGCCTTCCAGTAGAAGAAATATTAACTGAATCTTGTTCTCATCTTCATCGATCTGTTGTATCTGAAAATACACTTCAATATGTTTGATCCAATTATTTAGCTTTTCTGCATTAGATTCTTTGTTAAAAATCTGTAAATCAAACTTTACATCTAACTTAAATGTTTTTTAAAAGTATTTATATGTTGTTTGTTAGAATGATGAGAATGAGATGATGAAGAAGAAGAACATTCACTCGAAGATGGAGATGGAGGTTCAAGAGGTTCTCCTCCATTTCCTTGATTTACTGAATCATTATTCTTTGCTTTCTCTTCCTTCTTCTTTTCTTTATTTTCCTTCTTTTCCACTCTCTTCTCATAATCTGCAAACATTTTATCTACCTTATTTTCCATGGTGTAGAGAGATTTTTCGAAAGCTTTTTCATTCTCAATGTGAACATTGTCATATGCCATTTTCCTTCTGTTAGGTCCCTATATTACTAGTATAGTCCCTTATTGTTGTTAGTGTAACCCCCTTATTTTTATTATTGTACCCCTGTAACCCCCATATTGTTATTATTGTGCCCTTAAATTATTATTGTTAGGTCGAGAATTTAGGATTACATTGTGGCCCCATGGACTCTAATATAGAAAGGAGGTTTTGTAATTTGTATCATACAAGAATTGTTCATTCATGTAATGTATTGGAGGTTACCCCCTCGAAGTGGCTTATTTATAAGGTGTTGATATCTCTTTTCTTCTATTTTTGGAGTTGGTTTCACAACATTTGGTATCAGAGCTTTGAGATTCTAGGGTTTCGTTGCTCCAAACAAGTCATCGTGGCATTTTCGCTATAACTTTTTTTCTACGAAGGGTCAAAATCTGAAATTTTTAGAGTGTAAAGCACAAATCCTGAGGAACAACGTCACAAAATTCACAAAATTTCAGAGCTTGGTTCACAATATTTTCGGAGATATGATCTGTACAAGTTAGGTCATTTTGCAGGCTCCTGAATTTAACCTAAACTGGTCATCGTGGTATTTTCATAATAATTTTTTTCTACGAAGTTTCAGAATCTGAAATTTTTAGAGTGCGAAGCCAAAATCCTAAGGAACATCATCGCAAAATTTCATATATTGGTTCCCAATATTTTCAGAGATATGATTTGTGGAAGTTAGGGCTTTTTCAGGCTTCTGAATTTCATCTCAAAGAGGTGATCGTGGGAAAATCTTCATAGATCTCTCTCTGAGCATCGGATTGGAATGTTGTAAAAAGTAGCTGAAAGTACACAGACTATAGTTTTTTGTCTATCAATTTCAGAGACAAAGGAGGAAACAGTGACATGTGGCAAGTCGTACAAGTTCGCTCTACTGAACTAGTCCAAAATTGGGTCATTGTGGGAGATTGGACATAACTTTGTCTTGAAGAATCCAAATCAGATCAGACCTATGGCATTTGAAAGACGCTTCAGAGGGCTACTACAGGGCTGAATTTCAGATATTGATGATCTGCAATTATAGAGATAATTCAATTTCAATATCAAGCTCCTCAAAAGCAAGTAAAAGGTGTGTATTTTTTTTTCCAAATTGCATAAGTCTTGTTTGGAGAATCAAGTTGAATTGATTCCAAGGGAATATTGTAGAATAGATATCAGTATTGGATTCTAAAATGGCCCCTAAAAAGAATTCAACACCCATTAAGCCTTTAGAAGGCTTTACTATGACTCATGAAGATGAAGAATGGCAACATGACATATCAAAATTACAAGAGCAAGTGCAACAAATTTCGCTCTCGTAAAGAACAACAAAAAATGAAATGGAAGTTTTGAAGAAAGGCATGGAAAATAAGATGGATGGTTTGAAGAAACGCGTGGAAGCTAAGATGAATGGTTTGGAAGCTAAGATGGATGGCATGGAAGTGGGCATGTAAGCTAAGATGGATGACGTGGAAGCTAAGAACGATGAAAAAATGAAAGACAACATGGAAAACATGAAGAAGGATCTAAAAGTAGACATTGAAGGTTTGGCAAAGTTGATACAAGAAAATTTTCCTAATGGTGAAAAGATAGTAGAGGAAGCTCATGATGAGAACAAAATAAATGTTAATCGTGATTTCATAAACTCTAATGTTGGAGGCAAGAACCACCATATTCCAAAAATGGATATGAGGAAGTTTGATGGAAAGGATCCTGTAACATGGATACTACAGATGGAGCAATATTTTGATCTCAATAATGTGCAAAACACACAAAAGGTACGCATTGCAACTTTACATTTAGAACAAAATACATTTGTATAGTATCGATGGCTTTGCTCCCGTAAAAAAATTGTCACTTGGTCAATTTTTACGGAGGAAATGATAGCACATTATGAGGATACAAAGAGCAACACCTTCTTTAGCCAATTGATAAATCTCAAACAAAAGGGTTTAGTGGGGCAGCACATTGAGGACTTCCAAAAATTGAATATAAGGGTAACTGATATTCCAGAGGAACACAAGATCGATCTCTTCATAGGCACTTTAAAGGATAACATCCAACATGAAGTTCGCGTTTTGGAACCTGATTCATTGGAGAAGGCATTCGGGTTGGCAAGAAAAGTTGAATGTAAAATTATGGCGACAAGGAAGCCTACCACTCAATTCTATAAAGAAGGAAGTGTTGCTACGTCTAGATTTCCACAACCTACAAGGTTGACACCACAACAATTGGAAGAAAAAAGAGAAAAAGGGCTTTGCTACAGTTGTGATAGAAAATGCACTAAAGGTCATAAGTGTGCTGAGAAGAAATTATTTTACATAGATTGTGAAGAGGAAGAAGAAAATGAACAAGAAGAGGATATACACCGGGAACCAACCCTAGAAGAGGAAGAAATGAATCCGACCATATCGTGTAATGCACTGGCAGGAATTACCACTCCTCAAACTCTCAAGATACAAGGACAAATCAAGAAGAAAAAGGTAATAGTGTTGATTGATTAAGGTAGCACCCATAATTTTATTCATTGTAAGGTAGCCAAGGAATTAAATTGTTTCCTATACCTAGCACTAGAATTCCAAGTGATGGTTGCAAATGGAGGAACTATAAATTGCTCTGGGAAATGCCATAATATCAAGCTAACCATGGGGGAATATGTATTGACTAGTCCAATGCTTTCCATTCCTATGGGAGGTGCTGATGTTGTACTAGGAGTACAATGGTTACAATCTTTGGGGACGGTAGCTTTTAATTTTCAAGAACTTTTCTTGAAATTGTTTTCAGAAGGAAAGGAAGTCGAACTACGGGGTATTGAAGGGAAGCCAGGAAGGATAATAAGCTCTAATGGCATGACAAAGCTTCTAAAGAAAGAACAACGAGACATAATTGCACAATTATGCTCACTAGAAGTTCCAACATCAAAATCATCTATTTCTGCAGATCTCCAACAAGTCTTGGACAATCATTCCAAGGTGTTTGAAACTCCCAAAGGACTCCCACCTATTCGTGATCATGATAATGCTATTCATTTGATTCCAGGAAGTGTTCCTCCAAACATCCAGCCTTATAGATATCCTTACTTCCAAAAGAGCGAAATTGAACGTATGATTGCAGAAATGTTAGAGGCGGGTATAATTCAACCTAGTCAAAGTTCTTTCTCTGCTTTTGTAGTATTGGTACACAAGAAGGATGGATCATGGCGAATGTGTCCGGATTATAGGGAGCTCAATAAGCTCACCATTAAAGATAAATTTCCCATTCCTGTGATTGATGAATTATTGGATGAATTACATGGAGCAATTTATTTTACCAAGTTGGATCTTCGTTCAGGATATCATCAAATTAGAATGAAGGCTGAAGATATTCCAAAAACAGCATTTCGAACTCATGAGGGTCATTATGAATTTTTGGTCATGCCTTTTGGCCTTACCAATGCACCTTCTACATTTCAAGGGTTAATGAATTCCATTTTCAAACCCTTCCTTAGAAAATTTGTGCTACTATTTTTTGATGATATACTAATGTACAACAGGTCTTGGAAGGATCATGTTGAACATGTTGACAGGGTGCTCAAACTATTGTAGGAGAAACAATTATATGCAAACCATCCAAATGTTTCCTTGGAGTACAACAGGTGGAATATCTGGGTCATATTGTATCTCACGAGGGTGTTAAGGTAGACCCTAACAAAATTAAAGCCATTAAGGAATGGAAAGTCCCCACAACCATAAAGCAGTTGTGAGGATTTCTTGGGTTAACATGGTATTATCGCAAGTTTGTTAAGAATTATGGGAGAATAGCAGCACCTCTAACAACATTTTTGAAGAAAGATGAATTTTCATGGACTCTTGAAGCAACTAAGGCCTTTGAACATCTTAAAGAGGCAATGTGCCTAGCACCGGTCTTAGCTATGTCAGACTTCACAAAAAGCTTTATTGTGGAATGTGATGCCTCAAGAAATGGAATTGGTGTTGTTTTAATGCAAGAAGGAAGATCCATTGCTTTTTAAAGTCGTCCAATCAAAGGAAAGTATTTACAGAAACCTATTTATGAGAAGGAAATGTTAGCAATAATGCATGCACTAAAGAAATGGCGAACTTACCTAATGGGAAGACACTTCAAGGTAAAAATTGATCATGATAGTCTTAAACACTTTTTGGAACAAAGACTATCTTCAGAAGAGCAGCAAAAATGGGTCACAAAGATGTTGGGTTATGACTTTGAAATAATCTACAAAGAGGGAAAGCTTAATGTTGTTGCAGATGCACTCTCAAGAAAGAATGAAGAGGTGGAAGCATTGCTTTGTGCCATTTCTATTATCCAACCAGATTGGATAACCGAAGCAAGAAATGAATGGAAGAAGGACAAAGATGTATGGACACTCATTCAAAAGTTGCAGCAAGATCCTAGTACATCTGATACATTTAGTTGGAAAAATGATTCCTTATGGTACAAAGATCGCTTACATCTTTGTAAGAATTCCCAACTAAAACAAAAGATTCTTCTGGAATTGCACACTTCTCCTTTAGGAGGACACTCAGGATTTTTAAAAACTTACCACGGGGTGAAGAAAGAATTTTTTTGGGATGGCCTTAAATCTGATATTCAAAAGTTTGTGGCGGAATGTTTGGTTTTCCAGCAGAATAAAGTGGAAACAATTAAGACCTCGGGACTTCTACAACCTTTATCCATTCCAAGTCAACATTGGGAGGAGATTTCAATGGATTTTATCACAGGTTTACCTAAGTCTGAAGGAAAAAGTGTCATCATGGTGGTAGTTGATAGACTTACCAAGTATGCACACTTTTGTGCATTATCTCATCCATTTAAAGCAAGTACGATTGCTACTACATTTATGAACACAATTCAAAAGCTACATGGAAACCCAAGGGTTATTGTGAGCGACATAGATCCCATTTTTACTGGAAATTTTTGGACGGAGTTATTTTCTTGTTTGGGTACTCAATTAGCTCATAGCTCATCTTATCATCCTCAATCTGATGGTCAAACTGAGATAGTAAATAAATTTTTGGAAGGATATCTTCATTGTTTTGTATCTAATAAACAAACACAATGGGTCAAGTGGTTACCTCTCGTTGAATGGTGGTATAACACTTCCTTCCATACTGTAGCAAAAATGACCCCATTTATGGCACTTTATGGATATCATCCACCATCCATCACATCATCTTTAAGAAAAAATTCGAAGGTTCAAGCAGTGGAAGATCACATCGAGCATCAGCAAGAAGTTATCCAACTCTTAAAGGATAACCTGAATTTGGCACAAAATCGAATGAAACAACAGGCAGATCAACATCGCAGCGAGAGAAGTTTTGATGTAGGAGATTGGGTATTTTTACGGCTACAACCATATAAACAAATGTCCCTCGAGCAAGCTAAGAAGGATAATAAATTATCGCCAAAGTACTATGGTCCTTACAAGGTGTTGCAAAAGATTGGTACTATGGCATACAAATTGTAGCTTCCTGCTTCTTCGCGAGTACATCCAGTTTTCCATGTTTCATGCTTAAAGAAGGTTATAGGAGAAAATCTTCCAGTTCAAACAATATTGCCAGAACTTAATGAGGAAGGAAAAATCATATTGGAACCAGAAGCGGTCATGGAAACAAGAACTCGACAACTACGGAATCGATCAATTTCAGAGTATCTCATCAAGTGGAAGAACTTACCCACTGAAGATTCTACATGGGAGGATAATAATTTTATACAGAAGCACCCAAAGCTACTCAAGCATTGAGGACAACACTTTTTTGAAGGAGAGGGGCATGTTAGGTCCCTATATTACTAGTATAGTCCCTTATTGTTGTTAGTGTAACCCCCTTATTGCTATTATTGTACCCCTGTAACCCCCATATTGTTATTATTGTGCCCTTAAATTATTATTGTTAGGTCGGCTAGGATTACATTGTGGCCCCATGGACTCCTATATATAGAAAGGAGGTTTTGTAATTTGTATCATCCAGGAATTTTTCATTCATGTAATGTATTGGAGGTTGCCCCCTCGAAGTGGCTTATTTCTAAGGCGTTGATATCTCTTTTCTTCTATTTTTGGAGCTGGTTTCACAACACCTTCTTCGTGTTTCATGTCTAATATCTGGGTGAAAATACTTGAGTTTTCCTTTGGTACAGATTGAATCATTATATTGTTTGTCATCCATCTTGATTCATTCAAA